>OY728165.1:1907540628-1908790628 GCA_963277665.1 Viscum album
TGATATTTAATTAATATTTAGTGATATTTTTATTATTGTTTAATATTGTTTAATATTATTAATATTTATTTAAATTTGATTATGATTTATTAATACATATTAACATTTGTTAATATTTGTTTAATATTTATAAATATTTGTCAATATTTCATCATAATTTACCAATATTTATAAATATTTAATTAATATTTATAAATAATTATTAATATCTCACAAATAGTAATTTATTTTTTATTAATATTAATGAAATTTTAATTAATATTTATTAATATTTAAAACGTTTAATTTATATTTAATTAATATTTATTTTTGTTCATGAATATTTATGAATATTTATTTTCGATTATTAATATTTCATTATTTTTTTATTAATATTTCATTATTATTTTCTTAATATTTATAAATATTTATTGATATTTAGTTCATATTTATTAATATTTAATTAATTTTATATCGTTTTTTTATTTATATATATATTAATAGTATATTCAGTATGAATGGTGAATGACATTCACTCTTCTTTAACAAACTTCATGAGAAAAGCATGAACACCGTTCATGCTTCCTGGAAAAGGGAGAAGTGTGAATGAAGTTCATGCTTCTCTAGACTTCTTTTAAAAAATATACCGAATCTTTTCCCTTTTAAAAAAAAAAAATAATTTTTTTTAAAAAAAAATCATTTTTTTCGTATGTGTGTGTGTTTGTTTGGGTGGGTGTCTGTGTGTGTGTGTTTCAATATGTATATATATTTATAGATTTATATATTTTTTTATAAGTTTATATATATATATATATCTAAATATATACTTACATCGATGTTGGAAAATGAACTATATATATATATATAGTGACGTTTTCTGAAAACTTCGCTAAATTAACGATGCTTCCTAAAATTCGTGTCTAAATTAACGATGCTTACTGAAAACATCACTAGATTAGCGATTTTTTCAGGAACTGCCACTAAATTAGCGACGTTTTCATAAAGCATCTCTAAATTAGTGACACGTTTTTAGAAACCTCACTAAATTAGCGATGTTTATTAGGAAATGTTGCTAAATTTGCAACGTTTTCAAAAAAAGTTGCTAAATTAGTGATGTTTTTTAGAAAGCATCACTAAATTATAAGTTCATATTAATATATATATATATATATATATTCTTATATATAAAGATGTCTGTGTGTGTAAATAGATATGTGTATGCATACATATATATAATTTTCCTTATTTTAAAACACTGGTAAAATTGTTACTAAAATAAGAACGTTCTATTAAAAAATAAATAAATTTAAAATATATATGTCTTTTTATATATAAACACATGTATATATATGTGTGTTTGTGTGTGCGTGCGTGTGTATATATATATATATGATTATACACATTTTTCTGTGCTTATATGTATATATAATTACATCCATGTGGGGAAATGGGCTATATAAAAATATATATTTTTATCAATTCATCCTGAAAAAAGTCATTATTTTAATGAAGATTCCTAAAAACATCATTACTTTAGTGACATTTTAGTTGAAACTTTTCTAAACTAGCGACATTTTTTGTGGAACCATTATCAAATTAGTGATGTATTTGAGAAAATGTTAGTAAATTTGTGACGTTTCCTAAAAACCACATCGCTAAATTTTAAAATTTGTGACGCATCAAAAAATCATCAGTAAAAAACATCGCTAATTCTAGCCTTTTATAGTGAATTATTGGATGAAAAGTATGTGTTGAATAAAAAAACTAACATAGTGACTCAAAAAGACCATTTTTTCTCCCATTCATGGATTTGATGCGGGAGAGATTAGCTGGACATGAATTCTATTATTTTCTGGTTAAAAACTCCAGATACAATAAAATTGTTGTTGATTCAGATGATCACTCAAAGACGAAATTGACATTCCCTTTTGGAACCATTTTATATCAAAGGATTTAATTTGGAATATGTAATGGACCATCAACTTTCCAGTGGTGTATGAAACACATTTTTCATGATATGGAAGAGGAATTCATTGATTGTTTCTTGGAATATTTCTATGTGTATGAAAAATACTCCAAGGTTTCCCTAAGAAATCTAGAGTTGGTTATACAATGCTATGAAGAGAATTTATTAGTGGTAAATTTGGAAAAATTTCATTTTATGTTCCTAGGATGCATAGTCCTCAGACCTAAAATATCAAACCATGGAATGGAAGTCAATCCAGAAAAAATAAAGGTAATAAAATATTTACCCGAACCCTAGATCATAAAAGGTATAAGGAGTTTTCCGAGCCATGCATGATTTTATTTCCGCTTTTTACAATATTTTGAAATAATATTCCACCCAATAATACACCTATTTTCTAAGAAAACTCCATTCAATTTCACTAAAGAGTTTTGGTAGATGTTTTACACTCTAAAAATAGCATGGTGGCTACTCCTATCATAGTATCACCTGAATGGGTTAAAGAATTTGAATTAATGTGAAATTCCAAAAATTTTGATGTTGGGGATGTTTTAGGATAGTGAGTTGGACACATATTCCACCCAATATATTATTCCATCCATACCCTAAATGAAGCTCATATGAATTATACAACCACAAAGAAGGAGTTGCTAGCATTTTCCATTTCTTTTGAAATTTTTTGATCATATCTCACACTTTTCAATGTGGTGGTGTATACAGATCATACAATACTGGAATACTTGTGGAGAAAAAAGGATTCAAAACCATGACTAATATGGGGGATCCTGTTCTACAATAATTTTACAATGGAGGTCTGATATGTTGGTGAAGTGCAGTTATGATGAAAACTTTCAGATTTTTTGTTGTGATGGTTAAGTATAATTATGTTCATGAAAAATTTTGGTGATGGATTATTAGAAAATGATGGGAAATACTCATACATGGTTGGATAATGTAGGTTGGTGAATTTATTTTTGGTTTGGGTTTTCATGGTGTTGTTTGGTGGTTCTTTGACGTTAAATTTGGGATCCCTCCAGCTGCCTAGTTTGGCCGAGAAGATCTGTTTGCGTCAGGGTACGTGACGTGAGGTGACTCATCAACCAAGGCAATGATGATAGATTCTCTTTATCATTTGAAATTTAAAAATTGAGTCCTTTAATTTGTTCCCATTTACTGGTGATATGGATGTCATTGACGTTTAGAGTGCACGTGTGGGACATGATGATGATCAGAATACATCACATCCTTACATCCTATTTCACGGTTTTAGTTTGAATTTGGTTCCTATGTTCTGAAATTTTTTGTTCTTTATTTTACATCTTGTACTATCTGGAAATATGTATCGTGACCACTCAACCTAAGTGGATTTTGAAAATACAAAAAAAGGATTTGAAGGAGGATGATTTCCCCAATGAAGCACATTTCAATATAAATATACAATCACACATATGGCTTTGTGATATTTAGAACTGTATTTCCACAAGATATATTTACCCACCCTTCTTCTATCAATAGAGGAAGAGTTTCTTCATCAATGCTTCATGAAATTACTAGGATAAAATGCTATTATATAAGCACTATGCAGATGGCTTGGTGTGACATTGCATCCGAGAGGATGAAATTCAAATCGTTCTTGAAATGTTTCAGATGTCACCAACTTGAGGACATCATGGAACTAAACACACTATGTCTAAGATCCTACAAAGAAAACTATTATATCCCACACTACATTAGGACGTGAGGTGATTTTTTCAATTTTGTGTTTGATGCCAATTTTTGAGCACTATTGGGAAACAAAACAAAATTCACCAAAACCCTATACATGAAGTCAAAATCTTCGATGTATAGAGAATTGATTTCATGGGCCCATTTCCTAATTATTTTGAGAAGTATTACATCATAGTCAGTGTGGGACATGTTTTGAAGTGGGTAAAAGATAAATCCACATCCCATGACATAACCATGGTTGTCATGAATTTCTTAAGGGAAGATTTTTTCCCCAGTTTTGGATTTTTCAAATTTTTCTGTAGTGATTTGGGAATGCACTTCACAAACACTTCCGTTAAATATTTTCTTTATAAAATATGTCATTCCATATAACAATGGAAATACCTACTACCAACAGCCATGAAGAAAAGATGAATTGTCTAATCGATAGATTAAAGAAATCTTAGAAAAGTAGTTAATACAAGTAGGAAGTACCGAAGACTCAAATTTGATGACACACTTTGGGTGTGTCAGATGAGAAATAAAACACCCCTTGTAACTACTTTTTTTTGACTTCTTTATGGGAATTTGTGTCACCTTCTAGAGAAATTAAATCATCACATTTGTTAGGAAATTAAAAAACTATACTTGGATGTTAAAAAAGATGGAAAACAATGAATGTTACAAATGAATGATTTGGAATATATTTAAAATGTTTCTTATAAAAATGACCATATTTATAAATATATAATATATAAATGGAATGAACAACACATTTCACAATGGGTATTCACACTGGGCGTGAGTTTTTACTCTTTAATTTTAATATGAAGCAATTCCTTGGGAAACTGATATCCCAATTGCTGGGTCCGTTTGAAGTTGTCAAGGTTTTCCTCTATGAGAAGATTGAAATCCAAATAGGAATAGGACCACCTTTTAAGGTTAATGGTCAAAGATTAAAAACTTATGAATAACCATTTTAAGAGGGGTGTTTTCTTTCATTAAAATGTAATTATCTTGAAGCCTCTATCTAGCTCTCGATTATAAAATAATAACTCAGTGAGAGGAATACCATTCTAGGATCCAATAATTAGAGTAGGTATTTTGATTTTTTGTATGGTTTGGTAATTTTGAGATTATATTGAGGAGGACCATAGTGTAAAATTTCATGAAAAGTCCTTTTACACATCATGTACACATTACACATAATGATTTTTGAGGGGTCGGAAAAAGTTATTCACAATAATTTAAACATTGTGAATTATTTACATGATGTGTAAATATTGGGCAACATTAAAATTTCATGAATCCCATTTTAATGGGAGAAACCCTCTCATTTCCTCCCCCAACCATCGTTCTACCCCTATCGCACATGCTTCCCTTACCCTTCCTCCTCCCTTCCTCCCCTTCTTCCTCTCCCTGTCGAGATTCCAACATGTTCTCCTCCCTTCCTTGCCTATTGATTCTCATCTCCAGGGATCATACAAAGACAATCAATGGAACATCATTACAAATAGTGGTCCATCATGATGATGATCATCCACCAAAGAATTAAGAATTGGATCCTCCATCACCACATGCAGATCTATCCCCAACATATTGTACATTTGGATCTCACCCATGCTTGGATATCTAGAGGAGACACTCATTGGTGCATTAGTCTAATTAAGGTGATTATTTTAGCCTCTTCCATGGGAATCCCTATCATCAACTTGTACTCTAAGTTAAAACTCAACTATGAGGCATAAAAATAGAGAAATAATGGTATCTTGATAAGTGGATGCTTTATTACAAATATCAGAAGCCATTTAGGAATTTTTGGCATTGCTCAACTCCTTTACTCTCTTGGGAATACAAAGTACATTGGTCTCCTATTTCTCTAAAGATGGGGATTCTACAGAAGATAGTGACACTACACTTGTGACCCTGAGTATATAGAGGCTATTTATGAGTATCTAAATCCTCATTCTCAGGCTAAGGAATCCTCTGAACCAGCTCCACCCATGTTTTTTCCATCCAGTGCTTCTTCTCCATCTCCCCTAGCTACTACCACTGCACTATCTTACCCATCGTCTAATATTTCCCCCATTTCACCACCTTCTCCCACTCTACACCTACCCCACTATTTTTCTCAAATATTTGGGATGTTATTCAATGTATTATTTATCTCTAGAGGCAGTTTTACTGACATTTCCTCATCCCCTATGTAGATCCATCCCAATTTACCACCACTGACCCACCGCCAGACACTACATCTATCCTCCCACCACCTTCTGTTGAAAAAATAGGTTAAAATTCCATTTACACCCCATAATCCACCCATTTTGACCTTTCATAAGCGCTTATAAACTATATATCCCAATGGGATATTTTTACCATGTAGGATCGATGGGGAAAGGGCCCCAACATTCCTTCTACATATGTGGTTCCATTTATTAATCCAACTACTTTATATTCATCCCTAGTATGGATCAGAACCTACAATTCATTTTTTATGAACAAGATAGATTTTAGAACCAGAAAACATTTTATGGAGGCCAATACACCTACCTACAATGCCACAAATGTCATAAATATGGAATTCCAGATCCATACACCTACTGCTGGGAAGGGGACATCAAATGGTGATAGCGAAGAGTCTGCCCACACTATATTTTTATTTTCCAAGCATACCCCTCCCCCATTATACTATTTTTTGGTGAATTTTTATACTCAAGGTATTCCCTATTATCTATTGTATCATTTGTTTTGTTTAATAGATTGGATATGATTTTGTACTGCATAGCTTGATTAAATTATCATTCTTACATATAAATTCATTTTGCTATGTATTGATCTACTACATCTTCCATAGTTATTGATGAGTCTGATAGAATACCATATAGAATATTGAATGAGATATTTCAACAAGTGATAAATATACATGGAAAACTCTAGGAGCTTCATCTCTGTACTATATATAAGTCCCCTCCATAACCTACACGGATGCTCCAGCTACCACATAAGATCATTGATTGACCCATTCCTGAGGTGGAAAACCTAACAAAGCACCAATGTGTGCTCAAGGATAAAACTACCAATTTCTACAAGAGACATAAGACAACTGATCAAATGGAATCCACCAAATGATCTTTTATCCATACATCTGGCTGACGAATTCCTGTAAGTGATATATGGGAGGAAACCCATATTTTTTTTTGTTTTTTATATGTTTCTTAAGAAATTTTATTTTTATATTTATCAATATTTATTGTTCATATATTTTTTGAAAACAATTTTTTTTCTTGATCTTTGAATTTATATGAGAAAATTTCTACTACCATTTACTATGTGCACCTGCCCATGTTTTCTTCTTCAATATCACTTATCTCATATGCACTGATGGTTTATTTAGTGAAGGTGTTTTTCTAAGAATTTTTTTTATTAGTTCTTAGTTTCACATCACCATCCAAAATTTTCTATCATGGAATGACTTTTATTATAGTGATATCTTGATTCTCAACTTTAAATTCATAATTTCAATCTCTAGTATATCTTTGAAATTATTACTTTCTCTCCCATGAAACATTCCAAACTAGTAAATACACTGATTTATTTTAAGTGTGGGGGATATATTCTTTAGAATTATTTTGTTTGTCCAAGATTATTACTTATTCTCATTAGTCTAGAATATATTTTTGAATAAAATAATGATGTAACTTGAAATCTCACTGCACCCATGTAAATAAAATAAAAATTTGCATGGAAAAAATATTTAAATATATTTGTATTCTTGTTTAAAATTTTAGCATGATTGCTGAGTTAAGTAATTTATTTTCTATTCTAGATTATTTTAATTTATTTCAATTTAATGATTACTCATTGTTATTCCTTGATTGATTTCCATATATTCTGTATTCCCATTCATGAGAGGATTCTAGACCTATATTGTCATATTCTTTTCTGATCATATTTCTTCAGAGATTCTTGGGGCTTGTAAACCCATCATAACTTGTATTGGATTCTTATAGATGATATGAAAAAGTAAATACACAATTATAATGATTGAAGAATTCATTTTTGTGCCTTTTATACTAAAACCCACATGCACATTTATCCTTCTTATGCCGATAGAATCCTTGAATGTCCTTATTAGGGTTTTACCATGTTACAAGTCCATTTTCGCCCTTCATAGCCCAGTATTGATATAATAGGATGATTTTAATTTGAATAATTTTGGGGAGATGGTCATTACTAATGGATGTGGGATTATAACTACCAAGTATATGTACATTGACTTTCCAGATGATCTACAAGAATTGGTCCATGGTTCTTCTAATATAGCATTAATGATCACCCTGTTAAAAAAAGAAAAAATAAGAAAAAATATATAAATGAAATATATATGGGTCATGTATTAGGAATGTAAAAAATCACCCTAAAAAGACCTATGAATCTTATGATGGATCATATGTGGTAAGGTGACAGATGTGATATCTGTCCAAGACATGACTTCTGAAAAATAAAAAAATAAGAAACAAGGTACATTATTTGAACATTTATGACACATCCACAGACCCACCCTGAGATTTTGGGAGTGTGGATACATCTATTTCGGGAGGAGGTTCTTCCTTTCATTATTACCAATTATCATGTATTATACTTGAGAGATTACCCTCCTATTAGAGCTTGGTTTTTATCATCTACCCACCCACCCTCAGCCTCAAAACTGAAGCTCTCATGATTAATTGTGCATTTTTATTTACAGAGTGGAGATGTTATAACCAATTATATTATATGGTTTGGAACTTGTAATCATGTTATGAGCAAAAATCTATTTTTATTTTACCTTGATTTATGAGATAAAATTCATGTCAAGATAAATTTCAGCATGGGTATAATATCTAAGGAATAGTTGAGAAATTACAGTTATTGGAAGAAAGGATATGAATAAATAACTTAATCAAGAGGTTGGAAAAAATTTCTTTGTATTAATGATTCTAGTAGGACTATATGTTCCCTATAAGACATAGTGTTATTTTGTTTGTGGTGATGAATGTTTCTGGTTTAAATTTGTTTTCCATCAGGAATCCTATTGATATGATTTTTTACCTTGAGGATAAGAATTTCATTTTGTGTCAGGGAATTGGATATTATACATTAATTGGATACATTTACTTAATATCTATTCACAATTTATTAGATAATATATTTTACTTTTCTTGTTCTTATAGGAAATATGAAATCAATTGTCAAAAGTGGAGTTGTAGTAATTTCCGAAATTTCCAATATTACACCTCATGAAACCTATTCATGACATGAATTCCTCAATAATAGGACAACTACAGACTAAAGTATAACCCATAAAACTAGTAAGAGTCATAAAATCCTCCAGTACAAAGAAATACATGACATGAATATATAACAAGATGTGAATGTTTTGAATTCTATACCCCCGAAAGATACAAGGTGTAAAATCTTGGAGATGTTGTATTTCCGTAGATGATTGAGTATTTGATTACAGGAAGTGAATTTACATTACATATCATGAAATTATGAAGGAAAAAGTCATTTAAATAAATCTCTAGACATGAAACCATTCCATGTTGTGATATGACCAAGAAAATTTAAGTTTAAGCACCGACACTGAATTGGGGACTACCACACTTTCTTTCTTTATTTTACACTTTATTCATCTTACATTCCAATAACTTTTTTTATTTAATTTTTTTTCTACCTTGATATTCTTTACTGCTTCTTGATTTTTTTAATTCTTTTTTATTTCTTATCCTTCTTCTAATTTCTGTTTCGATTACGATTTCCACTTTCACCCAATATTGATGTGTTTCCTTTCTTGTTCCATCATTCAAGTAAGTGTCACTACTGGAAATTTGACCTTTCCCAATGCTTCTATACCAATGGTTTTTAAAAAATATTGGGAAAGCCCACTTTGAGGTCACTTTTCCCAATGGTTTTCCAAAACTGTTGAGAAATGGTATGACTTTCCAGACGGTTTGGCCAAACCCCTGTGAAAGGGAATGGCTTTCTCAATGGTTTGGCCAAACCATTGGGAAATGTCCTCTTTTAGGCCACTTTTCCCAACAGTTTGGCCAAACCATTGGGAAAGGGTGTGTACCTATCCCAATGGTTCTCAAAACTATTGGGATAGGCCTTTCTCAATGGTTTTGAGAACCGTTGGGATAGATGACCTTATTTTTTATGAGTACATTTGTCGAATATTGTCAAATAAATCAATATATAAATTACCTATATATATATATATATTTATCCAAATATATTCACAAAGGATACTCTAGGATAGTGGTAAAGTCATTGATATACAACGTAGAGGTTGTGGGTTCAAACCTCCGCTGGAACTATTTTTATATATTTACCTATCCCAATGGTTTCCTCAAACTGTTGGGAAAGACCAATCCAAACAGTTTTACAAACCGTTGGGAAAGACCTATACCAATGGTTCGAAAACCGTTAGGATATGTCTTTCCCAAGGGTTTTATCCAAACCGTTGGGGTACGTCTTTCCCCACACCAAATCACCCAACGACTCCCCAAACTGTTGGTATAGGCTATACCAATGGTTTGGGGACCTATACCAATGGTTCCAAACCTTTGGTATAGGTAATTTTACCATTAGTGTGTGTTTATTGATTTTAAATTGATTTAATCATGGATTGATTTTTTATGAATTTATTAATAAAAATATAAAGAATTATTCAGATTTCTATTTCATCCAACACCAACATTATCGTGCATAACTAATCCACTTGGAATTGGGGTTGAGAGTCGGGGTGTCTGAAACCTAATAAATCATTAAATAAAAACTTGGGTGACACTTTCAATAGAAATTTGGATAAGAATTATTATTAATTACATTATTTTGAAAAACTTTTATCTAGGTAATTTGAATAGAAATACCTTGACCTAATTGGAGTTGAGCATGCTAGGACTAATATCCTATGATGCTTTATACCCTTGAATCTAACTGTATTGGACCTAGATTCTTGAATTCCTCTAGAAAAAAGTGTAGTTTCTATATTAGGTAGATATAATTGGACTGACCAAAACCAATTAGTTATCTCTGCACTGCTTCATAGCTTAATCCATAGTACTATCCAAAGCTAGATCTAGGAATTCTTTTTTATAATATCTTAAATAGACCCTGAAATATTCTCTTTATTATAATGTAAAACCAAACTATGTAAACCATAGAAAACCCAAACTATGAGATTCATGCAAGGAATTCTTCTATCAGGTTTTAATGACTAGGTTACAATATTTTCCTACTTGTCTGTGTGGGTTCGACCCTGTGCTTCCACTAAGCTACGCCTTTGTGGCTATTGTAGTTTGGGATTTATAAAATTATAATCTTATCAATGCCAATGCAGAATCAATGACACTACATGGAATGGTCAAATATATAGTAGAACTTTGCAGTAATTGTGTCTCAGAATCATATTCCTCTCCCACAATCTCTTGTGATGATTATTCTCGTACTAACTCGCATACATTTAGAATATGAAATTCATCAAAATTAATATTTCTCTCAGTATTTCCATTGGAAATTTGTTCCATTTATATAAATTTATCATGACTTACTATAATAACCTTTCTATCTAAATTATTATACAACTATTATCCTTTATTCTCATTATGATAGCCTATAAAGATTCACTTCATGCTCTGAGATACTAATTTTTCACTAGGTATAGTCTTGAAAAAGTATTTTCATCCCCATACACATATGTAATTCATATTGGATTTCTTTACATACCACAACTAATATAGAATCCCATATGTTGATTTATTTGGTACCCTATTTAGTGTATATATTGTAGTCTACAATGCATATCCCTAGAAGGAAAACGGTAGAGTTTTATGAATCATCATCAATCTGAGCATGCCAAGAAGGGTTTAATTCTTCCTTTCACTATCACTATTACATTGAGGTGTATAAGGAGGACTAAATTGGGATATTATCCCAAAATCCTATATAATATTGATGAAAGGTTGGTTATGATATTCGTCACCATGATATGAGAGAAGTTTCCTAATCTTCTTACCAATTTGACTCTCTATTTTGTTTTTATATTACCTATACATGGTAATTGATTTTTACTTGTGCCTCATTAAGTAGATATATCCATATCCACTATAGTCATCGGTAAAAGTGATGAAGCTAGAAAAATTACCCGTTTACTATACAATAAATGGAATGCACACATTAGTATGATCCAATTCCACTAGTTCATTTGCTCCTTATTCTTTACCACTGAAAGGTTCTTTGGTCATTGTATATTGTAAACACATGTAACATAAATGCAAAGGTTTAATCTCAATGGAGTCTAAAATCAATTCATAATGTAGTTTTGTTAAATTATTATAGTTTACATGATCTTACCTAAAGGGACATATGTGGATAGAGTATGAGTCATTCTCAATGGATTTTTCCTTGATTACCTATATTGTATTTTTCGGTCAATTATTTCATCCTATTATTAAGACGTGACATAAAAAATATGTTATCCTTATACATAAGACAACATTTATTTCCAAACAAAAAATAAAATACCAAAGTTTATAAACATTTTAGTGAGATATTGTTTCTAGTAACAAATGTCACATAATATCAATGATTTATTAGAAAAACCATTGTATTAGGAAAAATAAGGTGATAATCTCCCACTGTTGTTTCTATTTGTCTCACACCATTTAATACTCAAAGATCTAATTCACCATTTTTAATTTTCTTGAATGTACTGGGTTCTTATATTTGAATAAAAATGTGTAAGACACATGCAGTATCCATTACCTAACTTGTAGAAATAGATATGTTTCATCAAATGACAAATATTCCTAAAGAATACACATTAACTCAATTCTTATTCCCATCTATGAAATTATTCTTATAGTGTCCATTCCTAAAACATGTAAAGTAGATTGCATCCATCTCATTTCTCCCCCTCTATATTTTTGTATTCTTGGAATAGTGCTACATTGTTATCTTTAATTTAGAATTATCCATTGAAACTTTAGCCTTTCCTTCCCTTATATTGTTCACCATAGAGTGAGATTTATTCATATCCTTATCATCTTAGTTATCTAATGATAGAAAATTTGGGGGTGACTTAATCATGTTTTTCATATTATAATTAATAATGAATGTTAAGAATCAATGTGACAAAGAGGAAAGAATGAGACCGACTATTAGTTATTAGTTCAATTTCAAACAAAGGGACACAAGTCTATTAATGTACCTGATCATCTTAAGTACATGAGGTCCTACCTAATTTCATTATGATTTCTTGAATCTATATAGAGAACTTAATATTTCATATATTTCTTTTCAATATCTCACTCGGTATAACTTTTGGAGATAAGAAAACATTTTGAAAGAATATTTTTCCTAATTCATTTTATTCAAATAATAGGATATAGATGAAAACATGAAACACTAAATATCTAATGCATCATTCATATGATTTTTGAATTTATGATTATCTACCTTTCATCCTCCTTGAGGGTGCTTAGTAGGAATTTATGATTCATATAAATAAATATTCCTCTCATAGTGCGGTACGATGCACAAGTGCCTTTACTTCTCATTGAAGTTATGGTCTATCAAGATATTATATTTATCTAATATAGATGACAATGAAATTGAGTAGGTGGTCATTTATATTTTATCTACAAAAAATAAATATAAATTATTATTAATTGATCTTGATTACTAGTATACATTTTCAAATTAATAATTTTAAATATCTCATACTATTTTATCAAGTCCAAGTAGCCTTAAACTACAAGATTCAGAATACTCATCTGATTTTGTATTCTTGTGGAAAGGATCCTTAAACCTCTCTTTATATCCAGATCTTTGTCATCACCACTAATGTAAGAGTCTAAGGTAGGATTTTGAATAGAAAACTATATTTTCTCATGGCTCCTTGATCTGTTGAGTAGTTCCCCGTCTCTAGAAAAGAATTACTTTTCATTACTCACTGATTTGCCTCTAAAGTTTAAACAAGGTAGCTATGGCTACACATTTACTAAGAGCTTTAGTTAAGTAGACCTAAAACTCTCATAAGAACTCTCTATTAGTAAGAGTTATCCTTAACTACAGATGACAAGAACCTTGAAAAAATAGTTGTGTCCATATTCAAGCGATATAATATATTTAATGATTTTATATTTTTCTTGAGGGATTTTGTAATTTAATCCCCATGAAAGAAATACTTTTCTATTTAAATTTATTGTTCTATGTAATTTTAATCACAACTAAACCATGATTTTAAATAAGAAACATAAAAAAGTTCATTTTATCTTTGTATTCCTATTTATTAGTATACTATCCGATCACATGTAATAAGTGCACATTTAAAAAATAATAAACCCTACACATGATAAAATAAATAAATAATAATTTGATCATGAGTATTTAACTATTTTTTAGTCTATAAAGTGAATAATAGATTACCAGAGACTGTAGGGAAATTTATTAAGTCAATATTTGACTTGAATTGTAATGCCTACAAAAACCATACACTTTTCTTGTTTGGTTTAGATAGACTATCAACAAAAACTGTGTTGCCACAAACTCTTCCGATATTTACAATGTATACTCACATGCATGTGAAGGGAACTCAAGGTGAGAAAATATATTTTTCACTTAAATGTGGACACATATTCCCTTATATATATATTAAATATGGAGGGAAGATGCACAAATTGTTAAAATAAAATATGTATTACATTTTAAAACAAAAAATAAATAATTAAATTAAATAAAAAATATACCAAACATGCATGGGTTGGTCTCAGATCATGACCAGTGAACATGAAATTGTATTACATAAGAAAAATTAAATTTCCAAAAATTCAACACATTGGTATTTTTAATTATTTATCTTCTATTAAAATTATTTTAATTAATTATTGATACATCGCAAGACACCGAAAATATTTTTATTAAATCAAATACAATTAAATTTAATTTTTGAAATTGTTCTATAATATTCCGATCTATTTGGAGCTAAATAAGATCTATGTAAATTAATTTAATTCTTGTGAAGGGGTTAACTGGTCAGGTGAGTTTGATCTAGAACAACTTGGTCAAGCCTATGTCTAATTAGGGAATCCTTTTATGGGAATGTAAACAGAGACATCATATGTATTCAATATATTATAATGTATAATATATGTAATATATATTAAAATATATAGTATATATTTGGTGGGGACACATCAAATATCGGGGTGGCTAAAATATCCCCCTCCTCAAAAAATGTGGAGGGATAAGATGTCCACAACCATTTGGGTGCAGAGAAAAAACCTTTTTTATCCTTATCCTTCCATTTGGAAGGATATGTATATATAAGGTTTTTTAATTTCATGTTTATCAAGTAATATTGCATAGAAAGATGATATTTATAACAGAATACCCAACCAGATTCCAATATCTCTAGAGAATACCCAATGTTCAAACATCACCCTTCAACTAAAAATCCGTTACACCAATAGCCATTAAAGTGAACAAAAATTAAAACATAAATTTCCATCAATGTTTTTATGCAAAACCCATAAATCATAGACCCATAATATCTTTGGGATACAATATTGGATAGATTTTAGGTTTGTTTAATTGGTACCTTATCAAAAACCTCTTTCAAAATAATATAAAATTTAATTGAAATTTCAATGTTTTTGACTTAAATAATTTCATATTAACGTTGTTACCAATTGAAGAGACTTGGGGTGTATTAGAATTATGAAAAAAGAATATTAAATTTTTTTGGGATTAAATTCATGTTAGAAACACCGAATCCACAAAACAATTTACAAATATTTCTTAAATTACTATATAAAATTAAATTTTAGAATGAAAATTAAATTGAATGAATGCGTACACAAAACCTTTTTTATTTAAAATTGTCGCTTTGATTACCTCTCCATTGGAATTCCATGGATCAAAGGTTCCAAGCTAGGAATCCTATAGATCTAACTAAGATGTAGAAAATCCCATGGATCATCAATATATTATTATGGAGTTCTAGAATGGGAAATCAAATAGCTTTATAATGGCCCCTTGATCATATGAAGAATGCAAATTCGATCGAGAAAATTGGGTCGATCCGACCTTGTTATTTCTTCAGAATATCTCTTTAATTGCTTGAGAGGATAGAAGAGGAGATATTATCTCTCTAAATTTGTCTAAATTATGTATCTCACAATTCCATAGGCTAACATGGGATTTTATACCTAATTTATACTTTCCAAGATTTCACTTCTCTCCCTGGGAATTAGTAACCCTCATTTTAGATATTTGTGCACACTTATGAATTATTAAACTTATTTTAAATCTCACAAATACTTTATCACTCACATAAAAAAAATTAATATGATATTTAATAAAATAATAATCATTAAAATATTCTATAAGTTCTGCATACAATTTAATAAACCATAAACATCACAGGGTTGTTCAAAAAATTATATTTTCTCATATTCAAATTTAGGGACAAACAACTTGTGTATACCCTGGGAAATAAATTGAATAATAATTATTACAAACATGAATAATATAAATGAATTATTTTGTTCATTTTTTATAGGAAGTTCAGCAGTCCTCGTGCATGGGGCCCACTTTTCCCAAAACTTCTATTCATCGGAATAGGTGGGAATTATGGATATAGTTAGTGTGTGCCCCTATTTTTCCTCATCTAAATAACAGTATTTCCAACCCACATACAAAGAGATGATTCTATTATCACATCATAACACATAAGAATATATTTAAATTCATTGATACGAATACCTCATATGAATAGGTTTTATGTAATATACCCTCTTTGTATTATAATATATCATAAAGCCGGATGAACTCTTAATTCATCCTTCTTTTGATGATTTATATATTTCATGACCCTACTTGAAAGGATTAACTTGTTTTAGCATTTCCATGGATTTAGTAAAATAGCTACCATCTTGGTCAACATGGTCAGATAATATATATCTATTCCTCAACTCAAAAGTGACAAATTCTATCTTGATTATTCAACCAATGCCATACCACCAAAGATTCACCCAACAGTTTTCTCCTTCATATGATTCAATGTCATTATTTTTTCCTTGCATCGAAGTAATTGGTTAAAATTATACCCATTAATAATTATATCAATTCTAAAGACTAATACACATGTTCGTAGATAAGAACAAAAAATGACATAAAAAACATGTGGTGTTCCTATTAGTATGTCAGTCCTCATGATCTCACCTACTCAAGATCACCAATTGCAAACTTCTAGAGAAGAAGTTTCAATGATTATGACCCCCATCAGATTATAGTCACGCATCATTTTTTTCCCATAGGTATTTTGTATTTTTACCATAGGATATATATATTTATGATTCATTTCATAGTATCTCAAGGCTCTTATTATTTATGGGAACTACTATAACCTTTGGATATGACATGTAAGCTAATAAAATTACCTTGTAAATAGGGGATGAAAAAGTATCAATAATATTATGTTAAGAATAAAAACATGTATATATCAAACTCTATTCATGTCAAGGTAATCAAAGTACATAATATAGTTGGGTATAAGAAACCCACTAGTCAGAAATCTTACCTCTCAAGGATTAACTAGTTCACCTCAACTCACCAACCATATAGTATAAAGTGAAAACCCACTCTCTCTTTTTAGAGAAAGAGAGTTTTTGATAACATAGTGAACCACTCCTACCATTATCAAACCATCACATCTACATGACGATATACACCCTAGTGCCACCCTACTGTAAAACTAAACTCAAACCACTGTAAGTCACATCTCATTAATTATTGTATCACATGAATAATTCCATAACAAACAACGCCTCTCATGCATGCTATACTTGTCACAAAATAAGAACTTACAATGATTTCAAATTTATAATTCCTAATTCATCTCCATGACTAAAGAAATATTTGATCACACACAACAAGGGTGTCATCTATATAACATGATGCATCTACCAATGATTTTTACACCTTAAGGGATCTGCATTCCTAGGTTAACCCACTCTCTTGGTTTACCCTTATACATCACAATTCCTTCAAAATAATAATAAGAAATTTTCATTCTTCTCAATTATAACACTTTACCTCCAATATCTTTATTGAAGCCTAAACATCACTTGGATTTATCACCGTTCTCCTTAGTCACATCCCACTTAGGTCATATCTCATTGAGAAACATCGGAACTCTCATATCAGATACCATAAGGCAACTCACAATATAATACACCCAATATAAGGTTCTCATATTCATTAGGATTCCCATAGCCAATCTAAATACCCACTCCAATGTACTAATCATCACCATGATTCTACACACTATACTATTCTCTCAAAGATTAAAATCATATACATTCACATATATAAAATATCTCCTTATGATAACATGTATTGGTAAAATAACAACCATATGGTCTAGTTAAGTAGAATTCCACCGATATGTTATTTAGGAAAAACCATTATTAAGTTATTATTGACACTTTTAATAACCAAAACATATTTTTTGTTCCAAAAATAGTATCACAATAACACACATGTATTCACATTTCATGAGAACCTACATGCCTAATATGAGCATAAATTCATGCATCTTTCTATTTCAAACCAAGAGAAAAAATGAAATCAATAAAACAAAAAAACACAATATTCCAAAATAATTATCCCAACTATAACATAAAAAAGTGGAAACATTAATACAAACTCCATAAAAACTTGTAATCCATCTCATGAAGGTATCAGATAGGCATAATACATAGAATACATCACATGTATCAAAAAATCCTATCTTCTATTACTCATATACAAAATATTAAGGTAAATGAAATTAAGGGTATGATACAATTTTGTGACATATCATATCAGAAAACTCAATCAATAATAATAGTGGAGTGGAACATGACCTAATACATGTATCCCTATACTCTAACTTCTACCAACTATAAGTGAATGAAATATAATGATAATGTGGGTAGACTATACCCTATGTTACAAACAACAAGAAAAGAATGTGAAAATAACATATAATAAGTCATCATAGTTCATAATAAAATAAAATAACATCACAAACAAAATTATATACCATAAAATATGATGAAATAGAATTAATTTTAAAAATAACATATGAGTGAAAAAATAAAAAATAATATCTCTAATGGGAAGATAATATAAAGTATAGAGAAAAGTAAAATAAACTAAAAATGATCATAAAATGGTTTGGTGTCCCTTTCCGATTCTATATCTTAACTTGGTCTATGTTATTTAGCTCAACTATCCAACATTGGGCCTCTTCCCTACCCACACCTGTGATGATGTTAGCTCAGGTACCGAAGTTATAGGGCCGCTCGAGATGGGAATGTGTAAAACATACTAGGCCACCACCAATGGTGTACATAACCTATATAGTATATATAGTAAATGAAACATGTGATATGATCAAAATAAAAAAGGTAAAAATTATAAATATAATACCCATCATGACCATAGGTGCTTCCCAATCCACCCAGGAGTGACCTTCCTTACATTGACTAATGTTTGGGTGTCTTTTATAATTTCACAAGAATACTAACTAGGTATGAAATACCAAGACATATCAAATATTATCTCATCTCAGAATATAAGTATGAAAAAACTCAATAGGCATCTTGTAGAACCCCTATCATAGTCCCTCATGAGGCTTCATGTATAATTTTTAATATCACAACTACCTTTTGATGAATCATTTCCAACCCTCCACAACAAAAATATCTCAAGAAGTATCATATATGACCCAGCAAATCAGAACAACCTCCCATGGAATCATGTAAAACCCAAAACATCAAAATATCTCAAGGGTCATCATTTCTAACCCACTGTATCATAAATATATTGGGAGGAATCACATTTATCCCTATATATAAAATCCAAATTGAGAGGTATAATGTCTTATTTTCCACATCACAACATCTTGTACAATATTACATCCAACATGAAACCTCAAAAATATCCCCAAAGGAATCATGTCAAACCCACCACCTCAAAAGCTCCTCTCCTACATCTCAACATCTTGGGAAGCATCACATCCAACATGAAACCTAAAAAATATCCCAAAAGGCATCATGTCAAAGCCACCACCTCAAAAGGTCCTCTCCCAAATCACAATCCATCCATGGTTGGCATGACTGCCCAACCCATAACACACATCTCAATTAAAACATCAACCATCATTGATGGTTTCCATAATTCCCAACCCATATAATAATTCATTCCATAACAACATGCATGTATATAGTTGGTATGATCAACCCACCCATATCACAATCTTGTCATAGTTTACTAGTCACCCAACATATAACATATACCATTATTTATTATAATATGTTTCTATAGTTGGTATGCTCGCCTCATCACACCACGTCCCATTTTCTCATGGTTAGAATAATTTCCCAACTAAACATACCATTACATCTTGAGTGTATGGTTAGAATGTGTACCGAACCCATAATAAAGTCTACATCCATTAGCATCTCAAGAATTACCATTCATATAACATATATCATTTATTATTTAAACACATAAGTGGTGAAAAAATTTAAGGAAAACACGTAAATCACTTAGGTTACATGGGTTGGAACCTTACTCAATGTTGAAGTACTCTTTACCTTAGGTTAGCCTCTCATGAACACAAATTATTCACACATCCATTTAATTCAATGATAGGATATCCTAATTCTATTATTCCATGAATTACAATAATAAAAACGTGGTACCTACTTTATACACTAAATCAAAACATAATTGGGACATCCCTCACAGGTTCCCTTATCTCATATCTGAATACTAGGTCCAAGGACCATCTCTTGATGGTAATAACATTCCTCAAATAAGACCACATTCACCTTATTATTTATTAGATTACTAAACCCATAAAATCATAGGATATCACATAATATATGGATTAATACCCATCATAACCCTATGTTTCAGTTTGTTGGGTCCTCTCTCACACATGTTATACATAAGTCCTTTTCATTGTGTTCACACCTATATAACATGTGCTAATAAGGGAGTACCATACACCCCACATACTAATAAACATTCTAATAGGATATAATTAAACACAATGGTACCATTCAAGCTAGGCCTTAAACTGATCTCTCTCAATTATGATCATCCAATAATAATAGGATAATATGGGTTCCCATTCATATTTTATCATTATTCAATTTACCAATGGAAACAAACTAGGTTTCAATTTTCAGGTTGCAGATAACCTTAAATAACCTTATTACCCTCATTATCCATATAATCTAATACCACCACTTGGAAATCCAAACATGCTCCCAATAAGGCATATCTAATAAAAAATTATAAATAACTAATCCATTTAATTTAATTAATATCAAGAACACATAGTTGGTGTGGTCAGACATCACATTGAGACATGTATAAACCATAAGAAAATAATTAGGTACCACCCACCATAATATGAGCTACCTCATCATGAAATTATCCAAGATAAATTGCTAGTTATTATCTTTATGAGGACTTATTTCCATCAGTAAGCATTTAAATTAATTATAAAACTATCGTAATTAATTAGTACAATTAATTCTATAATTATCCGACTAATCATAGTCATGGAAATACTCACCTACTAGCCTCCCAAGGCATTATACTCAAGCAATAGGGTGTAAATTAATTTTGAAACACCCCGATCTCACTGGACACACAATCACTTAAATTCATACTAAATTTAACATTAAATTCCACTCCATTATAATTTAAAAACTATAAAGAATTATTCAACAACTTACCTTAAAAAAATATACTAATTACCTTGAGAATTAATCCTCTTGAGAACTATTTTATCCCAGTAGAATTGAATATCTATCATATGGACTTTATTCCACCATGATTTGGTGGAATCATAATCAAACTATTGACCCCAATCCACAAAAACTATAGGTAAGGGAGAAGAAATAAGAGATGAGAATAAGGATAAGAAACACACCTTGATTACCATTTGAAACTCCTCCAGTTTCCATGAATCATGGGTGGGTAAAGGGAAAATGTGGGTTGGAAAATAAATGACTATTCCTTGGATTCATCTATTCTCCTAAACTAGCCACCAATAGGCCTAGGAGGTGCACTTGTACTCTTAAAATGTACACCAGGTACCCAGTTCCACTCAACTTCTGTACCCCGTGGCCCTCTACAACTATTGGTTTATCCATCCTGACTTTTCACATATTAACATTACATAAATTATTTGGAATACTTAAAACATTATACAGTCATACACCCAAAGACTATATTAGTCTAGTGCCGTTGGAAACATGGGAACATAAAAAATGGTACATGAATGAGTCACATCATCTCCCAAAAACTTATTCTTGACTAGAACCCTTCTAAGAAACATCAAGCGTAATACACATATTTATATCCTAGGGGAAGGAAACATAAAAATGACCAAGATCAGATAATACGTAAGGGTAAATAAGGGAGATACATAAGAAAAATCTTGAGCATAAGGGTATGAGGACAAGATCATGAAAATATAAGATCATACGACGCATATCAAACATCATAAACAGGAATCAGGGCATAAAAATTGGTAGTTCATAAGACATGAATCATAATAAAATAAAAAACATAAGCCATGAAAACATAACATAGGAATAAAACATGTAATTGTGGAAGACACATAATCATATAATATGATTTCCATAGTATCCAAGGCATCACTTCCAAGACCATCTTGGTAGTATGGATTCACTCCTGATACCATCTTTGTAGTCATGGTTCACTCCCATGGCCATATTAGTACCATGAGTTCACTCCTCATACTATCTTGGTAGTCTTGGTTCACTCTAGTGGCCATCTTAGTAGTTAATGTTCATTCCCTAGACCATTTTAGTCAATATCATAAGAGATAAATCATTAACCAATGCATTTGAGGGAGATAAAGTTCCCAACCATATCATAATGAAATAATACATAAAAGTTACACAAGATCATTAAAAAACATATCATAACCTATTAAATGAAATGGATATCATTAAAATTTAATTATATCATGAACTATGAAAAAACATACAGTTTTCATAGTCATTTCCTCAAAAGCATAATCCATGAAAGAGAAATTGATTCCATAGACAATAAACTTGTGAAAGAGAAATAGGTTTCATAAACAAATAACCTATGAAAGATAAACATGTTTTATAAAGACCATAGATTTAATCATAACCTATTCAGAGAAGTAATATTAACGAAACCTTTATATAATTTTCCATAAATTCATTAGTAATATCAAAAGATATCATCTCATAGGGAAAATAATTTTGAAATGTATTTCAAAAAAAAATTCTTAAATAAAATATCAGTTTTCCTTTGAAAAAGTGTTTCTAATACATAAAAACATTTGAAAATCATTTCCATAGAAAGTATCTTGAAAATATATAAAAAACACTTGAAATCATTTTTAAAAACTTATTCCTTGAAAACTTATTGAATAAGATTCAAAACCTTTTAAAAAGATCATTCTTTGAAAAAAATTTAAAAAATTAGAAGAAATCATGATTTTTTTTGAAACCCATTTCATTGAAAATACTTTGAAAATATATGATAAAATATTGAAAATGGTTTGGAAACCATTTATTTGAAAATATATTTGAAAAATTAAACGGAAAGCTTGAATTTGTTTTGAAAACAATTTCTTTGAAAATATCTTTGGAAACTTATAATGAAATATTGAACATGATTTGAACATTTTTTATTTAAAAACATATGAAATAATATTGAAATATTTTTGAAATCCATTTCATTGAAAATAACTTTGAAAACATATATAGAAATCCTGAAAATGTTATGAAAAAATTTTTACTTGAAAAATTATGAAAGAATATGGAAAATGTTTTGAGAACAGTTTCATTGAATATAACTTTTAAAACTTATAAAGAAATATTGAAACTATTTTGAAAACATTTTTACTTTAAAAATTATGAAATAATCTTGAAAATGATTTGAAAACCCCATTTTTCCTCAAAACATTAAAAATAAGCTTGAAAACATTTTAAAAACCTATTTCTGGAAAACTAATTGAAGTCAATGAATTTCCATAAAATTAGGATAAAATTTTATTTAAAAAAAACTTTTTAATATTATAATGTAAGCTTCAATGGAATGATGTTCATGCCGATTGGTAAATCCGTACATACCGAACATTCCTTTTTCAACATAAAATTTTTAAAAAAGTGTATCGACAATGAAATGACAATAAGATTTAAGTTTAAAAATAATATCTATTTATAAATGTAAAATATTGGTAAATATTTTATTTAAATATAATAGGATAATATTATAATATGTCTGGAAACCTTTTAGATGTTATGGTTCTGAAGGAACACAGTTTTTTGACTAAAGAGAGAGATAAATTCAGACTTTATTAAAAAATCTTTATTAACTATATTATATACCAAAGAGTGGAAAATTGTACCAATATATGAATATATCATCAATAAATAGATAATAAAAAAAGTAATGGGTTTTATTGGTATATTGATAATAACATTTTATTAAATGAATCATAATCATAAACAATCTCGAAAAGCAATGAGATTGTTTCAATAATCTATTACCACTTGGTAACTTCGATCCATACTCCAATTTTAAGAAAATGAGATTAAATGAATCTTAAAATATCATGTGTAGAAATATATTCATGATATTACATTTTAAATGTTTTATATACACCTCATGTAAAAATATTGGTGCACAACATGTCATGTGTCTCAAAGATGGCAAATTGAGACAATTTTTTTTACCAATTTGATAACTTTGGAAACATAGTCCATATGAAGTAAATATAATAAAATGGATATTTAAATACCCATAAATGTAATTATAATAATAATATAATACATATATATACATTATACATATAACACAAAAGGAATGGGTGGTGAAAAAAGCATGTTTCTAATGGAAAAAATTGAGATGAAATTCCCTTACATTGTGTCTTGACACTCATCGTACTCATTCATACATCCGGTATAATAAATATATGTTTTTTAAAAATATATAAAAGATAAATTTAATTATAAATAATAACTTATGTGGTTTTGTTATGACTTTATATTACACACTTTTTTAACAAATCTATGTTAATGTTTCACTTTTGGCTGTATCTTCTTTGTTGTTTGCATGGGTCTTAATTTGTTATGTCTTTGATCCTTATGCTTATATCATTATTTCTAGAATATAAATATTTATATAAATATAATTTAAATTCAATATATGTGATTAATAACAATCTATATAAAATATAATTATGAAATGTAATACACTATTCATGGAGATGGTAAGCCGTACATACACATGAACGTTGTTTATATTTTTAGTGTCATATAGAATGAAAGAAGATAAATGACATATTTGTATATGTTTGTGTATCTATATAATTATTAAAATATCCTTAATATATCATATATATCCTATAGTTTCACTAAACCCATCATTAATACATTCCATGTAGTTTGCGAACGAATCACATCACTTTGAGAGGGTGATAGTCCATATTTCCTCAAATGAAATTAACCTATTTACACCATATATAAATTATAAAGATATATGTTTTAAAAGTAATAAATAATCATAAATATATAGTAAATATAATATATAAACTATATAAATATATTTTCAATCATAATTTCCACCATGGTAGGTGGTAATAAAAAATGAACAATCATCATTTTGTGAGGTTGTAGTTCACCAAACACATAAATATATGTTCCTTACCCATTAGATGGAGGTGTATATAAGTGTAGGTCAAAAACTTATCATAAAAACCCTAGTATATTTTATATACATTTTTTATTACATAATTAAGTAATAAAGATAGTGGATGGGATGTATAATGAAAACAAAATAAAATAACTTGAGAGAAGTTGTAACCTCTTAATTGTGTAACTCTTTCTAGTTTGTACCAAATGGATTCCTTGGATTGATTTATTCTTAGTAAAAGGATTATAGGACTAAGGTAGGGATGTTGAGAAGTGTATTGGTAAGATATTGTACTATCCTAAGTGTTTGGAGATGTGTGAAGAAGAGGGAGAGGTGGTGACATTTTTTGGGAAGGGAAATGAAAAACATGGAATTTTTAAAAACAAGTTAGGTGTACACACGTTTCTACAAAAAAAGTCATAATAAACCAACCAATCTAAATATTTAAAAATTAATGGATGGAAAATGTCCACAAAATGGGTTTTTGAAAAGTTTCTAGTTCATTTTAGACCATAAGTTTAAGGTTTAGTCCCTTATTAAGCTTAATTTAATCTTATTCGTTGTAATTAATTTTAATCAGTATCACTAATACTTTTGGTAAAAAATAAGTTAAACATATTATAAAATAAAAATTATTCTTATTCCAACTATTGAATCAAAATTTTCGAATTCTAATCACTATAGTTTCATAAATTAATTTAAAATTAATCTTATAGTGAGTTTAATATTGTTGGGTTTTAATGTAAACACATTCAAAAGTTTGCTATGTTTTTACACAAGATTAATGAAAGATTTCTCTCAATGAAATAAAATGTATTAATTGATAAGTTTTTTATCTAATTAGGCTTTAAAAAAAATTTAAAATACAATTTATTCTTATAAATAATTTATATTAAAAAAGTAGTTTGGAATTAAAATCTAGAATTTTTAATTATTTATCAAAAAATGATGTTTATCATAAAAATCCTATAAATTCACCATAATATAATTTTTAAATTATAAATTTTAAAAATGACATTAATTTTATCTAATTAAATTTATAAATATTCTTAAAATTAATTTTATTATTTTTCATATAACCAAATTAAAATTATTTCATTTTAGAAAATTGTATTTCTAAACATATAAGGAATTTACCAGAAAATTATATATTTCATTATAAATATCTCTTATTCATATAAAACCATTATAAAAATTATACAAAAATTAATTATTACTTTTCACTACAACTAAGTTTAATTTATTGGTTGTAATTATCTCATTTAAATAATTATAACAAAAAATGATATTTCTTAGAAACATTAGTTTTGCATGTAACGTATGCCAAATCAGTGTTGAGTGTAACATTGGCCAAGTTGGAGTTCTTTTTAATGTATGATGATTCAATGTTTCATGTGAAAGGAATTATTGAATTATTGAATTGTGATACATAAATGAAAATTTAATTTATTCCAAAAAGGTCCATAAAAACTCATGGTGTTACATTCTTCCCCCTAAAATGAATTTCTCCCTTAAAATTAATTTGGGATATCAAAGATTTAATTCTTGAAAGGTTGATACATAGAAACCCACATCTTAAAAATTATTACTAAAACTTACCTTAAAAAGGGAAAGTTTGAGCCATAAGGGTTACCCAAAATAACTCAAAATGAGATTCCCATATAGGAGAACGTAGAAGGTAAGTGAAAAATTGGATATGGAATAGAAATCTTACCATCATGTTCTAAGGGAGGGTGATAGATAAAAAGGTAAGGAAAAACTTAACAATCACAAATCCAGAAATCTAGGATAAATTAAGGGACCTTTTGATTCATTAGAAGTGAAGGTACTAAGACAAAAGTTTTGGTTTCAGGATCCTTTTTCCTAAAGTTATAGAATTTTCATAAAAACATATACTTGCATGATTTTAGGACAATGCTATAATTTGGTGTTCATTGATCCACTTCACCTATTTCTCTAAATGGAAGATGATTTTTTGATTCTCAAAGTACTAACAGATCATTAGATCTATGATATTCCATCCCATTTCTCATCAGTTCTCATAAACACAATATAGTTTGAGCATGCTATCCCATACACATAAATCCTCATATTGGGAGATAACACTTTAATCTTTTTGAATTCATCAAAATTTTAACTTAAACATTATATAAATAGTTAACTTTATATCCCTTTTGATAGATAATAATACAAAACTTTAGAAAGAAAGTCACGAGAGAAACTTAACATTGATCCCCCACATAGCACAAAGAATCACATGGTTTTCACATTAAAAACATGTGAAAACCCTCGTCATATACTCCCTTGATATAAGTTAACAACTTTAATTACCTTGAATCCTTTTAGAAAACATGCATTCTTCTTTATTCCAATGATTAGTAGATATATTCTATAAATCCAAGAAGCTGTAAAATTCATCCTTGTTGACATAGAATACTTTTTCAATAATCAGTTCTAGGTTAATCAGTACCATCAAATTTAGTTATTCATATTAATCATATCTTTATAAAAACATCATTATCTCAACATCAAGCATTAATTTAGGGATACCTTTCACCAATTAAAATATCACCTTTTGATGAGATTACATTTCAATTTCTTCATCACTATTCAATATATCCTTTTCAATCAACAATGAAAATTATATTGAAAATACTTATATGTTTCATGAATCATATGACATAATCTTTTAATTACCAAACATAAATACTTCATCAATCCAAACTTAATCGTAAACCATTACTCTGGATTCATCAACAGATTCCTTAATATGAATTTCCTAGAATATAAAATATGAATAATTATTTAGCTTCCTCAACCTCAATCCAATCATGCTTCTTTTGTTTGATGTAAACAATACTGGAAGAACATCACATACATTTCACATGTCATTTTTAGTCTCATTATGTTCAAAATTATAACCAATACTCATACCACATTCATGATTCTCTTAATGAGATTTCCACTTGGGAAATTTATTCTCATAATAACCATCATATTCACATATAAAACAATAAATTCTAAACTTGTTACTTATAGTTCTCTCTATTGAGTAAAAATAGAAATCATATTGTGAGAAACAATTATCATATAGGGATACCATATAATCCTAAAAAATTATTTATAGGGTGCCTAAATCATGGATACTACTTCTTTAATATGTGACATCATAGGTTTATCCCAGGTAATTTGTAGTTTTCCAATATTTAAATCCTTTATAATGGTTTATAATGAGTTTGTGAATTTCCAAATCATATCCCCTAGGAGTGTCAAACTAGGTGTACAGTAAGTCCTGTTTTTGTGTACCAGATTACCCCTAGTCATCCCTAAGACATATTGTTAGAGTTATTACCTTTAGGTATATATATGAAAAATCATTATCCACTAGTAGTTTCTAGAATGGGATATATTTCATATAAACCACTCACTTAATCCTTTACCAAAATCCAGGACATTTTCCTATACTTTTCCTTATCCATTGACTTAACCCTATACATGTCCTTAGGGTTCCAAATAATGTTTTCTCATCCTAGAATCCAAAGTTTAAATAGACATTTTATTTGACACCAAATATACCAACCCTCCATATTCATACATTAACATTACATATCTTATTAGGAATACATAAAACATCATACAAATAGATGCCCAAAGACTGTACTCATATTGTGCATTTAGAAACTTGGAAGCAGAAAACATGGTATATAAATTTGATAAATCATCTCCCAATAGGTTATTCATGACAACAATCTTATTAGACATATCATATATAACAAATATATTCATAATATTTGGGAAGAAAACATAAAAAGGGTTGATCTCAGGTTCTCAGTAAGGGTATACAAGGGAGATACGTAAGCATAATCACGAGTATAAGGGAATGAGAAAGTGATCATGAAAATATAAGATTATATCATTTTTATCAAAAATAATATACATGAATATTGTCATAATTTATTTTTAGTTCACAAGACATGAATTATAAGAAAATAATGTACAAAATCCATGCAATCATGACACTGGAATAAAACATGGAATTGTGGAAAACACATAAGCATATAATATGATTTCCATAACATCTAAGGAATGTCTTCGAAGACTATCTTGGTAGTATGGATTCACACCCTCTACCATCTTAGTAGCATGGTTTATTCCCATTTACATATTAATAACATGATTTCACTTCTCATACATTCTTTGTAGTCATAGTTAACTCCTTTATCGATCATAGAAGTCAAGGATCATTCCCAAGACCATATTAGTATATCTCAGGAGATATAAATATTTTATCCAATGAATTGGAGGGAGATATAAGTCCCACCCATATCATAATGAAATCATAGATACAATTTCCACAAGATAATTAAAAAACATATCAAAACACATGAGATGAAATGGATATTATTAACATGTAATCATACCATAACTTGTGTAAAAAGATATAGGTATAATAATAATTTCATCAAAAGAAAATCCTGTGAAATTGAAACATATTTCATAAACATATGACCTATAAAAGAGACAAAAATTTCATAAACATATAACCAGTGAAATATAATCAGGTTTTATAAAGACCATGAAATTAATGATGACAAATTTAGGGAAATATTATGAGTGAAACCTTTATATCATTTCCTATAAAGGCATGATTAATATCAACAAATATCATCTTAGATGGAAAATAACTTTAAAGTTTATTTAAAAAAACATTTCTTGAGGAAAATATTATTTCTTCTTTTAAAAATAATTTTTAATGCATAAAACCATTTGAAATTTTTTTACTAGAAAATACATTTAAAAATTATCCAGAAAAATTTCAATCATTTGGAAAACGTTTTCCTTGTAAACATATAGAATAAGATTAAAAATAGTTTAAATTTTTTTCTTTGAAAACACTGTGAAAACATTAAAATAATGATTGAAAATGTGTCAAAAACCATTTCATTGAAATACTTTGAAAACTGATAAATAAATATTGAAAATATTTTGAAAACAATTTCTTTGTAAATAAGTTTAAAAGCATATAAAGAAAGCTTGAAATCATTTTGAAAACCATTACTTTGAAAATAAATTTGGAAAATTATAAAGAAAGATATAAAATGTTTTGAAAAAATTTTTATTTGAGAAATTATTTAATTAGGTTGAAAATGGTTTGAAAAAAATCTATTTGAAAATAAATTTGAAAACATATATAGAATTCTTGAAAATGTTTTGGAAATTTTTATTGTTGATAACTTATGAAAGAAGATATAAAAATTTTGAAAACCTTTTAACTTGAAAAATTAAAGAAATAATATAGATTTTGTTTGATAACCATTAATTTGGAAAGAAAATTGAAAAAATCTACTAAAATCAGGAAAATGTTTTGAAAAGTATTTTACTTGAAAACATATAAAAGAATCTAGAAAACGTTTTGAAAAATAACTTTTCCCTTGAAAATTTAAAAATAAGCTTGAAAAAATTTTGAAAACCTTTTTCATGAAAAATAATTTTAAAAAAATGAATTTATAGAAAATTAGGGAGAAAACTTATTGATTTTTTTTAATCTTATAAAGGAAGCTTCAATGGAATGACGTACATTCGGGTATGTAAATCCATACATGCTGAACATTCCTTTCTCATCATAAAAAGTTTAGAAAAATGCATTGACCTAAAAAGAAAAAAGTATTCCTATTTAAAAAACTTTTTGTTTTAAAAAGGTAAAACGTGGGTAAATATTTCATTTAAATACAATAAGATAATATTATAATATTTTTGAAAACCCTTTTAGAAGTTATGTTTTTGAAGGAACATATATTTCAGATCGAAGAGAGAGGTAAATTCAGACTTTATTAAAAATACTTTCTTAACTATATTATGTACTAATTAGTTGTAAAATGTTACCAATATATGAATATATGATGAATAAATAGATAATTATAGAATTCATGAGTGTTATTGCGATATTGATCATAATATTTTATCAAATGAATCCTAATAATACATAATCTTGAAAAATGATTATATTGTTTCAATAAACTCTTACAACATGGTAAATTTAAACCATACCCCTTTTAAGAAAATAAAATTACATGAAGCATATAATATCAGTAATATAAATAGATTTATTTTATAAAATTTCAAAGGTATTATATTCTCCTCAGGAAAAAAAATACGCTCAGAAAATGACATGCGTCTCAAAGAAGGAAAATTGAGAAAAAAAACATTTCATCAATTTGTTAACCCTTGAAACATAGTACCCATGAAAGAAATATAATAATATAATAATATATATATATATTTAAATACCCATAAACTTAATTATATTAATAATATAATACATCAATGGGTATTATAGATACAACATAGTAGGAAAGGGTTGTGAATCAAGCATATATCTCATGAAAATAAAAAGTGAGATGAAATATCCATACCTCGTGTCTTGAGTCTCATTATACTCATTAAAACCTTAGGTATAATAAATATAAGTTTATTATAAATCTATAAATGAAACATATTATTATATATTATAACTTATATAGTTGGTTATGAATTTATATTACCCTCTTGTTAAAAATTTTGGGTTATTTTTTCAGTGTTGGTATAATCCTCTTTCTTCTTTACATGTGCCTTAATTTGTTATATATTTTGTCATTATACTCATATCATGATATCCAGAATGTAAATAATGATATAAATGTCATTTATAATCAGTATATGTGTGTTATAAAAATCTATATAATATTTAAATATGAAATGGAATACACAGCTCATGAAGACGGTAAGCCGTATGTACGCATGGATGTTGTTTCAATTTTTATTATCATATTGATAGGAAGAAGGTAAATGAAATATATATATATATCATTATTATAGTAGAATTATTATTTCATATATATCATATAATTTCACTAAACACATCCTTAATACATTCCATGTAGTGTGTGAATGAATCACATCACTTTGAGGGGGTAGTAGTCCACATTTCCTCAAATGAAATTATCATATTTACACCAAATGAAAAGTATAGAGATATCAGACGTAAAAGGATTACAGAAGATTAAAGACATAATAAATATAATATATAAAATATATAAATTTAGTTTCCATCATAATGTTCATCATGAGAGAAGGTAAGGAAAACTAAACAATCATCGTTTTATGAGTTTGTAGCTCCTCTTACACATAAACAATACGTTCGTTACAAATTAGATTAAGGTGTGTGTAAGTGTAGGTAAAACCCTTAGGAAAAAATATCCAATTATATTGAAGATAATTTTATTGTTATACAATCATGTAATAAATATATTTGGGGGGGTAGAGAATGAAAATAAATGAAAGGATCTTGAGAGAAGTTGTTACCTCTTAATTAGGTAACTCATTCTTCTTTGTGTCAAAAGGCTTCCTTGAGATTATTTTTTCTTAAGGGTATTATTCTAGATGGAATTCATGGATTTTGGTATGTTTATTGGGAAGATAGTTTCCGAACCTAAGTGGTTTGATTAGTGTGAAGATGTAGGAGAGGTGGTGGCCTTTTATATGGAAGCGAAAGGAAACACTTGGCATTTTTGAAAACAAGTTAGGTGTACCCACGTTTTTACCCAAAAAAGACCCAAAAAACCAACAAAACTCAATAATTGAATGTTCATGGCCGATAAATGTATAGAAAATGGGTGTTTGAAAAATTTTTAGGTCATTTTGGTCCTTAAGGTTGTTGTTTAGTCCTTTATTAAGCTTAATTTAACCTTAATGGTTATATTTAATTTTAATTACTCTAACTAATATGTTTGCTCAAAAAATAAGTTGACATTATTAGACATTATAAATTTTTATGATTCAAAATATTCTATCCATTTTTATAAATTCTAATAAAATAATTGATCAAAATTAATTTAAAACTAATCCCATAGTCAGGTCGACAATGCGAGTATTTAAAGTAAAAACATTCAAAATTTTGCTATGTTTTTAAACCCAAGTTTAATGCATTATATATCTCAATGAACTAAATTGAATTAATTGATAAGAATATTATGTAATTAAACTTTGAAAACAATTTAAAATATAATTTTACCATGTAAATAAATTTGATGAAAAGGCTGTTTTGAATTAAAACCCACTATTTATTACTATTCATCCAAAAAATGAAGTTTCTCCAAAAAATATCATAAATTAAACCTAATATAATCTCAACATTATAAATTCAAAAAATAATTTTATTTTATTAGACCATTAAAATACAAAAATGAAAATTTAATTTATTCAAAAAAAGGTCCATAAAAACTTAGGGTGTTACAATTGGCCTAAATTTTACTAGCACCCAAACCCAAAAAAAATCAACCATGGTCTCCTCCACATGACCAAAAACATCATAAATATCCATTTAAACATTCCAAAAGTTTTCCCAAGTGATAATTATCGTCCTATATCTATAACATTATACAATTTTGGATTTTTATCTCTTTGGAACCCAGTTCATTTCCATATTCGCCGAACCAATCCAAAGTGGGTCGTTACAAAACATACCCAAGTTCTGAACTATGCTTGAATAATTATAATTTTACAAAATAAAAAAAATAAAGTTATCAGCCCACAACATAGTAATAGTTATGAATATCCAAATTTTAACAATATCAATGAGTTTAATATTATCTTTGTAGTCAATATCTAAATTTCACTATAATCATCTCTCCCCAAATAAAAAAACTCATTATTCTTTAGAGGAATAACAAAAAATTATTCCGAAGATGATACCCTTAGCCATGATGAATCTATAATTCATCATAAAAGATAAAATAATATCCTTTTACTTTGAGATAATGTTGAGGATCCTTTCATTTCTAATGATTAAATGTTAGGTGTTATATAATATTTAATTTAATTCAACCAAGGCTAATGGATTGTTTTTTATAATTTCAAAGAAGATATATTTTTTTAATTACTATTGTATTTTTTAAATAAATGGATTATTAAAAATTGAAATTACTATTGAGTTGGGATTTATGGATATTACAACATTGATCGGCGATTAGGATCTACTTAGGAAAATCAAATATTTGCAGCTTTACGCCCCTTAGATAACATCCTTGGCCAGGTTAATGAAATTAGTGTTCGAGCTTGGTCATCATAAAACCTCAAGCACACCTCCTTATAAATAGGAGGCTTCCAATTATCTGTAAATGTTTTTCAATAACATAAGGATACAATTCCCACTATTAAATAACTATAAATAATAGAGAAATAATAATAAATAATCATCCCCAATATAACTACATAGTATTGAAGTTAAAATAAAAGGCCAATCATAAAAATATATTATATGTTATAGAAAATGTACCCATAAAATTTTAATTTGAGTCATTGGTGAAATAAAAGATCATTTTATGGGTCTATAATATATAGTACATAACATTTAAAAAAAATAATATTGACATAAATAAAAAATCAGGTCTAAGGCCAATCTTGATTTCATTAGAAAAACCAACTGAACCATCTCCAACTCATCCCTTGGACATTGAAGTCCTTACCTTACACACATCGTAAAACATGTAGCGTATACACCCACTATGATACACATATAGGTTGTGGTAAATATACTTATTAAAATACCACTAAATTATTTCCTAATGCAAATACAGTGTATATGTGTACATTCACAACCAGATATGGAAAAGAATAATAGAGATAACAAATACTTGTTACATCATTGAGTGATAAACAAGTTATCTAGTGAATGACCATTCCTACTTCAACTAATTCTAGTGCTAGAACAAATTTTAAGAAATTTGAATGAACTCCCATATACATAAGAAATCATAATAATTTACAGATACTTTGTTTCCCTCTACCAACCTATCCATAACCAACTTTATTAGGATTTTAGGTTATCCTTCTCATGATGGTATTTTAGAGATCAACCTATTATCTTAGTAAGTGAAAGTAATCCCAAAAATAAACTGTATCAAACTGGATAGAATAAATGTGCTCAAAAAATAAAAAAACATCTGAAAAGTAGACCATCATTATAATGTTCATATGAATTATTTTATCTTTTTCATTGATGATGTATGGATTGATGATGATCATATAAGTAACAAACTCATGTTTTTCACCTTCTTAGGTAGTCCACTAGACAAAAAAAAAACAATGATCACATCATGATGATTCATGTGTACCTTAGGGGTGCTAAAACCTCAAAAACATGGTGAAAAATAAAATAGTATGAAGATATAGATTCTAAAAATTTTCAGAAAACAGATGATTTTTAGCATCATGAAATGAGCGCAATCAACCCACACCCTTTAACAAAGAAATAACTCCCTTTTATTGTTGATCTCAACAATCCTCCATTAATGAATAATGGATTGGTAATTTAGGGTATCATCAAATGCCGCCCATGAATTACATATCATCAGAAAATGAATTAAAATCATTCAATGATTAAATTAAAAACACATAAATCCACTTAAAATGGATTAAAATAATCAAATAAACTAGGCTATGTGGGATTAATGTGGTATTACACTGCACAAGTTTTATCAGATGAAATTTGAAACAAGTATATATGCATCAAAAATAAGTTTTTTATGTATATTCATCACATGAATTTATTTTTCATATATAGAATCCATGGAATTATTTATAAATCATATTCACATATACATCATGAACCATATGCATACATTTTATACACATCAAATGCATGCATTTTTCATGTATCAGAAGCATGTGTTCTACATATATCATAGTAATATAATTTATGTATATCACATGCATGCGTATTCTGCCTATCATATTATTAATAGAATATTCTTATACTGTATTATAATACCACCAGGTTGTATCCTATGATATGAATTACATGTATGTCATAATATGTATACCGCTTTAGTGAATATCCATAAATATCCCACTTTTACTAAAGTTCAATAAGGACATCATACAAAAAAAACAACACTTTGTGAATGTATTAAGATAGATTTTCATGAAGGTAGATTTCATTGTTTTTATAATTTAAATTCTTTTTTATCCTAGTGATGGTTCCTTATGGCCTCATGAAGGTATTTTAAGTGTCTAAGGATTGTTTGGAGACCAATGATCTAGAAATTGTTGAGACATACTAAGCCACATGGTTAACACACACTTAGTTCTTATCGTGAGACTCAACCATGAGGGGTACTCAGTGCCTAGAGGGAGGCAGCATGGTTTACCCTAAATTTGTAATCCACACTCTATTCCCATGAAAATTCTATAGAATTATTAATAGAGGAATTTAACAAGTCTTGTGCATGGTTAGACAAACCCTCTGCCTAACCCATGTGAGGTGGTTTCTCAGGGAGTGGTTTTCGCACGATTGGTGCATGGTTTCAGGACCCATGCTGGTAAATAGTGTTACCCCTTTTTGAATGGGATTTTACCCTTTTTACCCTAAAATATTTTTAACCTCATACCTCATTTTCTCTTCTCCTCTAGTGAATATACATCCCATTCCTTTTGTCTTGGAGCTCTACCAAGCCTATGTTCAGCTTCTAGATAACTTCTTCATCTGATATCCATTTTCATCAATGTTGGGTGTGTTAGATCCAAAAATCCAATCTCTTATTTCTTCCCATCATAGTTTATCTTTCCATATCTTTTGTTATTTTGGTGTAAGATCATATGCCCTATTTTCAAGGCATTGTTCCGTTATTATGATCTATCACATTCAAGATCATTTCAAAGGATAAAACTAGAGGATAAGTCTGACATGGGACTATGTAAGGTGGTATAATGATTGAACCTAAAAGTTAGGTGTTTTTATAGTATCATCCATTGTTCTACATGGCATAATTCTGTACACATTTCCTTAAAATGACATTAACATTATAATTAATTGTACATTGAGTTTAGATACTCCTATAGACATGTATGGAATTATTAGAGGTACCCTAACTCTTGGATACCACTACTTTGGGTCATTTGAATGAATTTTACTCTTGAGTTAAATGTTTAACTAACCCAACCACCATCTAAGTGGTTTTGTTTGACCTTTAAATGGTTTTTTATTTCTTGTAAATTGAATGGATTAATTAAATTTATTGGTAATGGGTAGAATGACCATGATTTTTTTTTGTATAAATATATTCATATAGATTTTATGATGGTGAATACCATATTTATATTGAGAATAATTCTCATAAATTCATTAGAGATACTCCTTCATGACTGTTATTTTCATAAGATGGTTATTTGTCTTTGGATAATGGTTGTGGGATTTTATGAACATGTAGTTTTACTCTCCCTTATCTTGGGTGATGGTAATGATGTCTCACACTATTTATCATTATGTTGATGTTGGAAAAAATGTTCCACGTTCCTCTGAATCCTATGTTGGGAATGACCACTCACCCCACTTTATTGAGTGATGAGCATGATGTATCAAATTCATATGAGATTCTGGGATAAAACCATTTATAGATACTATATGTCATTATACTAGTAATGGAATCTTGAGTTACAACCCTAGTATAGCTATCACACAGTATCCATGTATATTCCTCTAAAGTTCTAAACATATAGGGTGTATATACATGTATACATATTATATATATACGATTATATATGGTAAATTGGTCAAACTCATTCCAGCCTATGCTAAAGTAGGTAAAGTCTTCCCGGCATTCCTTCAGAACCTTATTGGACCGGTATTTTTATATCATTGTTTATTATTGATTATCCTACATGCTACAATGTTATAGACACTGAATGGATTATTCTGGACACTGTTGGTGGTGGAACACTGAGTTTATCTCACACCCTACACTGGTTTCCATTGGTACCTGAGTAGACAATATTATTGTAGGTGTGAATATGGACAAGATAATTTTCTCGAGTTCTTGATTCATATTATATGTAGCATGAAGCATGAAAGAAGTAGACTGAGCATATTCTCCTGATATTTGTTGAATCATGTTTTATCTTTTTTAATTTTTGTATATCATGTTGTATATGGCTATACTATGTATCCCATATATCCTCTTTTTTACATCAGTATTACATAAAATCATTTTGTATATTATGAATCCTATGGATTTTGATTAGTATTACAACATGGTTATTTTCCTATTCCATTGTGCTTGTTAATGGTACCTGTTTTCACTATGTTGTAAGTTATCTATTATGATTTCATTATTTAGTATATTTTTTATATTCATTACGCCACTCTGATATGAGGGAATAGTCTTTCAACCACACAAACTTATAACCACATTACAATTCATAATCCTCTAGTGTATGGGTAGGCACACTCGAGGCCATATGACCCATTATCATAGGGCACTGTTTTAGTGGATCCCGAGTAAGGATGCTACAATGTGGTATCAAAGCATCTTTTTTTACTTTTGGAGAACTTTTTTGGTATGATAATGGAGACTAGGATGTATTGGAATTTGGTAATGATCATGTTCTTGGTAGTAGAATACCCACATATAATGGAAACCCAAATTACCTTAGATAGCTTATTACTTTCCTGGTTTTCTCATATTTCAGTTGTTTTGATTTCACCGTTGGGTGATTCACATGATGTGTGGAGTTGTTTTTATTTACATAACAAACTTGTATTTTATTTTTTTCTTAGTATGGTAAGGAATTAACATATCTTGCATCATTGAAGGAACCTTAGAACTAATTAATATTCCAGGAATTTTCCATTCCACTTTAACATTATGTGTCAATTTTACCATTGTATATAGTTAGTACATATAATATTATATATAGAAATGTGATAAAACATTTTTAAGATTTAAATAATTTAGCTAATTAAAGAGACTACATCAATATAATTGGTGTTTTCTTACATGGGTTGATGTTGAAACCTTAATTTTCCAATTATATAATGTTGTGGGTTATGGACCTACTGGTTTCATGGAATGAAACAATGTTAATTGATTAGATTACTTGAATGAGAATGGTAATCTATGGAGAAAGTAATTCTATAAATCCTAAATGGTGATTCATGTAATTAAATCTGTTCATATGACCTATTATATGTTGATACCGGATGTAAAGGTCATTTTAGAGTTTAATGATGTACCAATTTCAATTTATAAGGATTATAATTTTTATATATCGGTAATGTCATAAAATCTAATTAGACAATGTTCTATATATTTATATATACAAAGTATAAAAACTTAAATGAAATTAAAACTTTAAATAAAATGGTTTCCAGTAAACATGGATACCAATTGTAAGGGAAATTAAGTTTTCCTCTGTACCATGAAATTGACACTTTATATACCAAAACCTATACTATATTATATACAAAGTAAACCCAAACCTGACCTTCGTAGTGGTTAGTTGGTGGTGTTTCTTATGGTACTTATGATAGGTTATGAAATTACCTTTTCACATAGACCCAACCATTGGAGTCAGCATAGAGGTGTGAAATTTTCTATAGGAAGGCCATGTACATGTCTCAACCATTTATTTATAATCTTTTCAGTAGATAAATTCTTTCTAAAGTGTGTGTTTCGAATTGAATAATCATTCAACCACAACGGTATCAAACAGTATTCTAGTATGACGGGGATGAATATACACTGGAGGAGATGTTCCCTTATCCATTGGTATTACCTCTAGTAGTACCACTATAGGAACCACCTATTATTCTTGATTTGGGCACTGATTCCTAGTTTCGAGAGGGATTTCTTCATATGATGTAGTATATGAAAGGAACTATTCGACCTTCCCCGACTATGGAAGAGTTGACTCGAGAGTTCTAGAAAAAACATACTCACACCTTTTTATGGGAAGGTCGACCTCAGGCTACTGAGTCATAGATGGAGGCCACGCATTCCATATTTGATCATCTAGATATGCCTATAGAGAAGAGGGTCAAGATCTTTTCCTATATGCTACATGGTTTTGCAACGTTATGGCAGGATGTCATTACCCAAGACGACTTACGTTGAGATATTATATGAATATATTTATATATGGAATTCTATGAGTACTTATTTTAATATACATTGAGGGTTGAACAAGATGGAGAGTTTATGAGCATGAAGTCAGTTTCTAGGTTTTTCAAAGATTATTCTTCTACTTTTAATGATTTTCAAAAATTCACATTGAATCTAGGAGAAAATGAGCTTATGAAATTGAGGCGAATTGGGGATAGTCTGGTATAGATCATATGATCACAGGTTGATGTATTTTTTGTTGACCACTAATAATGAGATAGTCAACTAGGCCCTCATTACTGAGCAAAATTTGAGGAATGAAGATGGTTCGATCAAGGGCAGTTCAACACCCAGATCTGGAATTGGTTCCTCTACAGGAAGGAAGCGACACTTTGAGGCTGGTCATGGGAGTAGCAGAAGTTAGGAACATCATAAAAATAGCGTAAATATATTTTATTAGCGTAAGAATCTAGGATACAAAAAACCCCAGTGTAGGCAATATCAAGTGGAGTGAAGTGAATTTATTAGGATGGGGCTTGTATATTGCATATGTAGGACATTTCCACTAGTACATTGAGAGAGAGGGTCAACACAGACTCCTTCCTCTATAGTGGGACTATTAGTGTATCTCTTGGTAGGAAGCTAGAATACCACTAACTACTCTAGAGGATGTGGTGGTTAAGGGACAGGGAACCATACATAGGATTAAAAACAACCGTAGGGTGAGCCTTCTTTGGGTAGTTAGGCTATGACTAAGGGTCATGGTATGAGGCTGTTAAAATGTAGTGAAACCAATTATTGAGGAGCATAGAAACAAATATTATACTATTTGAGGTATTATTCTATTGTCCTCTACATTAGTGCTTGATTTATATGACACAAGTGCATCACACTATTTTATATCTGTGGAAATTTAAAAGAGTTTGGGCCTTTTGACAGAGTACTTATGTGGTTTCATGAAACTCAATACCCCATTGGTTATTCAATCAGAGAGTGTTCTTAGATGTAAGGATTTTCCCCTTGCGATCGGTGTATGTATTTTTATATGAAATATTTTTATCCTCAACATGAAAAGTTTAGATTTAGTTATTAGGATGGAATGATTAGTTACCTATCATCCTCATATTGAATTTTATCACTGGAGGGTGAAATTCATATCACCAGTGGGAGGCATACATGTTCACAAGGGAAAATGCGATGTCCATGTGTCTCTAGATGGATCTAAGCATCAGGTAATAAGTAGAGTGACAACCCATATTTCTAGTATTTTATTAGATGATTAGGGGTTATGACCTATTATTTTCCCTCCTATGGAGTATCATTTTAGGGATGCACTCCCTAATGAATTTTCTTGGCTACCTCCTAGGAGAGAGATAAAATTAACAATTTATCTCATTCATGGAGCAGCACCAGTGTCCATTTTACCTTATAAAATGGACACTACAGAGCTTATGGATCTCAAGAATAAGTTGGCTGAACTTTAGGATACATGTTTATTAATCCCCTTCACTAATGTGGGTTTACCAATACTTTTCACAAAAAATATAGTGGTAAAATTTGGATTTTCATGGATTACTGATGTCTCAACTGGCTCATAGTTAAGAATCAGTATCCATTGGCTCAAATGGACATCCTATTTGATAATATCCAAGGAGGTCGGGTTTTCTCATAGATTAATTTGAGGTTAGGGTATCATCAAGTGTGTGTCAGGCCTTTATACATACCTCATACAACTTTCTATAGTACGTATAACTATTATGAGTACCTGGTAATGTCATTCCATCTCACGAACATGCTTTTTAATTTTATGGCTCTAACGAATGAGGTTTTACACCTATATATAGATTCATTCATGGTAGTCCTTGTGAGAGACATATTGGTGTATTTTCTCTCTCAAAATGGCTATACCCAACATCAAGAGATCATGATGAATATGCTGAGAGAGAAATAAATTTTTTCAAAGCTCCACAAATTCCAATTTTGGATCGACAAAGTTCACTTCATGGTTCACATAATCAAGGATTCAATAGTATTAGTAGAACCAGAGAAAGTGAACATTATAGTTTCATTAGATCAAACCAAGAAAATCATTGATATACAGAGTTTTTGGGGGATAGCTGTGTATTAAATACACTTCAACCCAGATTTATCACACCTAGATGCACTTCTTACAACCTTGAATAAGAATAGTGTGAGATTCATATGGTTAGAGTATTTTGAAAGAGTCTTTCTGGAATTTAACGGATTATTGACTTGAAAAGTGATCCGGATTCTTCCAGAGAATGTTAGGAGCAATATAGTTTATTGTGCCACATCAGGTATCAGGATGGGGAAGTAATGATGCAGGATGACGGAATCATGGTATATGAGTCCTGTCAGCTGATTTCTAACGAGTATAATTACACGACTCATGACCTCTAACTAGATAATGTTATTCAAGTGTTACATTGATGGATGAATTATTTTCATGGAGATCATTTTGTGGTATGTATTGATCATAAACACCTTAAGTATATTTTTACAAATCATGATCTGAATCTCAGTATGTGAAGATATACATCCCAAAACCCTCACTCTTGGATTTTGTGATAAAATCATAAAATTTTCATATCTAGATTTGATTCTAGTAATTGGGACCCAATTATTTCCATAAAAACCATTTAGAACCATAAAAAAAATTTGATCACTTACAACCTTGAGAATCATTTAGGTTTAGAGTTTTAGATAATTAAGTATAACTCCTACATAAAAAAATCACAAGACATAAAATGAGAATTTAATCTAGTTAAACAAACTTTTGTTCACATTAAGACATAATCTTGAATATGAAGTCCCATCTAGAGAAAACTCATTCAACATCATTATTTATAAACTGGAAAAAGGAAACATGATAAGGGTGTGATAAAATGACCTGTAAGGGTAAACATAAGAATTAGAAATTATATTTCATCAATGAAAATAAGAAGTGGATACGGGTATGAATACATAGTTAGAGTTCCTGGGAAAATCCTAAAAGAAATCATTCCCATCAATACTTGGATACTAAAATATGAAGAAATAAAAAAGGAAAGAGTCTTTATAATAAATAATCATGAGCTACGTGATATCAATCTTGACCCTAAGAAAAATTATAAACCCATAAAAATAAACTAAATCCTTTTTAGTAAATTAGATAATCATATTCATAAAACCATTTCAAAACCTTTTTAATTGGAATAACTATATGACCAACTTCAATTATAATCATTACAAAATGAATTGGAGCGCTTTCTGGGAACACCCACCATATAAGATATAATGGACTCACCCTATGCTATCTCAAATACCCCATCATAAAATATGTAATGTGTCACCCAGTTCTCTCTGGGTCTCCTCATCATATAACCTATAATGGGCTCACCTGACACTATCTGGTACCTAAAATTATATAAGATGTAATGGGATCACTTGGTTCTATTTTTTCCACCCCATCATATAATTAATTTCCAAGATCCACCACATGAACAATGAAAAATATATTTCAACTTAAAACTCATAATAACAATCATTATTCATTTTATAGAAATATTAACCCATGGAAAATAAACATTTTTCATATCAAATATCTTTTAATCATAATTTACCAGTGGAAAATAAATGAGTTCCATAAAAATATCTTTGAAACAATCTTAATCTATCAATAGAAAGAATGAGGATGGTATCACTAAAAAAATCCCCATTTGTGAATTGTTAACAACAAGGGATGTTTACATTGAGGAATACAATTACCATTAAAATATAATTAAATACAATTTTAAAAAATGACACTTTTATTTTGAAAATATCTTCTAAAAAAATTAAACATTTTAAAAATAATTTTATTTTATAATAACCATGATAGTTTATAAAATAATATTTTAAAAATAATTTAAAAAATTTCTGGAGGAAAATATCATTTCATCTTTGAAAAAAACTATTTAAGGCATTTTTGAAACCATTTTTAGAAAACATGGTTTTGGAAGAAAAATAATTTTCCATCAAAAATAGGATTTTTCATAAAAAAAATTTCTGAACAATTGAGTACATAAAGAGAGAAAATTGATGGGAAACATGTATTCTCATGACCTAAAATATGATAATAAAACTCATGAGAATTATTTAGAGATAGAACATAATATTTCTAGAAAGGAGGCCTAATCACAAACGATCCTGATAAACGATTAGACTCTAACATGAAACTCTTACCATTTTGGTAACATTGAATCGTAAGACCGATGAAATAATAACATTAAATGAAACTTTGAATATCATTAATGTTAGGTCCACTAGGTCGAATACCTGGAGAGTGGGGTGAATCATGGTATGACAAATTAAAAATTTCCAAGATATTTTATTGTCATTAGAAAAAAATAAATTCTCTCTTCTTACCTTAGAAATATATGAATAGATATGAAATCACGCATAAAAAACATTTTTTACATGGTTCACCCTCACCGGGCTATGTCTAAGGAGCATACAATGGTGGTGTGCTGATGTACAAGATTCACTAGGGCTCACTGCCAATAATGACTACAATGTTTGAGTTATATCTTCTATACCCAGGCTCAACTACATTACATGTATTAGGTTCTGATCACTGCATTCCCATGGGTCACTACTTATGTTTCTTTTTCTCTAGATCATTTTTGTGGGAATGGGACACTATCTTCCTCTTCCTGAACTTACTGATCTTGGAAAAAAATCCAAACACAATTTATCAAATTGTAGGTCAAACACAGTTTATGGACTTCTAGGTCCCTACATTTTCATGAATTCCTAAATCCTCAACTATAGGTAGATGCAATGTTGAAGTTACTTTTTCACCTGTAGATGTGAAGTTCCCGAATCAGTGTGATCACTGAGAGGGGGAGGGGGTGAATCAGTGATCCTTTAAAACTTTTTACTAATTGATTCTTTATCAATTAAACCTCTATGGATTGTTAAGGCCTCGATTCACTCTTCTTGTATCTCTCAGCCTTTCCTCGAGTAATGCAGTAAATGTAAAGGCACATGACACAAGGATTTACAAGGTTTGGCTCCAAAGGCCTATGTCCTTGCCATGTTGGTTAAACACCCCAACATGTTTTCTCCACTATAATTCTGTTAGTAATTACAATGGTCGATACAGAGTCACATTGTATCTCTCCTGAGTCCCATAGGAGCTTCTTTATACTGCATCCCACAGTGTTACCAGAGTCCCACTGGCCTGCTTCAGCTTCCACCAAATACTTCTCCACCCTGAGTCTCAGAGGGGGTCTTCTCTTGGCTCCTCAAGTCACACGAGTAGCTCTTCTTCTTTTGAAGTTCTTCAAGAGTCTTCAATAGCCTTGGATAAGGTCGGCTGGCCTTTCTCACTTCTTCTGACCACTTGTGGTGATCAGGACTCCTCTTCTTTGATCAGGCTTTATCTCCTTCTTCTAAGGATGACCCGACCACTATCTTCAAGAATCTTGATTGGAAAATATGTTCTTGCACTCAGTATGCCCACTCAATCTTCTTGGTCTTCTCTACTACTGAAAACTCAGATAAATGATGTCTTTAACTTTAGTCTGGCTTCCGCCTTTCTTCAATTCAACTTCATGCACTAAGTGCAAGGAATCTCTGAATCTTCATGCATTGATTGCATGGCTTCTCAGTCTTCACGAATGACTTGCATGGAATCTCAAATATCTTCAAGAACCTTTGTTCTTGGACTGCTCAAATGCACACACACTAATTCATTATTTACGTGTGCATGTGCATGCATGAATACATGCACTCCCCTTTTCTTCTTAGTATGATAAACCCTTAAAGGTTGTAATATCTTTTAGCACACACACCTTCTTCTTTGAGTCACACTCTTATTCTTTCTCACACACACCAAATTGTGTGTTGTTCTTTAGTGTGAATTTATCCTTCTCTCTTTCTTCTCAAGGTGTTTACCCACTTCTTCACTTATTCATACATGCATGGATATGCATGTATCTTCTTCATTCACTTGGGCACACACAATAGGTATGGCCTCCTTCACTTGTGCACACACTAAGGCTTCAGCCTTCTTGTTTCTTTGCACACACACTATGTTCTAATGTTTGCATACACATTAACTCTACCATGCAAGAACACTCCTTCTTCAAGTAAATCACACACATTCTGAATAGTTATGTGGACGGTGTAAGTGTGATGTTTTCTTCTCAAGAGGTTAACAAAGCCTCGACCTCATGCATGTATTCTTCTTTGTGACAATACAAGGCCTCGGGTTCTCCTTCTTTGTGCAATACAAGAGTGCATAGTTCTTCTTCTTCCTGCAAACCAGGGAGCTGGAGTCTTTTATACACCAAGAGTGCTTGGGTGCAATAGGCGCACAGGGTGTGACCTTCTTCTATCGCACAAGGTGCGGGAACATCTTCTACCGTGCAAGTGGCGCGGTAGCTTCCTCTTACAGCACAAGTTAGCGGGCAGAGAGGGTGCGCAAGTGTACGTGGCTCAGCTTCTTCCTACTACACAAGGGGAGCGTGGTGGATTCCTCTTGCCGCGTGAGTTCGCGGGCATAGATGGCATGCAGGGTGCAGCCACTTGCTACCGCACAAGTATGCGGGCATCGGGCGTGCAAGCCCCGACTTCTTCCCAGTCGTGCAGGGGAGCGCGCAAGGAGGCCTCCTCCTTACTTATTTCATGCAGGGGTTGTGCAAAAGGTTCTCTCGAAGCCTCAGGTGGCTCCGAGATGCTCTATCGTGCAAGTGATGCGCGGAGCTTTTCTTCACGTTGCTTATATCTTCACGGATCTTCTCTTAGACGATCAGCAAGCATCTTCTCGGTTTGGGCTTCTCCTTTTATAGGGAAAGAGTTCGATCGAAGCCGCAGGGATCAAATCTCTGAAGGCTCGAGATCTGTGGCGTTTTGAGATCTTCAAACGCGGATGAGATATCCTGGAAATCTCAGTTATTTATTTTTTCTTTTCAACCACGGGATCTTTCGTTCTTGGTGTGCGAATCACGTGAATGCATTTACAAATGCATGTGAAGCCTTTCCTTGTACATTGAACGGGCAGTTCACCCTCGGCAACTTTGTTTGCCTCGAGCTAATTCAAAATCTTCATCTCGTTGCATGCATGTCACTTTTAACACATGCATGTGTTCGAAAAAGGGAGACAAACACAGCAGAGGCTTCATCTTCATCAGAGGCAGCTAGAAGCTCCTTCTACCTTGCTCGGGTGGCTCTGGTTCACGGAAGGCAACGCACCTAGTGCCCACTATGCTCCTCCGGGAACGCACCTAGTGCCCACTATGCTCCTTGACGGGCGCGCTTCTGACGCCCATGCTGCGCGGGCTTGAGCTCCGCGTAGCTCGGGCTTACACACGGCCCACACCATGCCTCTAGGATGCCTTGGCCTTGAGGACTTCCCTTGAGCGCAGTTGACCCTCGGGTCCTGCAAGTTCTTGAGGTGAGGGACCTCGGCTGGCCTCCTTGGTTGGCTTATTTTTTGTTAAAGTACATAGTTGGTACTTTGTATAGAAGCAAAGTAACCAAGTATAAAAATGCCAAACCATACTTCTTCTCCTCTTCATCTTCTTAAGAACTCCATATATCTTCTTTAGCATCTCTTCTTCTTCTTCTTGTATTAAAGAATGGAATTCCCAAGGGTCTCTCAAATATCTTTATCAACCATAATTCCAAAATAAAATGTTTCTTCAGTGTTCTTCTTTGATCCAATTATATATGAAGTTGGATCATCTTCAAATCCTCATGCACTAATAGATAGTGCATGGTCTTCTTCAAACCACTTCATTCACTAAGTAGTTGTGGATGGTTCATTTTCACTTCATCCAGTTAGTGATGTGGATGGGTCTCCTTTCTCTCCTCATTCACTTAGTAATTGTGAATGACACTACTTTATCTCCTCATGCATTGTGAAGACAATGCATGGACTTCTAACAATGTTGTGACATTGTATCTCCTTGATACAAGTCTTGGAACCTTAAGATCAGCTCTACAATCGTATGATTTGTATGGAGAATGTGTCAACCATTACCACATATTCCACTTAGTGATTCTCCTATGTGACATGCTTCTTAGTACCATGGTCATTCTCCAATCATCACCATCACCATCACTTCCTTTTTCATTCACATATCCATTAAATCCTTGACATATTATTAACAACATCACCATCACCATCACTTTTTCATTCACATATTGAAACTCATTGGTATCCATTCAATCCTTGATACCTTATTGACAACAAATGCAACATAGTGCACAACAATCTCCCCCTTTGTATTTTTTTTCAATATCACTAGAGAACATATGAATGGGTAAATATGTGTTCCAAGATTTTTCCCCCCTTATTGGAAACGAAATGCAATGGTGTGGTGTGGTTCTCTTAAAAATATTTCATCCTCCCTTTGAATAGCATCTTCTTGAAAATTACAAGAGAGGGATGATGTCACATGTTCACTTTAACAAAGAGCCTTTAGAAAATCAACTCTAAGTCTACTTGGGCAAACCCGGTGGAGAAAACAAGAGTGATGTAACCAAAGAATTCAATAATGTCCACAATCCACTATACATGTGAGATCATGCTTAGGCATTAAGGGGTTGAAATTTTTCAGATATATCAATGAATTGTTAAATCCTACACATACTTCACCAAACTCATTAGAAAGTTCAGGTGTAAAGATAAAGATCCCCCTTTCATCCTTTTGTCTTCAATCAAACACTCCCCCTTAATTGACATGTTAAGTACAATTAAGAAAAAATGGATGAAAGTGTGATTGGAATACCTTAATTCTTCACAAGATGATATGAATCTCAAAATATCATCTTCTTCAGATTAGCTCCCCCTCAAGGGGTGCACTCCATTCTGTCCGTACCATTCTCAATTTGAGAATGATCATCATCTTCAATTCCCTGAAATGTAAGCACATGTATATACTAGTGATTAGGGAATAAGATGGAACCTCCTTGGTTCATCAGTTTGAACAACAAGGTTGAGACGATTCTCTCAACCGAGATGTTCCACATTCTCCATTCTTTACACTTGCACATTTGATCTTTAATGAAATTTGTGCTAGTGTGGATCTTAACACCTCTTCAACTTCTTCGTCTGTGACTCCTCTCTTTATAAGTGCCTTCTAAGCACTAGAATCTCCTGGTGCTATCTTCATTCTCTTGAAGAATTATTTTTGAGCTGGAATGAGTGTCATGCATTTATTACTGATATGACCACCTTTATTACACCTCACACACAAAACTTCATCTTCATGTGAAATCTTTTTATTTCCTTTTGTACTACCTTTGGCATGGGAATTTTCTGCCTTTATCATTCTTTCCAAATCTTCTGGCCAGATAATTAATATGTCATTTGGAAGTGATGCTTCAGATTTGGATGTTCCACATGGTTATTTTGATGCTGTTAAGTTACCTTTCTTAGGCAGCTTATTTTCAATCAATCCCTTCTTCTTTGTCTGGATTGATTGTCCTGTTGAGTGTGGTTTGCTTCCAATTAGTTCCATGGCTTGTTTACAAAGATCCATGGTATGACTTGTCTTTCCACAGTAGCAGCATTTTTTCTTGGTGGTCCTTCTGGATGCATCACCCTTCTTGGATTTGAAATCAAAGGACTTCTCTTTCTTTTTAAAGTTCTTCTTGGGAGAATTTTCAACTTTATTTTGCTGGCTTCCCAAGGATACTTCTTCATTCTTAGCCAGGTTCTGTGATCTTCTCATCGTTTCAGCTTTGAAAACATGTGGAGATTGGTATGTATCATTCTTGTGATCACTTTTGCATTCATCCTAGATGTTATCAAACATTCCAAATCATTTTTTAGTAAATAGATGTTTCTGGACCTGTGGATGTTCTTCTTCTTCTCTAGCTTGCTCCCCCTTGGAATGGGCTTCCTTTGTGTTTTTTTATTTAGAGGATTGTACCAACAATTCATTGCACAATGTCCATACCTGTTGCAACACCAACATTGACCCACAAATCGTGTATTCTTGACTTCTTCTGATTGTTGAGTCTTTCTCTTGAATTACTGTGTTTTTTCAGGAGAGCTCTCTTTCTTCATCTTCTTCATTCATACTTGTTTAGAGTTATTCTTCCATCCTTCACTTTTTTTGTGGAAACACATTTATAATCATTAGTACAAGATGGTATGAATAATACCTTCTTCTTAGAAGATGTTTCCCTTTCATTAGAGGATGTCCCCCTTTTGGAATCATCCTTCTCAATACACACTTGAGTGGAAATATTTCTTCTTTCAGTTGATTGGGACGCTTCAGTTTTGGGTGATTAATGATTTTTCAATATCACCTCTAGCTCTAAGCATTTCATGTTGAGAGTGTTATTCTCATCCTCAACAAATCTTATCCTTCCTTCCCAATTCTCTTTCAGTTGTTTCATCTAGTCTTCATGCACCTTCTTCATTTCTGGCAATGAATTTTCATGCGCCTTTACCCTTTTTACTTTGTCTTCTAGTTGAGCATCTTTGAAAATCATTAACACTCTATGCCTCTTTTCCAGTGCATGGAAAACTTCTTTAAACACCATCTCAAAGAATTCTTTCTCACAAATGCTTCTTTGTAGTTCTTCAGTGACATCATCAATTCTTTCACTGCAAAGGGAAATGGTTTCATATTTAGCCTTCACCAGCTTTGTGAGAGTGTTGGTTATTCCAACCCTTCTTTCCAATTGATCTTCCATAGAATTGGCTTCTTCTTCTAGCTGTAATTTTTCTTCTTGAAGATCATGGATACTTGTAGAAATACACATTGCCACTTCCTGGGGACTATCTTCTGAAGATATTTGAGTGAATTTAGAAGATCATTGATTGTTCCATCATCATCATAGCTAGAGAAGGCTTCATTAGAAGAGTGATAAAAGGAATTGTCATCTGTTGTGACTTTCACATTACCTTCAATGGAAGGTGTTTCTCTATTAGTATCAATCTTCTTCTTCATCTTCTTGACCTGTTTTTCTTTATATTTCTCTGAGTCTTGGTAGATATCTTCATTTGAGGGTGTTCTCTCATTTCCTCAAATCTTCAATTCATAAAGACTCCCTTGGATCTTTTAGAGGAACCTGCCTCTGATACCAATTGAAGTGCCCAGATTAGTGTGATCACTGATAGGGGGAGGGGGTGAATCAGTGACCCTTTAAAACTTTTTTCTAAATGATTATTTATCAATTAAACCTCTATGGCTTGTTAAGGCCTCGATCCACTCTTCTTGTATCTCTCAGCATTTCCTCGAGTGATTTAGTAAATGTAAAGGCACATGACACAAGGATTTACAAGGTTCGGCTCGAAAGGCCGACGTCCTTGCCATGTTGGGTAAAGGCCCCAACATGGTTTCTCCACTATAATTCGGTTAGTAATTACAATGGTCGATACAAAGTCACGCTGTATCTCTCCTGAGTCCCCCATGAGGTTCTTTATACTGCATCCCACAGTGTTACCAGAGTCCCACTGGCCTGCTTCAGCTTCCACCAAATACTTCTCCACCCTGAGTCTCACATGGGGTCTTCTCCTGGCTCCTCGAGTAACACGAGTAGCTCTTATTCTTTTGAAGCTCTTCAAGAGTCTTCAACAGCCTTGTATAAGGTCTTCTTTCCTTGATCACTTCTTCTGATCACTTGTGGTGATCAGGACTCCTCTTCTTTGCTCAGGCTTTATCTCCTTCTTTTAAGGATGACCCAACCACTGTCTTCAAAAATCTTGATTAGAAAATATGTTCTTGCACTCAGTATGCCCACTCAATCTTCTTGGTCTTCTCAACTACTGAAAACTCATATAAATTATGTCTTTAACTTCAGTCTGGCTTCAGCCTTTCTTCAATTCAACTTCATGCACTGAGTGCATGGAATCTCTGAATCTTCATGCACTGATCGCATGGCTTCTCAATATTCATGCATAACTTGCATGGAATCACAAATATCTTCAAGAACCTTTTTTCTTGGACTGCTCAAATGCACAGACACTGATTCTTTATTTATGTGTGCATGTGCATGCATGAATTCATGCACTCCCCTTTTCTTCTTTGTGTGATAAACCCTCAAAGGGTGCAATCTCTTTTAGCACACACACCTTTTTCTTCGAGTCACACTATTTCATTCTTTCTCACACACACCAATTTGTGTGTTGTTCTTTAGTGTGGATTTCCCCTTCTCTCTTTCTTCTCATGGTGTTTACCCACTTCTTCACTTATTCATACATGCATGGATATGAATGTATCTTCTTCATTCACTTGGGCACACACAAGAGGTATGACCTCTTTCACTTGTGCACACAGAAAGGCTTCGACCTTCTTGTTTCTTTGCACACACACACTATGTTCTTATGTTTGCATACACATTAACTCCACCATGCAAGAACACTCCTTCTTCAAGTAAACCACACACAATCCGAATAGTTATGTGGATGGATTAAGTGTGAGGTTTTCTTCTCAAGAGGTTAACAAAGCCTCGACCTAATGCATGTATTCTTCTTTGTGACAATACAAGGCCTCAGGTTCTCCTTCTTTGTGAAATACAAGAGTGAATAGTTCTTCTTCTTTGTGCAAACCAGGGAGCACGGGTCTTCTATACACCAAGAGTGCTTGGGTGCAATTGGCGTGCATGGTGTGACCTTCTTCTACCGCACAAGGTGCAGAAACTTCTTCTACCGCGCAAGTGGCATGGTAGCTTCCTCCTATAGTGAAAGTTAGAAGGCAGAGAGGGTACACAAGTGTGCACGGCTCAGGTTCTTCCTACCGCACAAAGGGAGCGCAGTGGCTTCCTCCTTCCGCATGAGTTCGTGGGCACAGAGGGCACGCAGGGTGCGACCACATGCTACCCCGCAAGTATGCGGGCAGCAGGCGCGCAAGGCCCGAATTCTTCCCAGTCGCGTAGGGGAGCACGCAAGGAGGCCTCCTACTTACTTCTTTCACACAGGGTTTGCAGAAAAGGTTCTCTCGAAGCCTTGGGTGGCTCCGGGCTTCTCTACTGCGCAAGTGGTGCGCGACACTTTTCTTCATGTTTCTCAGAGCATCGCGGATCTTATCTTAGATGATCAACAAGCATATTCTTGGTTTGGGCTTCTCCTTTTATAGGCAAAGAGTTCGATCGAAGCCGTGGGGATCAAATATTTGAAGGCCCGAGATCTACGGTGTTTTGAGATCTTCAAACGCGGATGAGATATCTTGGAAATCTCGGTTATTTCCTTTTTATTTTTCAACCACGGGATCTTTCGTTCTCAGTATGCGAATCACATGAATGAATTTACAAATGCATGCGAAGCCTTTCCTTGTACATTGAACGGGAAGTGCACCCTCGGCAACTTCGTTTGCCTCAGGCTAATTCGAAATCTTCATCACATTGCATGCATGCGACTTTTAACGCATTAATGTGTTTGAAAAATGGAGAGGAACACAGCAGAGGCTTCATCTTCATCAGAGGTGGCCGAGAGCTCCTTCTACCTTGATCGGGTGGCTCTCGTTCGCGAAAGGCAACGCGGGGTGACCCTCGCCGGTGGGAGGTTGGGGAAGACTCCAGCGCTGTTGGATCCGTGTTTAATGAACGCAGTTGGCCAGGATTATATCGTGGCATGGCGGATGAAACATTTGGCTGAGATCGAACGTGAGATCAGATGTGCAGCCAGGATCTCACGAGATGGAACGAGCGACTGAGATAGGATGCGAGATTAGATGGACATCCAAGATAAGATCTGCGTCTAAAATTTTTGTCCCACATCGAAACGCGCCGCAGATTTCTCACGGTTTAACAAAAAAGCCCCGCCGAACTCAGTTCAGAAATCTCCTCTCCCCCCTCCGGTGCAGCCCCACACCAGTTATCCTACGGGCGCGCTTCTGCGGCCACTATGCTCCTCCAGGCGCGCACCTAGTTCCCACTATGCTCCTTCATGGGCGCGCTTATGACGCCCATGCTACGCGGGCTTGACCTCCGCGTAGCTCAAGCTTACACATGGCCCGAACCATGCCTCTGGGATGCCTTGGCCTTGAGGACTTCCCTTGAGCGTGGTTGACCCTCGGGTCCAGCAAGTGCTTGAGATGAGGTACCTCGACTGGCCTCCTTGGTTGGCTTATTTTTTGTTAAAGTACATAGTTGGTACTTTGTATAGATGCAAAGTAACCAAGTACAAAAATGCCAAACCATACTTCTTCTCCTCTTCATCTTCTTAAGAACTCGATATATCTTCTTCAACATCTCTTATTCTTCTTCTATTAAAGAATGGAATTCCCAAGGATCTCTCAACTATCTTTATCAACCATAAATCAAGAATCAAATTTTTCTTCAGTGTTCTTCTTTGATCCAATTATATATGAAGTTGAATCATCTCCAAATCCTCATGCACTTAGAGAAAGTGTATGGTCTTCTTCAAACCACTTCATTCACTAAGTAGCTGTGGATGGTTCATTTTCAATTCATCCAATTAGTGATGTGGATGGGTCTCCTATCTCTCCTCCTTCACTTAGTAATTTTGAATGACACTACTTTATCTCCTCATGCTTTGTGAAGACAATGCATGGACTTCTAATAATGTTGTGACATTGTATCTCCTTGATACATGTCTTGGAACTCTATGATCAGCTCTACAATCATCTGATTTGTATGGAGAATGTGTCAAACATTACCTCCTATGCCACGTAGTGATTCTCCTATGTGACATGATTCTTAGTACCATGGTCATTCTCCAATCATCACCATCACCATCACTTCCTTTGTCATTCACATATCCATTAAATCCTTGACATCTTATTAACAACATCACCATCACCATCACTTCCTTTGTCATTCACATACTGACACTCCTTGGTATCCATTCAATCCTTGACACCTTATTGACAACAAATGCAACACAGTGCAGAACAAGATGAATTCCACCTTCCTGAGTACTACAAAGTACCAAAAAATACATTCACAACCCGATTTGAAGCTTTCACAAGCTTCCTTGTGCAATTGCAAACCACCCTATTCCTCCAACATACTGTGTACCAGTTATGGTTTTAGGATCACCTCCTCCACGCACCACTTCCCATTCGGCGAACCTCCCCTCATCCGTTGAATGCCTCCGCCTTCGCTATCGTGTACTGTATTTACAAACTGAATCCGTGAACCTATTATGTGAATCACCCTTGGTCTGTGAAATGTTATCTGTTCGCGTACTGCCATTGCAAACTTCCTGAATACCACACCTTCTTACTCCATGTACAGAATCCTTTACGGGTTAATGTTCTCTGCAAAAACCTTCAATGGAATTTCTTCCGCATGAACTACTTCATCTTTTGCTGAATTCTCCCCCATGAACATCCTTCGAACATTGCCAAAATCCCAGAGAAAAATGAAATTATCTAATGATATTAGGTCTCACCTCTAATAGGTTGGATTACCGCTTCTTATATAGGCAAAGATATATGCAAAATCTTCTAATCCATGATTTACCGATCTAGTATAGCCTCCACCATACACCGATCCTCTCCCACTGCGAACAACACCTATTCTGTGACCATTTTTCCACAACGGTTCACGTACTAAATTTTCCCCTATGCAGTCTATCATCTCCGCCAATAAGAATCCATCTTCATACCACACTTCATTATGTTTCAAATAGTTTTGGGTTTTGCGAACCTCTCCCGTATATCGTTCCACTCCCTGGTACATGACAGTGTACCCTTCTCAAACATGGTACATGGTCCATGTCTTGAACTTCATGTTTTTCTTCCTTTTATGATTTCATTCACTATTTTTCACACCGTCCAGTCCTATAAAGAAATAATTACATTTCAAATCAATTATTCTGGATTTTGTGGCCCAAAAAATTTTCAAACACAGGGAAACTGTGCCACCTTAAAAACTTGTCTTCAGAAAATACCAACCATACTTATTTGCATTCATTTGGGATTATCAACAAACACAACTACCACCAAAATATACCAAGAATACAACTTGATGGATTTTTTTACCAACAATGAAAATAAAAAATTTCATTATAAAACATGTTAAAGTGGTAGTTTATACACATAATAAAATAATATAGGTTTATAACCTGTCAAACGTCTCAAAGAAGGAAAATTAAGACAAAAATATCTTACTGCTTTGGTAACATTGACCTATAAACCCCATGAAATAGATTTATTAAAATTGATATATAAATCCACAAACATTTAGGTATAATAATCATAAAATACATTCATGTGAAGTAAATATACCACACAACAAAAATAAGTGGTCAATATGACATGTATTTCTTAGAAATAAAAACGAGATGAGAAAAAACCATACCTTGAGTCTGACTTGCCATGTGTTCCTTTATCTTCTTGAATAATAAACATATGTCAACTATTTACTTTATTTGTAACCATTTACAAGTTTATAATTAATTTTATTTTACTTATAATCATTTTATATATAATTACTTAATCATCTAAGTTTAATTCAGACGTTTTGACCCTATTCATCTTATGTGTTAAAAATGACTTTGGTTGGTCAACTATGGTAAAAAAGGTCATTATTTAAGCATATAAAAAATAGTAATAGTGATATAATTATAATATTTATAAATAAATTATAATTTTAAAACCAATCATGAATGTTGGTTTTGAAAAATGATCTAACGTTACGATCACAAAGACATTAGGCCTTACGTACCAATGATTGACGCTTCCAATTTTGAATGATCATTATGGAAAGAAGGGAAGTAATAATTTATATTTACATAATGATATTTATATTTTAAATACCATGATATTTTATAATATATAATTATATATGTCATTTCTATGATGTAAAATTAATCACATTACTTCGAGGAGTCAGTAGTCCGCATACCCACAAACTATGTTATCACTTTTGAGAATGTCCAAAGGAAAAAAAATAAAATGATATATTATGTTTATAAAAATATAATTATGTAATTAATATCATAATTATTTCATTTATATAATATAAATATTCATTATTTGTACCCTTATTACCTTCAATGTAACACGTTATTTTAAAAATCTTTACACCACTTCACGAGGTGGTAATCCGCCGCACACACGAGTGACATTATTGTACCTCCTATGGCATGGAATGTAAAAAGGGTATATATGATATAATTATTAAATTGGTATAATTATTTTGTAAATATTATATATTATCTTTATATCCATCATTATTCCCAACCTTTTTTGGTGGTAGTGGTGAAATTAAAGACATCAGTCCACAATGTGGTTGTCCACCGTTCACATGAATGGTGATTTGTAACCCATTTAATAGAAGTGTGTGTGGTTTAAAATCCTAAAATTTACATAAAAAACATATTAATAAATTAAGAATACCTATTTTGTTATATAATTATTTTATAATAATAATTTAAGTCGATGGAGAAATAAATAAAACAAAAATGCTCGTCGAAAAATATTACATCTTCTTCGGGTAACTCCTTTTGGTTTGAACTGAAGGCCTTACTTGGTTTGATTTATTACCAAATATAGGATTAGAAAACGAGGTTAGGGAAGTTGGAAAGTTATTTTGGTATATTTTGGATGAGCCAAATGTCTTGTGAGGTGTGAATAAGTTAGGGGAGTGAGTGCATTTTTGTAGTTGAGGGGGAGTGACATTCTTATAAATACTCAAATGTATTCATTATTTAGAAGTCAAATATACCTAAAGTGGATCAAAAATTAATAATTAAAGGTTTATAAGGATTATATGTCTAATTAAAACCTCCAAGATACAAATAAATACATTTATGAAACATTTTGTTCCTTAATTCCTACATTTCCCTATTTTTTATTTTTGTTTTTTCGTTAAGGTAACTAGTTTTATAACCTATGTAATTTATCCACTAAAACTAAATTAAAGTGGAAATTATTAGATAATTTATACCTAATGATTATAAATATTAAATCCAAACTATCAAATAAAAATAATTTTTGTTTTGGAAATTAATTTTAAGAGAAATTCATGTAACACGCAAAAACACATCTTTGTCCCTAACCCTGATCAAAAGGTTTTTACTATTTATGGGTCGTCATGTTCCTTATAAAAGATAAATTGGTTAATTAATGGACCATATTTTATATATATTTTAAATTATAAATCATTTTTTGAATATATTATTCTTATAAATTTTAAATCATTATATTAAATATCATTTATCATAAAATATAATTATTTTCAGTTTTAACATTATTTATTTAATTTAGATTTAAATAATGAAGAATATGATGAAATTTTAATCTATTAATTTAACAACTATTTATGATGGTGTATTCATCTAGAAAACTAATTTAAGATAATTATTCATTTAATTAACTTCACTTTGAATATTTTTTATTACTTATTTTAGTTAATTATTACCTAAATAATTATTACGCAGGCATTTCTAAAGAATGTTAAGAAATTATTTCATCTCTAAAAACTAAAGATAAGTTATCATCATTAAAAAAATAATTTATATTTCATTATAATATATATAACTGAACATATTTTTTTTCCCATTCCCAATGATTTATAGAATTTAAAATGGAAAAAGTTTCTTTTTTGTCTTTTTCTACTAAACATATTATATGGGTGTATTTTATGGAATAGTTTCAAAAAAACTAATATAAATATATAAAAATTTCATAAAGTTGGATATATGTAAATAAAATTGGTTTTGGAAAAATTTATAGGTCCTTTTCCCCATAATTTTAATGTTTAATCCCTTGGTAAACTTATTTTTACCTTAATAACTCTAATTAAATTTAACTATTTTCACTAATCATATTGATCAAAAATTCAGTTAGACTTATTATACATTATAAATTTTTATGTGTCAAAAAATGGAAGCCTTTTTTCCAAATTCAATTGACATAATAGAAAAAAATTAATTTAATATTAGTCCAGCAGACACCACGAGAAATTGAGTTTTTAAAATAAGTATTTTTTAGAAAAAGATAATTCTATATTAACTCAATGAATAATAATTATTATTGTATGAAACTAAATTAATATTTAATAAAATACCAATATATATTTCATTAAAAACATTTTCCATTAGGTGTTATTATTTTTAATTAAAAAGAATAAATATTATGCATTTAAAAATAGTTTTTTGGAAAACTTAAATTTAGACCTAGAAACAAGATTTTTTGAAAAACCAATATATATTGGATTAGAAAAAGTGTTTTAAATTTATAAAATATTACATAGGTTACTTGAAAACATATGAAAAACACTTTGGAAGTTTGAAATTAATTAATTTATTGAAAAGAAAATACTTGTTTACAATAATCGACATTTCTCAATATTCACCAAAAAATCAATATTTTCTAAAAAATCCAAACATTTCACCCAAATTAAATAATGACATTCCAATTCCATTTTTTTTTAAAATTTTATCAAATAAATATTCTAATGTTTAATTTTTTTATAATATTTTTTAATTAAAAGCATGAAAATTCTTTTTTGATGAAAACATGTTTTTGAAGAATAAAATCACTTTACTAAAAATTTATTGATTATTTACAAATTTTTTTAAATAATTCATATTGAGTAATATATATATATATATATTATAAAGTAGTTAATACTATCCATACCCTATAGTTTAATTACTTGGTTATAAAAATAATATATATCATGGTTCATTTAAGTATGAAGTTGTGTGTTGAATAAGATACTATTCATAAAAATATCAGTGTTGCATGTAACAAAAGCTAAAATATGTGTTATGTGTAACAAAATATGGAAAAAGTGTTATGTGTCATATATACCATCAATTTTGTTTTCTTATTTTCGAATCTCAAGGTGTTATAACAGATGGTTGAGTACTTCCGATCGTTTTATTTCAAGCTTGCCTATATGCATAGAAAAGGAAATGTAGTAGCTAATGATGTAGGCTGGAAGAATCACACATATGCAGTTTAAGAGGCCAATGGTGAGTAGAATATCATGGCATTATTATCAAAGATTCATGCTGAGGTCCAAAAGGATCACAACTAGACATTCCTGAAAGCATTAGTAGTGACCTATAACCATATCAAATGGGTAATGATGAAGAATATTTTAGATCCTAAGGGCCTATTACTAAGGGAAATAATATTATATGGGGACTCATCACCTAATTGGATCATGGATGAGGATAAGATATTATGCGTACATGGTCATGTATAAGTCTCAGTAGAGATACGGGAGGAACTAATATGGTAATTTCATGTTTCAGCTTGGGAAGTACACCTTGGGTCACAAAGATGTATCGAGAATTAAATCATTAGTACTGGTTCCCTAGAATGAAATGAGAGATGGAAGGATTTGTTTCTTAGAGTTCTACCAACCTATAGTTGATGGTTGAACATCAAAAATCAGATGAACATCTACAACCATTTTCCATTCTTGAGTAGAAATGGAATGATGTCTCCATAGACTTTATGATAGATTTTGCTTGATCACCTCAAGAAAACGATATAGTTTTGGTTGTTTTGGATTGTTTGATGACGGTTTCCCACTTCTTTACTTATTTTAGAGACCTTTTAAAAAGATGATATAGTGAGGCTATATGGTAGGGAGGTTGTATGCCTTCCCGGAGCTCCAAATTCTATTGTATCTCATAGAAAAACTCATTTTACATTGTAGTTTTGGTGGGGGTTGCAGAAGGCCTTAGGTATATAGGTGTTTCTGATCATGGACTATCATATGCAGATCAACGGATAGACAGAGTGCACAATTCTTGTGTTACATGACATTCTTCATGTGTGAGTCATTGACTTTGGGGTTATTGGTAAAAACACATACCCCTAGTTTAGTTCTATTACAATAACATCATTCCAGATACTATCCAGATGGATCTTTATGAATCTTTATATGGTAGGCCATTCCCATCACCTCTGCGCTCATTAGAGGTTGGAGATGTAGCTTTTCTAGGACCACATCTTGTTTAGGAAACATCATATAAAGTCCATATAATTTGGAAGAAAATTCTAATAGATCAGTTTACATAATAGTCATATTCTAATCATCGTTGACTACAAATAGAGTTCGAGGTTGGGGATCATGTTTTCTTATGAGTTTCTCCTAGGTTAGTCCATTGACAAATTTAATGTTAGTGAAATATTTCACCTTGATTCCTTAAAACCTTTGAGTTCTTGAAGAGAATGGGACCAACAGATCACCAGATATGACTTATATATATTAGTCGATGCATGACATTTTTCACATGTATCATCTCTCCTGGAAATATCAAGACCTGACACATGTTTTACAACTTGATGGGGTTGAGTAAGATGTGGGAGCATCCTTTTATGAGTACCAAGTGCGTATCATGGATTATCGTATAAATATTCTATGAGGTAGGTTAGTTCAATTAGTATGGGTGACATAGTATCATAATTGAGCACAAGATGAGACCTAAGAGTGGGAGGATAATATACACACTCAATGGCTGGGTCTTTTCTTTGATTATATCTCTTTTCATTCAGAAGGCTAACTCAGGGATTATTTTATTTAATGATGGGATGTTTCAACAATCTAGATTTTCATAAAGGTGTATATCATTATTATTTTAGTTTAAATTCATCTCTTTGTCCTAGTGAGGGTTCCCTAGAGCCTTAATAAGTTCTTCAGAGCATCTGCAAATTGTTTTGATCCTATAGTTCTAGAAAATGGAGAGACAGAATGATTTTAATGATTAGTTCATAGTTAGTAAAAACCAGGAGATTCAACCATATAAGGAACTCAATTCATAGAAGGATGACACATAGTTTTCTCTATCAATGTGAGCCAAGCCGCATGTCCATAAAAATGTTATAGAATTTTTTAAGAGAATAATTTCATAGAGCTTGCATATAGTTAGACAAACCATGCACCGAGCCTCTATTTGGGGGTTACATGGGTGGTGGGTATTTCTCAGTTAGTGTATAGTTTGGAAAACTATGCTACCAAACTATATGTCCTCTTATTTGAAGGGGATTTTCCCTCTTTCCCAGGAAATGTTTTTAATATCTTAATCTTTTTCTCTTCTCCTCCTTCGAACGTGCAACCCATTCCTTCTTTCATTGATCTCTTTGAATACTGGGCTATAATTTTAGATAAATTATCTATAAAATAGCTATTTTTATCATCATTAGAAGAATTGGTTCCAAAACAAAAATATCCTCAATCCTCTTACTTCTTATAATTGTTTATCTTCCCATATCTTGTGTTATTTTGTTGCAAGCTCATGTGAATGATATTCTGGGCATTGGTTCGTTCTTCCGATTTCTTCTATTCTAGATCGATTCAAAGGCCGAAAGAATTTCCGGATAGTGCTATGGGCCTAAAGTTGGTAGTCTAAAAAATTAACTTAAATGTTTGGTGTTTTTATAGTATCTTATGATATTCCACATTCCAGACATATCAGCATGTTACCTTAAGATGAATTTACCTTTCTAATTATTTTTATACCATGTTTAGATACTCTCATAGACTAGTATTAAATTATTAGAGGTTTAAAAACTATTGGATACCACTTAATTATGTCTATTGAATGAATTTACCACTTGGCGTAAATTTTTAATTGACCCAAACACCATTTAAGTGATTAGTATTGAACTTTAAATGGATTTTCCATGATTTTAAATAGAATGGTTTAATTAAATTAAATTGTAATGTTTGGAAAATTTATTCCAAGTGTTATATTCTTACATTAAATGGATTATATGATACTGAATCCCATCGTTATATTGGGAATAATTTTTATAAATTATTTAGGGGTAATCCCTCATGATTTCTATTATCAAACCATGGTTATTGGTCTGTGGAAAATGGTTAAGCGATTTGTTCAGATTGGAGTTTCACACTCGCTTATATTAGGTGATGGGAATGACATATCATACTATTTATCTTTACTTGGATGATGTGCATGAAATTACACATTCCTATTCATATTATTTTGGGCTTGAAGACTCACCCCACTATGCCTAGTGATGAGCATGATGTCTCGTATTCATATGGGATTATGGGATAGTAGACTTGCAGGAGTCCATATCTCGTTAGACTATTCATGGATGCCCAAGTTATGATCTAGGTCTAGCTAGAACCAAATATCCGTGTATATGCCTCTAAATTTCTGTACATATAGAGTGTGTATACATGTATACATGTATACATATTACATATATATGATTAATTATATATGGTAAACTGATTATACTTATTATAGCCTATACTGAAGTAGGTAAAGTATACCAGGAATCCTTCCAAAACATTAGATGACTAGTATTTATTTTCCATCAATGTTTATTATTCATTTTTATGTACATTGAAATTCTATATACACTGACTAGATTGTTCTATACACCATTATTGGTGGATTAATGAGTGTATCCCACCCCTTAATCGGGACGCCTTTGGTACCATATTTGAACATATTATTTTTGGCATGGATATGGTCAAACACCCTATCAAATATACTTTATCTATTTTACGTATATCATAGAGCATGGGAGATGAGGACCGAGTATTTGTTGATGATTCTAGTGGATCTATCTTTGGAATTTTATACTTTTTTTATAGAGTGTTATATATTCCTGTACTATATGTCCTCTGTATCCCCTTTTTGTAAATCATCATTCCATGACATCATTTGGTATATGGATCATCTATGGATTTTGATTTTTATTAATTCATGGATGTTTTCATATTCTATATGTTAATATAATGGTATCACTTTCCACTATGCTGTTAGTAATATGTTATGCTTCCACTATTTATTATCTTGATTATATCCATTATGCCACTATGATATGAGGGTATAGTATCCCAACCACACCACCATAGACCCTTGCTGATAGTAGATAGCCTTTGGCATACAGGGAGGCATTCTGGAGGCCATGTGGCCCTTTGGATTGCGGAATTGTTTTAGTGGCTCCCGAGTAGGGAAGTTACAGAGAATCCAACCAAACTATTTTAGATTTTGTTTACTAATATCTATTCATTTTGGAATTTTTTTATCTAAAAATTAATCTTGATCTAAAGGCATAACCGTATAACCCTACCGGGCTTCGTAGCTAGGAAAATATATATGAAATGCATATTTTATAGAGGCAAGTAAAGTTGATTCTCAGGAAAAGCATCAATGGTACTCAAGCTACTAAAGGGACATGTGTGACCACTATCAAATAGACTTGTATCTATATATAAATATTTCCAAAATAAGTTGTATCATATAAACCATATTTATACTTATATAATCAATTTTTTCATGACATCGAGTGACCAACAGACATGGAATGAATTCAATCTTGTATAAAATATCTCAAATTTTCTTGATTGACCAAGTAAACTGACCAAGTTGAAGAATAAACCACATATCAATCATATAGAGGGTGAGAACATCACATGTCCCTCATTCAAGTAGCTGAAAAAATCATAAGTGACACACCAGAGAATGAACTTTTATTTTATAATTCTAATTCAATTACGGTCCATAGGCCTATAATCTTTATAAAAGTGGATGAATCCCATCATTATTGTTCTCTAACATATAACCTGGTAAAAAATATACCCAACCACACCCTGATTAGCTAATTCAATCTCATCTTGTGTAAGAAAGGTAAAAAATTATTACGGTTCTCTTGCTTGGTTTATCACTAAAATTAGGTAAAAAAATATTTTCAATAAGAACACACCCCTATTTATATCAATGGAAGCATGTAATTTTATTAGATATACTTTGTAAGATTAGTCCAAGTAATAATTATCTACTTATTATCTCGAATCCAATATTCACAACTTGTATACAATATAAATACCCAACCTTAAAAATTACTCATTCTTGTGACTTTAAACTATAAGACACTTTCTTAAATTCCTAAATATCATTTTGGTTTAGTGTTTTTGAGTGTTTGGGTCATAACTCTTACATACCAAATTGATATATTATAAAGTGGAAAAGAATAAAAAGTATCCATTTTCCCATAAATATTCATAATTCTTGTGAATTTAAACATTTTATTTGATACCAAATATACCAATCCTCTATTTTAATACATTAACATTACATATCTTTTAAAGAATAATTAAAACATTATACAAATAGAGGCCCAAAGACTGTACTGGTATAGTGCATTTGGAAACATGGAAGCAGAAACACTGGTATATAAATGAGCTAAATCTTCTCCCAATAGGTTATTCTTGACTATAACCCTTCTTTGAAACATCACACATAATACATATCTTCATAATATGGGGAAAGGAAACATAAAAAGGGGTGATCTCAGATTCTTAAAAAGGGTAAACAAGGTAGATACGTAAGCATAATCACAAGTACTAGGGAATGTGAACATGATCATGAAAATATAAGATCATATAATGCACATAAATGATAATATACATGAATCATGTCATAATTTGTTTTAGTTCACAAGACCTGAATCATAATAAAATAATGTACATAAGCCATGAAATCATAACACATGAATAAAATATGGAATTGTGGGAAACACATAAGCATATAATATGATTTCCATAGTATAAAAGGCATCACTTACATGACCATATTTGTAGTATGGATTCACTCCCTGTACCATCTTGGTAGCATTATTTAATACCATTTCCATATTAGTAGCTTTAGTTCACTTCTCTTACCATCTTGGTAGTAATAGTTCACTCCCTTATCAATTTTATTAGTCAAGGATCACTCCCAAGACCTTATCAGTCTATCTAATGAGATATAAATATTTACCCAATGAATTGGAGGGAGTTATAGGTCCCACCAATCTCATAATGAAATCATAAATACTAGTTCCACAAGATAATTAAAAAACATATCATACCCCATAAAATGAAATGGGTATCATTAACATGAATCATACCCTAAGCTATGTACAAAAACAGAAATTTAATAATCATTTCATCCAAACAAAATCTTGTGAAATATAAACATATTTATAAACATATGACCTTTGAAAGAGACAAAAATTTCATAAACATATAACCCATGAAATATAAACATTTTTCAAAAACACCATGAAATTAAGCATAACCCATTCAGAGAAAAAATATGAATGGAACCTTCATATCATTTCCTAGAAAGGAATGAGCAACTTCAACAAATTTCATCTTAGATGGAAAATAATTTTGAAATTTATTTCAAAAAACATTTCTTTAGGAAAATATTATTTCTTCTTTGAAAAATAATTTTTAATGTATAAAACCATTTGAAATTTTTTTTATTAGAAAATGCATTGAAAACTTATCGAGAAAAATTTAAATCCATTGGAAAACGTTTCCCTTGAAAACATATAGAATAAGATTCAAAACAGTTTAAAAAATTTTCTTTGAAAACACTATGAAAACATTAAAATAATGATTGAAAATGTTTTGAAAACCATTACATTGAAAAACTTTGAAAACAGATAAATAAATTTTGAAAATATTTTGAAAACAATTTCTTTGTAAATATGTTTAAAAACATATAAAGAAATCTTGAAAATATTTTGAAAACCATTTCTTTGAAAATAAATGTGAAAAATTATAAAGAAATATATAAAATGTTTTGAAAACATTTTTAATTGAAAAATTATTAAATTAGATTAAGAATGGTTTGAAAACATGTATTAGAAAATAAAGTCGAAAAATTATAGGGAATGCTTGAAAATGTTTTGGAAAACATTTTTGTTGAAAACTTATGAAAGAAGATATAAAATGTTTTGAAAACCTTTTAACTTGAAAAATTATGAAATAATATTGAATTTTTTGAAAACCATTAATTTGAAAAAAAATTGAAAAAATAAACTAAAATCATGAAAATGTTTTGAAAATTATTTTACTTGAAAAATTATAAAAGAATATTGAATAGTTTTGGAAAAACCAATTTTCCATTGAAACATTAAAAATAAGAATGAAAACATTTTGAAAACAATTTTCTTAAAAACAAATTTAAAAAATGGATTTACAGAATATTAGGACAAATTTTATTAAAAAAACTTTTTAATATTATAAAGGACGATTAAATGGAATGACATTCATGCCAGTATGTAAATCCGCACATACTGAACATTCCTTTTTCATCGTAAAAGGTTTAGATAAATTCTTTGACCTGAAAAGAAAAAAAATGATTCTTATTTAAAAAAACTTTTGTTTTAAAAAGTTAAACCATTGGTATATATTTCATTTAAAGATAATAGGATAATAGTATAATATTTTTGGAAACCTTTTAGATGTTATGGTTTTGAAAGAAAACATATTTCAGATAAAAGAGAGAGGTAAATTTAGACTTTATTAAAAACACTTTATTAACTATCTAATGTATGAAATTGAAGTGCCCAGATCAGTGTGAATCACTGAGAGGGGGAGGGGGTGAATCAGTGATCCTTTAAAAATTTTTACTAATTGATTCCTTATCAATTAAACCTCTATGGCTGGTTAAAGCCTCGATCCACTCTTCTTGTATCTCTCAACCTTTCCCGGATAATGCAGTAATGAAAAGGCACAAGACACAAGGATTTACAAGGTTCGGCACCAAAGGCCTACATCCTTGCCATGATCTCTCAGCATGGATTCTCCCATTATAATCTGTTAGTATTACAATGATCGATACAGAGTCCCACTGTATCTCTCCTGAGTCCCACAACAGGGTCTTTATACTGCTTCACACAGTGTTACCAGAGTCCCACTGGCCTGCTCCAGAATCCCACTGAAGACTTCTTCTCCCTGAGTCCCACAGGGTCTTCTCTTGGCTCCTCGAGTCACACGAGTAGCTCTTCTTCACTTTAAGCTTCTTAAAGTATCCTCAGCAGTCTGGGATAAAGACTGCTGGCCTTGCTCTGTACCTCTGATCACTTGTGATGATCAGGGTCTTCTCAATCTACTGAAAAACTCAGACAACCAATCTCTTTAACTTCAGTCTGGCTCAGTCTCAGTTCACTTCAACTTCATGCACTGAATGCATGGAAACTCTGATTCATCAAGATCTTCTGGTCTTGGACTCCTCAAATGCACACCACTGATTTAGCACTGTTCACGTGTGCACATGCATGCATGCATGCATGCACTCCTTCTTTCTTCTACTTGGTGCAGTAGACCCACAAAGGGTTTAGTATCTTTAAGCACACACCAGCTCACTTGAACTTCACACTTTGTTCAATGTGTTTACACACTTAAAGTGTGTTCTACTTTAGTGTGGGTCAACTTCTTCTTCTCCTTCTTAGTGTGTACACACCACTTAGGCACACACTAAGGTTCGGCCAACTTCTTTAATTTGCACACAATTGTTTCACTTTAGCACACACATGAGTTGGTCTCCTCCTCTTCTTGTTGCACACACACACTTTAGTGTTCTTTTAGTTTGTTCTTCAAGGTATGCACACACAAGGTCACAGCCCTCGGCCTCTTCAAATGCACACACTTAAAGTGTGTTCTTCTTTGTTCAAATGCACAACCAAGACTACGGATTATTCAATTCTTACACACACACAAAGTGTGGTCTTCCACTTCACTTGGCACACACCACTTGGTGTTGTTCTTTGTGAACACACATGGCCTCGGGTCTTCCTTCACTTTAGCACACACACACAATGGTGTGGTCTACTTTGTTTGCACAAGGCTACGACCTTTCTCCCCTTTTTGCACACACACTGCCCACGGTGGTTCTTCACTTGGCACTTGTGCACACACTTTGGTTCTCCTTTATTTGCACACCTACTGCCCGTAGGGCCTTCACTTACTTGGCACACACACACTAGGGATGTGGTGGCCTTCCTACTTATGCACACACACGGCCACGGGTCCTCTTCTGTTTTTGCACACACAAGCCGTAGAGTCTTCACTTTGCACACACAAGGCTATGCCTCGGCTTCTCCTCTTAGCACACACACGAGGCAAAGACTCGGGTTCTTCTTCTCCTCTTAGCACACACACGAGGCAAAGCCTCGGTCTTCACCTAGCCTTCGGGCGCGCAAGGTGCACGGCACAAGGGCGCGCAAGAACTCCTACCCGCGGGGCGCGCAAGTGCAACACCCGCGGGGTCTTCCTCTTGCCGCGCAAGGGTGCGGGCAGAGAGGGAACAAGCCTCGGGCGCGCAAGAATGCTGCGGCCACAAGCTCTTCCTGCCGCGCAAAGGATTAGAGCGCAAGAGACTTCAGCCGCGCAAATATAATTTGCGCGGGGCTTCAACTTCCCGAGGAAGAGGTGCACTCATGGTTCTTCGGATCTTCAACAAAGGATCAGCACATCAGCAAGCGGCACAGAGGGCTTGGCCTCATTTTTATAGGCAGAGACTGCCTCGAATCGTCCGCGTGATAATAACTTAAAACACCTGAGATCTTCGGATCTTTAAGATTTTTCCAAATCTTGAACTTTTTCCTCGGTTTACCGCGGGCTCTTTTATTATTTTCTTCCTCCTCGTGCATGCGATTTATAACGCATGCACGGCCTCTGTTTAGGTCTATCCATGCGAAACATGAACACCTCATGGCCTCGGCAACTCCGTTTGCCTCGGCTTACATCGAAAATCTTCATTTGTTGCATGCACATCCATTTTATAGCATGGCTGTGTTCAGTGTGGCCAGAAGAGCACGAGGGAGCCTTCGGCTTCGAAAATGGTGGCCGGGAACTCGAATTTTGTCTTCGGGGAGGCTCTGGTTCAGCGGCTGCTCGCGGGTGGTCTTCGTTCGAGCTCGAGGATGAAGATAAGCCGGGAGCCGTTCGATCGGGCGAATGAAGGACATCGGACGGCCGAATTAAATCGGGGGCGCGGCGGATCAGATGAGCGGTCCAGATCAAGCGCGCGATTGCTCGGACGGCGGAGATTTGCTCCCGGTGAAAAATACGCGTCCCACATCGAAACGGCGCGGGATTTTTCCGCGGCTTATAACCCTGGCGCTGCCTCAACCCGCCAGTTGAATCTTCTCCCTCCACGGTGCCGCCCCGCACCGTGTTCTCCCTGCGGGCGCGCTCTGCGCCCACTCTCTGCTCCTGCGGGCGCGCTCCTAGCGCCCACTATGCTCCACCGGCGCGCGGGTTTCACCACCGCGTGCCCTCGGGGGCTTATACACAGCCCCCTGCGCTCCTCCGGGCGTGCCCCAGCGCCTCTGTGGTGTCTGCGGGTGCGCCCCTGCCGCCCTGAGCTCGCCCCACGGGTTCCCCCTTGGGCGTGGCGCCTTAGGCCCACATGAGCCTTGGGGTTGAACCCACAAGGTGTTCACGGGCTGGCCATATTTTTTTTTGGCTAAGTCTTGAATAAGACTTTGTCCAGTTTCTCCTCCATATAAAATATGCCAATTGCCAAATGCCACATGCCTATCTTTATCATTTCTCCTTCTTCCTCTCTTCTTCTTCATTTGAAATTCCTCCATTATCTTCAACATTTATTTATCACTTAGGAATGGGAATTCTTGAAGGTTCTTCTTCATCAATCGAGCTCCTGAATCACTTATAATCTTCAATGTCTTCGTTGATCTAATCAGAGATCAAATTGGGACTTCTTCAGATTCACATGCACTAAGTGTTAGTGCATGGACTTTATTAAACCACTTCACCCACTTAGAAGTTGTGGATGGATCTTCTTCTCATCTCCTCATGCATTGTCAATACAATGCATGGTCTTCTAAAGCTTGTTGTGACATTGTATCCAGTTGATACAAGTTCTTGGAACTTTAAAGATCAGTTCAACAATCGTCTGATGTACATGGAGAATGTTTCAACCATATTCTCCTAAGTGACATGCCTCTTAGTACCATGGCCATTCTCCTTCATCACCAACACCATCACATCCTTTGGCATTCACATCTTGACATTCCCTGACTTCCATTCATTCCAAGACAACTTCATGCCTCATTGAAAACAAATGCAACACAATGCACTTCAATCTTCCCCTTTGTATTTGTTGTCAATACACCACTTCAGCACATATGAATGGGTCAATATGTGTGCCAATATTTTCTCCCCCTTATTGGTAATCAAATGCAAAGGTGTGGTGTTGTTCTCTTCCAGAAATATCTTCCTCCCATTGAAAAGTATCTTTTTGAAAAACACTAAGAGAGGGATGATGTCACATGTTCTCTTTAGCAAAGAACCTTTAGTAAATCAACTCTAAGTCTACTTGGGCAAACCCGGTGTAGAAAACAAGAGTGATATAACCAAGGAATTCAAAGCTGTCCATAATTCTCTACACATGTGAGATCATGCTTAGGGGTTTGAAATTTTTCAGATATAACAATGAATTTGCTAAATCCTGCACAACTTCACAAAACTCATTAGAAAGTTCAGTGCAATGATAAAGCTCCCCCTTTCATCCATTTGCCTTCAATCCATACTCCCCCTTAATTGACATCATGAATACAATTAAGAAACAAGGGATCAAAGTATGATTGGAATACCTTTACTTTTCTCAAGATGGTATTAAATCCCAAAATATCATCTTCTCCAGATTGGCTCCCCCTCAAGGGGTGCACTCCATTCAATCCAAACCACTCTCCAGATGAGAATGATCATCATCTTCAATTCCCTGCAATGTCAGCACATGTAAATACAAATAGTATAAGGGAATAAGATGGAACTTCCTTGGTTCATCAATGTGAACAACAAGGTTGAGAAGATTCTCTCAACCGAGATGTCCCATTTTCACCAGTCTTCACACTTGCACATTGGATCTTCAGTGATGATTGTGCTGGTGTGGATCTCAACCCATCTTCATGTGAAATCTTTTTCTTCCCTTTTGCTTTAGCAAATGCCAGAGCTTCATCTTCAGCTCTTTGTAGTTCTCTGGCAAGTTGCAACTGATGTGGCCATATGACAAGTAAATCATTTGGAAGAGTGGCCCCAGTTCTGGAAGTTCCACATGGTTCTTTTGATGCTGTCAAGCTACCTCTCTTAGGCAACTTGTTTTCAATCAATCCCTTCTTCTTCTGGATTGATTGTCTTCTGGAGTTCAGTCTTCTTCTATTTAGTTTCATGGCTTCTTTACAAAGATCCATGATATGACCTTTCTTTCCACAGTAGAAGCATGTTTTCTTGGTGGTCCTTCTGGATGACTCACCCTTCTTGGATTTAGACTCCAAGGACTTCTCTTCATTCATCAAACTCTTCTTGGGAGCATCTTCCACTTTCTTCTGCTTGCTTCCCAAGGAATCTTTTTGAGCCAGGTTCAGTGATCTTTTCTTCTTTTGAGCTCTGGATACAGTTGGAGATTGACATGTATCTTTTTGACCACCTTTGCAATCATCCCAGATGTTGTCAAGTAATCCAAATCTATTAGCAGTAAACAGATGTCTCTGGACCTGTGGATGCTGCTTCTTTTCTTCTGGCTTGCTCCCCCTAGGCAAGGGCTTCCTCTGTGCTTTGGCATTCAGTGGATTGTACCAACAATCCTTTGCACAATGCCCATACTTATTACAACACCAGCATTGACCCACAAATCTTGACCTCTTGAGTCCTTCTGATTGTTGGGTACTTTTCATGACCTGTTGTGCTGTTTTAGGAGAGCTCTCTTTCTTCATTGTCTTCATCCATACTTGTTTGGAATTATTCTTCCATCCTGCACTTTTTGTGGAAACACAATTAGAAACATGAGTACAATATGGGATGGATGGTACCTTCTTTCTAGAAGTTGTTGCACTTTCACTAGAGGATATCTTGCTTTTAGAATCATCCTTCTCAAAGCTCACTTGAGTAGCAACATTTCTTCTTTCAGCTGACTGGGAGGCTTTAGCTTTGGGTGATTGCTGATTTTTCAATATCACCTCCTGTTCTAAGCATTTCATATTGAGGTAGTTCTTCTCATCCTCAATAGTTCTTAGCCTTCCTTCCCATTTCTCTTCCAGCTGCTTTATCTGGTCTTCATGCACCTTTTTCATTTCAAGCAATGAGTTGTCCAGCTCCTTCACCCTTTTGACTTTGTCTTCTAGTTGAGCATCTTTGACAACCATTGACACTTTGTGCCTCTTTTCCAGTGCATGGAAAACTTCTTTGACCATTACTTTAAAGAATTCTTTCTCAGAAAGACTTCTTTGCAATTCTTCAGTAGTGTCTTCATATCTTTCATTGCAAAGAGATACTGTTTCATCTTTGGCATTTACCATCTTTCTGAGAGTGTTGGTTATGCCAACCCTTTTCGCCAATTGATCTTCCATTGCATTGGATTCTTCTTCTAACTGTGATTTTTCTTCTTGAAGATCAAGGATGCCTGTAGCTATACACATTTCCACTTCCTTGGGGACTGTCTTCTGAAGATATTTGATTGCATTTAGAAGGTCATTGTTTCTTCCATCTTCATCACAGCTAGGACAGGCTTCATCAGAAGAATGATAAAAGGAATTGTCATCTGATGTGACTTTCACATTTCTTTCCATAGAAGGAGTTTCTCTGATTGCAGCAACCTTCTTCTTCATCTTCTTGGCATGTTTCTTCTTTCTATTTTTCTGAGTCTTGGCAGATATCTCCATTTGAGGCTGGTTGCTCGTTTCCTCAAATCTGCACTTCATAAAGTCTCCCTTGGATCTTTTAGAGGTAACCTCCCTATGATACCAATTGAAGTGCCCAGATCAGTGTGAATCACTGAGAGGGGGAGGGGGTGAATCAGTGATCCTTTAAAACTTTTTACTAATTGATTCCTTATCAATTAAACCTCTATGGATGGTTAAAGCCTCGATCCACTCTTCTTGTATCTCTCAACCTTTCCCGGATAATGCAGTAATGAAACAAGGATTTACAAGGTTCGGCACCAAAGGCCTACATCCTTGCCATGCTCTCTCAGCATGGATTCTCCCATTATAATCTGTTAGTATTACAATGGTCGATACAGAGTCCCACTGTATCTCTCCTGAGTCCCACAGGAGGGTCTTTATACTGCTTCACACAGTGTTACCAGAGTCCCACTGGCCTGCTCCAGAATCCCACTGAAGACTTCTTCTCCCTGAGTCCCACAGGGTCTTCTCTTGGCTCCTCGAGTCACACGAGTAGCTCTTCTTCACTTTAAGCTTCTTAAAGTATCCTCAGCAGTCTGGGATAAAGACTGCTGGCCTTGCTCTGTACCTCTGATCACTTGTGATGATCAGGGTCTTCTCAATCTACTGAAAAACTCAGACAACCAATCTCTTTAACTTCAGTCTGGCTCAGTCTCAGTTCACTTCAACTTCATGCACTGAATGCATGGAAACTCTGATTCATCAAGATCTTCTGGTCTTGGACTCCTCAAATGCACACCACTGATTTAGCACTGTTCACGTGTGCACATGCATGCATGCATGCATGCACTCCTTCTTTCTTCTACTTGGTGCAGTAGACCCACAAAGGGTTTAGTATCTTTAAGCACACACCAGCTCACTTGAACTTCACACTTTGTTCAATGTGTTTACACACTTAAAGTGTGTTCTACTTTAGTGTGGGTCAACTTCTTCTTCTCCTTCTTAGTGTGTACACACCACTTAGGCACACACTAAGGTTCGGCCAACTTCTTTAATTTGCACACAATTGTTTCACTTTAGCACACACATGAGTTGGTCTCCTCCTCTTCTTGTTGCACACACACACTTTAGTGTTATTTTAGTTTGTTCTTCAAGGTATGCACACACAAGGTCACAGCCCTCGACCTCTTCAAATGCACACACTTAAAGTGTGTTCTTCTTTGTTCAAATGCACAACCAAGACTACGGATTATTCAATTCTTACACACACACAAAGTGTGGTCTTCCACTTCACTTGGCACACACCACTTGGTGTTGTTCTTTGTGCACACACATGGCCTCGGGTCTTCCTTCACTTTAGCACACACACACAATGGTGTGGTCTACTTTGTTTGCACAAGGCTACGGCCTTTCTCCCCTTTTTGCACACACACTGCCCACGATGGTTCTTCACTTGGCACTTGTGCACACACTTTGGTTCTCCTTTATTTGCACACCTACTGCCCGTAGGGCCTTCACTTACTTGGCACACACACACTAGGGATGTGGTGGCCTTCCACCTTATGCACACACACGGCCACGGGTCCTCTTCTGTTTTTGCACACACAAGCCGTAGAGTCTTCACTTTGCACACACAAGGCTATGCCTCGGCTTCTCCTCTTAGCACACACACGAGGCAAAGCCTCGGGTTCTTCTTCTCCTCTTAGGACACACACGAGGCAAAGCCTCGGTCTTCACCTAGCCTTCGGGTGCGCAAGGTGCACGGCACAAGGGCGCGCAAGAACTCCTACCCGCGGGGCGCGCAAGTGCAACACCCACGGGGTCTTCCTCTTGCCGCGCAAGGGTGCGGGCAGAGAGGGAACAAGCCTCGGGCGCGCAAGAATGCTGCGGCCACAAGCTCTTCCTGCCGCGCAAAGGATTAGCGCGCAGGGGACTTCAGCCGCGCAAATATAATTTGCGCGGGGCTTCAACTTCGCGAGGCAGAGGTGCACTCACGGTTCTTCGGATCTTCAACAAAGGATCAGCACATCAGCAAGCGACAGAGAGGGCTTGGCCTCATTTTTATAGGCAGAGACTGCCTCGAATCGTCCGCGTGATAATAACTTCAAACACCCGAGATCTTCGGATCTTTAAGATTTTTCCAAATCTTGAACTTTTTCCTCGGTTTACCGCGGGCTCTTTTATTATTTTCTTCCTCCTCGTGCATGCGATTTATAACGCATGCACGGCCTCTGTTTAGGTCTATCCATGCGAAACATGAACACCTCATGGCCTCGGCAACTCCGTTTGCCTCGGCTTACATCGAAAATCTTCATTTGTTGCATGCACATCCATTTTATAGCATGGCTGTGTTCAGTGTGGCCAGACGAGCACGAGGGAGCCTTCGGCTTCGAAAATGGTGGCCGGGAACTCGAATTTTGTCTTCGGGGAGGCTCTGGTTCAGCGGCTGCTCGCGGGTGGTCTTCGTTCGAGCTCGAGGATGAAGATAAGCCGGGAGCCGTTCGATCGGGCGAATGAAGGACATCGGACGACCAGATTAAATCGGGGGCGCGGCGGATCAGATGAGCGGTCCAGATCGAGCGCGCGATTGCTCGGACGGCGGAGATTTGCTCCCGGTGAAAAATACGCGTCCCACATCGAAACAGCGCAGGATTTTGCCGCGGCTTATAACCCTGGCGCTGCCTCAACCCGCCAGTTGAAGCTTCTCCCTCCACGGTGCCGCCCCGCACCGTGTTCTCCCTACGGGCGCGCTCTGCGCCCACTCTCTGCTCCTGCGGGCGCGCTCCTAGCGCCCACTATGCTCCTCCGGCGCGCGGGTTTCACCACCGCGTGCCCTCGGGGGCTTATACACGGCCCCCTGCGCTCCTCCGGGCGTGCCCCAGCGCCTCTGTGGTGTCTGCGGGTGCGCCCCTGCCGCCCTGAGCTCGCCCCACGGGTTCCCCCTTGGGCGTGGCGCCTTAGGCCCACATGAGCCTTGGGGTTGAACCCACAAGGTGCTCACGGGCTGGCCATATTTTTTTTTTGGCTAAGTCTTGAATAAGACTTTGTCCAGTTTCTCCTCCATATAAAATATGCCAATTTCCAAATGCCACATGCCTATCTTTATCATTTCTCCTTCTTCCTCTCTTCTTCTTCATTTGAAATTCCTCCATTATCTTCAACATTTATTTATCATTTAGGAATGGGAATTCTTGAAGGTTCTTCTTCATCAATCGAGCTCCTGAATCACTTATAATCTTCAATGTCTTCGTTGATCTAATCAGAGATCAAATTGGGACTTCTTCAGATTCACATGCACTAAGTGTTAGTGCATGGACTTTATTAAACCACTTCACCCACTTAGAAGTTGTGGATGGATCTTCTTCTCATCTCCTCATGCATTGTCAATACAATGCATGGTCTTCTAAAGCTTGTTGTGACATTGTATCCAGTTGATACAAGTTCTTGGAACTTTAAAGATCAGTTCAACAATCGTCTGATGTGCATGGAGAATGTTTCAACCATATTCTCCTAAGTGACATGCCTCTTAGTACCATGGCCATTCTCCTTCATCACCAACACCATCACATCCTTTGGCATTCACATCTTGACATTCCCTGACTTCCATTCATTCCAAGACAACTTCATGCCTCATTGACAACAAATGCAACACAATGCACTTCAGAAATAGTGGAAAAATGTTACCAATATATGAATATATGATGAATAAATAGATAATTATAAAATTCATGAGTGTTATTGAGATATTTATCATAATATTTCATCAAATGAATCCTAATAATACATAATCTTGTAAAACAATGAGATTGTTTCAATAAACTTTTACAACTTGGTAAATTTGAACCATAACCCCTTTAAAGAAAATACTATTACATGAAGAATATAATATCATTAAAATAAATATATTTATGATATAAAATTTAAAAGGTAGTATATGCTCCTCAGTGAAAAAAATATGCTCATAATATGACATGTGTCTCAAAGAAGGCAAATTGAGAAAACATCATTTTACTAATATGTTAACCATTGAAACATAGTACCCATGAAATAAATAAAATAATATATATATATAAATACCCATAATCCTAATTACAATAATAATATAATACATATATGGGTATTATAGATACAACATAGTAGGAATGGGTTGTGAATAAAGCATGAAACTAATGAAAATAAAAAGTGGGATGAAATTTCTTTACCTCGTGTCTTGAGTCTCAATGTAAAAATTAAAACCCGATGTATAACAAAAATAAGTTTATTATAAATCTATAAATTAACCATATTGTTATATATAATAACTTATATGGTTAAGTTATGAATTTATATTACCGTCTTGTTAACAATTCTGTGTTATGATTTCAGTTTGGGTAGTATCCTATTTCTTCTTTACCTGTGTCTTAATTTGTTATATCATTGGTCCTTATACTTATATCATGATATACAGAATTTAAATCATTATATAAATTTCATTTATAATCAGTATATCTGTGTTATAATAATCTATATAATATTTAAGTATGAAATGGAATACACAGTTCATGAAGATGGTAAGTCGTAAGTATGCATGATTGTTGTTTCATTTTTTATTATCATATTGAAAGGAAGAAGGTAAATGACATATATATATATCATTATTATAGTAGAATTATTATTTCATATATATCATATAATTTCACTAAATCCATCCTTAACACATTCCATGTACTGTGTGAATGAATCACATCACCTGGAGGGGACAATAGTCCACATTTCTTCAAATGAAATTATCAAATTTACACCAAATGAAAAGTATAGGGATAACAGCCATAAAAGGATTACAGAAAATTAGAGACATAATAAATATAATATATAAAATATATATATATAGTTTCGATAATAATTTCCATCATGAGAGGAGGTAAGTAAAAATGAACAATCATCATTTTATGAGGTGGTATTTCGTCACACACATAGACAATACGTTTGTTACCCATTAGACTAAGGTGTATGTAAGTGTAGGTAAAAACCTTAGAAAAAAATATCCTATTATATTGAAGATACTTGTTTTGTTATACAATCCGGGAATAATGATAGTAGAGGGGGTAGAGAAAGAAAATAAATGAAAGGATCTTGAGAGAAGTCATTACCTCTTAATCGGGTAACTTATTCTTCTTTGTGGAAAAAGGTTTCCTTCAGATTATTTTTTCCCAAGAATATTATTCTAGAAGGAATTCGTGGATGTTGGGATGTGTATTGGGAAGATAATTTCTGAACATAAGTGGTTTTAGTGGTGTGAAGTTGAAGGAGAGGTGGTTGCATTTTATATGGAAGGGAATAGAAACACTTAGCATTTTGGAAAACAAGTTACGTGTACCCACGTTTTTACCCAAAAAAGTCCTAAAAACCCAAAAAAAAATGAATAATTCAATGTTCATGTCTGATATATGTATAGAAAATGGGTGTTAGAAAAATTTATAGGTCATTTTTGTCCTTAAGGTTATGGTTTAGTCCCTTATTATGCATAATTTAACCTTAATGGTTGTAATTAATTTTAATTACTCTAACTAATATGTTTGCTCATAAAATAAGTTGACCTTATTAGACAATATATATTTTTATGATTCAAAATATTCTATCCATTTTTCTAAATTTTAATCTAATACTTGACCAAAATTAATTAAAAACTAATTCCATAGTCGGGTCGACAATGTGAGTTTTCAAAGTAAAAAAATTCAAAATTTTGCTATGTCTTTAAACCCAAGTTTAATGCATTATTAATCTTAATGAACTAAATTTTTTTAATTGATAAACATATTATCTTATTAAAATTTGAAACCAATTTAAAATATAATCTAACCTTGTAAGTAAATTTGATGAAAATGAAGTTTTAAATTAAAATCCGGTATTTATTACTATTCATCCAAAAAATGAAGTTTCTATGAAAAATATCATAAATTAAACCTAATATAATTTCAACATTATTAATTAAAAAATTAATTTTATTTTATAAAATTTTATTTCTAATTGTGTCTATAGATAATTTTTAAATTTTTCATTGAGGGACATTAAAAACAGTTCATTTGAAAAAATGGTATTTTCGATCATATGAGGACTTTACCAAAAAATTATATCTTTCATTATCAAAATGCATTATTCATACAAAAAATTTAAAAAAATTATATATTAGTTATTAATACCCATATAAATATTTTTAATGACCCGGTTATAATTATCTCATTTAAATAACTATAACAATAAAATAATGTTTCATAGAAACATCGCTGTTGAGTGTTACATATGCCAAGTTGGTTTTCGTGTAACATTTTCCAAGTCGAAATTCTTTGTAATGTATAATTAGTCAATTTCTTGTGCGAAAGGAAAGTTTTATTAGATCATTAAAATACATAAATGAAAATTTAATTTATTCGAAAAAGGTCCATAAAAACTCAGGGTGTTACAATTGGCCTGAATTCTCCTAGTACCCAATCCAAAAAAAATCAACTATGGTCTCCTCCACAAGATCAACCACCTCATAAATGTCCATTTAAACATTCTAAAAGATTTCCCAAGTGATAATTACTATCCTAGATCTAAAAAATTAAACTATTTTAGATTTAAATCTCTGTAGTCAATATCTAAATTTCACTATAATCGTCTATACCCAAATAAAAAAAACTCATTATTCTTTAAAGGAATAACAAGACATTATTCCAAAGATGATACCCTTATACATGATGAATCTATAATTAATTATAGAATATAAAATAATATCCTTTTCCATTGAGATAATGTTGAGGATCCTTTCATTTATAATGATTAAATGATAGGTGTTATATAATATTGAATTTAATTCAACCAAGGATAATTGTTTGTTTTTTATAATTTCAAAGAAGATATATTTTTCCAATTTTTGTTGTATTTTTATAAATAAAAATATTATTAAAAATTTAAATTACTATTGATTGAGGATTTATTGATAATATAAAATTGATCTAGACTCTCTACAAGTATGGTGGCTTAGGATCTACTTAAAAAAATCAAATATTTTCTACTTTCCACCCCTTATATAACATCCACGACCAGGTCAATGAAAATAGTGATCGTGCTTGGTCATCTTATAACCTCAAGCACACCTACTTATACAGTGGAGGCGGCCAATTATCTGTAAGTGTTTGTCAATAACATAAAGACACTATCCACATTGTCAAATAACTATAAATAATAGAGAATTAATAATAAATCATCATCCCCAATATAACAACATAGTATTGACATTAAAATAAAAAACCAACCCTTAAAATATATTATACGTTATAAAAATGTACCCATAAAATTTTAATTTGATTTATTAATGAAATAAAATATCATTTTTTGGGTCAATAATATACAATACATAACATTTAACAAAAAAATAATATTGACATAAATAAAAAATAAGGTCCAAGGCCTAGCTTGTTTTCATTAGAAAAACCCACTGAACCATCTCCAACTCATCCCTTGTACATTGAGGTCCTTACCTTACATGCATCGTTTACCATGGAGTGTACACACCCACTTCGATACACATATAGGGTGTGGTAAATATACTTATTAGAAAACAACTAAATTATTTTCTAATGAAAATCCAGTATATATGGGTACATAAACAACATGATATGGAAAAAAATAACGGTGATAACAAAAACTTGTCACATATTTGAGTGATAGACAAGTTTTCTGGTGAATGGCCATTCCTACTTCAACTAATTCTAGTGCAAGAACATATTTTAATAAATTGGAATGGACTACCATATACATAGAAAATCATCATAATTTATAGATACTTTGTTTTCCTCTACCAACCAATCCATACTCATATTTTTTAGGATAGTTGGTTAGCCTTCTCCGGATTGGATTTGAGGGATCAACCTATGATCTTAGGAAGTGAATGTAATCCCAAAAATAAACTGTATCTTCCCGGATAGAATAAATGTGCACATAAAATGATAAACATTTGAAAAATAAACCATTATTATAATGTTAATCTAGAATTTTCTTCTTTTTCATCGATAGTGTATGGATTGATGATGATTATATAAGTGAAAAACACCAGTTTTTACCTTCGTAGGTAGTCCACTAGACAAAAAAAACTACAATCACATCATGAGGATTCATGTGCACCTAAGGGGTGCTAAAAACTCAAAAACATATTGATTAATTAAATAGTATTAATATATAGATTCTCAAAATTTTCTAGAAATAACTGATTTTTAGCATCTGAAATGAGCGCAATCAACCCACACCCTTTAACAATGAGAGAAATCCCTTTTATTGGTGATCAAAGAACTCCTCCGTGAAGGAAGAATGAATTGGAAATTTTTGGTATCATAAGATGCCACCCATAAATTACATATCATCAGAAAATTCATTAAACTCATTCAATGATTATGTGAAAAATCCATCAATCCACTAAAAATGGAATAGAATACTCAAAGAAACTGAGCTATGTGGGAGTAATGTGGTAGTACATTACACAAGTGGAATTTGATGAAACATGATACAAGTATATATGCATCACAAACATGTTTTTTATATATATTAATCACATGAATGTATTTTTCATATATTGTATCCATGGAATTATTTATAAATCATATTCACATATCCATCATGAACCATATTCATGCATTTTACAAACATCATATGCAAGTATTTTTCATGTATCAGAAGTATGCGTTCTACATATATCATAGTAATGTACATTAGGCATATCACATGCATGGATATTATGACAATCATATAGTTAATATAATATTCTCATACTATATTATAATACCACCATGTTTTATCCTATGATATGAATTACATGTATGTCATAATATGTATACCGTTATAGTGAATATCTACAAATATCCCACTTTTACTAAAGTTCAATAAGGACTTCATACAAAAAACAACACAAAACTTTGTGAAGTTATTGATCTACCATTTCATGAAGGTGAATTTCGTTGTTTTTCTAATTTAAATTCTTTTTCTGATCTCAGTGATGGTGCCCTATGGCCTCATGAAGGTATTTTATGTGTCCGAGGATTGTTTGGAGACTAGAGTTCTTGAAATTGGTGAGACATACTATGCCACATGGATAACACACACTTAGTTTTTATCATGAGATTCAACCCTGAGGGGTACTCAGTGCCTAGAGGTAGGATTCTTGGTTTACCCTAACCTTGTAATCCATACCGTATGCCCATGAAAATGCTATACACTTTTTAATAGAGGAATTTAACATGGCTTGTTCATGGTTAGACAAATCCTCTGCCTAACCCATGTGAGGTGGTTTCTCTGGGAGTGGTTCTCGCACGATTAGTGCACGGTTTTTGGACCCGTTCTGGAAAACCATGTGATCCTTTTTGAATGGGATTTTGTCTTTTTTACCCTATAATGTTTTTAACCTTATACCTCATTTTCTCTTCTCCTATAGTGAATATACATCTCTTTTCTTCTGTCCTGGAGCTCTACCAAGCCTAGGTTCGGCTTCTAGATAACTTCTCCATCTGATATCAATTTTCATCAATGTTGGGTGTGTTGGATCCAAAAATCCTATCCCTTATTTCTTCCCATCATAGTTTATCTTCACATATCTTATGTTATTTTGGTGGAAGATCATATTTCTCTATCTTCAAGTCATTGGTCCATTATTATGATTTCTCCCATTCAATCTCAATTCAAAGGATGAAACTAGAGAATACATGTGATATGGGACTATGTTAGGTGGTATAAAAATTTCACCTAAAAGCTAGGTGTTTTTATAGTATCTTCCATTGTTCTACATGCCATAATTCTCGACGCAATTCCTTAAAATGACTTTAACTTTATAATTGATTGTACATTGTGTTTAGATTCTTATATAGACCTGTATTGAATTATTATAGGTACCATAACTCTTGGATACCACCCCTTTGGGTTTGTTGAATAAATTTTAATCTTGAGTTAAATGTTTAACTAAACTAAAGACCATCTAAGTGGTTTCGGTTGACCTTTAAGTGGTTCTTAATTTCTTGTAAATTTAATGGTTTAATTAAATTTAATGGTAATGGTTGGAAATGCCATGATGTTTTTTGTATAATTATATTCATATAGATTTTATTATGGTGAATACAATAGTTATAATGGGAAAAATGTTAATAAATTCTTTCAAGATACTCCCTCATGACTATTATTATCGTAACATTGTTATTTGTCTTTGGATAAAGGTTGTGGGATTTTTTGAGCATAAAGATTCACTCTCCCTTATCTAGGGTGATGGGAATGATGTATCACAACATTTATCATTACGTTTATGATGGAAAAAATGTTCCAAGATCGTCTACATTGTGTGTTGGTAATGACCACTCACCACACTGTATTGAGTGATGAGCACAATGTATCAAATTTATATGATATTCTAGGATAATACCATTTCTAGAGACTATATCTCATTATACTAGTCATGGAATCTTGAGTTACAACCCTAGTCTAGCTAGCACATAGTATCCATGTATATTCCTCTAAATTTCTATACATATTGAGTGTATATACATGTATACAAATTATATATATATGATTACATATATATGGTAAACTAATCAAAATTTTACGAGCCTATGCTGAAGGAGGTAAAGTCTTCCAGGCATCCCTTCAGAACCTTATTGGACTAATATTTTTATATCATTGTTTATTATTGATTATCCTGCATGCTACTATGTTATACACACTGAATTGATTATTATGGACACTGTTGGTGGTGGCACACTGAGTTTATCTCACACCCTACTCTAGTTTCCATTGGTACCTGAGTAGACCATATTATTATAGGTGTGAATATAGAGAAGATACATATCTCGAATTTTTGATTTGTTTTATATATAGCATAGAGCATGAGAGAAGAGGACTAGCCATATGCTCGTGATGTTTGTGGAATTATCTTTGCTCTTTTATAATTTTTGTATATCATGCTGTATATTCCTATACTTTAAATACCCTATATTCCCTTTTTTACATTAGTATTCCATGAAATAATTTTGTATATGATTCATCCTATGGATTTTGATTATTATTACTACTTGGATTTTTCCAATTTCATAAGGCTTGTTTATGGTACATGTTTTCACTATGTTGTGAGTTATCTATTATGATTTCTTTATTAACTATATTTTTTATATCGATTTTGACACTCTGATATTAGGGTATAGTCTTCCAACCAAAAAAATTTAGAACCTAATTACTATTCAGAAGCCTCTAGTGTATGGGTTGGCACACTTGGGGCCATATGAACCATTGGCATGAGGCACAGTTTTAGTGGCTCATGGGTAAGGACTCTACAATGTGGTATCAAAGCTTCTTTTTTCCTTTTGGATCACTTTTTGGGTATGATATTGGAGACTAGAATGTAATGGAATTTGGTAATGATTATGTTATTGGTAGTAGCATACCCACGTTTAGGGGAAACCCAAATTACCTCAAATGGGTTATCACTATTATGGTTTTCTCCTATTGCAGTTGTTTCGATTTCACTATTGGGTGATTCACATGATGTGTAGGGTTTTTTTAATTATATAAAAAACTTGTATTTTATTTTTTTCGTGGCATGGTATGGAATTAACATATCATGCATCATTGTAGGAACCTTAGGACATAATATTACATGAATTTTCTAGGACACTTTTACACTATGTGTGAATTTTCCCATTGTATAAAGTTAGTGCCTGGAATATTATATATAGAAATGTGAAAATTCATTTGTAATATTTAAATAATTAGTTAATTAAAGATAATACATCAATCTAATTGGGGTTTTTTTACATGGTTTGCTGTTGACACATTAATTTTCCAATTATATAATGTTTTGGGTTATGGACCTACTGGTTTCATGGAACGAAACAATGTTAATTAATTATATTACATGAATTAGAATGGTAATATATGAAGCAAGTAATTCTATAAATCCTAAATGGTGATTCATGTAATTAAATCTGTTCATATGATCTATTATATCATGATACCAGATGTAAAGATCATGTTTCTGTTGAATGATGTACCAATTTCAATTTTTAAGGATTATAATTTTTATATATCAGAAACGTCATAAAATTTAACTGGACCCTGTTCTATATATTTATATATACAAAGAGTACAAACTTAAAAGAAATTAAAACTTTAAATAAAATGATTTCCACTAAACATGGATACCTATTGTAAAGAAAAGGGAGCTCTCCTCTGTACCTTGAAATTTACATTCTATATACCAAAACCTATAATGTATTATATACAAACTAAACCCAAACCTGACCATTATAGTGGGTAGTTTGTGATGTATCTTATGGTACTTATGGTAGGTTATGAAATTTCCTTATCATATAGACCCAACCATTGGAGTCAGCATAGAGGTGTTAAATATTTTATAGGAAGGTTTTGTACATGTCCCAACCATTTATTTGTAATCTTTTCAATAGATAAATTCTTTCTAAGGTGTGTGATTGGAATTGAATATTCATTCCACTATGATGGTATCAAACCATATTCTAGTATAGTGGGATTGAATATGCATTGGAGGAGGTGTTACTTTATCCATTGGTATTACCTATAGTAGTACCACCATCGGAACCGCCTATTAATCTCGATTTGGGAAGTGATGCCTAGTTTTGAAAGGGATTTCTTCATATGATGTAGTATATGAAAGGAACTATTCGAACTTCCCCGACTATGGAAGAGTTGACTCAGGAGTTCTAGAAACAACATCCTCACACCTTTTTATGGGATGATTGAACTCAGGTAACTAATTCATGGATGGAGGCCATGCATTCTATATTTGATCATCTGGAGATGCCTATATAGAAGAGGGTCAAGCTCTCGGCCTATATGCTACTTGGTTCTGCCATGTTATGGCTAGATGTCATTACCCAAGGTGACTTACATTGATATATTATATGAATGGATTTATATATGGTATTCTATAAGTACTTCTTTTCACATACATTGAGGGTTGACAAATCTAGAGAGTTTATGAACATAAAGTTGGTTTCGAAGTTTTTCATAGATTATTCTTAAAGTATTACTGATTTTCAGAAATTCACATTCAATCTAGGAGGAAATGAGTTTATGACTTAGAGGTGAATTTTGGATAGTCTGGTATAGATCATAAGATCACATGTTAATGTCTTTTTTGTTATGCACTATTTATGAGATAGTCAACTAGGACCTCATTAATGAGCAGAATTCGAGGAAAGATGATGGTTCGATCTAGGGAGGTTCAATACCCATATCTTTAAGAGGTTCCTCTTCCAAAAGGAAGCGACACTTTGAGGCTGGTCATGGGAGTAGTAGAAGTTTGGAACATCATACTAATAGTGCACATATATTTTATTAGCGTAAGAACATAGGATACACAAAACCCAGTGCATGCAAGATATAGTGGAGTGAAGTGGTTTTGTTAGGATGAGGCATGTATATTGCTTCTGGAGGACATTTCCACTAGTACATAGAGAGAGTGGGTCAACACTGACTCCATGCTCTAGAGTGGGACCAGAAGTATCTCTCTATGTGGGCAACTAGAAAACCACTAACCACTCAAGACAATGATGTGGTTGAGGGAGAGGGAACCATACTTAGGATTCAAAACATCCGTATGGTGAGCCTTCTTTGAGTAGATAAGCTAAGACTAAGGGATATGGTATGGGTCGGTTACATCTAGTGAAACCTATGCTTGAGGAGGAGAGAAACAAAAATTCTACTATTTGAGGTATTATTCTATTATCCTCTACTTTAGTGCTTGATTTTTTTAACCCAAGTGTATCACACTATTTTATTTCGTTGTCAATTTAGGAGAGTTTGTGCCACGTGATAGGGTACTTATGTGGTGTCATGAAACTCAATACCCCAATGGTTATCCAATTACTGAGTGTTCTTAGATGTAATTATTATACCCTTGTGATCAATGTATATCTTTGAATATGGAATATTTTTATCCTCAACACGAAATGTTTTTATTTAATTATTAAGATGGACTGATTAGTTACCTATCATCTTCATATTGAACGTTATCACTAGAGGGTGACATTCACATCACTAGAGGGAGGTAGACATATGCAAAAGGGAGAATGGGATGTCCATGTGTCTCTAGATGGACCTAAACATCAAGTGATAGGTAAAGTGACAACCCAGATTTCTAGAATTTTATTAGATGATTAGGGGTTATGACCTATCGTTTTCCCTCATGTGGTGTATCATTTTTGGGATGCAGTCTTGAATGAATTTTATTGGATACCTATCAAGAGATAGGTAAAATTAGCAATTTAGAACATTCATCAAGCAGCACCAGTGTCCATTTTCCATTACAGGATAGAAACTACAGATCTTATAGAGCTCAAGAAGAAGTTGGATGACTTGTATGACACATGTTTATTAATCCCCTTCACTACTCAAGGTATACCAATCCTTTTCACCAAAACTTTAGTGGTATCCTTTGGATTTTCATTTATTACTGATTTTTTAACCAGATCATAGTTAAGAATCAGTATCCATTGGATCAAATAGACATCCTCTTTGATAAGCTCTAAGGAGGTCGGGTTTTCTCATAGATTAATTTGAGGTTAGGCTATCATAATGTGTGTGTCACACCTTTATACACACCTTATACAACTTTCTATAGTAGGTATAACTATTATGAGTACTTGGTAATGTCATTTGGTCTCACAAACGTGCTATCTATTTTTATGGATCTAACGAATGAGGTTTTCCTCTTATATCTAGATTCATTCATGGTAGTCTTTGTGAGATACATATTTGTGTATTTTCTCTCTCAAAATGATGATACCCAACATCTGGAGATCATGATGAATATGCTGAGAGAGATTTTATTTGAAAATCTCAATAAATTCCATTTTTGGATCGACAAAGTTAGCTTCATGGTTCACATCATCTAGGAGTCAGGAGTATCAGTAGAAGCAGAGAAGGTGAACACTATAGTTTAATGGTATTAAACCAAGAAAATATTTTCTATACGTGGGTTTTTGGGGCTAGCCATGTATTACAGACACTTCAGCCAAGTTTTATCACACCTATAAGCACTATTTAAATCCATGACTAAGAAGGGTGTAAGATTCATATGGTTAGAGTCTTTTGAAAGAGCCATTCTAGAATTGAAAGGATGATTAACTTTAAAAGTGATACTGATTCTTCCAAATAATGTTATGATCTATATAATTTATTGTGCTACATCTGATATCTGGCGGGGGAAAGTTATGATGTTGGAAGAGGGAATCATGGCATATGAGTCTTTTCAGTTGATGCCTGCCGAGTAGAATTACCTGACACAAGACCTCTAGCTAGATTATGTTATTCAAGTGTTACATTTATGGAGGAATTATTTTCATGGATATCATTTTGTGGAATTCACTAATCATAAAAGCCTTATGTATATCTTTACATAGCATGATCTGAATCTCAGTATGTGTAGATATACATCCCAAAACTCTCACTCGTGGATTTGGTGATAAAATCATCAACATTAAATTTTTGGATTTGATTCTAGTAATTGGGACCCAATTGTTTTCCATAAAAACCATACAGAACCATAAGGAAAAATTTGATCACTTACAACCTTGACAATCATTTAGGTTTAGAGTTTTATATAATTAAGTATAAATACTACCTAAAAAATCACATGAATGCAAATGAGAATTTATTCTAGTTGAACACAATTTTTTCACATTAAGACATCATCACCATGCATATGATATCTCATCTAGAAAAAACTCATTCAACATCATTATTTATAAACTAGAGAAAAGGAAACATGAGAAGGGTGTGATAAAATGACCGGTAAGTTTAAACATAAGCATTAGAAATTATATTTCATCAGTGAACATAAGAAGTGGATATGGGTATGAATACATAGTTATAGTGCCTGGGAAAATCATAAAAGAAATAATTCCCATCAACACATGGATACTAAAATATGAAGAAATGAAAAAGGAAAGAGTCTTTATAATGAATAATCACGAGGCTTGTGATATCAATCTTGACCCTAATAAAAATTATAAACCCATATAAATAAATTAAAACCTTTTTTTAGTAAATTGAATAATCATATTAATAAAACCCTTTGAAAATATTTTTAAATAGAATAACTATATGGAAAACATCAAATATAATTATTACATAATGCATTAGAGTGATATATAGGCACACCCACCATATATGATATAATGGACATACCCTATGCTATCTCGAATACCCCATCATATATTATATAATGTGCTCACCTAGTGCTCTTTGGGTCTCCTCATCATATAAACCATAATGGGCTCACCCGACATTATCTGTTACATAACATCATATAAGATGTAATGGGATCACTTGATGCTATTTGGTCCTCCCCATCGTATAAGTAATGTCCACTATCCACAACATGAACACTGAAAAATATATTTCATCTTAAAACTCATAATAACAATCATTATTATTTTTAATAACTAGATCGACCCCTGGAAAATTAATGTGTTTCAGTTTTAATATATTTTAAACATAATTGACCAGTGGAAAAGAAATGATTTCCATAACAATATCTTTGAAACAATCTTAATCAATTAATAGAATGAATGAGGATAGTATCACTAAAAATGTCCCCATTTTTAAATTGGTAACAATAATGGATGCTTACATTGAGGAATAAAAATTCCATTAAAATATAATTAAATACATTTTGAGTAAAATTCCATTTTTATTTTGAAAATACCTTTTTAAAACATTAAATTTTTTAAAAATACTTTTATTTTATAATAACCTTGAACGTTTATAAAGTAATATTTTAAAAATCGTTTAAAAAATTCTTAAATTTATTTTCCTTTTATCTTTGAAAAAAACATTATAAAGAATTTTTGAAATTAATTTTAGAAAACATGGTTTGGAAGGAAAATATTTTTCCATAAAAAATATGATTTTTCATAAAAAATTTGATTTGAACAATTGAGTACATAAAGAGAGAAAATTGATGGGAAATATGTATTCTCATGACACAAAAATATGTGAATAAAATTCATGAGAATTCTTTAGAGATTGATCAGAATATTTCAACCATGAAAACATATTAACAAACAATCCTGATAAATGATGAGACTGTAACATGAAACTCTTACCACTTTGGTAACATTGAATCATAAGACCAATGAAATAATAAAATTAAATGAAAATAAGAATACCATGAATGTTAGTTCCACTAGGTCTAATACCCTAAGAGTGGGGTGAGTCATGCTATGAAAAATTTAAACTTTCTCCCTATCATATATTGTTTTTTCGTTAGACAAAAATCATTTCTCTCTTCCTACCTTAGAAATATATGAACAGATATGAAATCATGCATAAGAAAAAACATTTTTTTTCTGGGTTTACCCTCACTGGGCTACATCTAAGGAGGATACCACGACAGCATGATAATGTTCCAAATTCATTAGGGCTCACTGCCAATAATGAGTACAATGTTTGGGCTATATCTTCTATACCCATTCTCACTATCTTTACATGGATTAGGTTATACTCAATGCATTCCCAAGGGTCACTCTTTATGCTTCTTTTTCTCTAGATCATTATTGGTAGAAATGGTCACTATCTTCCTCTTCCTACACATACAAATCTTGGAAATCAATCCACACACAATTTATCAACGTGTAGGTAAAACATAGTTTATAGAAAGGTAGGTTGCTTCATTTTCAGAAATTCATGCATCCTCAACTATAGGTAGATGCACTGTTGAAGTTCCATTTTCACCTGTAGATCAATTCCACTTTTCCGAGTACTACCAGGGACCAAAAAATACTTTCACAAACTGATTTGAAGCTTTCAAAAGCTTCCTTGTGAAATTTCAAACCACCCTATTCCACCCAAATACTATGTCTCATGTATCGTTTTCATATCACCTCCTCTGCGCACCACATCCAGTTTCGCGAACCTCCCTTCATCCTCCATGTAATACCGCGAGATTTTATGAAAATTTTTCTTAATTTCATTAATGTCTTGTGTTGTACGCTACACCAAAAGGAGCTTGCACAACACTCATCCTTGAATTGCCTTCCATTACATGCAATCACAACCTTCCTCGATAGCGTGTGTAGTATGAAATACCATGTTTCACTAAACAACGATATGCTATTAAAATATTATTAAAACTAGCTGTTATGAATAGTAATAACCACTTTTTGAAATTTTGTAAATTTTATTTTTCAAAATGGACATCATTTTTGGATTCGGAATATTAAAATTAGCTTAGGGTGAAATTTTGGTACTTTTCAGATAACTTTCATATTCTGATGAATAGTGAAAATTACTAAATTTTAATTAAAAACAACTTTTTTAATCGAAATAATTAATAGTGATAAATTATTAATTTAAGTGGTTTTAAAGTATATTTAGAATATATTTTTACAATTTAATACAATTCTGTTCATTGGATGTAATTTCACATTTAAACCATACATAAATAAGTGTCAATCTTTTGATAGTTATTATCTTTTAAAAACACGCTATTTGTTTTGATGACAAGAATTAATTTTTAAATTAGTTAATGTAACTGATATGTTTTAAATTTGATAAAATAAACATCATTTTTGAATTCATAATATAAAATATAGATTAGGCCTAATTTTTGGTATTTTTCTGGCAACTTTCATTTTTTGATGAATAGTGAAACCACTAAGTGGTAGTTAAAAAAACTGAATTTTTCATAAAACTTAATTTTACCGCTTCTGTGAGTATAATTTCTACAATCCGAGAGACATGGTTAATATCAAGGACTAAAATTTGGTACAATGAGATGATAATAATTTTTGGTGAATAGTAACTTTTTACTTTTTTTTACCACAGTTAAAAGTAAATAGGGTAGTTAAGGGTAAAAATGATATTATTATTACCCTAAAACTTGTCCTAATTCTATTTTATAAGTGTAATTCGACCAAAAACAACCTTAGGAATAAAATATGACCATTTAGGACCACTTGGTTAAGATTAGGACATTTATTATTAATTTATTTAAAGAAGGGTTAAAATAGTTAAAATCAAAGTTTAATAACTAGATAATTTTTAATATAGGGTTATACATAATATAAATTCAACTATAAATATTAATTAGAATGATAAAATTATTTCCTACATAATTATATTTTATTTGTAATTTTTAGACTTTAAATAAGTTAATTTATTTATGACACAAATATGATGTAGTAATTATCCTATTAATGAAATATTGACATAATTGATGTTATAAATACCCAAATAAATGTAATTTGAGACTTTTTATGGATTAAACTAATTATCTAGGTCAATATGACATGTTAGTATTGATTTAATTAAATTTTTTCGAATTAATCATTCTGTTATGATTTTCACAAAAATCAATTACTAAATAGTGTCAAAATTGACATAAACTAGTTTTTAAAACAAATATTATATTATTCATTGTTATTTTATTCCTAAAAATCTAAGGTTCGGCCAAATGACCTAGATAAGGTTATATATATTAATAATAAACAACTTGGGGTTCTTTTGGCTTGTTATAGTATGTTTATTAACCTTATAGTGTAAGAACACAAAAAGATACGGTAAACGTAAAATTATCTAACTTAATGTTAAATCTAAATGATAAGGTTAAAATAGGAACCTAAACTTGTCTAAATTCTATTGGATGAGATTATTTCGACCCATCCCCACCTTATCTTCGAAATAAATCAATTTGGAGCTATTTAAAACAGAATTTGGCTTTATAATAAAATAATATTTTTTTGTTATTCCAAAGGTGCCCCTCTCCTCCCTTATAAAAGGGAACCTCCTCCCTCTCTTCCTCACACCACTTTGAACCTTCAAGATCGGCCAAACCCTGAAAAATCTTCTTCTCCACTTCCCTATAAATATCCTAGAGGTCCTGGTGTTCTTAAAAGACCAATTTTAGTTCCCTAAGAGGAGGACTCAAAGAGGCGCTTCAAAGAAGAGGTAATGTCCGTTACCGATTCTTTCAACTTTATTTCTTCTTCCACTTCTTCTTCTTAGGTTGTTTCATTATGAGGTAATAAAATAAGTATAAATCATATACTGATATGTTATTATAGGTATGAAACAACCCTATTTCACCATCTATCCATCCTATGGAAAACGAAATCACCGCGCGTGCGTACGTACGGAATACCGTCTCCACGCCGTGGTGTAATCTATTTTCCACCACCACCTTACTTGGATGGGTATAATGGTGTAAATAATAACTATATATGATTATTGTAAAGTTATATTGATTATTAAATTGTATATATACACTCCATTACAATTTCACGATCATGGGAATGATATCATCGCTCGTGCGTACATATGGAATATCTTCTCAACGATGTGATGCGACTCGTTCTACATGATCTTAATTGCATAATGATTATATAAATGAATTGAATGAATGAATATATTACACTAATACCAATATGGAAATGAGGTATCTATAACCTAAAGATAAAAATAAGAATTTATTCGACAAAACACGCTTAAGAACAAAAAGTAATAAACACCCGTATAACAAGTAGTAATGAAATATTACTAATAAGAAGGTAAGAATATGACCATATATGATATCATAAAAATAAATATGATTCTGAAATAATTCAATAACATTATTGAAATCATTATACAGGAGGTTCAGACACTTACAAAGCAAATTAGACCTAAGGTAAGGGAAAATATCACAATCTCATTTTATCCGAGATTGTTTATACTTTAGTATTTACTGGGGTGTATTTTATCATCCACATCCATGTTTCCTCAATATGTAATATTGTTTCCATCCAACTACAATTGTTTAAATCCAATTTTACCCTTCGGTGAGTTTTTAGTAAAAGATATAAAAGGAATATTTTGTCATTTTTCAATCGAGTTACTTTTTGACTTTTCCGACAAAAGTACAGGAATAATGTTTTTTTTAACTTATACGGCATGAATGGATTTTTAAAACATTATTTCCAAGAATCTTCCTTTAAAAGTTTTCAAGTTTATTTTTAATCAACTTATTTTAGTTTAAAATTGTAAGACATGTTAAGAAAGGAAAATGTTTTTGAAGTAGAAAGGACATTTCCCTCAAGAATGGAGTTCAAGTGTTTTATCAAAATTATTTTCCATCTAAGATAATCTAGGGTTGTGTTTCTATCTCTATTATTACATTGATTTGATTATGTTGTGATGGAATTATTTTTATGAATTACTTTATCTTATATGAATTGTTTTATGATGTCATGATGTTTAAGATTCCCATTTTTATTACATGGGTTATGCTATGATGTATGGTTTATGATTTTGTGGCACACATAAGAATGGTATCATTATGAGATGGGTGGGACCTATATCTCCCTCCAATTCATTGGGTAAATATTTTATATCTCATGAGATAGAAATGGTTGGAACGGCAGGTTAAACCGGTTCAGTGAAACAGGACTGAAACGAGGAGTGAACTCGGTTCAGAAATGGACTTTGTCCTCTAAGATAGTCTTGGCAATGAGTCTTGACTAATAAGAAATGATTCTATATGATTATGTGTGTATGCCACAAAGTTTCATGTTTTAAGTTATGATTATTGGTATTACATTTCACTACTATGATTTATCCCATGTTATGATATTATAATATCTTTTGCATGTTAAGATTTCCAAAATGTTATGTTCTTATGAATATGATGTGATTGATATTTCTTTTGATTACCCTTACTGAGAATTTGAGGTAACCCTTTTATGTTTTCTTTTACCCATGATATAAAGAAATGATTTAGGTTAATAATAAACAAGATCTTTATGGGATATGTTGAAGATCTTTCACCACGATTAGAAGATTATATTCCGAGTTTCCAAAGACACTAAACTATTACTGTCCTTGTGTGTGTGTTTTTGTTATGTACTAAGTATTCCATAAAAGTAATGTAATGTCCATGTAAGTTAGGCTTCGGGTCACTACAGTTGGTATCAGAGGAAAGTTTTAGTCAACCTTTGGAAACTAGGATGCGAAAACGTTAGTGAGATCCCAAGAGATATTTCTAAGGTATGTCTAGGGATGTCCCTAAGGATAAGTATATGTATAGGATATAGTCCTAGAACTACGATAACGATCTTAGATTTTAACCTAAGATGTTATATATTGATGTTACTCCCCCTTTATTATATTGTTTTCCCTAGCGTGATTTTTGCCTCTCACACTATTCTTTTTGGGTTTTAGAAAATGGCTGGAAACAAGATGATTCACAATAATGGAGGATATGGTGGACAATGGAATGATATTCTTCATGAGCATCCAAATGAAATGGGATTTGGAAGTCCAAACATCATTATTATGCCGAATCAGTAATCTCATAATATGATCAATAAACTCAAATTTGGTAAGTTTCCTGACTCGGCTAATAAGAGAAAGATGGAGTTTCATGATGATCATAGAGGAAATAAAGTTCAATTTCCCCTATGTAAATCATGTGGGAAGAGGAATCAAGGAGAATATTTCAAAGGAACTGGTAGATGCTTTGGGTGTGGAAAAGAAGGACACAAAGCCAGTAAGTGCAAAGAAAAGGTTCAGTTAACACCGGGGATGGGGATAATGGCATTGCTACGACATCAACAATGGTAAAATTTTTTAAATGTGGAATGTTCGGGCATTATGAAAACCAATTCCCTAAGGGAAAGTCTCATGAAGAGAATAAGTATGGTCGTATGGGTAGTATTTATGTTGATGATGATGAAGAGACTACAAATGATATGTGAGCTGAAATAATTGTTGAATCTCGGTCAATGGTTTAAGAAGGTAGTGGAATTATTACATGTTTATCAAGTGTAATGTTGTATAAGTAATCTCATGGTACTATGGAATAAAAAGACATCTAAGGATTTTTATACTGTTGTCTTTCCTTATGTTTTGAAAGTGTATGATTAATGGTACTAGTAACCATGAAAGGTTATTCAGATATTTTTGGAAAGCAAATGATATGATCATAATGAAGGGATAAGAAGATAATGAGATGTTTGATTGTATTCATGAGCTCATGACTGATATAAGGACTAAGTGATATTATGGTTTGAGTATATAGAATTTTTGGGATTTTGGTACATGGAATGTGTTAAAATTTAACAACATTCATGTGTTCACTAAGGTTTAATGGGTATTCATTTTTCAAGAGAATACATGATTGGAATGTGACCAACAAGATATATGGGGGATAAAAGATGGTATTCACATGATTGGTTGATGACAATTCAAGTAATCGTTTTCTTTATACTATGAGCTTGGACCGAAATATTTTAGATAATCCTAAAGATTGGAATGGATTATGTTGGACATAAGTTAGTATTTTTTAAGGATAGAACTTTTTTCGATATTGTTGATGGGATGTTATAGTAATGTAGTTTTAGAAAAAGGACAACCTGCAGGACGGGCGACAACCCATCGCGTCAGACAAGGCCGTGGGAATCAAACCCACAACCAAAGTGCGACTGGCCTTTATCGCTGACCACTGGCCTACAAAAAGTCCCTAGTTAGTAGAAACTAGTTTTATTTTATTAAGCGGTATAATATATGAATTATAACTTCATTTTTGGAATCGTATATGATTAACCTCACCATAGATAAACTTATGTATATTTGATAACTTTTCTTGAAACAGATGGAATGACCCATCATTCTATCACATGATCTGCTAAATCTTCACGAATAACAAATTCAACTTCATTTCATTAAGAGATGAAGTGGAAATTGTTCAAAGCACGAACAATAGTGAGATTTTACCAAAATCAAGAAAATATTTCTTCTAAGTCAAAAATTTCAACTTTAGGGAAATGATATTGAAAACCAAAAATGTTGTCCTATTGCTCTTATATCCGATTAATCAGATGGTACCTTAGATCATCACAAATATATGGATTTGTTATTGATGTATTTTTCATAGCAATGTTCTCTACCACTCTCCATCAGAACATGATGGTTAGATTTCTCTTCTATATCAATATTTTCACCTATGTTCTCCTATGTGGAAACCCAGTGATTAGTTAATTTTGTTAACTGTTACATTTCATACTTTTGTTTTTAAATATAGGTTTTGGTATTCCTATTTACGATGTGTGTTTCTATTAAAGAAACCTTCGAGTAGTAAACCATTTATAATCCCGATGAATTTCGAGGGCGAAATTCATTTTAAGGGGGTAGAATGTAACACCCCGAGATTTTATGAAAAATATTCTTAATTTCATTAATGTCTTGTGTTGTACTCTAAACCAAAAGGAGCTTTCACAACACAAATCCTTGAATTTCCTTGCATTACATGCAATCACGACCTTCCTCAAAAACGTGTGTAGTACGCAATACTGAGTTTCACTAAACATACGATATGCTATTAAAATATTATTAAAACTAGCCGTTATGAATAGTAATAACCACTTTTTTAAATTTTTTAAATTTTATTTTTCAAAATGGACTTCATTTTTGGATTCGGAATATCGAAATTAGCTTAGGGTGAAATTTTGGTACTTTTCGTAAAACTTTCATATTCTGATGAATAGTGAAAATTACTAAATTTTAATTAAAAACAACTTTTTTAATCGAAATAATTAATAGTGATAAATTATTAATTTGAGTGGTTTTAAAGTATATTTAGAATATATTTTTACAATTCAATACAATGGTGTTCATTGGATGTAATTTCACATTTAAACCATACATAAACAAGTGTCAATCTTTTGATATTTATTATCTTTTAAAAACACACTATTTGTTTTGACGACGGGATTTAATTTTTAAATTAGTTAATATAATAGATATGTTTTGAATTTGGTAAAATAAACATCATTTTTGAATTCATAATATCAAATATAGCTTAGGCCTAATTTTTGGTATTTTTATGGAAACATTCATTTTTTAATGAATAGTGAAACCACTAAGTGGTAGTTAAAAAAACTAAATTTTTCATAAAACTTAATTTTATAGCTTCTGTGAGTAGAATTTCGAAAATCCGAGATACAGGGTTAATATCAAGGACTAAAATGTAGTTCAATGAGATGAAAATAATTTTTGGTGAATAGTAACTTTTTACTTTTTTTTACCACGGTTTAAAGTAAATAGGGTAGTTAAGGGTAAAAATGATGTTAGTATTATCCTAAAACATGTCCTAATTCTATTAGATAAGTGTAATTCGACCAAAAACAACCTTAGGAATAAACTATTACCATTTAGGACCACTTGGTTTAGATTAGGACATTTATTATTAATTTATTTAAAGAATGGTTAAAATAGCTAAAATCAATGTTTAATAAGTAGATAACTTTTAATATAAGGTTATACATAAGATAAATTCGACTATAAATATTAATTATAAAGATAAAAAGATATCCTACATAATGATATTTTATTTGTAATTTTTAGACTTTAAATAAGTTAATTTATTTATGACACAAAGATGATGCAATATTTATCTTATTAATGAAATATTGACATAATTGATGTTATAAATACCCAAATAAATGTAATTTGAGACCATTTGTGAATTACAATAATTTTATAGGATAATATGATATGTTATTATTGATTTAATTAATTTTTTTCTAATTAATAATTATTTCATGATTTTCACAAAAATCAATTACTAAATAGTGTCATAATTGAAATAAAATAGTTTTTAAAAAAACTATTATATTATTAATTGTTATTTTATTCCTAAAAATCTAAGGTTCGGCCACATGACTTAGATAAGGTTATATATATTAATAATAAACAACTTGGGGTTCTTTTGTCTTGTTATTGTAAGTTTATTAACCTTATAGTGTAAGACCACAAAAAGACACGGTAAAAGTAAAATTATCTAACTTAATGTTAAATATAAATGATAAGGTTAAAATAGGAACATAAACTTGTCTAAATTATATTGGATGAGAGGATTTAGACACAACCCCACCTTAGCTTATAAATAAATCAATTTCGAGCTATTTAAAACCGAATTTGGCTTTATAATAAAATAAAATTTTTAGTTATTCCAAAGGTGCCCCTCTCCTCCCTTATAAAAGAACACCTCCTCCCTCTCTTCCTCACACCACTTTGGGCCTTCAAGCTCGGCCAAACCCTGCCAAATTATCTTCTCCACTTCTCTAGCAACATCCTAGAGGTCCTGGTCTTCTTCAAAGACCAATTTTAGTTCCCTAAGAGGAGGACTCAAAGAGGCCCTTCAAAGAAGAGGTAATGTCCGATACCGATTCTTTCAACTTTATTTCTTCTTCCACTTATTCTTATTAGGTTTTTTCATTATGAAGTAATAACATCTGTATCACTCATATACTGATATGTTATTATAATTATTAAACAACCCTATTTCACCATCTATCCATCCTATGGAAAACGAAATCACCGCGCGTGCGTATGTACGGAATACCGTCTCCACGCCGTGGTGTAATCTATTTTCCACCACCACCTTTCTTGGATGGGTATAATGGTGTAAATAATAACTATATATGATTATTGTAAAGTTATATTGATTCTGAAATTTTATATATACACTTCATTACAATTTCACGATCATGGGAATGATATCATCGCTCGTGCGTACGTACGGAATACCATCTCCACGATGTGATGCGACTCGTTCTACATGATCTTCATTGAATAATTATTATATTAATGAATTGATTTAATGAATATATTACACTAATACCAATATGAAAATGATGTATCTATAACCTAAAAAGAAGAATAGGAATTTATTAGACAAAACACTCATAAGTACAAAAAGTAATAAACACCTGAATAACAAGTAGTAATGAAATATTACTAATAATAAGCTAAGAATATGAAAATATATGATATATGAAAAATAAGTATGATTCTGGAATAAGTCAATAACATTATTTAAATCATTATACAGGAGGTTCGGACACTTACGAAGCAAATCAGACCTAAGGTAAGGTAAAATATCACAATCTCATTGTATCCGAGATTGTTTATACTTTGGAAGTTACTGGGGTGTATTTTATCATCCAAATCCATGTTTCCTCAGTATGTAATATTGTTTCCATCCACCTACAATTTTTTAAATCCAATTTTACCCTTCATTGAGTTTTTAGTAAAAGATATAAAAGAAATATTTTGTCATTTTTCATACGAGGTACTTTTTGACTTTTCTGACAAAAGTACGGGAAGAATGTTTTTTTAAACTTATACGGCATGAATGGATTTTTAAAAAATTATTTCCAAGAAGCTTCCTTTAAAAGTTTTAAAGTTTATTTTTAGTCAAATTTTTTTAGTTTAAAATTGTAAGACATGTTAAGAAAGGAAAATGTTTTTGAAATAGAAAGGATATTTTCCTCAATAATGGAGTTCAAGTGTTTTATCAAAATTATTTTCCATCTAAGATAATATAGGGTTATGTTTCTATCCCTATTATTACATTGATTTTATTATGTTGTGATGGAATTATTTTTATGAATTTTTTTATCTTATATGAATTTTTTTATGATGTCCATTTTTATTACATGGGTTATGATATGATGTATGGTTTATGATTTTGTGGAACACATAAGAATGGTATCATTATGAGATGGGTGAGACATATATCCCCCTCCAATGCATTGGGTAATGATTTTATATCTCATGAGATAGACATGGATAGAACGGAAAGTTAAACCAGTTCAGTGAAACAGGACTGAAATAAGGAGTGAACTCGGTTCAGAAATGGACTTTTTCCACTAAGATAGTCTTGGCAATGAGTCTTGACTAATAAGAAAGGATTCCCTATGATTATGGGTGTATGACACAAAGTTTCATGTTTTAAGTTATGATTATTGGGATTACATTTCACTACTATGATTTATCCCATGTTATGATATTATGATCTCTTTTGTAGGTTAAGATTTCCAATATGTAATGTTCTTATGAATATGATGTGATTGATATTTCTTTTGTTTACCCTTACTGAGCATTTGAGATCACCCTTTTATGTTTTCTTTTCCCCAGGATATAAAGAAAGGTTTTAGGTTAAAAAAAGAAGATCTTTATGGGAGATGTTGAAGATCTTTCACCACGATTAGAAGATTATATTCCGAGTTTCCAAAGACACTAAACTATTACGGTCCTTGTGTGTGTGTGTTTTTTATGTACTAAGTATACCGAAAAAGTAATGTAATGTCCATGTACGTTAAGATTCGGGTCTCTACACTCCGATTACCTCCACCTTCACTAATGCATACTTTATCTGCATACCGACTCCTCGAACCTATTTTGTGAATCACCCTTCGTCCGTGAACTGTTCTCTATTCGCGGACTATATTTGCAAACCATTTTGATACCTCTCCTTCTTCCTCTTTATAATACATCCTTTGTGGGTTACAGTTCACTACATAAACATTCAGTGAAATTTCTTCCACGCAGACCACATCATCTTTCTCGGAATTCTCCCCCCTGAACTTCCTTCAAACGTTACCAAAATCCTAGAGCAAAATGATGTTATCTAATGATATTAGATCTCACCTCAAATAGGTGGTATTAGCTCTCATAATATAGGAAATTAAATCTAAAAAATCTTCTAATCCATGATTTACCAAATCTCCCATCTAGTATAACCTCCACCACATACCGATACTCCTTCCACTGCGAACAACACCCATTCTGCGACCATTTTTCCACGGTGGTTCGCGTAATACCTTTTCCCCTATGTAGTCCATCTACTCCGCCCTGGAGAAGAAATATTCATAACACACTGATTTAAGTTTCAAAACATTTTGGGTTTCTTGAACCTCTCCCGTATATCGTTCAACTGCCTGGTACGTGATAGTGTACCCTTCTTGGGCATGGTACACGATCCATGTCTCGAGCATCGTGTTTCTCTTCCTTTTCCAATTTCATTCGTTGTTCCTCACACCATCTAGTACTATGAAGAAATAATTAAATTTCCAAAAAAATATTCTGGATTTTGAGGCCCAAAATTTTTTCAAACATAGGGAAACTATGCCCCCTTAAAAACTTGTCTTCAGAAAATACCAACCATACTTAGTTTCATTCATTTGGGGTTGTTAACAAACACAACTACACCCAATACATACCGAGAATAAAACTTGAGGGATTTTTTCCAAACAATGAAAATAATTTTTTCAATATATAACATGTTAAAGGGGGAGTTTATACACATCATACAATAAGATAGTTTTATAACATAACAAACGTCTCAACGAAGGAAAATTAGGACAAAAATATCTTACTACTTTGATAACTTTTAAATATAAACCCCATGAAATAGATATCCTAAAATGGATATATATATCCATATAAAGTTAAGTATAATAATTATACAATACATTAATGTTCAGAATATACACCACACAACAAAAATAAGTGGCCAACGTGACAAGTATCTCATCGAAATAAAAGCGAGACGAGAAAAAACCTTACCTTGAGTCTGACATTCCATGTGTTCCTTTATCTTATTGCATAATAAAAATATATTAATTATATACATTATTTATAACCATTTCCAAGTTTATTGTTAATTTTATTTCACTTATAGTTAAGTTATATATAATTACTTTATCAACTAGTTTTCAGTCAGACATTTTGACCCTATTCAGCTTATGTGTTGAAAATGACTGTGGTAAGTTATCTATGGTACAAAAGGTCATTATTTAAGAATATAAAAAATAGTAATAGTTACATAATTATAATACTTATACATAAATTATATTTTTAAAACCAATACTGAATGTTGATTTTGAAAAATGAACTAACGTTACGATCACAAAGACATTAGTCCTTACGTACGAATGAGTGACATTTCCGATTTGGAATAATCATTATGGAAAGAAGGAAAGAAATAATTTATCTTTATATAATGATATTTATATTTTAAATACCATGATAGTTTATAATATATAATTATATATATCATTATTGTGATGTAAAAGGAATCACATCGCTTCGAGGAGGCATTAGTCCGCACACCCACAAATAACATTATAACTTTTGAGAATGTGAAATGGAAAACAAATAAAATGATATATTATGTTTATAAAAATATAATTATGTCATTAATATCATAATTATTTCATTTATGTCATATATATTCATTATTTTTACCCTTATTACCTACCATGTAATAACTTATTTAAAAAAGAATTACATGGCTTCACAAGGTCGTAATCCACCGTACACACGAGTGTCATTATTGTATCTCCTATGGTATGGAATGAAAAAGGGTATATATGATATAGTTATTAAATTGATATAATTATTTTATAAATATTATATATTATCTTTATATCCATCGTTATTCCCAACATTTTGGTGTGGTAGTGGAGAAATGAACGACATTAGTTCGCAAGGTGGTAGTCCACCGTTCACATGAATGGTGATTTTGTAACCCATTTGATGGAAGTGCGTCTATTTTAAAATCATAAAATTAACATAATAACAGATTATTAAATTAATGATACTTATTTTTTATATAATTATTTTATTATAATAATTTAAGTCTGTGGAGAAATAAATGAAACAAAAATGCTTATTAAAGAATATTACCTCTTCTATGGGTAACTCATTTTGGTTTGAACCGAAGGCCTTACTTTGTTTGATTTATTACCAAATATAGGATTAAAATATAATATTAGGGAATATGTAAAGTTATTTTGGTATATTTTGGATGAGAAAAATGTCTTGAGAGGTGTGAATAAGTGAGGGGAGTGAGTGCATTTTTACAGTTGAGGGGGAGTGACATTCTTGTAAATACTCAAATGTATTCACTATTTTAAAGTCTAATGTTACTAAAAAATCTCCAAAAATGATAATTAGACGTGTATATGGATTATATGTAGAATTTAAACCTCCAAGACAGAAATAAATACATTTATTAAGCATTTAGTTCCTTAAATGTTATGTTTCCCTATTTTTTGATTTTGTTTTTTCATTTGGGTAACTAGTTTTCTAACCTATGTAATTTATCCACTAAAACTAAATTAAAGTGAAACTTATTAGATAATTTATAACTAATTTTTATAAATATTAAACCCAAAGTATAAAATAAACATCCTTCATGTGTTGGAAATTAATTTTTAGGGAAACGCAAGTAAAATGGAAAAATAGTACTTTAACCCTAACCCTATTAGCAATGTTTTTACTATTTAGGGGTCGACTTGTTCATTATAAAAGCTAAGTTGGTTCATTAATGGACCATATTATAAATATATTGCAAATTATAAATCATTTGTTTGAATATATGATTCTTATAAATTTTAAATCATTATATTAAATATCATTTAACATAAAATATAATTAATGTCAATTTTAACATTATTAATTTAATTTTGATTTAAAAATATGAAGAATAAGATGAAATTTTAATATATTAATTTTACACCTATTTAGTATTGTATATTAATCTAGAAAATTAATTTAAGATAATTATTCATTTAATTATCTTCACTTTTAATATTTTTGTTACTACTTATTTTAGTTAATTATTCTCTAAATAATTATTGCGTAGGGATTTCTAAAGAATGTTAAGAAATTATTCCATATCTAAAAACTAAAGATAAGTTATCATGGTAAAAAAACTCATTTATATTTCAGGATAATACATATAACTGATCATATGTTTTTTCCCTATCCCAAATATTTATAGAAATTAAATTGGAAAAAGTTTCGTTTTTGTATTTTTTTACTTAACTTATTATATGGGTCAATTTCATGGAATAGTTTCCAAAAAACAAATATAAATATATATTAATTTTCTAAGGGTTGAAATATGTAAATAAAATTGTTTTTTGATAAATTTATAGGTAATTTTCCCCAAAAGTTTAATGTTTAATCCCTTGGTAAACTTATTTTTACCTTAATCGTTGTAATTAAATTTAACTATTTTCACTAATCACGTTGCTCAAAATTTTAGTTTGAATTATTATAAATTATAAATTTTTATAATAAAAAATATGGGATAAATTTTTCCTAATTCAATTGATAGTAGAGGAAAATTTTAATTTAATATTTTTCCAACAAACACAACAAGACATTGAGTTTTTAAAAGGAGTATCTTTTTAGAAAAAAGATGATTCTATATTAAATAAATGAATAATAATAATTATTATATGAAAATAAATTAATATTTAATAAAATATATTATATAGATTTAATTTGAAATATTTTCCATTAGGGATTATTGTATTTAATTAAAAAGGATAAACATTATTTATTTAAAAACTGTTCTTCAGAAAACTTGTCTTAAGACCCAGAAATATTCATTTATGAAAAAACAAACTAAATTGGGCTAGAAAAAGTGTAATAAATATAAAAAAATAGGATAATTTAAAACATATGAAAAAACACTTTGGTACTTTGAAATTAATTAATTTATTGAAAAGAAAAGACTTGTTTACAATAATCGACAAAAAATCTAATGTTTATTTTTTTACAATATTTTTTAATTTAAAGTATAAAAATTCAATTTTGATGAAAACAAATTTTTGAAGAATAAATTCACTTTACAAAAAATTGATTGACTAGTTACAATTTTTTTAAATAATTAATGAGTAATATATATATATTATAATGTAGTTAATACTATCCATACCTTTAAATTTAACTACTTGGTTATAAAAATAATATTTTTCATGGTTCACTTAAGTATGAAGTTGCGCATTGAATAAGATATTGATCATAAAAATATCAGTGTTGCACATAACAAAAGCTAAACTATGTGTTATGTGTAACAAAATATGGACCTAGTGTTATGTGTCATTTATACCATCAAATATAATTTTCATGTTTTATAATCTCAAGGTGATATAACCGATGGTTTAGTACTTGCAATCGTTTGATTTCAAGCTTGCCTATATGTCTGGAAAAGGAAATGCAGTAGCTAATGCTATTGGCTGGAAGAATCATACATATGCAATTTAAGAGGCCAATGGTGAGTGGAATATTATAGAATTATTATAAAATATTTATGTTGAGGTCCAACATGATCACAATCAGACATTATTGAAATCTTTAGTAGTGGCCTATAACCTTATTGAATGGGTAAAGATGATGAATCTTTTAGATCCAGAGGGCCTAGTCCTAAGGGAAAGAATCTTAAATGAGGACTCAACTCATGATTAGACCTTGGATGAGGATAATATATTATGTTTACATGGGCATGTCTATGTCTCAGTAGAGATCTAGGAGGAACTGATATGATAATTTCATATTTCATCTTGGGAAGTACACCTTGGGTCACCAAGATGTATTGAGAATAAAATCATCATTACTGGTGGCCTAGATTGAAATGAGAGATAGAAGGATTTATTACTAAGAGTTATACCTACCTATAGGTGAAGGTAGAAAAACAAAAATCAGAATGACATCTACAACCATTTTCTATTCATGAGTAGAAATGGAATGATTTATCTATAGACTTCATGACAGCTTTGCCATGATCACCTCAAGGAAATGATATAGTTTTGGTTGTTTGGGATTGTTTGATTAATGTTTCCCACTTCTTTACTTATTTGAGAGAACTTATTAGTAGATGAGATAGTGAGGATATGTGGTAGGTAGGTTGTATACCTTCACGAAGCTCCACATTCTTTTGTATCTCAAAGAGACACTCATTTTACATTGTGGTTCTGGTAAGGGTTGTAGAGGGCCTTCAATATATAAGTGTTTCTGAGCACGACATATCACCTGCAGATCAGTGGATAGACAGAGCACACAATTCAGGTGTTATAAGACATTTTTCATGTGTGTGTCATTGACATTGGGGGTTATTGGTAAAAAACATACCACTATTTGAGTTCCATTAAAATAAAATCATTCTAGATACTATCCGCATGGATCCTTATGAAGCCTTATTGGGTAGGATATTCCCATCACCTCTGTGATCATTAGAGGTAGGGGGGTTGCTTTTCATGGACCACATATTGTTCAGGAAACATCATAGATAGTCCATATAATTAGGAATCACGTTCTAATAGTTCAGTTTACACAATAGTGATAGTCTAATCACTGATCACAACCAATAGAGTTCAAGGTTAGGGATTAGGGTTTCTTATGAGTTTTTTCCAGGTTAGTCCATTGACAGATTTAAAGGTTGCATAAGCTTTCACCTTGATTCCTTAAACCCTTGGAGGTATTGAAGTGTATGGGACAAATGGATCACAAAATATCACTTCCTTATATATACCAGTCGATGCATGGCTTTTTTCACATGTCTCGCCCCTACTGGAATTATCCAGACCTGACACATGTTTTACAACATGATGGGGTTGAGTAAGATGTGGGTGCATCCTATTAGGAGAAACAAGTGCATATCATTGATCAGAGTATAAATATTCTATGAGGTATGTTCGTTCAATTAGTATGGGTGAAATAGTAATATAATAGAGTACAATATGAGACATGAGACTGGGAGGCTAAAATACATACCCAATGGTTGGAGCTTTTCTTTGATTATCTCTCTTTACATTGAGAAGGATAACTCGAGGATTATTTTCTTAATGAGGGGTTGTTTCAATGATAAAATTTTTCATAAAGGTGTACATCATTATTCTTATAGTATAAATTCTTAGTTTTATCCTAGTGAGGATTCCCTAGAGCCTTAAGAAGTTCTTCAGAGCATCTGAATATTATTGTGATCCTATATTTATAGACAATTAAGAGACAGAATGAGTTGTGTGGTTAGTTAATAGTTAGTACAAACCGTGAGACTCAACTATACAAGGAGCTAAATTCAAAGTAGGAGCACACATAGTTTTCCCTATCAATGTGATCCAAGCCTCATTCCCATAAAAATAATGTATAATTTTTCAACAAAATAATTTCACACAGCTTGAATACAGTTAGAAAATCGATGAACCTAACCTCTATGTGGGGGTTACTTGGGTAGTGGCTATTTCACGGTTACTACACGGTTTGGAAAACTATGAAACCAAACTATATGGATATTTATTTTATGGGGATTTTACCTCTTTCCCATGAAATGTTTTTAATATATTACCCTTTTTCTCTTCTCCTCCTACGAACGTGCAACCCATTTCTTCTTTCATGGAGGTCTCTGAAGATTGGGCTAGACTTGTCAATAACTTATCTATAAAATACCTATTTTTATCATCATGAGGTGAATTGATTCCATAATAGTAATATCCTTAATCCTCCTACTTCTTATAATTTTTTATCTTCCCTTCTTTTGAGTTAATTTGTTGCAAACTAAAATGATTTATATTCAGGGCATTGGTTTGTTCTTCCTATTTCTCTTATTCTAGCTCGATTTGAAGGCCAAAAGTATATGTGGATAGTTCTATGGGAGTAAGGTAGGAAGTCTAAAAAATTTACCTAAATTATTGGTGTTTTTATAGTATCTTATGATATTCCACATGCCAGACTTATCAATGTGTTACCTTCAGATGAATTTACCTTTCTAATTAATTGTATACCTTGTTTAGATACTCTCATAGACTAGTATTAAATTATTAAAGGATTAAAAAATATTTGATGCCAATTATTTATGTATATTTAATGAATTTAACACTTCATATAAATTTTTAATTAACCCAAACACCATTTCAGTGATCAATATTGAACTTTAAATGGACTGATTATGAAAAATGAACTACGCTACAATCATGGAGACGGTAGGTCATATGTATGCATGAGTAATATTCCCATTTTCAATGATAATTATGGATATAAGGTAAGTATCATTTTATCTTTAAATAATCATTATTATATAATAATTATCATTTTATTTATTTAAATATTATTATATATATCCTCCATGTGATGTGGAGATTAAAACGAATCACATCGCTTCATGGGGGGCGGGGGGTAGTCCACATGTACACACAAACAACGTTATCATTTTTCAGTGACTAAAAAGGTTTAATAATAAATGATATATTATATTTTAATAATGATAAATATTTCCTTAATATCAAATATATAAATTAAATATATTATTATATCTAGTACTGAGATAAAATGGTGGAAAAATTACATCGGTTTGCGAGGTGTTAGTCTGCGGTACACTCGAACGGTGAATTAATCTCCCATTTTATAGAGGTTGGAGATGAGTATAGGTTATTAAATTCAAATAATAAAATATATGTATAGACAGGATACTGTTATTTATATATTTATTTATTTAAATAATATTTGTTGTGGTTCTAAGAAGACAGAGAAGTAAAACATGCAGTTAAAAACAAAACCCCTTCTTTATAAAGTCTCCATTGATTAAAAACTTAATCAATTTAAGATTGTATTCTCTTAAAAACAACATCTATACAATGGGTTTATCGATTATAATAAGGTATTCGGGTAGGTATTTTCTAAAAAATATTTGTTTTCATGTGTGAATTAACCAGAATAATTGCTTCCCTTTTATAAGAGGGGGATGGACACTAGGAATTTCATAAAATTTAAATTTAATTTAAATTAATTTCAAATTATAAATAGATCCAAATTGATAATATTAAAAGATATGATTATTTTAAAAATAAATAACCACATAAAGTAATTTTTTCCGAAGTTTAGTTCTCATTTTTACCATAATCTTTTGGTTTGAACCCCCCATTAGCCCTTTTCACACTTATTGTGAAAACAAGGAGTTATCCACTTTGAGGGTTAATAAAATAACTATAAATGATAAAATTTCCCATAAGTGGAAGATATATAATATTTTAAACCTAAGATTAATAAATTGGATGAATTTAGTATTTCTATGAATTTTATACTATTTCATAAAATACAATTTATAGAAATACCATAAAAGTCAATTTTAGAACTAATCAGTTACTTTGACTTTTATAAAATCAAGAAAACTAGAAATTTTGTATAAAATAAAAAAAAATTCCATAACATGTTTTAGATATATAAAAAATTTATGGATAACTTTAATTATTTCATATTATATTACTTTTAATATTTGTAATATAATTTATTTTAATTTTCCAACAATTGAATAATTACTGCATGAACATTGGGTAAATATTTGAGGTAATTATTTGTTAAATAAAAATTAAAAATAAAATATCTTGTTTAAGATAAATAATTTATTATTAAATATAATATTTATCACTTAATATATCCTCCGGTTATCCCCATGTTAAAAATAAGATAGTTGTTAAAAATAAGTGTGTGACATATTTAAATTTTCGTTACATAAAGTATTATAAAGATTATAATAAAAAAATGGAAAAGAGGCCATATATTTGATATTTTGATGATTAAGGATGATCTATAATCATATATTAAAATTAACATGTGTTTTTGGGTCATTCTTTAGTCTTTATCATTTTATTTGTAACCTCAATTACTTGAAATGAAATATATTTTTAAAAAAATTTGTATTTTTCACCATTCATTGAATAATCAAACTTTTCAAAAAAAATCTAAAATTTAACTTAATATAATTTCAAAATAATTAATTAAAAAATTAATATCATTTTTTTAAATTAAAATTATATAATTTGGTATTTTTGAATTTAGATAAAACAATATAATACATAAAATCCAATTTTATTAGAAATAATGACTTTTTTCCTTTCGATCGAAAAATTATCTTATATTTTTATAATGAATATAAATTTATAAAATATAATTAATGCATATATATAAAAAGGATTTATATCAAAATTATGTGTGATGTTACATTCGACCCTTTTTAATGAGGAAAAGATTATATTCATGCTAACGTTGACATATCATCATAACCCGTATTACTCTATGACGATCATCGATTAGGGAAACCTCAAAACTGTGTTTGAAGAGGATATTATCATTCTTACATTCATATAAAATTGTATCACACATGAATAAATGATAAAAAAGATTTTATTTTTTTATTAAACCATTATACATATCATATTATTAAACTTATTTTAATAGTATTTAACAAAAAACACACATAATTAGATATTTATCATATCTTATATGATAGACTACCAATTTAACAACATGTTTACTACATTTTTTGGGTTTTAAATCATTACATATAGGCACATATTTATGTAAAAACCTGATAAAAATCTCCCACTATGCCCTTTAGTAAGTAAAATCTGTGAAAAAATCAATCTTAAATAATTGTGGGACTTAGGAATGACATTTCTAATATTCAACTCTTTGAACATGTTCAAAGTCCTCAAACCCATAACATAAAATATTATATGTCTATTTCTGTTTTCAATTTAAACCCTCTAAAATTTTAGTATCATCTTCTTATGACCCCATTCATCAAAATATTACCTTGAAATATTAGGTAACTAAAATAATAAATTACATTATCACTTATAAGTTTATCCAAAACTCCATTAGGATGATGTGAAATCCAATTTGTTACAGTTACTAAATATAACTTTATACATTTAAATTTATTAGCATACACTAAAATGTTTTAGAATATTAAGTGAAATTCACTATGAATTTAGACTAATATAATTTCATTTATTGACATTGAACCTCTTTAATGAAATAATACTCCCTCTAACCACTTAAAGACAATATTATCTAAAGAATGTCATGCTAAGATACATAAAATCCTTAGTAAATGAAACTAATTTAATTTATTAAGAATATTTAATAAATAAAATTTTGTTATAAAATTAAATATATAGATATATGTGTTTTTTGAATTTTATTTTTAAAATAAGAATTTATTATTTTGAATATACCACTAGTTGGTGGTGGGAACGAATCCCCAGATATTTTAACAAACATCTATATAGAAAAATTTTATCTCGTATAAAATTTTATATCCTTGTCTCCATTTTTAAAATAGGTTATATTGTTTTATAAATCACAAAATATGTGTATACAATTAATTATCAGAAACTATTTATAATGAGGATTTGTTTAAAAACAAGTCGTATTATTATGTAAGATAAATATGATGAAGATACACATACTTTTCCTAGAATCATCCCAAATTAATAAATTTGGGACATATCAACTCTTTACTTTGTCACTTAAATGTAATTTATATGCTCAATCAATTATTTCATTGATTTTTAACTTTATCATATTTAATGTACTTGTAAATATATAGTTGGTATCCATAACATTAAAAATTTAAGAATAAATTTCTAAAACACTTATTATTGACAATAAAATTCCACGCAGTTTCTAAAAATCCATCAAATATCTTGAAAATTCCATCCTATAGAATCAATACTCCACATTCATGATAAAAACGTAGGTTTTAATCAATTGAACTATTTACTTGAAGAAACGTTATTTTACCTTCCAACTAATGTTTATTATTTTGTTTTGAAGTTTTTTTCCCTGTGCAGTCACTATATTTCACGAATATAGAAATCAAAAGTCTAGTATTTAAATTATTAGCTCTAGAGGATACCAGATAAAATTGTTTTTAATTCATTCATCTTGTTTGAACATTTCCATAGATGAAAATAGAATAAATTATTTTACTAAAATAAGGATAAAATAAAACATTAATCTCACTATGTCATTAACTTATCCAATCATATTGAATATTAATGACACACTAAAAAATATTGAGTATCTGAGATTAAAATCCCTTATGTTATTTTTCATCAAATTCCTTTGAAATCGTAATTGAGGGGAACCATGATTTGGTAAAACCTACCCAAAAATGATTCATTATGACCCATTACATTCTTAACTTATACAAGATAATCTTAAGGCTCCTTGATTCTATCATACTCAATTGTATAATCAAGATCATTTAAAGTGACACTATATAAGGAATATCACACTTAGTATTTGAGGTGTTCTTCTGTAATAGACTCCACTATTTAATAAAAATTAAATGAATATTAAATGTATAATTATTACATCACATTAAATCATTATCTTCTCTCGTTTTATTCCTTTATATATGCGTGATTCTAATGATTTAGTTTTTAAATCTCTATTCCATCCATCAAATTAATGTGTTCTCCCCAAAATAATTTTTAATTATTTGAAAAACCAATAGTTTGTGTTACACAACCAAATATATAATCTAAACACATTCATCTATAAATATATATACATCTTATGCATGAGTTTAGTAAAAATTTTATTTAACGTTTTATAAATATGTGATATTGAAAAAAATCACATGAGTAAGGCCAATGACACAGATATCCAACCCCCACCCTTATAGAATAGGGCATATACCTTCAGGACAGTGGAAATGTTAAGCGAAATTACCTTTACTCAGGGTTACATTATTCAAGAGATAATTCAATTCATAATAATTATGATTCCTAATTTTCAAAAAATATTTCCAATAATTAAATTCAATCTGAAAAGTTAAATTACAAACCATGGTCAGGGTAGATGATAACTAGTTTTTATAGAGTCACACCTAGAATGTAATGTAGAGCTCTTTATCATAGAAGACATTTATCACAAAAATTAATCCAACACATTATCAACATTCTATAAACAATTTATATACATGAATAATGAAATGAATAACTATTTAAATAAAAATTTTGTTTATCATGGGAATCAAACATGAAGTATCATACTTAACTTAATATTATAAAACAACTTTTCATAAATTCTAACACTTAACATAATTTATACTACTCACATTCTATAAACTATTTCACAAACATGAATAATAAAAATAATTAAATAATAATTTTATTTATTCATGAGAAATAAATATGAATTTCAACATTTAACATATGTTTATAAAAATAATTTCATAAATAATAACACTTATCATTAATAATTCAATTATAAAATATAATCATAATTCTTAAAATAAATAAACATTTTATTTATTTATTCAGACATGTGGAATAAATATAAACATTTCATATTTAAAATTGGAGAGTAAAATATATATTATCAATCCTATAATATATTTTTTTAATGAAATATATAAATTATAATCATTTATTTAAAATAAATAAATAAAAAAATAATTTTAATTTTCTTTTAAAAAAATATTTCATATCGTCACCTCGAGGGGAGGCTAGCCACAAGTGACATGGGAGGTGAATTATTTCATGGGTTGGAAGAAATACGAGGTAGAGTGGGGCGGTTCTTTTGTATTCAAGGATGGGAATGGAAGGGAGAAGATGTGTCACCTTGTGGGGTGGTATGATAGTGAATCTATATCCTTGACGCACATATTCTGTAATAAAGTAGTGCTCACTCAAGGAAAAATTCCATAAAGGATTCAATCAATATGATATTGTTCTTTACCTCTCATGAGAATTGTTCATGTCACACCTATGCTACCTTCACACCATTATCAATAGTATTGTGATGCATCTGCATGAAATTCTTGAACATGCGTTCAATAAACCATGAATGGATTTGATATTCCAAGCCTAATCACCCACACACCCATGCTTCATGTCTCATTTTCCATCTGTAATCCACATTGTATTTATTGATAGGGAACATTTTAACTTACAAATATCATGTACCTTATGATTTACCATACCCTATGAAGTTCTCAAATTTTCATAAATTCATAAGGGGTTATACCTTATGAAGGAATTCAAAGGTTATAGACCACTTTCTTAAGGTACCGTCATAATGCCCTTAACATTATCCATTTATATGGTACCTTTATAGAGTTTTGGTACCCTACACTGAAAGTCCTTCATAAGGTGACTTTATAAGTTATGTTGGAATGGATAATAATCCATGTAAAGGTCTAGGTTTTCCCAAACCCTTCCTTCTCCATTCTATGATGTCCAGTGGTTTTAGCGAGATTTCAAATTTTTTAGAAGTTGTATTGAAATTATTTGGTATTTTTTAATGTATTTTTAAAAATATTTCTAAAATTATGGAAGTAATTTCATAGTTTTAATTGTTTACATGACAAATTAATTACAAATTTTTAATGCGATTCAAATATTTATAAGTGTTTTTAGAGTTTTGAAAATGATTTAATAATATCAAAATTATTTTGGATTTTTTTGGGGCGATAATAAACCCATTTCCTAATTATTTATAAGTTAGTTTAATTTAAAATATAATATTTCTAATAGAATATTTTCCCATACACATGAAATGGATGTTTCATAAGGCTAATAGTTTTTTTAATTGATTTTATAAAGGTAATATTTATTTTATTACCATGTGTGAAGGTAAAATAGGTTTTCGAGAATTCATGTAAATAATGATCCAAAATTATGGTGTAGTGTAATTGTACCATCACATTTTCAATGCTCACATAAGGGTAGTCCTCACCATTCGTAAGGGTAAGAGAGTCTTCTCAAACAATGTGTAAAGTCCCTTCCTTGATTACGTAAGGGTAACTCATGAATCCTAAAGAAAACATAAGGGTACTCCCAAAGCTACATAAGAGTTAGTTGAGTTTTCCAAACCCCAAGTAATAGTAAGCCAAACCTTGTTTGAAGATAATATGCTAATCCTAACACCCACATAAAGGTCCAACAAAAAATCCTTTTATTATGTTAGGGTAGAGTGGATTTATCCAAGAATATGTAAAGGTATTATCAAATTTACCCCTGAATGAGAACCATTATATCAATGTGTAAGGGTAGAATAAGTTACCCTTATGCAGAACTCCTACCATGAATATGGGTAGCGATATTTCCTAATTTTTTTATATTTATCCCTTATTATTTAATCTATAACCCAAAAAAGCTATGTTCAATGATTTTAAACTCCTAAAATCACGATAATTAATACCTTTGAATCATTTAATAATTTATAAATCATTGTTGGAATATTTGGTTTGATCCACAGTTAAGTGATAATATTATAATTTGGAAAATTAAATGGTTATTTCAATGCCACTTTTCTAGAACCCTTTACTTATTTTATTATAAAAAAACCTAAAACTCATCCTCTCGACATCATTTAAATTATTCAATTTTTTTTATGAACAAAACTCTTCCTTAGATCCCTGTGAGTATTCTACATCAATCTTGAGCCCCCTTTGGCCATGAATTTCATATCTAGGAAGGATGAGTATCCTTCTCTATCATCTATCCAATGCTTGTAGCGTGATTCAAATACCATGACCGGGTAAGGTATCTGATTTCTCTCTTATTTCTATGAATATGGGACATTAAAAATACTTTTTAATCCCTCTGAGTGGATGTCAAGAGTTTTATTTATGAAGATATATAATTGGATCAAGTCTAAACTTGAATGGGATATATATTTTAACATTTATTTTTCTAGATTTCTTCATGTTTCAGATATTTGATTCCCTAAAAATATCATCACACACATAGAGTTATCATTCTTATTAACTAATTCTATGTTAAATTAAATAATTTAATGATTATATTTTAAAGATAAATTATTAGCAAATAAAGATAAATAAGTGCATTTTTCTTGAAAAGGGATGGCTCACATGCTTTTTAATATTTTGTGATATTTTTTAAACAATTATCCATTCTTGATGCCCTTAATAAAAATTATTACTATTGAGAGCCTTTCATGTTTTTTATTTATGTAATTGTGGAACCGTTATCATGTGATCATTTGATATCACGTTGAATGTAATTATCTAAGAACTTATATCTGAAAAATTAATTAGTATCCCATGGTAAATCTAGTTTTGTGTGGAAATTCTATTGAAAGTAAATATGTTAATGTGATGAGAGACCCATTTGAATGATTTGAAATGTTTCTATGTTTTATTAATATGATATATGGAGGTTGTAATGGGAAATGGTTGTGATTTGGAGGTTTTGGTAAGATGTGATTGTGATGATATGTGGCGGTTGTGATGTGGAATTGGTTGTGATGTGAAATGGTGGCAATGCAGGATTATTGGTATGTGGAGGATGGGTTGTGGTGTGTTGTGTTTGTATAGTTCATGTTTCCCAATATCTATTAAATATTTGAAATAGAAATCCTATTAATATTGAAATGGTATGTGATGAAAATAATTAATCTTAAATGCGATGATGATGTTTTATTTAAATATGTAAAGGTTATAATTGATGTGAAAATTGTTAGCAATTTAAATGGTTAAATAGGAACTATAAAATTGATGTGTGGTTTTTAGCATGAATGAATTGAATGATAAATGAATGGTATAAGTAAATATGAAATGAAATGTCTTGGTAAATGGGAGTTAGTGAAAACTCAATAATTCTATAAATGAAGTAAACATATAATTGAAGTGAGAATTTTGGCTAAAATGGTTGATGTTTAATGTGAAATGAATGGATGTGATGAATAAAATTGGTTGGTAATAGAAAATATTGAAATTGTATTAAACTGTAATGAATGGTAAAACATGGCTTGTATTTTGTGACATTATTATGCGGTGTTGTGAATTTATAGGTGGTAGTGAAAGTAAAATAGGTCATGAGTCCATGAGGGTGATATAGTGAGTTGGAATTGTATTATTGTTAGAAAACCATGGGTTGGAATTACTTATGTGACAATTATATATTTTTAATTTTCATTGTGTATTTTATACACATCCCAATAATTTTTTGATCTACCCTCAATTTTCATACATTAACATTTCATTACATACACAAAATACTTAAACAATATACAAATAGATAACCAAAGACTGTAGTTGGTATTTCCCCTTTGGAAACATGGGAATATAAACACTGGTACATAAGTTAGCAAAATTATCTCTCACTAGGTTCTTCAAAACTATAACACTTCTTAGACACATCAAACATAATAAATATCTTCATAACATCGGGAAGGTAACACAAAAAGGTGCATGATCAAATTATCAGCAAGGGTAAACAAGGGATATATTTAAGCAAAAACATATGCATAAGTGTATAAGAACATGATCATAAAAATAGAATATCATACCCTTCATATCAAATATTATATACATGAATCATGGAATAAATCTTGTTAGTTCATAAGACATGAATTAAAATTAAGTAAAGGACATATTCCATGAAATAATAACATAGGAGTAAGACATGGAATTATGGTAACACATAAGCATATAATTATTTCCATAGAAGTGAAGGCATCAATGCTAAGACCATCTTAGTTGAAAAAGTCCATCACTGAATATGGTGAACCCTCATTCCATCCCTTTGTTATAGAATCAATGAATCCTTTATTCCAACCCTGTATTACTAAACCGAGTAAACCCCCATTCCAGCCCTGTATTACCGAACTGAGTAAACCATCATTCTAGCCCTATATTACTGAACTGAGTAAACCCTCATTCCTGCCCCATATTACCGAATTGAGTAAACACTCGTTCCAGGCCTATCTATCTCATGAGATATAAATATTTACCCAATTCATAGAAGTGAGATGTAGGTCCCACCCATCACATAATGAAATCTTACATACATATTCCACAAGATCATACATAAAAATATCATAACCGATGACATGAAATTAGTATCATAAACAATTAAACATGTAATAACCTATGGAAAGAGAGATGTTTAATAAACATTTCATCACAAACATAACTTGTGAAAATAAGCTAGGTTAAAAAGCATATAATCTATTGAAGAGAGATAGGTTTCACAAACATATTACCCATAGAGGTGAATTGGGTTTCATAAAGACCATGGAATTAAGAATATATTATTCATATAAATGATATTAATGGACCCTTTAGATAATTTCCTAGAAAGGAATGAGTAACATCAACAGATGTCATCTTAGATGGAAAACAATTTTGAAATATTCTTTTGAAAAGTTTCTTGAGGGAAATATACTTTCTTGTTTGAATAAAGAATAAAACCATTTGAAAATCATTTTTGTATAAAATACCATGAAAACTTATAAAGAATACAAGAAATAATTTTTAAAACCTTTTTCTGGGAAATGTTTTTAAATAATATTCAAATATTTTTAAATCCTTTTACTTTGAAAACACATGAAAACTTTTAAAAAAACGTTGAAAATGTTTTTAAAACCACTTTTTTGAAAATAATTTGAAAACCTAAAAAGAAATATTTGAAACGTTTTGGAATTCATTTTTCTTGAAAACTTATAGAGAGCTTGAAAAGTTTTTGAAAAACATTTCATTGAAAGCATTTTAAAAACTTCTAAATAATACATGATTATTTTGAAATAAGTATTCTATGAAAATATATAGAATAAGTTTGAAACCATTTTGAAAAAAAATTCCTTGAAAATTACATTTTTTTAAAAAATCTTAAAGATTAACATTTTTAAAAGTTAAATGGAAACTTCAAAGAAGTGATGGTAAGTAAATTCATACATGTCGTACGAGGTTAAAAGAACATTCCATTTACATAGAAAAAGGATAGAAAAGTGCCTTGTTCAGAAACTAATAAGAATATTCCATTAAATATATTGGTAAAATAAAAAACGGGTAAAAATGTATTTTTGATATTATCTAAGAATGGTATAATATTCTTGAAAACCCTTTTTATAAAACATAGATTTTTAACCAAAGAGTGGGTAAAGTTGGGGTTTCCTAAAAAAAACTTTCTTAACTTAATTATATTCCAAAGAGTATAAAATGGTAAAAATACATGATTATATAAAGAAATAATAGATGAGAAAGAAAATCATGAATATTCACGAGAGATGTAGCATAATATTTTATCAAAGTAAGCATAAATATAAAAAATCTAAAACAACAATGAGATTATCTCAATAAACTCTAATAAATAGGTTCCTTGGGATCATGATCTCTATGTAAGGAAAGTAAATTATATGAAACATATAATATCATAAACATATTGAAGTTAATGATATAGAATGTAAAACGGTTGTATATGCACCCCAATAAAGAGTTTAGGTGCATAACAAAAAATGAGTCTCAAAAAGGAAAATTGAGACAAAAACATTTTTACCAATTTAGTAACTTTTGAAAGATAAACTTCATGAAATAAGAAAAATAAAATGGGAAATTGTATACACATAAATTTAATAAAAATATACATAGAATAAAATCACGGGCAATACATACACTACACAAAAGGAAAGATTGATGAACATAGCTTGTATCTCACAGAAATTAAAAGTGAGATGAAATACCCATACCATGTGTCTTCAATCTCTCCGTACTCATTAAATCAACCTATATATAGAATTAAGAAATGGAATAAATAGTTTATGGCTATGGTAATCCGTAGGTACGAATGAACTCTATTTCTGTTTTATTATAGTATTGATAGAAAGTGTATAAATGGAATATGTATATATATGATTGTATAAATATATATTATTTTTAAATTAGAATAAATATATAATAAATATCATATAATTTCATTAAAACCACCCTTAATATATTATATGTTGTGTGTGAACGAATCACATCGCTTTGAGGGGCAGTAGTCCACACTTCCTCAAACGAGATTATCTCATTAAAACCAAATGGAAGGTAAAAAGTGGTGTATTGTAAAATGAATACACAAGATTAATTAAATAATAAATATAATATATTACATATAAAATTAGTGTATCCATGATAATTTTCAACATGATTGGGTGAAATGGAGAAATGAATAATCATTGTTTTGTGAGGCAGTAGTTCGCTGTACACAGAAACTATATGTTAAACATCCATCAGATGGAGGAGAGTGTAAGTATTTGATGGAACAATTTGTTAAAAAATAAAATTATATGTATTATAATATTTTTTTACATAGGGAGGGAACAAATAGAGTAGAGTTGGTGGAGAAGAAAAATAAAGGAAAGGAGTTTGAGAGAAGACGCTACCTCTTAATAGGGCAATTTCTTTTGGTTTGTGGCAAAAGGATTCTTTGAGAGGGTTTCTTAGCAAAGAGAGGATTAATGTAAGAAGGGAGTATTATTGGGAGAAACTTTCAGCATGTATTTTATGATCTTAAGAGGCTTTAGAGGTTTGAAGAATGAGTATAGGTGGTTGCCTTTTATAGGGAAGGAAAACGACTCACATGGATGTTTTAGAACCAAATTAGGTGTTCACATGTTCTTACCTAACAAAATACTTAATAAACAAACCATAATCAATAAATAAAGTTTTATAAAAAAAACTATTGACATAAAATTTGTTTTATACTTGTTTCTAGGTCATTTGGGCCCATAATTTTAAGGTTTAGTCCCAAATTATGCTTAATTTGATGGTAACCACTATGATTAATTTTAATCACTTTTACTAATTATTTTTGTCAAAAATTAACATGGTGTTATTAGAATCTAAATATTACACTAAATAAAATATTTTATAGAACATTTATGAAATTACAATCATATAATCTAAAAAATTAATATTATTTCTAAGCCCATAGACTAGACGAAATAATAGGGTTTTAATGTAAGAAAATGTCCAAAAGTTTGTTAAGTTTTTTTTATTCTGTTTTAAAGTGAAGTTGATCATAATGATTTTAATTGTATTATTATATGTAATATTCATCTAAAATGAACTTGAAACATATTTATAATATCATTTATCATTAATAATTAATTAGACAAAAATGCTTTTTTTAACTAAAAAGTAGTATTTTTTAGTATTCCTCTGAAAATAAAGTTTATCCGAAAAATCACAAAACATCAGATTAGTATAGTTTATCCATTTTTAATTTTAAAAATTAATTTAAATGTTTCCAGTTCAATTTCCAACTGTGTGAAAAAATTAGTTTTATTATTGAATGCAATTCATTCGGGAAAACTATATTCTTTTCATAAAAGGACTTTAGCAAAAAAAGCATATTTCTTTATCAATATGTTTTATTTATATGAAGCTAAAATATTTTAAAATTAATTATTACTAAATTTATTTTATAGGTTATAATTATCTTATTTAAAAAAATTAAAATAATAAAAAGAGATGTTTCGTATAAATTTAGTGTGGCGTGCATGGTACACTATGTTGGGGTTTCTTGTAGCGCATGCCAAGTTGGTCTTGTGTGTAGCACAAGCCAAGTTAGTATTGCACGCAAATGTAATTTTTGAATTAGTGTTTTAATATATATATATATATATATATATAAAGAACTATTTCTAGTTTCATGTGAAATGAAAAATATTGAAAAGTTAAATTAATTCGAAAAAAATAATTCTGAAAATCTCGAGGTGTTACACATGTTTTTAATATAATTACCCCAATATCAGTATCCTAGATATGGTGGATAATTTTTTTAAATTGGTTCTAGATATAATTTATAACATTCAAAATGAAAAAATAGTTTATTTGTCTTTTAATAATAGACACATACTTAAAACTAATAATACATTTGAAAACATAAAATAGAACATTATATTTTCTTTGATAAAGTAATTATTACCTTAAGAATATATATAAATATCGAACAAAATATATATCATAACATCATGGGTAAATGTAAAATAAGAAAGGGGAAATATCATATGCTTAGTAAGTGTATGCACACATCGTAAGCTAACTTATATTAAATAAGGCATGAATAATATTGCTGGAATAAATGATTATCAAATAATTCCACATAAATAGTCACATGAACATGAAACTTATCTATTGATATTGTAACAATTCATATAATCACTCTAACATCAATAAATTATTTCATAATTATGTAATGAATAACAATATACATCTTAAACTTAATATCAAGGCCTCATGCCAAGATGTCTACATAAATGGGTGAGGCATTAGATAAATAACCAAATTGTTTTGTCCCATGAGACCTATTGATTCATCATTGGGATATATAATTCACATTCCCACCCATCAATTACTAATTATCATTCATTAATCATATGAATAAATATTTATACTTTACCAACCTTTCTTAAAGATCAACAACTATCCATATTGGAAGAACTATCATATGGAATGTCAATACTTTACCTAGTCAAACTAATCATAAAATATCCAAAGAAACATGTTGGATAGTATTATTAAATTATATCCTTTGTAAATAATAGTATTTAAAAAAGTATTCTTAGTTTAATGAAAATAATTTGAAAAGATTATTGGAAAATTAATTGAGGAAAATTCCCTTTTCAATCTGAAATCACCAAATTAAAATCAAATAATTTACCAAATTTTAAGGAAAAATTTTTATATAAAAATAATCTTTGAAACTTCTAAATTAATCTTTAAATAATTTTATGGTCATGATTATATAAAATTACATTTATTTCTTGTATGTTTATACCAAGATTTATTTCAAATTTTCTGTAAAATGGTCAAAAGTTCCTCACTTGGAAAATGATAAAAAGATTGTTTTAATTTTTTTTATAAAAACATGAAATTGTTAAAAATATATTTAATAAATATTTATATAAAATTAAAAACATTATTTAAAACATTGTAAGTAAAATGTTGACAGGGAAGAAAAGAATTTAGGACCGAGTAGAAATACAAATTCATTTTCCCTAAAAACATTATTTCATTGTATTAATTTTTTAAATAGATTAAAATGAAAGGAAACCTTGTATGTTTGATAAATAAAAAAGGATAGTAAAATATATTGGGTTTAATATGAAAATATCAAATAATTCCCCCAGATGAGACGTAAAAATAAATAATACTGAATAATGGATTGATTGTGAAATAAACCCGTACCTCAGGTCCGACTTCCTTCATATATGTTCAAACCTACTGTATAATAGATATTAATTTTTTATAAATTTTTTTGAAAAATTTAGTCATATATATAACAACATATTCTTTTAACTTACAAACTTTTATCACATGTTTATCAATTTTTTTTATTAAAATCACTATTTTGGGTGATAACTACTAAATGTATGTTTTGGTTAGGTAGTTTTGGTACTTATAGTTTTATTATGGATTCAACATATACAGAGTGTTAATAATGATATAAATATCATATATATTCACACACACACACACACAGACACATAGCGATATATATATATAATAATCCATAAAATATAGTGATAGAAAAATGAATAACACTATTCAGGAAGATGGTAGGTCATACATACCTATGACTACTATTTTAACTTTTCAAAAATTGAAATAAAGGAAAAGTAAATAATAATTCACCTTTATAGAATAATATTTTATCATATATATCATATATATTTATGAATTCATTCATTATTACTATACATGTAAATCTGAAATGGAAAATGGATCACATCGGTTCGTCGAGGATGGACAAGAAATGTTATGATTTTCCAACAGATTGGAAGGAAAGAAGGTAGATATGATATTATAATAATAAAAGCAAAATTATTTCAAAATTATTTTATATTAAATTGAAACCCAACCTAATAACAACCCATAAAATATGGTTATTGAAAATGAATTGTATAACTATGTGGAGGTGGTAGTCCACACGTACACATGAGCGATTCTATCACTTCGCATTTGACGGAATAATGGGTGGATAATGGTGGTTTCATGATCATAATAAAATTTCATTATATTTTAGACTTTGAATTTATTATTTTATAATGAATACTATATATTTATAGAATATAGTAGAAGAAATAAATTGAAATAGGCTGGGTAAGATGATTACCTATTCTTAATGAGAATCCCTTTAGATCCATATTTAAGGAAGTTTGGAATTGTATTTTAAGAATAGAAGAACCTATATTTTATATATATGGAATTTTTATTGACATTTATAGGATTTTGTTGAGCTAGATGGATCAGATTAGCATAAAGAAAAGATGGAATCATTTTCCTTTTATAAGGGAGGGAAGGAACACACTTGATATTATAAAAAAGATTAAAATATAATAATATAATTCTCAAGATAAATGTTTCCAATTGTCTGTAGATATTAAAAAATATCATAATATTAAAACATCTTTTTAAAATGAATTTTAGATTGTTTTTTATGTCATTTTTAACATAATATTTTGGTTTAATCCCTTTGTTAACCAATTATAGTCCTAATCATGGTATTGAATTTTTAATATTAAAGGGGTGTAATTTTAATTATAAGGTAAAATGGTCTCAAAAAATGGTTTAGGAAAAACATTTTTGTCCATTTCTCATCATACTTGTCATGTTTGAAGTTTTTGATGATTTTAAATCGTTTCATATAATATTATTTAATATAAAAGACTGTTAATGTCATTTTTGACACTATTCTATATATTTAATGTTAAATACAACTTTAAAAAAATATTTCTAATATAAACATTTCAAAAATACTTAATAAGTTATATTTATCTTTAAATTCATTTGAAAAAATAATTCTCCCCAGTTTTGTTACATTAAATTTTGTCAAAATCATTTATTTTATTTTTATTTTAATTAAATAAATAATGTTTTGATGTTGTGTAAGAATTTTAGGTCAGTATTTAGTTATTAAAAGTTAAAAATAAATTACAATGATATAAAAAATTAATTTATATTTTAAGTAAATACTTTTAAATTATGTTATTCAAGTTTTATCCATAAAATAAAAATTTAGAGTTATAAAAGTCAAGAAAATGATATTTTATATTTATCCTTTTCTATAATGGTTTTAATAAAGAAAAAATGGCCCCAGGTGGCCATAGTTTAGAGACATGGAAGATAATTTTCAAACACCACTCATCCAATAGGATAAATGAGAGTTTTAAAGTAATTTTAAATCATTAATCCAATGTTTTAGTCCTTTTTTTCCCTTATCAAGGTAAAAAAATATTTACTAATGTTAATATTCTTAAAGAAAAAATGAACGTGCCATATTTACTAAATTTTATCCTCCTGATTAAATATATGGAATCCTTTTTAAATATTTACTTTATACAAATGATATAAATTCATAAAAACTTTGATGAAAATGGTGATGAAAACGTGATGAAAACCATTTTTTAGAAAATTATATTTTAAGCATAAAACTAGATTTAGTCTAATAACAATCCTAGAAAAAAACAAGATGAATGTTAAAAAAATTCGAATGAATATATAATATAATAATTTAATTCAAATCATTCACAAATTGTGATTAATTTAATTTATTATAGAATATCACATTATGAGGATAAAAATATTTTTTCAGATAAACATCTATTTTACTTTAAATTGTTTTTTATTTTTGTTTATCATCAATTGATAGCAACAGAATTTGTTTTATACATTTGAAAACTATAAATTTATCATAATTAATTTACTCATATTCGAACCCACCAATCTAATGGGTAAGAAATAACTGTCACATAAAATTATAAAATTTCAATAGTTTATCGTTGTTTGTTTAAACATAGTGTCAAGTGTAAAGAAATATATGAATGAATTCAAATTTATTTATAGAGAACTATTTAATAAAACCTTTGGGGTGTTACATTACAACTCCATTAAAATTAGTTTCATTCTAAAAAGGTCATCACTTCAATATAATGAAAATATTTTTTATCTGTTTCACCACATCATCAGGTTCCCTAGTAGCTTCTTTGAATTTATCATTCCAATGGGGAACTTTAACCTGGTGAGTAGTCTTGTTCTATAACACTTCATATCTATGATCCAAGATTTTTGTAGTATTTTATTCAGATTAAATATCATGATCTAATGATATGACCTATTATTTTAGTACATGTGATAAATCAGGTATATACTTCCTCAAGGTTGATACAAGGAATTCCCCATGAACTTGAGTGAGGTTCAATAGAAGTTCCAAGGGATACTATACTGTCCCTACCCGACCAATAATATCAAAGGGGGATAATATACCTAGGTATTACTTTTCATTTCTTATGGGATCACAAAACCTTCTTCCTGGTGGGAATTCATAGAAATACATTCTCACCATATTTAAATTATAGATTTCATTGATGATTCCTAGAAGAAATTTTCTATTAACTCCATGTTAGCTTGATATAATATTGAATGGATCTATTTTTTTTAAATTTTCTTAGATAGATAAGGTCCCACTAAATTCCTTCGTCTGACTTTATCCTAGAACTTTAGAGTTTACACTTCATCCATATATAGTTTAATAAGGAGCTGTCTGAAAACTCAAAAAGAAGCTATTTTTATATAAAAATTCGACCAAAGTAAGGTGTGGATCCCAATAACCTTTGAAATCCATAGATTAAGCTCTAAAATTGAATTTTAGAGTTTTAATGGACCTCACAAACTATCCATCTGTCTGAGGATGGTATGAAGTTCTAAAACTCTACTCTGTATCCAGAGATTGCTGATGACTTTCTCATAACTTCTAGGTAAAACTATAATCTTGATCAAATAAAACAAAACTTTTTACTCCATGAATAGTTACCACTTCCTTAATTTAAATACTGGAAAGGTGATTAAGAGATAAATCTTCTCTTATAGAAATTAAGTTTTCCAAATTCGTAAGAATATCAACTATAATGCAAATAAATTTATAGAATTTTGACATTTGGGGATTTTTTTGGAAGAATACATGGTGATGTTTTCCCATTTTCATTATTGTGTAAGTAATGGTTTTAACAAAACCTTTGAATTTAGTCTCCCAACATTATCTTTATGACATTCCCAACACCATGATACATACTCCTCAATATCCGTTTTCATTCTATCCCACCAGAAATAATCTTTCAGAAATCTATGCATATTCATACTTTTAGGACTAATAGAGAATGATGAACAATATGCTTCATCAATAGATCCTTCTTTAATTCTGGTATTGATGGGATACATATTTGATTCAAAAAACTTATTATTCTATCACAACCAAGGATAATCTTGGTAATATTTCCAAACTTCTTCTGTAGTTCCACATTTTCCTTCCACGGTTCATTAACCCTAAAAATGATAGATAATTTCAAATTAATTTGAGTAAGATAATATTTATTCCCTTATTTCATGATATTCAAATCCATCCATAGAAAATATGTAAATATTATATCCATTTTTATCCTCATGATAAATAATATAGCATGATCATTTCAACTTAAAGAACTAGCCATAATGTTTTCTTTCCCCGGGTCGTAATATACTAACCATTCAAAACATTTAATCAACTCCAACCATATTCTCTAGAAAAGATTCATTTCATTTTGAGTTTATGTATTCTTTATACTTTTATGTTATATATATCATACCATTATCCGTATAGATAATCCCTTGACATTTTAATGAATAAATTACCACAAATAACTCCAAATACTAAGTTCGGTAATATTTCTCATGAACCTTAAATTGGCCTGAGGCATAAGATATCACTATATCATTTTTCATGAGGATTCATATGAACCCCTTATTTCACACATCTTTATAGACCACAAACCCTTTTTTATTATAGGTTAGTGTTAGAATAGGCATGCTGACAAACTATCTCTTAAGTTGTTTGAAATTATATTCACGTTCATATATCAATAAGAACTTAACCCCCTTTCCAAGTCAACTTGGTGATTGGGTTATATGGGAATGATATAAGTCACACTAAGTATGGTTAGTATCCAATAGACCCAAGAAAACTAGGTATTTCAGTTATTGTGGTTGATCTAGGACATTTTTCGATCACTTACATCCTTTAATGATCCACTATTATACCATCACATTAGATTAAATGAACCAGGAATGAAACTTTCTAAAAACATTTCACACATGGTATATTTTTCATAAAACTTATCCTTCCTCTAGGTCATCAGCACAATTCTCAAATTTTCTTCAGGATCTTCTTTTCTCCTTGAATATATAAGTATATCATCTATAAATACTTCCATAAAATTATCAAGGTAATCTCTAAAGGATTTATTCATTTAATCCATAATGATAATAGAAGCACCGGTAAATCAAAATGGAATTACAATAAATTCATAATGACCATAAATCATTCAAAAGGTTATCTTGTGTATATCATCAACTTTGGTATTTAACTATTGATATCCAAATCAAATATCAATCATGGAAAAACCTAGATATCCTGTTAATTGATGAAATAAATTATTGATATAGGGTATATGATAAATGTTCTTAATACAGATAATTTTATGATCCTCATAATCAATGTGACAACACATTAGACCATATTTCTTCTCAACAAAAAGAAATAGTGCACCCATGGTCAAGCCATAGGATAAATTAATATCTTATCGAGATTATCCTAGTGTTACATTTTCAATTATGACAACTCAATCAAGTCTAATCTATATTAAGTCTTTGAAATATGAATAACATGATGTATTACTTCTATTAAGAACTCAAATTCACTATTCAGTGGAAATATAAGAAAATACATTGGAAATACCTAATAATATCCCTGAAAAATAAGGATATTTTAACGTTGTGTTTCTCCCCAATCATTTGAGATAATATTTCCTCATTTATTGGTAGTAAAACCCATATGATGGAAGAAATTTCCACTGAGTGTTCAGGTTTATCATCGCATAGATAGACAATTCAAGGATGATTTCGAATATTGAACATGAATTCCATTCCTCAAAATTGATATGGGATATATATGGAGACAACCAATCCATACCTAGAATTACATTAAATTAAACTAAAGGAATAATAAAAATATTCATAAGAAGAAAATTCCCCCAAAACACTATCAGATAAGAGTTATAGACATGAGATGCGGTCGTCCTGTACTTTAGAGTTTTCACCAACAACTCAACATTTAGCCATTGAGGTGTTGATGTGATATCATTAGAAAATTATTCAGATATAAAATATTGGGTAGAACAATAATAAAATAAAATTTTTTCAGTCCTGGAGTATATTATAAGTGTAACTTTGACCACATAACTAGGAACTTACACTTTTCTTGCATTAATTGAAAAATATTTGATTTTGTGTATTTGGATTATATTGTGGTAATTTTCTTTTAATTTTGGGGAATTAGTGGGAATAATGCCCCATATCCTCAGTCTAAAATCACTATACCTCAATGGCTTCTCACTTACCTTTAAATTCATAACCTTGATGGCCTTTTTATCCACTCTTAAAGTAAACTTCTTTTCCTTTTAAGGATGTACCAAGGTGATTCCTTCCACAACTATCACATGTTGGATAATTCCCCTTTCCTTTTTCCCCTTATTAATTTTTTACTCTGTCATCATATTTTTTATTTCATTCCATATAATCTATAATACATAGTGAATTATTTTTATGTCCTAATAGCACTTGAGTTTATGTCCTTATATGATGAGAATGTTTGGTAGACTAGATACCTTCAATATATTTTCTTAATCCCATCATAGAAAATAAAAATATTTCTCTTTGGGTTACTTATGTATTTTGATATATTATTTACAAAGCGTTTAAAGTTATCTTCATACTTATAATCATTTCCCCTTTTCCTTTTATCTTATTCATAGTATTTTTCTCTCTATATCATTTCATTGATCACGAGGAAAATATTTTTCCATGAAAAGTACTATAAAATACTTCCACTCAATTATTATTTTTTCCTCCTCAAACGTAGTGTACTGAATCAATAAAAACCATTGATTCTCATCACCCATGAGATGATAAAATTTCATGAAAACTTTATCCCTTTAATTACTTTCCAATGCAATAAATATCACTTCAAAGGTACTTATCCATTTCTTGGCTACAAAGAAATTTTTGGTTCTATTGAATTATAGTGGTTTTTGTCACATGAAACAGTCAAACATTGTTACACTATGTTTTTAATCAGCAGGTCAGTCTCTATAAGAAATGTTTTTGGCTATATATAGAGTCATATACCCTAATATAATTAAAATTTATTTAGTTCCATCTTGATCTCCAACTCAAAATTCATTATCTTCATAAGGATGTAAATAACTATATACATTTAGTGGATTGATATAGTTTCCATTCATTCATATATGATAAATTTCTACACAATAAAATGCACTCTATTTTTTCCAAAAATTATGAATCATAATGTATAACTTTAAGGTAAAGAAAAAATTAACATAATTTTAAAATTTATTCAAAATTAATATCTGAATCATAAAGTAGATTTCTTCGGGAATATTCTCAAACCATAATACTATTTTCAAATATTTCATAATTATTTATAAAAAAAATGTTAATTACCCCAATCATATCCCAAGAGAGTGTCAAAATATGATCATAATAAGAAAGAACCCACCAGACACTAGAATGATGGAAGGGATATACTCAAACTAATCTTTTTATGGGTATTTACATTAGATTTTTTTTTCGAAAACCATATCCCCTTTTAGCATCTAGAAATGGATTTATTTCTTTGAAAACCACATTGTATACACCTTAACAAAATTTATGGATATTATCATATACTCAGAATTTTCCTCAAAGCTAGTCATAGGGTTATGTTCCTGAAATTATGTTTTGTTGATTCTATTTCGATTGGTTTTTAATTCATTTATTTTGATACCAACTGTAAAGACCCTAAACCTAGTGAACTAAATCTGATGGGTAATTTATTACATTTTTACTAGATACAAGGGATCACATCCCAATGGAATGAATAGTTTATTAGTCTTGAAAATATATATATACGTATAAAACAGAGATTAAAATTTAAAAACATAAAATAAACGGAATATTTTATTTTAGAACATCATTTTTAACACTACAATATAATTTCATATGAATCATAATGTAATTACTGGAATCATGGGGAAAGTAAAAATAATAAATTGGTGATAAAAAATAATAAATATTTTTTTTCATTTCAAAAAATATAACTTGGAATAAATAATTCTTGAATAATATGGAATGAATAAATGACGATCAAATAATTCTATATAAATAATCATAATATCATGAAACTTATACAAAAATATTATAACTCTTAAAATTGTCAAATGGAAATCAATAACTAATTTCCTAATGATGGAATGCATAAATATGGATACCTTAAACTTTCTGTTGTTCCCTCATGCCAATACATCTACATAAATGGGTAAAGACTCAACCAAATACACAACCTATTTTATATCATGGGACTTTATGATGCATTAAAATGATATTTAATTTTAAGCCTCACTTTTCACTTAATAATTCCATTTCATTGACTAAAAATTCCATTTTTTCATTTTCAAAATGAAACTTTAGGTTTGAGCAGTAACCACATAATATAAAAGAATCCAAAATTGAAAATTTTAAATTTGGAATTCAAAGTGGGACATAGAACCCGAACGGTCAGAGAACCCGAATGTTTTGTACCAAGACTGGGATAAAGTTATGAATAAACAAAATTAACATCACCTAAAACACCATAATACCATAAACAGATCACCGTAATCATCATAACCTTGGAAACACCACCACCACCGAAGCTGGTGAACAGAAAAAAAGAAAATAATAGTACCCATTCAACCAATTCAATGTCACTGACACTGCTCACCCTCATCATCTTCGTGAGCTGACACCGATAACCAGAACATTCACCTTTGTTGTCATCAAAAGATAAACCACATACATGAATTAGAAAACTTGGTAAGTGCCTAGAAAGCCATTGAACACTAACCCAAGACCCCAAAACATCATAGATACCATAGCTCAAGATCCTACATGGAGAAGATTCATAGAACAAGAGGAAATAGATGGAGAAAATTTCCAAGGGATTAACTAGTAACCTCATTCATCACCGCCTCCGAAAAAACCCTGGGAACAACAAACAATAAAAAATTCCATATTAAAATTTCCAACTACGATAAGGTTTTAAGATATCCACAACCATCACCAGCCTAATACCCTATCACAATACTAGTGATTCATCACACACAATAAAAAAACACCACCATGACTTGAGTAGAATCTATCATAATACACTCCTCTTAGAACACTGATGACCGTTCAAAACCACATACCAAACCCTCTAAGAAACCACCACCAGATGCCAATTAGTAGATTAATGTAGCAACATGAAATAAGAGTAGTGATAATTAGGAGGGGTCGAAATAGAGAAGCATGTCCACGATTGAGCCACCATCCCAGACTGACAAAGCCACCACCATATGAAATCACACCTGAAACAAAAACATTGGAGAAACAGTGTTACTAAGAAATCATCAGGACAATATGGGATCAAAAGGAATGAATGTGGTGAGATGAAGTCGAAGAAGCGGTGCACCAACCTCCCACCACCGAGGAACCCCTGAGGAATCATAGTAGAGAGTGTCGATGGAGAGACACCACTCAGAATGTCAATAATTTCCCTAAAAAAATGATCGTAAAATATTTATACAAATATAGTGGATGGTATCATTATAGTATACCTACATTAAATCATAATATTCAATAATGAATATTGGAATGGATTAAAATACTTAAAAAATAATACTAGAAAATTTATTATGTAAAACAACCTTTTCACTTTTAACTCACTTATTTAAAATCTAGAAATTTACCAAATATTAAGGGAGAAATTGAATTTGAAAATAATATTTGAAACTTTTAAATGAATCTTCAATTCATTGGGCTATCTTGACGGTTAATTTTTTTTTCTTGTTTTGTATGTTAAAAGAAAGATTCCTTTCTCATTTTTGGTAAAATGATTAAAAGTACCTCATTTAGAAATAGAAAAGAATTTTACTTTTAGGAAATTTTTTTATAAAATAAGAACATGGTTAAATATATATTGAACAATTTTTTTTTGAATATTTAGAAAATATTAATATTTTTAAGGAATATTTTGACATGGAAGAAAAAGATTCCTTACTATGTAGAAATATAATAGGTTTTCAATAAAAAAATTTGTTTAGTTTCTTGAGTACTTAAATAGATGAAAATTAAAAAAAATATTTTATATAACGATGCACATATATATCAAATAATTATTATATAGGATATACATACATAAACAATCCCAAATATTGTTGATATTGTGAAATACACCATTACCGCATGTATGAATTCCTTCATATGTTCTTGAACATTCTGTGTAATAAATAAATATTTATTTTAAATATATTACATAACTATACTCATATATATCATACCATATAAGATTTAATTATATCCTTTAATGAACAATTTATTATAATTATTTATTAAAATCATTGTTTTGGGTGACAACTATTTATGTATGTTTTTGTTCGGTAGTTTTGGTCTTTATACGTTGATCATTATTCCATCATCTCTAGAATGTAAATGATGATAATGATATATTATATATTAATTATATATATATAGGTATAATCATCCATAAAATATAGATATATAAAAATTAATTACACCATTCCTCAAGAAGGAATATTCTATATACACATGAACATTGTTTTCACTTTTTGATGGATGGAATGAAATAAATGTAAATATTAAATCTCCTTTATAGAATAATTATTATATTTTATATATCATATTTATTTATTAAATCTGTCCTTATTACCATCCATTTAAATCATAAATTAATAATAGACCACATCACTTTGTGGAGGTGGTAGTCCACATGCACGCGCCGACAATGTTATCATTTTATAATGGATTGGAAGGAAATAAGATAGAATGATGTTATAATCCAGGAAGGATAATTATGTCACAAATATTATATATAATCATTAAAGTCATCATAACATCCATCCTTGAGACATGGTGATGGAAAATGATTTTTATCACTATGTGGAGGTAGTAGTCCACATGAACGCACGAATGATACTTTAAGATACCATTTGATGTGAAAGGGGGAGGATTAAAATTATTTCATGTTCATAATAAAATTGAATTGTTTTTAGGATAATTAATTTTTATATTTTTTGATGAATTCCATTGATTTCGATATGGAATAATAATAAATAAATAGAAAGAGTTCAGGTAAGGGGATTACCTCTTCTAAGGGAAACCACCTTTAAATCCTTTCTTAAGAACTATTGGAATGGTCTTCTAGTAAGACCAGAAAAAACTCATTTTGTATAGGGATTTTTAGAATATAATTTTATAGGGGTTTTTCAAGATATAAAAATCAATGTGGTGTAAATAAAATAGGCAAGGTGTGTCTTTTAATAAGGTATGGAAAGGTCACACATGAATTTAATAAAAAGATTAAAATATAATTAAGTCATTATCCTGAAAAAAATCTTCCCAATGGAAATATATTAAATTTAAAAGAATAAAATGTTTAAATATCAACATTAAATTTAAATTTAGATATGTTTTTGGGTGATTTTAAAACTTATCTTTTATTTTAGCACCATGGTTAACCAATTTTAATCTTAATCATGAAAAAAATTTAATATTAAAGGGTTATAATTTTACTTATAAGGTAAACATTTGTATGTAAATGGGAAAGGGATGATAGTTTTGACGATTTATAATCATTATAATATTTTTTAATTTTTTTTAAATTTTTAAATAATATATTAAGATATTATTTAACATCAAATATCTTAAATGTTAGTTTTGATACTATTCATGCAATTTGATTTTAAAGACAACATGAAAGAAATTTTTTTGTCTAATCTTTTAAAATATTACTAAAATACTACATTTATATATATAATATTTGTATCATAATAATTCTCCAAAATTTTATTACATTAAATATTTTTGAAATGAATTATTTTATTTTTCTGTTAATTAAATAAATACCATGTTAGTGTTGCAAAATCATTTAAGGTAATTATTTAAAAAAAAAGTAGAAATAAAATAATATAAAAAAATTATCTATAAAATAAAATTTTATAATTGATGTTATCATCTTTTATCCTTATTATAAAAATGTAGAGTTATTAAAATTAATAGAGTGACATTCTGTATTTATCCTTTTTTTATAATGGTCATATTCATAGAAATATTAAACCAAGTGGCTATATTTTTGAGACATAAAAAATAATGGTCTAAATCCAATATTAAAATAGGATAAAATAAATTGATAGAGTAATTTTAAATCCTTAACCCTAACTTTTATCCATATTTTACTCATTTTATCCTTTCTCAGGTGACCAAGAATTTACCATGGTTATTATTCATAATTAATAAAAGAAATAGTCCAATTCAAAATATTTGATCCTAAATATTCCAAATATGGAGTTAGTTTTTCAGGAATAAATTTCTATTATTTATAAAAATTCATTTAAAAATAAGTTCACAAAACATGATGAAAAGCATTTTTTAGAAAAGTACATTTTACGAAAAATAGGATTTAATCTTATACCATTATTAGAAAAAAATTGATGAATTTTAAATTATTTTTTGAATATATAATATTTAAATTTTATTAAAATCATTCCCCATGTGGGATTAATTTAATTTATTAGATAAAAATATATTATGTGGATAAAAATAGTTATTTAGAAAAGCATTTCTTTTACTTTCAATTGATTTTTATTTTTATTTCGAATTAATTGAAAAAAATGAATTAATTTTATAAACGCGTTCAATATAAAATTTTAGTAATTCCATTATTCCTATTCATAATCAAAAAATAAACATCTAGGTGATTACTATAACATAACATAATATGACTTCAATAGTATATCACAATTCTTTTAAACTCATTTTTCCATATAAAGAAAGCTATCAATGAAATAAAATTTATTTGTAGAGAAATACTTTTTATGATATTAGAGTATTATAGCATGTTATGTTCCGATACACATTTTTTGGTGGTATTTTCCCATCATCCTGATGGTGAGGAAGGATATCTGGTGAACCCCTCTTCCTTACTCTCTCTTACATGTGAAGTTCTTACACATGGGATATGATGGCTTGAATATATAGTGAACTTTTTATGGGGTTGATGATACTGATAATTTAGTGAATAATTTGGGCCATTCATGGTAATATTAGGGAATGAGGTTTATGTCCTTCATATTCATGTTACTCTCCAATTATTCTTATGGAAATGGTTGAGATGTGATGAGGTGGCCTTGGTGTCTTCGCGTGGGATGTTATGTGGTTGGTTAAGTTTATTTGATAGTATCTGATAACCAGTTTCATGTAGGGTTCTTATCATGTTGTAGTTACTTTGGTTTCTCTGGGTAGGATTATTATATAGAATATATGGGAGTTCCAGGATTTACGTTGTTAGGGTGTGAATGTGTAAATCTAGTGGGAAAGTGGTTTGGGGTACCCTTTTTATCTACTTGATTCATATTATGTTTCTATATTTGGATGAGTTATTTCATGAGTAATCCTTGGTGAATCTAGGAAATATTGGATCTGATATGTTATTTTTTAATCTGATATTTTTTTTCACTGGGGTATTGGTATACAATTATCACATTTTCACAAGTGTCCTTGGGTATGATCCTATTTATTATACAATTTATACTCACCCTACATATATATAAACTATTTTAAAGTATTCAGGGAGACTTCAGGAGCTTATGTAGACACTAATAGCTTAGGTGTTGGATCTTCTGTTGAGTTTATACCATGTGATTTTATTTTATTCTTTACCCATTATATTTTTTTTGTATTCATATGACTTTACATGCGTGATGATATATTCTGTATTTTACCTTTATTATGTTGTGGAGTTGTTTGGTAGTTTATATCCTATCTCCCAATCCTTATTTTCTTTATATTGAGGTTAATTCCTACTATATTTTTTATCTTATTTATAAACTTGGTTCTATTTTACAACCTGGGGCCTATCGTTTCAGAATCAGTGTCTTTAGTTTTTTTTTGCAGAGAATCAATGTTCCAGTAGATTATGGATCTTTAATGATAATCGATGAAATTTTCTGAAGATAACCAGATCCCTTCCACTTTATTATTTTTTGGATACGTTAGGTTGTTATATAGATGTGATGTAATAATAATAATGCCTATAAAGGCCTATTATATTAGTGGAGTTGTGATGTTGGTTTAATGTCTGTCAGTTCAATTTCAATGTGCTTTTGGATTGCTAGTTACCTACTATGAACCTTATGTTACTAGTAGCTGATTAAAGTGAAAGCTATTTCTGATCATGATATTCTCTCTCTATTGATTATTTGTGTCTTTCATGGAATTTTTTTCGACTTACAGTGCACAATTTTTTTCTTCACATTTGAGATACAAGATCCATTGAATTTAAATTTATTTTTTCATGAAACATTTTCTTTGATATATGCATTAGAAAGTGATACCATATACATATGTTTCCTCAGAATGACCTATTTTGGTGAAGAGATGGTTCAGTTACTACAAATTGTGATGATATCTTTTCTTGGGGTTATATTTCATATTATTGTTATAATTTTCAGTTAATTATCTGTTGGTGAAAACTCGTTTCACCTCTTGTAATACCCATAACTTTTCATGTTTTAATATATTCTAGGGAAGTGTGTGTTGGGTTTACCAATTCACACTTCAATTTTTCTTAAAAAAAGATATCAGTCAAGCATGGTGCCTGACATTGGCTAGGGGGACTGACCATAATAGATGATTTTAGGCCACCCTCATGATCTAATGTAAGGAATATAAGCCAACCAAATGACCTTGTGAGGTGGTTATACTTTCATGGTAGATACCAATGAGAGGTTAATGCATCATGATTTATTGTGTTTGTGATTGAATGAGTTGGTTTGGGGGATTTAAACAAGAAATTTTATGTGTATTTCATGGACTATTCCCACACTATGGTTTTAATAAATTGTTATTATTTTCCAAATTTGTCATATAATTTAAAGGGAAAGAGTAATGTGATGAATAACTAGCTCGAGCCATTTTTTGAAACATTATTGAGACTTGAATTTGTCGTTTCATTTCCTACGATAGAATTATCTTTCATGAATTAAATTTGTTTCCATTTTTAAAATGCATAAATTTATAACCTATTTTCCTAATGTTTTAAATTTTTACTAAAGAAGTATTTGTGTATATTTTCATGGATAATTTATGAATTTTGAAAACCCTTATGAAGAATGTTACCTTGAAAAGATTTTAAACTTCTATACTAAATTTATTATTTTAAAAACCATGAATAGGTGTATTATATATTTCATTTTAGTCAATTTTCCATGCATTTATTTTGATTCATAATTTATCTTATGCATGTGTTAGGGATTTACTATTAAACCTATTTTTAGACATTTAAAATTTTAAATTTATGAAAAATGACAATCATGATTATTAAAAATGAACATGAAGCTTTAGAAACTTTTACAAGAGTAAAATCCTCATTAATTTTTTCATTATTTTATATCTATAGTGTTAATATAATCATATGTTGTGATCATGAGTTAGTATATAATGTCTGGTGAAATATGTTTCTATGTTTTTGAAAATGGAAATTATTCTTTGTGATAAATTTTAATAATATGAATGTTTTCCAAAAAAAATCTATCTTATTTTACAAGATTGGTTTAAAACATTTTTATTCTAGACTATTTATTTTATTGACCATTTTAATTTAATTTTTATGACATGTGTTTCCTTACTACTTAGTATATATAGAATACATGTGTTGGAAAAATTTATTTTAAGTGTAGAGTTTTATTGCTTCAAATTCATGAAAAATGATAAGAATTGTTTATAGTAACCAGTTGATTCTTTAAAATATTTAAATGATTAAAAAAATTCTTTCTAATACTATTTGGAAGTTTTAGTGCTAAACTAATCAATCCCTACAAGTTATTTCTTGAGTAATTTTTTTGGAATCATGTCTAATTCTTAAAACGTTTTAAGAAAACAATGGATTTAAAATATGTGAGAAGCATATAATATATTAAATATATTTTATTTTGAATATAAAATCATGTTATTTAAAAATAATGTATTTTGTAAATATGGAAATGAAATGTTGTTACCATTATTTCTGTATATGAGAAGGTTTTCTGAAGTAATGAAATGTTTAAAGGGTGTTTGGTTGAAGAATGATAAGCATGGTACTTGTTAATACAACGTGTTGGGTCTTATTTTTTTAATCTATGGGCATGTTTTATTTTGAGAAATCTGAATGTTTGTATATTCAATGGGGTATTTTAATTGGACAGAGGAAGTTATAATTCAATCTACATTGGATCAAATTATAGTGGCTATCCAGGATTCCAATTTGATCCAAAATGATCACTATTATAACTATATTCATGAATTTTCTATCTTGGAACATTTTGATATTGTAGGTAATTACTGTCCTAAAAAAATACTTTAAGTCATATAGAACTCACCTTTTATTGGATGGGTAAAATGTAATACTTAAGGTATATCAAGAGGGAATCCTGATCTAGTGGGATTTAGTGTAGATTTTAGAGTTCATAATGGTTACATCATGGGGTTCCTTTATGGTCCATATAGATTGGAATCATCTATTGAGGAAGAAATTTGTGGATTTATCAAAGCGGTAGAGACTTCATGACAAAGAGGATGATAAAAAATTAAGGTTTTAATGAGAATATACTGCTATAGTGAAAGCTGTTAGATATGGTATCTTTCACTAATCCTGAAATAAGGCCACTTATTGGATCAAATTCTTGGACTCTCTATTAAACATGAATTACTTCATCCCTCATGTTTTTCTGGAGAAAAACGAGCTTACTGATGGAATTAAAAATAAAGGGCTGATCTATGAGAATATCTTCTGATCTATTGTATTACTAGAGGATTGGATTTCACTCTTTCAATGATTCTTTTTTAAAATCCCTTCCTTTAGGATGTTGTCATTTTGTTTCCTATTCAATAAAATAATTTTACCAGTAAAAAAATGCAAGGAATGGTGTGTCCATGGAAATGAGTGGGATATAGTGAGTGTTTTTTTAGTTTCAATATTGATTTATTTCTGAATTTAAGTATCAATATGCCTTCCAAATTTTTTTTTAGAATATAAGATAATTTTTTAAATGGTGGTTTAAGAAGAAAATGTTCTGTAATGAAGCCTAATCAACGAGACCTTTATATTTTTTGAGCACAGAAAAGTATATGATCTATTAGATGATGTTTCATATTCATAAGAGCATGTACCCTTGATGTCAATATGTGTCATATTTTGGTTGTGTTGATAATATAAACGGGTTGTTTGTTAAATCTTAAAATTGAGGATGATGATCTAGATTTTCACACCTAATTCATTTTAAAAGAAGCAATGAAAGTGTTTGACAACTATCTAGTTGGATGGGTCTCTATAAATCGATCCCATGACAGTGGCAGGTATTATGTATTTTGGCATATAGCGAGGGGGAACCCCTTCTCACATCAAGATGGGTTATATTTTGAGACATTTTAAAACTGTGCGAGAGAGTTAATTTTGCCTAAAGTGGACAATATATTGGTATATTGGTTGGTTTCCTTTGATTTATATGTTTTTATAGCCCTATCTATATAGATATAAGTTCTTCTATTGTTTAATAACTGTTATTTCAAACTTTTTTAAATAATGACAGAAACCTATAAAAAATGGAAATTCTAACATTAAATACTTTGTAATAGTTTCCTTGGTGTGTTCCTGATATATAATTTTTTTAACAAACATGAGAAATATTATATCTAGATAAAGTGTGATGTTCTAAAACCATGTCTTGTTTATGAAGCACATCCCATGAGAAATTGGACCCTCTAATTTTAATGTTTTGTATTGATTTCAACATAGTAAAGAGAATGGAAGATCAATTATAGTTGAGTACAAAGAATCTGATAAAAGAAATAAACCTTTATTTTTAATTATGTTATTATGAGAAACATGTTAAATATGAATTTTAGATATAATACATGTAGTGTTTTATGTTTATTATAATTATCAAAGTTGTTGGATATGAAACATGTTTGTATTTTAAATGATAGTGGTGGGTGGATAAATTAAATCTAGTTATATATAGGGAATTAAATTAGTTAATATTTAGATATGCTTAGTTTTTAAATTAGTATTGAATTTTTTTTAGAAAATTAAAAATTTATTTTGGGTATGAAATACTTGGGTGTTTCATCTTTGATTTGTACGGTAATTTATTGTAACTCACTTGGGAAAAAATTATTTTTTTGTCAACAAGTTTTTTCAAATAAACAAAAAATTGTTTTATGAAATTATAAGTATCTTAAAAATAAAATTTTCAATATGTAATGAAAGTGTGTTCTTACAGTGTCTTTTGATAAATAAATTTTTAAATGGAAGGATTAAAATAGTTTTATTTGAGGGTTTCTTGACCCACAATATTGATCATAAAAGGAACTTGGTGGAAAGTTTTTTTATCACAATTATTTTGATCATAAAATGTTTAAATATGAAATGTGGTGATTCATGTCTAGTACGTAAGAAATTATTTTAATAGAATAATTACGTATTTAACACCCTGATTATCTGGGGTTAATGAATTATTAAAACAGCATATCTAATTATGTTAAAAAGTTGTTTCAAAAAAATTCTAATCTACGTTATTCATGGCATTTTAGGAATTAATTGTATTTATGTTATGAATTTAAATTTGATGGACTGATAAATGAGGATAAATCTTGTATATATATTCATATAATGTAATTTATTTGTGAAGTTTTTTATGTGTACGATATCATAATGTTTTCTCATAAATGAAGTTTTATGATTTCTGTTTAAAAAAATTAAATGTTTTCATTTCTAGAGGCGTTCCAACCTGTTATGTAGTTGTAGTTTTGTTGTTGTTATATATTTCTTTTTGATCTTGATATATCTATCTATGTTACATTGTCCCTATTCTAGTACTGTATCCCTTAAGAGATTGTATATAGAGCAGTTGTTTTATTCGAAATATAGTGAGATCATTGAGAGGTAGCTCACTAGGTGGTTGATTTATCCCCCATATTTTGCTTCTTACTGATGTTGTTATAATTTTAGAGGAAGAGATTTTTTTGGAGATGTATATGATATAAGGGTTCAAGTTTTCCTAATCACATGTTTTTTCATTATGGGGTATGCGATAGTTCATGAAAGATTTCAAATGTTTTAGAAGTTATTTTGAAATTCTTTTTTAAATTATAATGTATTTTTTTAATATGTTTTTTAGATTAGATATGTAATTTTATAGTGTTAAAAGTTTACTCAAGAAATTAATTTGATGTTGTTAAATTTATTCAAATATTTTAGAAGTATTTTTTGAGTTTTGAAAATGATTTAATTAATTTTGGATGTGTTTTGTAATTTTAGAAATGATAATATTCCATTTTTGTAATTATTTATAAGTTAGTTTAATTTATAGTGTAATTTTTTCAATAGAATATTTACCCTTACACGTGAAATTGATGCTGTGTAAGTGTATTCATGGTTTTTAATATATTTTTTTGAAGGTAATATTGGTTTTGTTACCCTGTATGAAGGTAAAATTAAATTTTAAACTATTATGTAAGGGAATCTCTAAAATTATAGAGTTTTGTTAGGGAACCCATGAGTTTTCAATACTTTTGTAACACTAGTCCTCACCATGCATAATCATAAGAGGGGGTTACCATGTACTGCATAAAGGTCTGTCCCGGCTTTTGTAAGGGTAAAACATTAATCATCATGCTTGTGTAAGGGTCATCCCAAAGTTGCATAAGGGTCATTCGAGTTTTCCAAACCCCATGTAAGGGTAATTCAAACCATGTATAAAGGTAATATAACTATCCTAAAACCCACATATTTTTCCGACCAAACTTCATATAATTACATAAGGGTAAAGAGGAATTATCAAAGCATACATATGGGTATACTCAAATTTACCCTTGTGTGATCTTCTGCATAGGACGACATAAGGGTAAAAAAGAAACCATTTCAAAGACCCTCTATACTACGTATGGGTAGGAAGATTTCCATTTTTTATAACTTTTCCATTATTCATCAATATTTTACTCCCATAATCCTTTTTCAATGATTTTTAAACTTCTAAAATCATGGGAATTAAAGATTTTGAGATATTTAATAATTCATAACTCTTTTCTGAAGGATCTGGTGAGATTCCTTATTAATTGTGAATCTTATCCTAGATAAAATAAATGAAGGTTTCAATATCAATTTTCTAGAATGAATTACATCTATTATTTTGAAATTATATTAACCACCTCATCTTATATTACTTATAATTCTCTAAATTCCAAATAATCAAACACCTTTTTTGAGTCTTTTGAGTCTTATGCATTTAGTCTCATCCCACTTTGGTTGTGAATTTCTTATATAGGAAGGAAGAGTACCAATTTCTCTCTCTTTTAATGTTTTTTATAGATTTAGACCAGAACCTTCACTAGGTATGGGATCCAAGTTCACTTGTCTTTATATGCATATGCGATATGATCATGTTTTTGTTTCCTTTTGGGTGGATGGTAAAAAGTTTCCTAATGAATAAAAATGGTTGGATAAAATCTAAAATTCAATAGTACGATGTCTTTCACCTTTATTTTACCATATTTATTCATGTTTTAAATATTTTATTCCCTATAAGTATTATCACATTTGTAAAGATTTATTATTTTTGTTATCTCATGAAGTGTTAAATTAGATACTTGAAATATTACCTTTTAAAGAGAAATTCATTATCATATAAAGAAAATTAATATTTTTTTTTTGAAAATGGAGATCTTTGGTGATTCAATTATTTTGTGAAATTGTTTAAAGGATTAGACATGCTTGATTCCATTGCTAAAAACTATTTCTATTGGGAGCCTCGATTTTGTTGTTGTTAATATAACTATAGATGCCTTATTGTGTGATCTCTTGATATCGCCTTGAATTTTTTTACTAAAAACATATATCTGGCTAAGGAACTGGTTTCCCATGTAAAATCATGGTTTATGTGAGAATTCCTTCAAAATAAAGAAGTGAATGTGATGGAACCCCCTTTTAAAAAATTTTAAAAGTGGTTATGTTGTGTGGGTAGAATATGTGGTGGTTGTATTGGGATATGGTTGTGATGTGGTAGTTATGGTAAAATTATTATTTGATGATATGTGGAATTTATGATGAGGAAGTGGCTATGAATTGAAATGGTGTAAATATAGGGCTTGTTAGAATGTGCATGACGGGTTGTGGCATGTTGTGTGTGTGTTATGATAGTTTCTCAGTATCTACGAAATGGTTTAAGTGGAAATCCTATTAATACGAAAATCAATTGGTTTATAAATAATGAATTGTAAGTGGTATGATGATGTTTAATTTGAATTTTTATTGATGAAAATGGATGTGAAAAGGGTTGGTAATTGAAATTATTAAATAAGAACTAATAAATTGATGTGTTTTTTTTGGATTAAATTATTTGAATTTATAATGAATGTGTTTTTTTAATATGAATTATAATGTCTTGGTAAATGGGAGTTAGTGAAAACTCAATAATTCTGAAAATGGAGGAAACATGTTATTGAAATTGGAGTTCTAGTTAAAATGGTTGATGCCTAATGTGAAATAAATGGAATGGATAATTGAAATTGGTTGGTAATGGAAATATAGAAATTGGGTGAACTTGAAATACAAGGTGGAATGTGTCATGTGGAATGTAGAATGATTATATAGTTTTGTGAATTTAGAGTTTGTTGCAAAAGTAATTGTGTTGTAAGAACTTTGGGGGGAGATATTGTGGGTTGATATGGTTTCTTGATATTAACCCATGGGTTGGTATTATTTGTGTGATTAATATATATTTTATTTTCATTATGAACTCTATAAAAAACCACACAAAATGAGGAATATGTTCCGAAACAAAAACAATTGGGTGGGTTTTCCCAATATCCAGATGGTGAAGGCTAACTGTGGGATACCCCCTCATCCCCACTCTATCTTTCAAACAAGGTTATTCTGAATGGGTTGTGTTTTCTAGATGATATAATTCACTTCTGGTTAGGTTTTGGAGATTTATGAGGTGTCTTATAGTGGGTTCATGGATGTTTTTATGAGGGATGAGGTTTATGTCCATCATGTTCATGATAATATACATTTTTTGTTATGTTAGTGGTTGAGATGTAATGTGGTAGACCAGGTGTTTTGAAGTGAGATGTGTTGTGATGGCCCTGGTTTCTATTATGTGGATGTGATGTTGTAGCATAGGTGTCTTTGAGTAGGATGTGATGCCCAATTTCATGAAGGGTTCTTGTAATGATTCACTTTCTTGGGATTTTTTAGATAGTATTATTATACGGAAGATATGGGAGTGAAAATACATAGAACATTAGGGTGTGAGTTTTGTAAACCAATGAGAAAATGGTGTATGGTACCCTTTTTATCGATATTATTCCTATTATGTAAGTATAATTGGATGTGTTATATGTTGAGTGAGGCTTGGTGAGGCCGGGAACTAGTTGACTTGATAAGTGATTATTGATTCTCAATTTGTTCACTGGGAATTAATATACTATTCTCAAAATTTCATGAGAGTCCCTGGGTATGATTAAATAAATTATACATGTTTCACTAACCCTATGTATATATAAACTATTTTTTAGGTATTTCGGGAGACATCAAGGGATGGTTCGAACACTATTTACTTAGGTGTTAGAGCAGTTGTTGAGAGACGACAATTTAATTGTGTTTGATGTTTTACTTATGTAATTTTTTTATTCTTATAACATTACATTCTTAGTGAGATTTTCTGGATTTCACATTTCTTATATTATTGAGTTTTTTGATAGTTTATATCCAGTCTCCTGATTCTATTTTTTCTGATAAAGGTAATTCCGGCCATATGGGCGACCTTCTCTATATCCTTTGTGCTACACTCCAACTTGGGGCTAACTGGAGGTGGAAATCAGGGGTGGTTGGGTTCATTATCTCCCATTATCCATTAGTTTACTAAGAGGGGTACCTTTTCAGGGAGGGGTCATGAAAATCAAAGTATAATTATCTTATAAACACCAATAAATTTCACCCACTTATTCTCTTTAACAACTTAACATAGTACCTCACATGGAGATTAAGCTGGAAAAAATATGTTATCACATAATATATATTCAGACGAAGCTATTCCAATAACAATTCTAAATCATGTTATTTATTTTATATTAAAAAAATTTATCCTTCCCTGATGAAGTTTCTCATACCTTCAAGGGGATTAAATGGGTCACTATCAGATCCTAGGTTGTGGAATCAATACTAAAAATAGTCCAAATAACATATGATAGTATCAATGTGCATGAAAAAAAGAAAAACATACAAAAATAAGATAATACCCATAGTTCTCATGTTAAAAATTAATTCTTAGATATTAATGTTTTACGTATTGATGACGATCACATAAGAAACAAAATAATGTTTCTTGCCTCCATTGGTGATCGACTATCCAATAGATCATTGAATGAATTGTGAGGATTTCCACAAACTGTATGTGTTAGAACATCTACAATATTTGGTGAACGATTCTTTATAAAGATAATAGATTCATGAAACTGATGATCCTTAGTATCATTGAATAATGGTGATCTATATACACCCTTTTCCATTGAGAATTTTTTTTATATAGGTGATACCGATGCTCCTCCATGAATGATGACTGCATTATCCATTTTGGGTGTTATCACATTCTATCCTTAGATAAAATATCATTTGAGAATGCATCAAACACATTTAACTATCATATTAAAAATACATAAATCCTTTAATAATGGATTAAAAATCTAAAGTAAACTACTATTTATGGGATTAATATGGTAGTACCATATATTGGTTTCATCGCATGCTTTGAGAAACAACTATACATGAATCAAATTCATGTATTATATATATATGGATAACATTATTGTATTATTCACAATTTATTTATATATATGTAACTCTCTATGTATCATATGAAGTAACACTATATGCACCATATGCATACATTCTACACACATCATATGAATATATTTTAAATATTCCATATACATGTGTTGTATATTTTTCATATGCATAAAATTTTTATATATCACATGCATTTTTATTATGACTATTATATAGAAAATACCTAGTTACAATGCTTTATTAAAATACCAACATGTAGTATTCCATGGAATACATTTATATATGTCATAAGTGGTTACCTTTTTAGTGTATATCCATCATCACCAACTTTTTCAAACTCAAAATGTTCAGGATACTAGGCTAAAATCCACCAGCATATCCATACACAACTCTTCAGGGATGGGTAAAAGGTTATCCTACACCAACCAATCCATGCACTTCATGCTTGGGTTATTGACACAACCCCCTTTAATCCAACATATAGATGTTACTATATCACTTACTAGGTTAACCATTCCCTATGCATAATATACCCAATTACAATTTACTCAACGTGAACATACATGGAAAGGGTTAGTGTAGAGACCCGAAGCCTGACGTACATAGACTTTACATTACTTTTGCGGAATACTTAGTACATAACAAAAACACACACACAAGGATCGTAATAGTTTAGTGTCTTTGGAAACTTGGAACGTAATCTTCTAATCGTGGTGAAAGATCTTCAATATCTCCCATAAAGATCTTCCCCTTTTTTTTACCTAAAACCTTTCTTTATATCCTGGGGAAAAGAAAACATAAAAAGGGTGAGCTCATATGCTCAGTAAGGGTATACAAAAGAAAAATCAATCACATCATATTCATAAGAACATAACTTTTGGAAATCTTAACCTGCAAAAGAGAGCATAATTTCATAACATGGGATAAATCATGGTAGTGAAATGTAATCACAATAATCATAACTTAAAACATGAAACTTTGTGGCATTCACACATAATCATAGAGAATCATTTCTTGTTAGTCAAGACTCATTGCCAAGACTATCTTAGTGGACAAAGTCCCATTCTGAATCGAGTAACCCTCGTTTCAGTCCTGTTTCACTGAACCGGTATAACCTACCGTTCCAGCCCTGTCTATCTCATGAGATATAAAATCTTTACCCAATGCATTGGAGGGAGATATAGGTCCCACCCATATCATAATGATACCATTCTTATGTGTGCCACAAAATCATAAACCATACATCATAGCATAACCCATGTAATAAAAATGGGAATCTTAAACATCATGCCATCATAATCCATAAACAATTGATATCATTCAATCATAAGAATATTGAAACCATTTAAATCATAGAGGCATTTTACTTGAAACATACACATATGAAATAATGTCATCTTAGATGAAAAATAGTTTTGACAAAACACTTTAAATGAATTCTTGAGGAAAATATCCTTTCTTCTTTAAAATCATTTTCTTTTCAAAAATATTCAATGCAATTTTAAAAGATAAGGGTTTTTGTTGAAAATAATCATGCAATCTTGTAGAGGAAGCTTCTTTAAAATGAGGCATTATGAAACCATAAAAATCTGTTCACACTGTATAAGTTAAAAAAACATTCTTCGTACTTTTGTCGAAAAAGTCAAAAAGTACCTCGTATGAAAAACGACAAAAGATTCCTTTCATATCTTTTACTAAAAACTCACCAAAGGGTAAAATTGGATTTAAACCATTGTAGGTGGATGGAAATAATATTACATATTGAGGAAACATGGATGTGGATGATAAAATACACCCCAGTAAATACTTACGAATATACAATCTCAGATAAAAATGAGATTGTGATATTTCCCTTACCTTAGGTCCGATTTGCTCCGTATGTGTCCAAACATCCTCTTCTTTGAAGCGCCTCTTTGAGACCTCCTCTTAGGGCACTAAAATTGGTCTTTGAGGAAGACCAGAACCTCTAGGATGTTTCTAGGGAAGTGGAGAAGAGATTTTGGTAGGGGTTGGCCGAGCTTGAGTGCTCAAATTGGTGTGAGGAGGAGGGGGAGGAGGTGCCCTTTTATAAGGGAGGAGAGGGGCACCTTAGGAATTCATAAAAATATTAATTTATAATAAATCTAACCCCACTTAAAAACCTCCAAAAATGACTCATATTCGAATATTAGATGAGATAGGGTTGTAATCTCATCAACCAATCAAATTTAGACATGTTTGGATCTTATTTTAAACCTTATCATTTTCATTTATCCTTATTTAATCTATTTAAGTTTATTTGTGGCAATAAAATTCTAAATTTTAAATTATAACAGATAATTACTTATTTGTTGTGAATTTTCCATAATTGTTTACTTTATAACATTATAGACCATATAGATTTAAATTTATAATTTTTAAATATTTTTGTGATTTTTAAACAATTTTATAATATGTTATTTTTGTAAAAGAACAATAGTGTCAATTTTGACACTATTCATTTATTTGAATTTAAATAAAATATATACAGAAGATATGTTCGAACTAAAAGCTGTAATATATTAATAAAAGGTCATATGTATCTATAAAATTAGTGTATCACATTAAATATTTCATATAATATTTATTTTATTATTTTTAAAACCATTTATTTGGTTTATCTCTTAATAAAATAATTACTACATCATTTTTGTATAATTATTTAATATACTTATTTGTTGTATAAAAATTTAAAATAAAATCCTATTATGAAGATAAAAATATGAACTTTCACAATAATACTTTTACTCGAATTTATCATCTTAAAATCACAATATTGAAATTGTTATATTTATTAAATTATGAAGGTGACAACTTTGGCATCATTTAAAATAAAATAATATAAGTGTCATAATAGCTTGTATAAGGCTCAAAATGGTCAAATATTCGACCGTTGGATTATTATTGTTTCCATTTACATGACCAATAAGTTTTGGTCAGGGTTTTGTGCCTTTTATGGTCACTATTAGTTTAATAAAAACTATGTTCTTGATTTTTCACTAGATAAATAATTTCTGCATTACTATTGTGTCACAAATAATAATAATTATTTAATCCCAAAAAATTCTAAATAAATTCTCATGATGTAGATAATTTTGTTAGCTTTCTGGAGACTATTCATGTTCGAAATTTTATTATGTTTATCACTAATTTAAAATTATTATACTTATAAGATTTAAGAGAGTGACATGTTGTCACTTTCTTTGGTTTTAATAATAATTAAGTTATTTTCATGGACAAATGTCCATTAAATGATTCTAATCCGACCCTTAGGTGATATGGGTATACTTTTAGTCATCCAATAGGATTTTGACATTTGTTAGGGTAATTATAAAATATTATATTTACCCTTAATTACCCGATTTACCTATAACTATGGTAAATAAAATTTACCGTAGTTACTATTCATAATTCCCAAAAATAAAAAGTAGCTTATTAACATAATTTGGACCCACTGATTCCAAATATGGAATCCATTTTTCCAAATACAATACACAAAAGATGCAGAAATTCAATTAAAATTAATCCCGTTGTCGAAAGAAAACGGGTTTTTCTTTAAAACATTGCAAAAGATTGAATTGATTTAACCTACGAATTCAAGGTAAAATCAATGCTAATGACATAAATTATATTAAATGGTAAAAATATATTTTATTTATACTTTAAAACCATTCAATATTATAATTTAACCACATAAGATATTACGATGAAAAAAGTTGTTTTTAATTAAAATATAGCGTGTTTTTACTATTCATTAAAATATGAAAGTTATCGGGAAAATATCAAAACTTTATCTAATGAAAATTTTTATATCCTGATTCAAAAGAAGAGTATTATTTTGTCAAATTGAACATATAAACATGTCAAAAACTATATTTAAAGTGGGTGTGCCATCAAAAGGCGGTAAAACTGCATTTTTTGAAAAATACTTATTTTACCCGAAAAATTTATTTTGTTCTTATAACATGTTCTAGAAATGTGTAAGATGAATAATAATGTTATAAAATTCAAAATTTAGTTAACACTATTCATAACGGCTAGTTCATGACAATATTATAATAATATAACATTGTTTATTAAAACCCGGTATTGCGTACAACACACGCTATCGAGGAAGGTCGCGATTGCGTGTAATGCAAGCCAAGTCAGGGTTGCGTGTTGTGAAAGAACCCTTCGTTGTTTCGTATAACAGAATCCAACCATATTTCATTTATACATTTAATATATATATATATATATACTCAATGTTGCATAGAATAACTATTATCAAAATTGTGTGTAACACGGTCCAAGAATAGTGTTGCGTATACTGCAAGCTAATACGGTGTTGCATATAGCGCAAGGTAATCTTGGTGTAGAATACAACATAAGACATTAATGAAATTAAAATAATATTTTTCATAAAATCTCGGGGTGTTACAGTTAGCGTAATATAAAATTACAAATATTGTAAGGTTCAACCAGTAGTGATAACTAATTATACCAAAATCAGACAATGAATAACTCACTACTAGACTGGCACATAAATTAGCTTCCAATTTTCAATGAATTATAAAAAAACCCTCTCAAGATCCACTGACTCATGTTATGTGAAGGGATACCTCCCACAAGTTACAAATCCATTAAATTCCATGAATTTACCAAATACATAGGCGTCTATGACTGTGTGGTTTATTTGTAAAGCTCTGGGGACCTGTCATGGCTCTATATGATCATCTTAGTTCGTTTTTCTTTGTCAGTTCATCTTTTTCCATTTGAACCAACTTTCTATGTCTTCAATATTTTATTTATAAAGTCAATAGGATGGTTTAAACTTTATTAAGTGGAAAAATTTTTGTTTTCTAATAATTAATGAATTTTTTTGGAGACTTTAATACCATTTCATTGATCATTATAAGTAAGAAAATATTCCTTAAGAAACATATTGATTTATATGTTGAAATAAAAAGGCATCTTTGTAAACATACTCAGTTCCTATCAACCAATATTAAAACACAATTCAACAACTCTTGGTTTAAAAAATAATCAACTTTTAATTTTTTTCCCAACCAAGGAACATAAATCACTGAATCACATAAAACATAATCCATCACTATCCAATAATTCAAAGATTACGTAAGTAATATTAGTGGTGAAAACAAGAATCATTGAACAATAATACCACGATATCTATAAAATAGAGATTAAAGATCATTCCAAATATCTTCTTAAATAAAAATGTTGATCCTAAAAAACTTCATCTTTAAAAGAACAAGGACTAGCATTCAATTTAAAAAACATTAAAATATTTCAGACATGAAGACATCAAATCTTACCCCATTTAAAAACTCCCCGTCAATATATAATCTCCAAAAATAGTTAAAGAAAATATAAATAGATAAACTTATTTAACATATCCCACTTTAACAAAAATCTATAAATACAAGAACAGGAGGGGAGAAATATCACAAAACATAGGATTGAAGAGAGAATGTTTGAACACCCATAATCAACTTCATCTTCTAAAATGTTTCCTTAAGTGATGGTTTACAAATGATATCTACTAATTTATCCTTTGAAAGTATAAAATTCAACTTCATTTCATTACTTTAAACATGTAATTTAGTAAAGTGACATTTAATATCAATGTGCTTAGATCTAAAATATTGCACTAAATTCTTGGTTATATAGATAGCACTTTAATTGTCACAACCCAAGAGATGGGAAAGATTCAAATTGGCCAAAAATTCTTCTAGTAGTGTATTCAACCATGTGAACTATGTTATATCTTGAGTGGTAGCTACATACCCAACTTTAGTAGTTCCAAAAGTCATTAAACTTTTTTTTAATTCTAAATCACTCATATTTATCCCAGAAAATAAAACTCTATAAGATGTGGATATTCGTTAAATGATATAACCCTCCCAATATCTATATATGAAACTAAATTGATCAATATTTTTTGTGCTATCAAATTTCAACCCTCACTGATCTTATCCTTTAATATATCTTAGAATTATTATTATAGACATATTATGGGAGTCTTTTGGTGAAATTTTATTAATGGAAAAAGTGTAAAAACATATAATAAATTTGGAATTGAAGCTTTATGAGATAAATGGTTTCATATAGACATTATAATTTTTTAGGATTAATATACATTCTTTTATCATTATTTTAAAACGTTTTTAGAATGAAATAAGTGTTGAAATATCATTTTAATATTATACACAAAATCTATTTGGGAACCCCATATCATACTTATATTTAAAAAGGAATATCTATCACTTTTTTGGGTGATTTGTAATCCAAATAGTATTTCATTTATCCTAACATAGATATTTCAAATATCTTTTTTATCTCACCAGTACATTTTTTACACCTTTCTTTATCATTCCTTATGAATATGATATCATCAATATATTTAATCACTATAAGATAAACCAATTGAATTTATTTTATATATAGGTTGTGGTTAACTATTCTTTTTTTTGAAATTCATCTTCTTGAAGTATGTTTCAAACTTAGAAAAACAAGATATCACAGCATGGTTCAACCCATTCAAAGTCTTCTTCAACGTGGAAATGTAATTTTCATTTTGACCAAGTAAAAAAGCGCATGGCTACTAAGTATAAAAATCTTCTTATAGTTATCCATTAAGAAATAATACTTGAAATCCATTTATAATATCTTATATTTACATTGCGGAATAATAGAAAGAATGGTTATGCTGGAATCAAGTATTGATAATATGGAAAAGGTATTATCAAAATGAATTTATTTGACCAATGAATAAACTTTATAGACTAGTTTTTTATTATTTCTTATCACTAAACCTTTTTCATTGAACTTGTTCTAGAAAACCCATTTTTTACCATTCACATTCTTATATCTTGATTATGGAAAAAGTTCCCCTGCCTCAATCTTATAAATTTGATTAAATTATTCATTCATGGAATCAATCCACTCTTGGTTATCTAAATATTATTCAACATCTCTTGTCGTAAGATGTGAATACAAAGAGGTATGTGAAACTATCTTCAATGTTCTTCTAGTTTCAACCTGTTGTCCTTCATCTCTAATGACATTTCAAACATCCACATTGTTTTCCTTGGATGTGATAAATTTAGTTGTACCTCATCACATAAAACATGTTAATAAATATATTGGTCCTATAAAACATGCACATCATTTATTATTTCAAGTACTTTTCAATGCTGTTTAACAACAACATCTTAATATTTTCTTCCTCTAATATCTGTAGTTATATGTGAACCATTTCGATCCAAATATTCCAAAACATTCACATCCAAAAATTAAACAATATTTCCATTTTCATTGTTATAACTCTTTTATCAATTACTATTTGGAGGGTATCCAAATAAAATACTATCAATAGGTCTTTGATTAAACACCACAATAATCTCACCAATTAATTTGATAATAAAGGGACTACCAAACACCCTTAATTATTTAAAACATATGGTTTATTTGTAACACATATCTTATATAGTCAAGCCAGATTTATTCCTATAGAAGTAATGATTCTGAATGTGAACTTCTACTCTAATGTCATGTCTCCAAAATAATTGATAAGAATCATGTTGAATAAATGTCATTAATTCCATTTCAACAAACCTTATATTATTTCATCCAGAAATACGATTTTTATATGGTGTGTATGGTTCACTAAGATCATGAAACAATTCCATGATTTTCAAGATTATAATTGAACTTACCATTATAAAATTAATCTCCATTATTCGTTCAAGTCTCCATTAAATAATTTCCACATTTCTTTTATGAACATATCTGAAAACTCTTAAATGTTTTTATAGCGAATGATTTTTGTTTAAAAACATAATACATGTAAACAAAGTGAAATCATAAATAAATGAAATAAAATGTTTAACTATATTTGTTAATTTCATTCTCGTGGGATAAAAAAATATCATAATGTATAAGATCCAAGGGATGAGTTTTGTGTATCCCAACCCTCTTATGCACTGAATTTAAAATACTTCCTCTTTGAAATATTTAAAATCACCGATAAATTCTAATTATCATGTCAGGAACATCCTGAATACTTTCTCTCTTTTCCATCTTATTCATATTCCTCTGGAACATATGTATGATCCCTTTATGGCATAACTAATTTTCTTTCATCATGTTGAGATAACATATAACCCATGTATCTCCAACCTAAAAATTATTTCTCTTAATTTGTTTTCCTCCTGTTAAAACTTTTCAATTTTTAATAATTTGTAAAATAAATACATATATTCTAAAAAAATTCTTTATTCCTTCATCAAAACATTGTGAAACAATCCAAAAATTGTGTTTCAATAAATAATCAAATAAGGAACTTGTGGATTTTGATTTTGATTTACCAATTATAGTAGATCCAATGGCTTGGATTAGAGTGAATCATTATTTACATAAGTTATTATCCCTTATTTTTAATCTTGTAAATTTTTCAAAAATTTCAAACCAATGGTCATATGTGAATAAAATCTATTATCCGATATCCAAAATTGTTCACTTTTTGTGGCCCTAAGAGTAGTTTTAACAACCAAGACCCCACCCTTGACTTTTTATTCCTTAAAATATAGATTTTTATATTTTTTATATATTTTATATGAGTTGGTATCATTATAACACATTCTTTATAAATATGTCATGGCTGATCACATTTTTCAAAAATAATTTCTAGAGTTTAATTTTTTTTAGTTTTCTAACTCAATTTTTAGGTTTTCTAATTTGAGTGGGTTGAATCCACCTTAAAATATTCCTCCAATACCTCTTAGATTAATTATTGTTAGTGATTAAATATTTTTTTTAATATTCAGAAACCCTATATGTTAATAGAAATATCCAGATAATTTATATTTTCCTCTACAACCTTAATGATATCTTGAACATTTTACATGTTTTCCATCATCTTTCTGACCATCAACATTGGATCCTTATAGTGAAAAATTTCTTTTATCCTCCTCAAATGTTCATATTCATATTATAATTCTTCCTATACTTAATAGAGTCACCATGTGTGGTAGTTTTTTAGTCAATATTTAATACCTCAAAAAGTTTATAAACTTTCCATCGATTATTTTAGCTGTATACATTGTTCCCCTGTCTTGATTATTATTCTGAAATTTTTTAACCTTGTTGTTAAACACTAAGGATGATATTCATTGATCCTTATAAAGTTTTAACTTATTATAAGTTTCAATGACTGTTTAAACTTAGTTTTGGATTTTTTTGTTCCCAGATATGTCTCAATATGTTTATATTGAAAAAGATCACATTCTATCTCTTTATCATTAATATTTTCTCCAATATTGATGTTAAGGTTTTTCTTTAGATCATTTAACTTATTTAGATAATGAATCTATTTTAACAAACTATATTATTTATTTAAGATAGGATTCCAGATTGTTTGTTGAGAGGTCTTCATTATTTAACTTATTGTTTACTCGCTCAAGTGTACCAATATTTTAAAGAAATTATTTCAATTATATTTTATGCATAAAATCCATATGATTTTTTATTACTCCTATTTAGAGTTTCATCTTTAATCACTCATAAGTCTCTCATAATTTACCTTTAAAATAAGACACCTCTCAGTACTATCATTAGTAGAATCTTCAGCTTCCCCTTTACTTTTACAATTTTCCTTAGATTTTAAAAAAACATTTCTCTTTCTATATTTATGTAAATTATTCTACTTTAACATTTAATAGTTATTTTATTTTCATATCTTCATTTTCTTGTGACTTCTAGACTTTCCATATTTTTCATTTCTATCTTAAACTTCCTTTAACCTTAGACATTTTTTATCAAATTTTGTTAATGTCTCTAAAACTAATGAATTTCAATATTAACTCTACTTTATAATTAAATATTCTTATTTTCACATTTCTAGAAAAAATTAAATTAATTAGTTAAATTTTTTACTTTCAACATCTTTATTTTCATATTTACTGAATTCTTCTTCAAGAACATTCATTAACTTTTCTTGCTTGGGAGCTTCGAGAGATATTTCCTAATAAAAATATTCTTCATTATTGAAAACCTTTTATATTATCATTTCATATGTGATGAGAATACTAAGAGAATCATATATATTTATAAATATAGAGGGAGAGAGAGTTTAGGATCTCAATCTTTAAAAGACTACATATTGGTGTCAAATCAATCAGGAATAACTTTTATAAAACATTCAGCAATAGTCAAATATTAAAACATATTCACCAAAAAATGTCAGATTGATAAAAATGTAATTAAACTTTATAAATAACCTATAAATAGATTCATCATTTACTTTTTCGATTTCTCCACACATCAATCTCTATATAGTTTACATTACTTTCTTTACTTTAGTATGTCCTAGAGAAATATTATTTAACTTTTTAATGATACCATAAGTTATTCTCATTCCTAAAACAAAAATAAATTAAAATTTATAGAGTGAGGAAAGTATATAATTTTTTGATCACCCCAAATTCTCCATATTTTTCTTATTTACATATATCAAGGAATAACACTCAGTAGGTGGGGAAAAACCATATACAATAGGTTCATGAACATTATAACCAGTGCATAGTAGATAGGGTATAAATTTTTTTCTTCCATATATGATTGTAATTACCATCAATGAAATGAATACCCTTTCTATTAACTATGTTCTAGACATCTATTGTGGATATTTTTCATCAAACTTCACAGAACAAGGAGCCAACAAAGGAAAATTTTTTTCAAACCAATTTAAAAGACTAGTATGGATCTGTTTGATCACATAGGGGTGGGGGTGGTGAATTAGTGATCCTATATTTTAATATTTTTTAATATAAAACAACTTTTTCATCTGGTTAGATATAATTTAATTAGTTGAAAAAAACATACATGAACACCCATAGTACCATAATAATTTAAATGGTTCATTACTCAATAGAATTATGTTGTCCTTAACATGCATGGAAATAATCTCAGACAACGCATTTACTAGAAAAAAGTCCTTTTTGTTTTATAGTAAGTTGGTAATATCCATCAATTTTATTATAGTATATTACTTTAACTTTACATGTGCTTCTCACATAATTATAAGATGAAATAAATTTTTCAATAGGAAAATGATCCTTCACCAACTTTCTTCAATATTTTGTAACTATGATTCTTGAACATTCTTCACACTTTAATTCCTCGAATTTATTATTCTTTCTATTTAATTTATTAAAAAATGGTGAGAAATAACTTCTTCGTCTAGTACCTATCTATCCAATAACTTCTTTATTTAGTGGCTAACCATTCGTTATACACTATCTAGTGCCATCTATCTGGTGAAATTTTTCTGGTACTGCTCTATCTAATATATCTCCATCTAATACCACTCAATCTATTATCTATATCTAATATACTTAGACTGGTATAGATTTTTTGTTGCTTCTCTGTATAATAGTTTGAATAAAAATAATGCACTCTCATGCTTCTAGGATGACACATTACTTCTTCAAGAATGAAAACATAAACAAAAACAACATATTGTTGTTCTCTTAATCCTAATATATATATGGATCATTTCTACAAAAATCAAGGGAGAATAATGAACTTCAAATTTGAGTTTCCCACCCTAAATTTGAATTCAATATTTGAAACATTCTTTAGTTGACCACCTTCAAACCTCTAATAAAATTGGAGTCAAGAAAATTCATAACAAAATTATTTGAATCTCGGTATTAAAAATATTTATAAAACCCTCCTCAAATATATTTTATATTTATGAACATTGATAGAATTGATCAACATCTCCATATTTAATTTCATTAGAAAATAATTTGTATAGAGAACTGAATCTTCATTTGATACCTCTTTTTAAGAACTAGTAAGTTAGATATTTCTCTATATAGTGTAAGGATACTAAACCCTTTGTCTTTTTATTCTTCAATTGATCCACTTAGGAAATATTATATGAGGTTCACTATCTGAATTATTAAATTTGGAATCTTCTATTTGATTGATTTTTAAGGAAACATATATCTATTAACTTTACTCAGAAACTTTATCCAGTGAGTCTGGTAGGAAATATCTCACTAAACATTCAGTCCAAAACTTTATCTGATGAAATTGTTCAAGAATATATATCTGATAACTTTACCAAGTCAATTTATTAGACTTTATACATGCATCCATTTGATAATACTTTGTCTGATCCAGAAAACCTATGCTAAATCAACGAGAAATTTCAGTACTCAAGGTGTTTGATATTTTTAATATTATAAAATCATCACATGGTATTATTTATCCAATAATATCTGTTCAATGAAACTATTAAACCAATCAAACAAATATTTTGTTCTAGGCTATGCATAATAACATTAGTCTATTCATCTCTATCCATTAGATTTAACATTTTCTATTTTGATTATTTTGTTCAGTATCATCATATGGTGGTCCCAAATTTATTATGTTACAAATAAATATGATTCTCCGATCATCAAGGAACACATTTGAGACATTAAGAGGAACTCCAAAATCATTATTAGTAAGAATCTCCTCCAACTAAAACTTATTGATTTATGTGATGAAAACAAAAGATAGCATCATAAACATACTTTGTCCCTATTAAAAAAAATTATTTTTATTCAAACATAATGAAACACCTCTTAGTCTAAACTAATATGAAAAATGAACACCTTTTATACTAAAAACATAGTGTATGACACTCCATGTGGTGGTTTAATTGAAACTCATCTAGTACCCACTACTTATTTTATCCAATGGAAGTATATTTCATATATTTGTATAGAATCCAAACCATGATAACCTTAATATTTCATTACAACATATAATACTCAATGATGAACGTTGAAATGGGATAGATCAAAGTCATACATTGAGAGATCAATTTATATTTCACTTCATAAATGTATGAAACCAATAAGAACAATAAATTAGATAGTGACCCTTATATTACTAATGTTAAACTCCTTTAACACAATATTCAAACTATCTTACTTCACAAAATAAAATTTCATGGTGCTAGTATATTATCATGTCTAATTGATACATTTTCTATGTTCATCATCAAAATCATCTTAGAACCTTTCCTTTTAAACTTTTATTTTGAGATCAATTTAGAAACTAAATTCAACTCTTTAAATTAAATTTATTTAGTATCACATCATAAAATATTTTATGATATATTGATACTTTTAATTAGATTCTAAATAGATTAATAATTTATTTTTTACACTTTTAACTTCTAGAAATTTTAACATAATCCTGCCAGATTTTTTGAAACTTTATTCGCTATATAATACCATGTCTGGATACAAAAATTATTTTGATTTTTGTAAATAACACTTATTTAACTTTTTGTGAATATTTAAAAAATAAAATATTACATCCATATCTTATATCGTATTCTATATGTTAATATCAATATTCTGAGAAAAAATAGTATTCTTTAAAATATGAAAGTATTTTGTGGTGGGAACTCTTTCCAATATATTTTTACATATATCTTGGATATAATCCTTTATCTTAGTTTAATCATTTTTTAATCAGCATATACTTCACAAAGATATTATAAAATTAGATTAATCATAACTATGTGTATTAGAATATTCATCTAAGTTATATGTAAAACCTATTATTAATTATAGAATACCCATATCATATATGATAAATTAGAGGAATAGAAAATGCTTTATTCCAATACACTAGAAATTTTATGTAATCTATTATATCCAAGTAGACAATGTATCTACCCCATGCTCTATCACATGAATACACACCTGAATATCTAATAATCAATCATTAATAAATTTTGAACTCCTAAACATGTTCACACTAATATTTTAACATATATTTTGTTTCATATAAGTTTTAAAATATAAGAATTTATTTTATATTTAATAAATAACTTATGCGGATTATCCATATAGATTCTCAAAAACCTTTTTGTATTCAAGATTAATACATATAATAAAAATATTTTCCTCCTTCTTGAATCGTTCCTTAGGTTTCAATGACCATGGTTGAGTATGGGATTCTTCAATATTGTTAATTTGGATCAAAATTTCACCGTAATGTACAATAAATATATCATTAATTCTTGTCAATACCATTTCCTAATTAGTTATAATCAATAATTTGAAGACATTGGGTAAATATTCTTTTAACTACATTTATTTTATCTAGATAAAAAAAAAATCAATGAATTCTTTTGATAGATCATATATTTAATGATATGTTTAGTCTCAATAAGTCATTAAAATAATCAATGACCATGATTATATTAGTAGAGAGTAAAATTCATTCAGATATATAGCATCTAAACAATTACATTGAAAACTATATTAATCAATTTACACTTCTTATAAGAGTTTAGAATAATTTGATAAAAAACTGATGTAATTGTGTATTTAGTAAGGGTTTTAACTTACACATATAATTTTTCACGTTTCTCTAGAAAAATTATTAAGATTATATACCACTATATTATGCCACTTTTTTAATATTATACTTATCTTGGACTTGTCTCAAGGTTATGTTTGATGATGATGATTCCATTTTATCTATAATAGAAGATTTTATTAGATTAGTGTCATGTTTTATATTCATTTAATAAGTATGTTTATTAAATATTCTACCACTAAAATGATGATCCCATTTTGTCATATCATATCTATTCTAGGTGTAAGATTCATATTTCACTATGCTTTGGTTTAACTTTATCTTTTCTCCCATCATGTGACTATTTTGTTAGACAATCATGTCAATCATTCCACATATGACTCTTGGATAGATTGGGGGGACTCCATTCCTGATTCATAAAATAGATATGATTAAATATATTCTTCTAGTATCCTATCATTTTTGGGCTTCCATCTATGTGTGACCCAAATCTTGTTGTGAAATTTTGGTACCTAACTTTTAGTGTTATCCATTTAAACCATGCCTTAGATAAGAGAATCCATGGGAACCTAACCTTTATGGTCACCCATAGAGAATTATCTATTTATTGATAAGTGTTTTATCTTGAAAAAGCTATCACATATTATTTTTAGATTATTTATTATCTCACAATCTTATCTCATGTATTCCAACTACATGTATCCATGATTCTAATTACTTAGTTTATGAATTTATATTCCTTCCACAAAATCAATATGTACAAACTATACTGATGGGTAACTCTTTACAAAACTCATATATTGAGTTACTAAACAAAATTAAAACTTAATTATATATACACATATTTAAATTTATCCCATAGTTAATGTACACAGAACCCTTTCATGTTATTTATTACAATCGTATAAAATTAATAACCCCAAATATTATGTATAGTGTGATAGGTATCCCACCCCCTATTTTCCAGATATATCCTAATATCCTAGTCCAAAGTGTATTCTAACATAAAGTCCAGCCAACAAGGTTCTTTACTCAATAAAGACTCTAATTCTATTATAATTCTAAAACCAAACATTTATAAACTATAATTAACATCAAAATTCAAGCTCATAACCCATAAACTAGCCTAATTAAATGAAAAAAGAAAACTAAATCATTTATCATACCTGTAACAGCCTGAGATTTTATGAAAAACATTCTTTTTTATTTCACTAATGTCTTGTGTTGTACACTACACCAAAAGGAGCTTGCACAACACGCATCTTTGACTTGCCTTGCATTACACGCAATCGCAACCTTCCTCGATAGTGTGTGTAGTACACAATACTGAGTTTCACGAAACAACGATATGCTATTAAGATATTATTAAAACTAGCCGTTATGAATAGTAATAACCACTTTTTAAATTTTAGAAATTTTAGCTCTCAAAATGTACTTCATTTTTGGATTCGGAGTATCGAATTTAGCCTAAGGTAAAATTTTGGTACATTTCGGATAACTTCCATATTCTGATGAATAGTGAAAATTACTAAATTATAATTAAAAACAACTTTTTTAATCGAAATAATTAATAGAGATAAATTATTAATTTGAGTGGTTTTAATGTATATTTAGAATATATTTTTACAATTCAATACAATGTTGGTCATTGGATGTAATTTCACATTTACACCAGACATAAACAAGTGTCAATCTTTTGATAGATATTGTTTCTTAAAAACACGCTATTTAACAGCGGGATTTAATTATAAAATTAATTAATGCAACTTCTATGTTATTAATTTGGTAAATTAGAGTTCATTTTTGAATTTGGAATATGAAATATAACTTAGGATGAAATTTTGGCATTTTTCTGAAAACTTTCAATTTTTGATGAATAGTGAAACCACTAAGTGGTAGGTTAAAAACTGAATTTTGCATAAAACATAATTTTACCGCTTCTGTGAATGGAATTTCGAAAATCCGACAGACACGGTTAATATCAAGGACTAAAATGTGGTTCAATGAGATGAAAATAATTTTTGGTGAATAGTAACTTTTTACTTTTTTTTTACCGCGGTTAATAGTAAATAGGGTAACTAAGGGTAAATATGATATTACTATTACCCTAACACATGTCCTAATTCTATTGGATAAGTGTAATTCGACCAAAAACAACCTTATGAATAAAATATGACCATTTAGGCCCACTTGGGTAAGATTAGGACATTTATTATTAATTTATTTAAAGAAGGGTTAAAATAGTTAAAATCAATGTTTAATAAGTAAATAATTTTTAATATGGGGTTATACATAAGATAAATTAGACTATAAATATTCATTAGAAATCTAAAAAGATTTCCTACATAATTTTATTTTATTTATAATTTTTAGACATTAAATAATTTAATTTATTTATGACACAATTATGATGCAGTAATTATCTTATTTATGAAATATTGACATAATTGATGTTATAAACACCAAAATAAATGTAATTTGAGGCTTTTTATGAATTACACTAATTTTATAGGTTACTATGATATATTATTGTTGATTTAATCAACTTGGTTCGAACATATAATTCTGTTATGACTTTCACAAAAATCATATATCAAATATTGTCAAAATTGACACAAAATAGTTTTTAAATCAAATATTATATTATTAATTGTTATTTTATTCCTAAAAATCTAAGGTTCGGCCAAATGACATAGAGAAGGATATATATATTAATAATAAACAATTTGGGGTTCGTTTGGCATGTTATAGTAAGTGTATTAACCATATAGTGAAAGAAAACAAAAAGACACGGTAAAAGTTAAATTATTTAACTTAGAGTTAAATCTAATTGATAAGGTTAAAATAATACCCTAAACTTGTATAAATCCTATTGGATGATAGGATTTCTACCCATCCCCACTTTAGCTTCGAAATAAGACCCTTTGGAACCATTATAAACCGATTTTGACTTTAATATAAAATAATATTTTGAGATATTCCTAAGGTGCCCCTCTACTCCCTTATAAAAGGGTACCTCCTCCCCCTCCTCCTCACACCAAATTGAGCACTCAAGCTCGGCCAAACCATGACAAAATCCCTTCTCCACTTCCCTAGAATAATACTAGAGGTCCTGGTCTTCTTCAAAGACTAATCTTAGTTCCCTAAGTGGAGGATTCAAAGAGGCGTTCCAAAGAAGAGGTAATATCCATTACCAATCTTTTTCAATTTCTTTCTTCTTCAACTTCTACTTCATTAGTTGTTTCATGATAAATTAATAACATAAGTATTTCTTATATACTGATATGTTATTATAAATATGAAAAAACTCTAATTAACCTTCTATCCATCCTACAGAAAAAGAAATCACCGCGCGTGCGTACGTACGGAATACCGTCTCCACGCCGTGGTGAAATCTATTTTCCACCACCACCATACCTGGATGGGTATAATGGTTTAATGAGTAACTATATATGACTATTATAAAGTGATATTGATACTGAAATAGTATAGATATACTTCAACACAATTCCATGACCATGGAAATGATATCATCGCTCGTGCGTACGTACAGACTACCGTCTCCACGACGCGATGAGATTCATTCTCAATGATTAACCATTCATGAATGATTATAAAGAATATATAATAAGTACTAATGAAATATATGACATAATAATGATACTGGATTTATGTATATTTATATGTATGTCATCTACTTAATTCCATTCAATTCAATAAGGAAACGAAAACAGCGTCCATGCGTACGTACGGACTACCGTCTCCATGAATGGTGTATTTCCTTCCATTTATCGATATTATATATATATATATATTCTGAATATATATTATATATAAATAATGTTTTACATTCTGGATATAAGTAATCATGATCCAAGTAATCATATTAAAAATTACAAGTTAAAAACACGAACGACAAATGAGACGATTTTACCCAAAACGCTACTTTAACATGAATTTACAAAAGAACGGGTAATATTAAGTAATAAGTGGACCATATATGATATAATAACAATGAATATGATTTTGGAATAAGTCAATAACATGATTTAAATCATTATACAAGAGGTTCGGACACTTACAAAGCAAGTCGGACATAAGGTAAAGAAAATATCACAATCTCACTTTTATCCGAGATTGTTTTTACTTTGGTAATTACTGGGGTGTATTTTATCATCCACATCCATGTTCCCTAAATATGTAATATTATTTCCATCCTTCTACAATAGTTTATATCCAATTTTACCCTTCGGTGAGTTTTTAGTAAAAAATATGAAAGGAATCTTTTGTCGTTTTTCGTACGAGGTACTTTTTTTACTTTTCCGACAAAAGTATGAGAAGAATGTTTTTTAACTTATACGGCATGAATGGATTTTTAAACATTATTTCCAAGAAGCTTACTTTACAAGTTTTCAAGTTTATTTTTAATCAACTTCTTTTATTTTAATGTTTTATGACATGTTCTGAAAGGAAAAATGTTTTTGAAGAAGAAAGGATATTTTCCTCAAGAATGGAGTTCAAGTGTTTTATCAAAATTATTTTCCATCTAAGATAATAAAGGGTTCTGTTTTTATCCCTATTATTACATTGATTTGATCATGTTGTGATGGAATTATTTTTATGAATTCCTTTATCTTATATGAATTGATTTATGATGTCATGATGTTTCAAGAATCCCATTTTTGTTACATGTGTTATGCGATGATGTATGTTTTATGATTATGTGGCACACATAAGAAAGGATTCATTATAAGATGGGTGGGACCTATATCTCCCTCCAATGCATTGGGTAAAGATTTTATATCTCATGAGATAGACATGGCTGGAATGGTAGGTTATACCGGTTCAGTGAAACAGGACTGAAACGAGGGTTACTCGATTCAGAAAGGGACTTTGTCCACTAAGATAGTCTTGGTAATGAGTCTTGACTAACAAGAAATTATTATCTATGATTATGTGTGAATGCCACAAAGTTTCATGTTTTAGGTTATGATTATTGTGATTACATTTCACTGCCATTATTTACCCCATGTTATGAAATTATGATCTCTTTTGCAGGTTAAGATTTCCAAAAGTTATGTGCTTATGTATATGATGTGATTGATATTTCTTTTGTTTACCCTTACTAAGCATTTGAGCTCACCCTTTTATGTTTTCTTTTCCCCAGGATATAAAGAAAGGTTTTAGGTAAAAAAAAGGAAGATCTTTATGGGAGATTTTGAAGATCTTTCACCACGATTAGAAGATTATATTCCGAGTTTCCAAAGACACTAAACTATTACGATCCTTGTGTGTGTGTTTTTTGTTATGTACTAAGTATTCCACAGAAGTAATGTAATGTCAATGTACGTCAGGCTTCGGGTCTCTACAAAAATAAACCAACACACCTTTTGTTAAATTTAAATAATTTTCTAAAAAAGGCCTTATAATATAAATGATTTATATTCTTATTTATGTACATTTCATCAACATAAATACTTGCATACAAGATTTTTCATAATAATTTATAATCAATTTATAAATTATTATACCATGTAAATCCACTTTGAAGGATGATCTAATCTGCAAAGACTTTTCTGTTATTGGTTAAATCACTTCTTGGATTTTTCACAAACCATTTAGGCTCATTCCATTAATGACTTTTGAGAATTTTTAAAATATAAAATTTGTATTAAAATTAATATATTCATAAACATTTTGGATATAATATAGAATGCGGTATTCCTTTATGAAAGAAATTTCTAGGAATAAACTATTATCATTTTACAAGATCTAATCCATTATATATATATGTTATTTTTTTAAAACCACGACTATTTTTTTATGTACAAGATGATATAATTAAACCTAATTATAGAAAGAATACCAAGTCCAATTCAAAATTTATTTTTGTTATATCCATATTATTGGGGTTTTATATAGAAACCCTATTTTTTCTTATATTACTATTAGATCATTTTAAAGATAAAAAACATAACAGTGTTAAAATTCCAGAAAGAAGTGGTTTAGTGTCTTGGAAAAATTATCCTTACACATAAATTTTAAATAATAAAACATAAACATTTTTTAATTATTTCATCCTTAGATTCTGAATCACCTAAAGATTCATGTTAGTACTTGTAATCACCTAAGGATATACATAAAGGATATGGGCGAGCTAAAATCCATTGAGAGGATAGATAAGAACATTAATCAATCTAACATTGGGTGAGAATAATAATAAGCATCATAATATAATCATGTAATCATCATCAAAATCAAGAGATTAAGAATTAGATAAAGGAATGGAATGTGTCCATGCATAAAAATGAATCATATGCCTTAATGATCAACTACTATAGATATTTGTGAACAAATATAACACCAGTTTCAATAATATTTCATATTATCTCATGAGATTCATCACATTAACCAATGCATTAGAGTGATATATAATTCCTGGGTACCCATCAAATCATAATTATTACATAATCATGCATTAAACATAGTACATATATCAATATTGGATATAAAATAACCTTATTGGAAACATGTATATCCCATAATATAAAAGGTATGAACAATAAAACTATATTTGAGGAGTATTAAATGAACATCCACACATCATCATGTAACATGTATGCTACCATGCTCTACACCATGATTTGGTGTCATTCACCACACCATATTTTAATTTGATAGATATACACCCTAAATCTTAATATATTGTGATATATGTTAGCCTATATTGTACTTCATGATATAGGTATATCATATGTTATGATATCTTTATCATTAAAGGCATGTTTTTTATTTTGTGGGAATATAATATTTTATGATATGGTGATATCATAAATCCTTCCTACCCAAGATAATCATAATTTATAATTGTACTATATCATATATTTTTTTTTGTGAATTTTTTTATGATTTGAAAAAACCCTTTATGATTGATTTGGTAATTTAACCATTAAGTGTTAATATTTGGAATCTTATATAAAATCATATCATTATTCATACATTTCATAATATGAAACACATGAGAGGATAAATGTTATATTTTTATGAAACATTTATGAAGAAAAAACGTATTTACTAATACATTTCATAAAATATGATTAAATGATACAGGAGGATCACTGATCATCCGCAATGCCTATAAAAGGGGGAAATACCATTTAGTGGTTAGTTCGATCATATTACTACCTCCAATCACTTCTCTTACTCCCTAAAGCTTTCTTCCTTATCCTTACTTATCTATAGAGAGATATTATCATATATTGGATGCAACATGGATCCCATACAAGAGTTAAGTGGTCCAGTTCATTCTTTGAAACACCCTATAGGGAAGGGTCCTTCAGTTGTTTCTCAGTGGTATTCATCAAGATATTATCAAAGATAGTAGTAGAGGATTGTCAGTGAGGTATATGTTATTTAATTTTTATATACATGGTGTTGGTTTCAATGCATTTTTTTCATGGTAATGCAATTTATAAGGTCTTTAACTACTTTCAACAAGTTTTTTTCAATCCTTAGAAACCCTTCAGCATTATTTGAATTTTCCATGCCGACCAATTCATAAAATCAAGTTTAAAATGATGAAATTTTGACATTGTATTAATTTCCTATTGGATATTATTAAAAATTATATAGGTTTTATAATGTGGTAACTATAACAATATCGGATATGATAGTCCATGATAATGTTTTAAATGTGGCTTGTTTTTTTATATGTGATATTATATGCTATGATATGATTAACCAATACAAAATATGATATTATTTCCACTATCATAGTATAAATCATTTAGGTTTCACTATATCATAGTATGTGATAGGGGATATCATATTGGGTGATAAAATTGAACAACATATAAAAATCAGCGTATCAGATCATACATACAATATTTTTTGCAACCATTAGGTTGTAATATTTGATTTGTTATCAATTAAGAGTTTTTTTGAATTCATGTGAAAAAGATTAATATATGTCAATATGACTGGAGAGGTATTTTTCAAATTATGGAATTAGTAGTATCACATAATGAGTAATATATTAACACTATGAATGAAGCTATAAAATATAGCTAAGTGTTGAATAATACATTAAAGTTTAATAATAAGGAAATAATTTCATATCAATCATTCAAATATTACATAATATTTCGTACTTTTTTCAAATTTGACATTTTTTTTACAGGATATGGATCAAAGATCACATTGAAAAGACAGTTAAAAATATTTTTGTGGATTTAGAAATTTTTAGAATCTCATGCATTGGAAGACATGTTAGGCTGTAATAGGATAATTATTAAAATCATATCAAGGAGGCTACACTCAAACTACAAGATATTGAAAAGCTATTGGGACATGGTTATAGAGCATCAATAAATTTTTAAATGGAATAATGCTATGCACCCTGGAGCACTCTACCACATAATTATTGATAAATGAATTGATATAAGTTGTGGAAATCACACCAAGTTTATATTTGAGTTTTAAATATTGCTTTTTTGTTTAGAGAAGATGGATTTGATGGTTTTACTAAGATCATGTTGTGATAAAAGAAAATATTTTTCGACATGGTAGTGATTAATGAGGCTTTCAGATTAATCAAAGTTGTTTCAACTTAAATGAGTTATATATAGAAAATTACTAACAATTGAGTTTAATTTATATTTTTTAGAAATTTAGTGGACTTAATGAACTTTATGGGAAGATAATGGACGGGTTTGAAGACCCATTAAGTGGGTTATTGGTTAAAATCTTATGAAACATGTTTTTGAAAAATTGATTCCCTATTTTAAAGGAGAATAAAATAGAGGATATTGATATTCAAGTGAGGAAATATTAAAAATGAAAAAAATAGAGTGAAGAGAAAAACATTTGAAAAATTCAGAAAAGTAGTGAAAAGGAATACAACCATCAGAAAAACTCCATTAATGATTCGGACTTGAATAATTAATTAAATAATAATGAAAGCGCACATTATAGGTATTGTGTTCATCTTGTTGAATAATTATTTGTACAAATATTTTCATCAAATTCTTTTTCTTTCTTATGTCAAAGTAGTGTGACAAGAGATAATAAGAGGGAGTTCTCATTGGTTCGGTAATGAACCTTTCCTAAATAGTTTCAAAACCATTAGTGTGTATTGTTAATCCTTGGTATATAGACACATTATTAGTTTATTCTCCTTGCACTACCCCTTTATGGTGAACCAAGTAAAAAACTTGTTCCCATACATTAATGTTTTTATCTCAATACTGTATGTGTACATAGAAATCAATAGGTTGGAGTTATTGCTTCTAACATGAGAAAAACATCTAGTAAAGAGGAAAAAAGAATAGATCAACATAATTCACACCCACTCTTAGGGTGTGTTGGTTAAGTGGCTATATAAAGTAGTATAAGAGATAGAATTTTATTTCATGAAAAATCTATCTCCATGAAGCATTCTGATATAAATAATGTGACTAATACAAAAGGTTCTTTTTTTATTGATGGATATAGCTTCGAGATATGGAATAATCACTTTATATCTCACATATGATCTCTCAAACTTGATGTCTCCCCTTCTACAGTACTGAAAATGCATGTTAGCAGTTCTATGGGAATGTTAATCATTAACATTGACATGATACTTTTTGATGTTGATGAAAATTATCAAAATGAATGATATAAGGACTAGTTGAATCAGATCTATATGGATTTGATGGAATGAAGAACAAAAAAAACTAATTGAAAATGGTAAATATATATAAAGGGTATAACAAGGTTAAATAAGATAAATAAAAAGTGTTTTATAATAATTTTGATGATTTGAAGATAACCTAAATGTGAACATTACTGGTTTGTTCATTCACATTATAGAAGTTGTCAGATCCATTTGAGGACTTGGTGACCAGATGAATGAATTTTATATTATGAATAAAATTCTCAAAATATTTCCACTACCACAAAATTACAAGGTATCATCACTTGAAGAAAAAAATCACATAGTTATAAATCGTTAAAATCGTTACAGTGAGTTATTGGATTATAAAATGTATAAGAAACCTGAAATTTCATACAACCAGTCCTCAAAATATATTACATTAAATTCTATAGAGAAATTATATGCATACAAATCTATATTCCAGGAATAATAAGTTAATATTGTATTTACATCACTAATTATAATCATTTTTACTCCAAAAAATGGATGTCTGAATGAAAAATCCCATTGGATTGTTTTAATATTGGAATATTTGTGAATATTAAATAAAAATTTAAAAGGATGATGGAAAATAAAGTATATGATTATGTGAAGTCATCACAATAGAGATGGTTTCCTCCTATATGAAAAATTATATCTGGATGTTTAATTGTAAACATATACAAGTGGAAATGTTTGTTAAGTAAAGAAAAAGAATAAAATCAATGGTGACTTGAAGTTAATAAATTTGAGTTCATTTAATATGCATGAATTTTTTCAAATAAAAATATTTAAAGAAAAAATTTTGATATGAGAAAGAAGATCAATCTAAAGGAGTTTTAAACATGAAAGTCAAACTCTAAAGGGACATTGAAGAATTTGGAATTAAATGAAATTAAAACTGAAATATAGAAATTTTGTTGAAGGAATAAAGAACATATGTTGATCAAATTGAAACTTATATTACTAGGTCAAAGATAATGGTGGATTAATTTATAGATGATCAAAATTATTTAGAATAAGTGTTGGACTTCATAGTTAAAATTGAATAGTAATGAAAAATGATATATGATCTCAATACAAATTTGAAAGAGAGAAGAAAGATGGTTGAATCTATATTTTGATGTTTTATCTTTAATACATATGCTTGAGGATAAACCAAAAATTGGATATGGTTAGAAAAACAATCTTTTAGTATATTATTTGATAAGGAGTAGATATAAATGGAAGGAAAATGTACATGAACTATTAAGAAGATCATAAATGAGCATAGGACCAGCATAATGGGAAAGAATAGAATATAAGGTGAATTTATGACATCAAAGGTGGGTGGAGCTTCTATATATATTACATAAAAATATAAATTTGGTGATATATCTCAATAACTTTTGATTTTCTAACAATACATAATATACTCCCAATATGAAGGATTGTGTTGTGGGAGAAATAATAATTTTTATACTTTGATGAAATGCCAATTCTATGGATTTCTAGGTTATAAAACGGCATGGTGCATATTGGCAGAAATTAATTTTATATTTGAATCTCTCAGGAGTCAGCAACATAGAATAAGAATATATATTTTTTCATGAAGAGAAAATTATTTTTAAGGATATTATTATAAATACTCTAACTTCGGTCATAAGAAAATAAATTGTAGGCAATAGAGAAGTCAAACATAATGTATTCAAAGCTGAATCAGAATGTTTTATTAACAACCATATATGATTCCCTTGAGAAATAGTTTTTATCCTTAGGATGAAGAGGAATATTACCTTTTAACTTTAAATAAAAATTGATGAGAGTCCATATTGTGTCTAAACTCAACCATAAATATCTTTGATGGAGAATATGAATAATTAGAAGGCCATATTGGAGCATATTACAATCCAATAAACCAAAAATTATAGAATTTTGATCCTTGATAGTGGGTGTTCATCCCAATGGAAAAAATAGAAATCTCATATAGAATGTGAATATCCATGATGATGGAAATATAAGATTTGATAATTATGGAGTGACAATAATCAAGGGAAATGGAAATTAAAGTTTTCCTAGAGATGAACTAAATAATATAGAAGGAATTTACATTGATGGACTTTATCATAACATGCAATGTGTTAGTTAATTGTTTAATTTTGTAATTGAGTTCACATTCAATTAGAAGTGATATCTTTTGAAGGAAAAAGTTGAAGACTTTCTAATGAAGGGGTTTATAATGAAAATCATCCTATATAAGGTGAATAACAAATTGAACATTTTTATCCTTTAGTGGAATAAGAAAACAATCATTTTATTCAAAGGCCCAAACATATGGATCAAAAATACATAGAAAATACTTCAAAACTGAGATCTAAAAATTATATTTAAAATATGAGATAGAATTGGGAAATATTTATGATACGTGTGTAAAGGGGATATTGGTTAGATATCCATTCTAACAGAAGAATGGGGGGCCCAAAAATATACTAGATCTAATCCAAACTAATATGGAAGGTACCAAAATGGTTCCCAAAACATACCACGACAAATAACTCATTTTTCTGTTGAATATAGTAAAATGGGTTGTATCTTGTTCTTGTTGGATAAGATTCATGTGATTCAGTACATTAAAAAATTTGAGAGGATAATTGATAATAATACTGAAAGATTGATCGTAATTCTTTGAGTTTTCAATGACATGGAGTAAATATATCATGAGGTGTATTATTACTTATAGAATCATGTTATTGAGAATAAATTTTCCTTAGTGATAAAATCAGAATAGAAAATTATGTTAGAATGGTTATCAACATGGTAAATCATTTCTCATCAATAGTGGAATCACTTGCAACTATTAGAAGAAATCCAAGAAAGTAGAAATATATGGGAAAAAATCATTATTTATTGATCCCTGAGAAAAGATGGACCCTTATGATATGTGTTGTAGAAGAAAGACAATATTGAATAACATTATAGTGATTACAAGAAGCTATTACATTTAGAAGAAGGATGGTAACTGAGTAAAATATTAGAATAGATTTGGAATCCTAGATGTGATTATGGATTTTGAGGAGGAATGGAAATTTAATATTAATTAGGGTGGTTTAAGTAGTCTAACATGTGAGGATAATTCCTAGGTTAAATTACTTGATAAAGTAGTATGTGAAAGTAGTCAATATATTACTCAATGTATAAGAATATGAGTAGTGGTAGATGAGTGAAATTTCATTTCTGATAAAGCTTCATCAACACAAACTCAGTGGATGATAACTGTAAGTCACACTACCCCATTGTATCTAGTAAAACCAACCTCTTTTGAAGAAGCCATAAAGGATGACTCATGGGTTATGGTCAGGAATTATGTGTTAGAATAAATTTATAAAGATTATACATGGGGGATGATGGATAAACCAACAAATTATAATATCATTAGAATAAATTGAGTGTTCTAAAATAAGCAATATGATTATGGTAATGTCATCTAAAAAATTCAATATTGGAGTGTAAGGGCTATGCACAAGTAAAAAGAATTGATGTGGAAGAAACCTTTTCATAAATGGTAAGACTTGAGGTAATAAGATTATTTCTAAATATTTATGTCCATAAAAATTCATAATCTACTAAATAGATGCTATGATAGAATTATTAAAAGGTATTCTTGAAGAAAAAGTGTAGATCAAAATCTGGTGGGTTTCACTATTGGTGATGGGGAATTAAATGCGTGCATGTTAAATAAGTCATTTTATGGAATTTAATAAGGAACATGTGTAAAATCCTAGTTTTTATATATGGAATATTAAATTTTTATTCTGATTGTTTTACTTTAAGAATATACTAATGGAAGTGCTTAGTGTGATCACAAGAGTTTCATGGGATGTTCAGGCTTGTACGTTACGTGAAGCCTCAGTTTTGGAAGAAATTGGTGGGCCTTAATGTTATTAGAAACTATACTACCTAGTTAGGATAGTTAGTCTAAACTATATGGGATGGTCTTGTGCTCTTTCTAGGGCAGCACATGTTTTTCTAACCAGGAATTCTTGTCCACATATCCATAAAAGTGTTGCATGCCTTATTAAATAGGCATGTTGAATGGGTTGTTCATATTTAGTAAAACTATGTGCTTAGTCGGGAGATGGGTGTCCCTGGATATAGGTTTTCACATGGTTGGTGTACGGTTTGAAACACCATGTGGGGTAATTGTGAAAACCTCTAAAAAATGGTAAATGATGATTTTTCCTCCATTTCGTTACAGGGGATAACCCTTTTCTTTCTCCCCCCCCCACACACAACAACCCTCATCCATGGAGATATCTCTTTCCACTTAAAGCTAGGCTTGATGATATCTCAGCTATCTTTTGTTTATTCAATCCACTATTAATATCTTTGTATTTTTACTAGAAAGTAATTCTTTCCACTTTCACTATTTTTCATTTATAATTATATTGACAGAGTTACTTTGGTGCGAGCTAATATTCCATGTTTCTAAAGAATTAGTATATTTGATGGATTTCTTCTGTTTTAACCCATATTTAGGGCCTAAACTGAATAAGGAGTTGTCTAACAATATAAGGCATGTTTTTACAATATTTTACCATAGTGTATTGGTATTTTTTTATTATTTCATTGTTCTGCACACCGATTTTTTTATGAGATGCTTATGAAATTGAATTCTCCATAAATTACATGAATCAGTATGACCTATATAATTCATCAAAATTATTTATGTCCTAAAGGTGGTCAAGGACCATGAATTCAACCAAACCTTGGGCATGTTTCTAAACTAAAAAACACCACTAAGGGATGCTTATGAATTTTATCAACCTATTGGGGTGTGTAATTTTACCACTTTTTTATGGGATTTTTAGTGATATTATTAACATGTAGATTGAAGTAAATGGATGACAGAATATAAGAACGTGTCTAGGTTCCCTTGTCCATCATCCATTCTTTCGTAGGCTTGAGATAGTTTTTAAAACTAAAATTTCAAAGTAAGATGAACAGGGGGATTCTTGAGAGAATTGTCTTTCTAAGACTAACCTATAGTTTGATCAGAATTTTGAGGTGAGTTAATTGCATAATTAAATTAGATGTCCAATATAATTAAAATGTGAATTTGAATTGCATGGTTATACTTTGGGCAGATGACAAATATTATCACTATCCCATGTGTGAAACATGGGTTTCGACTGAGGATTCCTTGAACTGACATATCCAGATTATTTTATTTAAAATAATTTTAAAAGGAATTATGATGAACGATGTCTGACACATGGGTTCTCATAAAAATCACATGGATAGAATCAATTGGTAGCTAGATTACATATTACATGAGTGATACTTGGAGTCCCTATACGGTCTTCCAGGGATGGATATTTAAGGAAGATTAATTTATATGCTCTGAGTGCACTTGGAATCTCTATGTTGAATTTCAATGATTGAATCGTATAGAAGAAAATTATATAAGCAAAGAGTGAACCTTGGACTCTCTATATGGGCTTCCAAGGATTGACTTCGAGGGAGGTGACTTTATACTTCACATATAATGATACCAGGGTTCTTATGAGGAATTATTAGGATAGGATTGTATGGTGATGGGTTCTTGATATGCCTGGAATGATACTTGGTTTCCATATTTTGAAAGATAATAAATGGATTAGGTTACTTATAATCATAATGAATTAATTTTATGACTTGACTTCCCAGAAAGAGAAAAATATTGGATTTGGTCAAAGACTTACATTTTATGATGGCCTTACTATACATATCGTGATCAGATATGATTCACAGTGGATTCTTGAGATAAGATCTTGGTCGGAATACTTTATTACAAATTAATTCATGAATAATTATTTATTCAAATATATAATGTCTTAGGCTGAACTAGGTAGCATGGGGGGGGGGGGGGGTGGGGGTTGATGGAAATTCAAACCTATGCATGTTATTGATTTACCTCTTTAATTTAAATGCACTACTGTTATCTACAAGCTATTTATTATGTACTCATAGACTGCATCGAAGTAGACATCATTGGTGGTAGCCTACTGAGTGTATCTTACATCCTGTTCAGGGTGTCGTTGGGTACCCTATAGCCTTTATTTATACAAGTAGTGATAAGGGAAGGAGACTTGATTTGGATTCTTTAATACCTTTCTAGGATAGTGTACAAGTGAAAAGAGCCTAGACTATGCTCAAGATTCTACTAGAGATTGACTTTGGTCATTTGTTCATTTTTTTATATCATGTTTTAAATGACTATTCCCATAATCCCACTATATTTAATTTTCGTATAGCATTCCATGATCATAAGTTTTGTAAATGTCATTGATGGATGTTATTCACTTGGTTATTTATTTTGTGGATGATTATTCTTCCACTATCTATTTATCATTTACACTTACTCTATTGATCTATATTATATTAATTATTTGCTACACACTGATCATTAATGTATATTCATCCCAGTATTATACCACGGACCATCACTGCTAGTCATCAGCCTTTGGAATATTGGGAATCATCGTTAACGTCATATGGCCAACTAGGTTCAGTTAATTCTGAGTAAGCTAGGTCCATGACATCACAAAGTGGTATCTTTTATGTTTCTTTATTTTTCGTACCTTTATAATTGGGATGGTATAAAAGAGAAATAGGATGTCTTGGGATTTTTTCATGAGCTTATGCATGGGAGTAGATAACCCATTTATAGTGAAAATTCAAATTACTTTGGATGGGACATGTTGTTCTTGATTGTTCTTATTATATTTTTCGTTAATTCACCATTTGGGGAATCGCTTGATGTTTGATATTCCTTATGATAATGGATTTTTTCTCTTATCCCTATAGGCTTAGGAAAACTTTCATCATGCATCCTTTTAGGAACATAATGATTTATATGTCATGCATATGTCATGCCATGTTTATATTACAATATGCATTACCTATAACATGTTTTGGTTCCTTTATTTACATTATTATGAAATTTTGATATCATTTCATATAGGGATTGGATAAATAATTTATTATGATTAGGTGGACACCAAATTTCAATTTATAAAGTGTATGAACATTTATAAATTGAAAATTTTGATTAATTTCACTAAACTATTGTAAATGATTGTCTATGTAAGTGAGTATGAACTTAAAATAAATTTTATTTTAAAATGAAAATTTTAATATTAAATGGGGATTCTCATCACAACTTAAACAGTCTTTTTCATGTGTAACATGTAATTAAGACTTTATATACTTGGAATGTTTACTTATAGTAGATAACTTGACCCATACCTGACTATAGTAGTATGGAGTAGGTAGTGTCTCTTATTTTTATTATGATATTCAGGTTGTCCATAATGAGATTTAGGATTAGGAAGAGGGGTGTGGCTATTATACAAGAAGTCATGTACTTATCATGTTGAAATATTTTCGATTATAGTGGAGATTTTTTTGAGGTTCGCATTTGAAATTTCTGAAGATATTACACCATGATGGCGTCAAGTCATATTCCAAGAGGGTAGTGACAACATTTCTCCAAAGGTGGTTGGACCTTTGCCACCACTAGAGCCTCTCGTAATTTTACTGGAGGCACCCAAAATTATATCTAATATGAGAACTGATTCCAAATTTAGAGAGGGTTTTATATGTCTTATAAATATTGTTTAGGGAGCTATATAACCTACCCTGATTATGGAAGAGTTGATGTATGAGTTTTAGAAGCAGCATCCACACCCATTTTTGGGGGATGGTGGTCCACAGGGTGAAAAGTCATGACCAGAGGCCATGCTATTGATTTCAAGCATCTAGAGGCTCCTCTTGGGAGTAGAGTGAATGTCTCTGAATATATGTTACAAAATTCCTCATAGAGATAGCAGGGCATTATTACCCAGATGGATCATCATCAAGATATTTCATGGTGGGATTTTTAGATGTCCTTCTATGATTATTTCTATTCTGAGTCATTGTGTAATGAAAAAAACTATGTTACCCTCAAAACTGGAACCTGGCCGAATCTGTCTCATACCTGAAGGGAGTTTCTGATCCCCATAGGCTAGAGAAAAGCACCTGGGCATTGATCAAAAAACTAGATGAAATTGATTTCACAAAGTTTGTACAAACACATGGAAAATATATTCAAATGGAAAAGCAAGATATACCAGAAGAATGATAAATATATTCCATCACTAGAAGAAATTCAGTAGAAACAAGCAACTATAAAAGTAGATAAAACTACCCAATACAAGTCCAAATACAAAGGACTATAACTGTAACGAACCGGACCCGACCAGCCACCCGAGCAGTGCGGAACGGGTCGGGTGTCACTACCATAGGTACACCTACCCTGAACTCCAAAGGCTTGCGACTAGTAGAGAGGGTATGTTAGGTATATTGGGGAGTCTATACCCTCTCGGGGGATAATAATAACGGTACTGGTCCAAGTATAATAGTAAAGATACAGGGGAAAGAAAGACTCAAGAGACTCAAACCAGACCTACAGATCGTAAGCCTAATCAATATAGATAAACAAAGGAAGCAATAAATATAACAAAAAAAGCAAAAATAAACACAGCATCATGTTGATAACATGTAACTATTACTGAACAGTAAAACATGCATCCAAAGGAGGTCATACACAACTAAATATAAAAAGGGCACCAATGGCTAACCAACAGTAGCTACAAAAAGTAATCATGACGATATAGAAAACTAAAAAAAACAAAGTAAACCCCATCTAGGCATGACCTCAAGGCCCATACCATCTCCATGAAACAACTAATGAAGCCCAGCTCCTGAAGCTAGCTTCTTTCCTGCACGTAGATCCATATAGTCGGCGCGCGTCCCGAAGGGCCCATGCAGGGTGTGAGACAAATCTCAGTAGGATACCACACAGCGGTGCATACTAAATATATGTGTATAAGCACTCATGCATTTACAAGGAAATCATTAAATAGTATAGTGCACAAGTAAACATAAACTCCACTAGTGCTCAACAACCACCATAGAGTGTCACCTACTTCGACTAACACCAGAATCTCTGTCGTGTAACCCGACACCATGCGCCCCCTAACACCGCGTGTCTCAAGTATCGACATCCTGAAGGCACAACCAAGAATAGTAACCTGACACCATGTGCCTCCTGACACCTCGTGTCTCAAGTACCGATGTCCCGAAGGCACGCCCAAGAATAGTAACCCAACACCATGTGCCTCTGGACACCTCCTGTCTCAAGCTATCCCCTGAAGGCTCGTCACCTCCCACGTGGCTTTCGATGGAAAGAACCCCCAACCAAAATTCCTAACTGCAACTACGGGGGCCTCTACCCACATGAGTGGTCAAAACCACCTCATCATGGAGTATCTCTGTGTGCACTCTAATCAATGTCCTGGGTGAGTGGTAATCACCAAAATAGTACCTAAGCCACCAAAACATCTAACACCTCGTGTCCCTGCAACCATGTCGCTTAAGTCTGATGACATCACCATCCTAGTAACCCAGGCCATGCCCAACCTGAAAGTGGTACTGCCTCAAGCTGACCTCCATGACACCCAATCCCATGATCAAAACCACCCAATGTAACCCAGGCCAAGCCCAACCTGTGATCAACATCAGTCAAGGGTAACCAGGCCAAGACCAACACAGCCCAAAGGGTCCAGCAGATAAAATCCTGCAATTGCATATGTAAAATATTTAAAAAGGCATCATAAATAGGAAAAACATACTAAACAGTTGATTTTCACTATGTGAGGTGTTGTCCCATACCAGCAATGAGGTCTTAAATGCCTCTAAAAATTTATAACAGGCTTTAATAAATTATACTAAACAGTTTAACACATTAATATTTCAATTAAAACCATTTTGGCGTTCCCTGGACAAAATTCCCTGATGAGCCATGGCCCCTCACCCAGCCCGCTCATGAAAACTAGTAACATGGCATACCCAAAGGCACCCCATAGGACCCACAAGAAATTTAATATGAAATAGTAGTTAAGACGGTTCCCGCTCAAAATAACTGAAAACATGCCGAAGGCCATGTCACCCAAACAAACATGAAAACAGAAAATGACGTATTCACCACCTACCTGAGACTCGTACAATGATACTCCTTTGGTAATAGCCACCAATTCAGTCTAAAAGGCGGTAAATCTACAAAAGATTTAAAACCGCTCAAACCTCTATAACTCGTTCTAGAACAAAAATCAAACAAAACGGTCTAAGGGGAATCGAGGCCTTACCGAGTGGGTTCCAACGCATCAATCAGAGTTCGAATCGGGTCTCAGACGGACGATTCTGAGAAGGAACAACGTTTGGCCTTCTTGGATCATGAAACCTGGCCAAATTTTAAGGTTCTGCCTCAAAATGAGGCTACTTCCCATTTTATCGAAAAAACAAAACTTCACGGTTTTTACTTTAGGACTACACACCATGTATATCATTTAACTATTCATTTGGCGGCTGGAAATCCGGAGACTTACTTTCCGAACCTGCCTACATGAGTACACGGCGTGTACTTATGGGTACACAGTGTGTACTTGGTTTCTCTCCTATTCCTCACCGACTTACCCACATGCCATGTATATCCCTCATATACGGCTAGAATACACGGCGTGTCCAATGGGAAGACGAAGTGTACTTGGTTTCAATGATTCTCCCTGGCCAACAGGCCTACACGCCATGTATAACTGCCACACGGTTGGTGGAACATGGCGTGTTTAAAACTACACAGTGTGTAGGATGAAATTTATACATGGTCGACACATGGAATGTACTCGGTGAGCACACGGCCGGTCACTCGCTTTAAATATAAATGGCGTGTACTTAATGTACATGACGTGCAGTCTGGAAATATTAAAAAACATCCCTTTTTCTCCTGTTTCCTCAGAAACGAGTCAAAAATTCAAACAGGGTTGGGATTTTGACAGGTTCTTAAAACTCGGGTTCTTACAAACTACCCACCTTAACATAGCTCATCCCCGAGCTACCGAACGAAACCCGGAAATGGCACTGAACATGCCCATCCTGGTTAAACAACCTGGACTACCCTAGTCCCACAGTTCTGGATAAATTCCTCAAGGGGGCTCCCACCATAGGAATTGCCTACTCGGTCTCAACCAACAAAACTCAAAGAAAAAAAGTTTACTAACCAGTTTTCCGGACACATAGTCCTCCCGTCACACATCGTCACCCCCAGACCCCATTGGCGCTCTTGTGTTTTTCCCAACACCCAACTTATCCTGCACTGCATCGGTGTCCGCCTCCACGAGGTCCTGCATCCCATGGATGCTAAAAAAAAACATGGTGCCTGGCACCTCAAGTAGCCCGCATCCTCGATGCCCCGATTCCCACGGCACCTCAAGTAACCTGAATCATCGATTCCCCGATGCCCACGACACCTCAAGTAACCCACATCCTTGATGCCCTGATGCTACGAATCTCATATATATATATATATATATATATATAATATCACGCACCCGATATGGTGCCAATTCCACTGACTAGTATCTAGTCAGTCCACATACATCTTGTGCACCACGTGCACTCAAAACAGACATTCCTCTACAGGTCATGCCAAAAAGGAAACATGGAAATCACGACCACACCGCGGTGTACCTCTAACCATCGCCGGCTCACCAGTCTGCTCAGCCTCTGGCTGCTCCACAGCGTGCACCTGGCTTGAAATACGGCTTCCTGACACCTGACCTCCCTGAGATGCTTCTCCAGTCACCGGCCACTGACCCCTCAGATGGTTCCCACTGTCTCTATCACAACCTCCTCACACAGCTGAACCTCGACTACCCTCTTCGGGTACCGAACCTAAACCAATGCCAGATGCTACAGTCTGTCCTGGTCCCTGCCTGCCGGCTATCTGGGAAGGTTTTCTGCAAAACCTCTCCAGATTCCCGTCCTATCCACATGACTGAAACTCCTTAAGAGGCCTATTGCACTAAGACCAAACATTTTCATACTGCCCACACTCAAATAAAATCACCGAAGAACTACCACAAGATGGTCTATCTGAATCCCTACTAGACTGCCCTGCTAAAACTCATCCAGTCCGTGCTTCCGACTATCCAAACCATCACCTAAAGCTATCGCCCTACCCAAGAGATACTTTTCTCTCTCATTTACCTCGGCTATGAGCTCATGATTTACCACCTCAGAGAAAGAACCCAGCCTGAAGATGTTCACCTGGACCCGAATGTCATGTCGTAAGCCATCCTCTAAGAACCTCACCCTAGCCGCATCATCTCTAACCATTCCAGGTGCAATGTGAGACAAATCTGTGAAAGTAGCTGCATAGTCCATGACAGACATATCCCCTTGCTGAAGACTCAATAACTCTCGTGATCTCTCTGACCTTAGTGTCTCCGGGTAGAAGTGTTCAATGAACCTTCCCTCAAATTCCATCCAAGCTAGTCCCTCGTGCCTACGAGCCTGAACTTATACGTCCCACCAACACTTTTCCGGTCCTCTCAGCATGTACATTTCCAGCTTGACCCTCTGCCCTGGAGGCATCTCGAGCTTCTCAAAGATCATCTGCATACTCTCTATCCAGTTCTCAGCCACTTGCGGACACCCTCACCCTAAAAAACCAGTGGGTGTTGTGACTGGAACTCCCGCGTCAGATACGCCATAGAAGGCTTTGTACCATGTGTGCCTCTATCAATCCCCTGCATGACACGTACCAGGATAGCTCAGTGCTGCTCTTCAAGCCATGGTCCGAATGCTGCCAAACCCGGCTGCTGCCCTGACTGCACTAGATCCTGAACCTAATCCTGTCCCTGAGCCTGTACCTGCGGCTCATGCTCTGCCTACACCGGATTCTGAACCCGATCCTGTCGTACTGTAACTTCTCCTTCTTGACGCTCCATCGATTCATGAAGGAGTAACCCACTAAATACCATAAATGGTTAGAAAACCCATATATATATATATCAATATATTTTACGCAGACAAGGAAAGCTATAAATGGCCGTGCATAACAACTACCCTTACTCCCCCTCACTGCAACCCATTCCCCACAGCATCATGGCCTCATGGCCTCCTTACCCGCCCTCAATAGAGAAAATTATCAAAAGTACCTTGGGCCATGCCCATCCTGACAACTCACGTTTCCTCAAACCGACGACCGAGTCACCCAATCCTAACAATTACAATGCCTTAGCATGCAATTCTATAGATATATAAAGCATGGAATCAATATTACAATAAACAAAAATTCTATCAGGAGTTTCACCTATTCTTATTTCAAAGCATACATAGCATGTTAATTGATTTTTATTCACATGGAATTATCACTTCACAAAGCATACATGAAATTATGAAATTGAAATACCCTAAAATGTGTCTATCAAAATCTAGGCAACCAAGCCTTGCCATACCGGGCCGATGTCCAATTCTCCCTTACCATACTGGGTCAAGGTTAATTTATCAAAATCAAGAATATCACACATCAAGTGAGCCATTGAGGTGGAAATCATATAAATTGTAATCTGAGAAAAAATCCGACAACAATTCCCAGCCATGGAAACTTGGTCCATCCCTCGTACCTGGGGCTGTAGGAACCCAAACACAAGATAGAAACCCAACCCTTGTAACAAACTATATCTAGTCTACCATATACCAAATAGTAAAAGCAGTAGAAATAAAAGAGAAGCCTCAAACTCATTAGTATCCAGTAAAACACTGCTACTAAATCACGGTCAAGAACTCCTCTGATACCACTTTGAAACGACTCGGACCCAACCAGCCACCCGAACAGTGTCGAAAGTGTCGGGAGTCACTAACTTAGGCGCACCTCCCCTGAACGCCAAAGGCTTCCGACTAGCAGCGAGGGTCTATTTGGTATAGTGGGGAGGCTATACCCTCTCATAGGATCATAATAAGGGTACTAGTCCAAGTATAACAGTAAAGATGCAGCGGAAAGAAAGACTCAGCAGACTCGAACCAAACCCGCAGAGCGGAAGCATAATCAATATAGATAAACAGCGAAAGCAATAAATATGACAACAATAGTGGAAATAAACACAATAGCATGCTGATAACATGTAACTACTACTGAACAGTAAAACATGCATCCAAAGTAAGTCATACACAACTGAATATAAAAAGTGTGCCAATGGATAACGAACAATAGCTACAACAAGTAAGCATGCCGATATATAAAAGTAAACAAAAAAAAAAGTAAACCCCAGCTAGGCATTAACTCAAGGCCCATAACATCTCCATGCAACAACTAACGCAGTCGAGCTCATGAAGCTAGCCTCTTTCCTGCATGTAGATCCATAAAGTCTGCACGCATCCCGAAGGGATCGTGTAGGGTGTGAGACAAATCTCAGTAGGATACCACCCAATGGTGCGTACCAAATATATGTTTTTAAGTAGTCATGCATTTAAAAGGAAAGCATTAAACAGTATAGTGCACAAGTAAACACAAACTCCACTGGTGCTCAACAGCCACCATGGAGTGTCACCTGTTTTGGCTAACATCGGAATCTCTATCGTGTAACCCAACACCATGCGCCCACTAGCACCGCGTGTCTCAAGTACCAACATCCCAAAGTCACACCCAATAATAGTAACCCGACACCATGTTCCTCCTGACACCTCGTGTCACAAGTACCGACGTCCAGAAGGCACGCCCAAGAATAATAACCCGACACCATGTGCCTCCGGACACCTCATGTCTCAAGCTATCCCCTGAAGGGTCCTCACCTGCCACATGGCTTTCTACGGTAAGAAACCCCAACCAAAATTCCTAACCGCAACTACGGGGCCCTCTACCCACGTGAGTTGTCAAAACCACCTCATCATAGAGTATCTCTATGTGCACACTAATCAAAGTCCCGGGTGAGCGGTAATCAAAAAAATAGTACCTAAGCCACCAAAACATCTAACACCTCGTGTCCTTGCAACCATGTTGCTCAAGTCCAATGACATCACCATCCTAGTAACCCGGGCCATGCCCAACCTGACAGTGGTTCTACCTCAAGCCGACGTCCATGACGCCCAATCCCATGATCAAAACCACCCAAATAAACCCGGGCCAAGCCCAACATGTGATCAACATCACTCAAGGGTAACCAGTCCAAGACCAATGCAACCCAAAGGGTCCAGCAGATGAAATCCATCAATTGCATATGTAACATATTTAAACAGACAACCTAAACATGAAAAACATACTAAACAATTGATTTTCACTATGTGAGGTGTTGTCCCATACCAGCACTGAGGTCATAAATGCCTCTAACAATTTATAATAGGCTTTAATAAATTAAACTAAATAGATTAACACATTAATATTTCAATTAAAACTATTTTGGCATTCCGTAGACAAAATTCCCTGATGATCCATGGCCCCTCACCCGACCCGCTCATGAAAACTGGTAACATGGCATACCCAAAGGCACCCCATAGGTCCCACAAGAAATTTAACATGAAATAATAGTTAAAATAGGTCCCACTTAAAATAACCGAAAACATGCCGAAGGCCACGCCACCCAAACAACCACGAAAACACAAAATGAGGTATGCACCACCTACCTAAGACTCGTACGATGCTACTCCTTAAGTAACAGCTGCCAATTCGGTCTAGAACGCGATAAATCTACAAAAGATTCAAAACCTCTCAAACCACTATAAATTGTTCTAGAACAAAAATAAAACAAAACGGACTAAGAGGAATTGAGGTCTTACCGAGTGGGTTCCAACACATCAATCAGAGTTCGAATTGGGTCTCGAATGGACGATCCGGAGAAAGAACAAGTTTCAGCCTTCTTGGATCTCGAAACCCGGCCAAATTTTAAGGTTCTTCCTCAAAATGAGGCCACTGCCCATTTTATCGCAAAAAAAGAAACTACACGGTTTTTACTTTAGGAATACAGACCATGTTTATCATTTAACTGTTCATTTGGCGTCTGGAAATCCGCCGACTTACTTTTCGAACCTGCCTACATGAGTACACGGTGTGTACCTATGGGTACATAGTGTGTACTTGGTTTCTCTTCTCTTCCTCACCGACTTACCCACATTCCATGTATATCCCTCATACATGGCTAGACTACACGGCGTGTCCATGGGGAACACGACGTGTACTTGGTTTCAATGATTCTCCCCGGCCAACAGGCCTACACACCATGTATTACCGCCACACGGTCGGGGGTACATTGCGTGTTTAAAACTACATAGCGTGTAGGATGAACTTTCTACATGGTCGACACACGACATGTACTCGGCGAGCACACAACCGATCACTCTCTTAACATATAAACAGTGTGTACTTAATGTACACGGCGTGTAGTTTGGAAATTTTAAAAAATACCATTTTTCTCCTGTTTCCTCAGAAACCAGTCAAGAATTCAAATAGGGTCGGGATTTTGACCCATTCTTAAAAACCAGGTTCTTACAAACTCTCCACCTTAACATAGTTCATCCCCGAGCTACCGAACGAAACCCGGAAATGGCACCGAACATGACCATCCTGGTTAAACAACCTGGACTACCCTGGTCCCACGGTTCTGGCTAAATTCCTCAAGGGGGCTCCCCACCATAGGAATTTCCAACTCGTTCTCAACCAACAAAACTCAAAGCAAACAAAGTTTACTAACCTTTTTTCCGGACGCATAGTCCTCCCGTGACACATCGTCACCCCCACACTCAATTGGTGATCTTGGGGTGTTCCCAACACCCAACTTATCCTACACCGCATCGCTGTCCGCCTCCACGAGGTCCTACATCCCATGGATGCTCAAAAACAAACCTGGTGCCTAGCACCTCACGTAGCCCGCATCCTCGATGCCCTGATGCCCACGGCACCTCAAGTAACCTGAATCATCTATTCCCCGATGCCCACGACCCCTCAAGTAACCCACACCCTCAATTCCCTGATGCTACGATTCTCATATATATATATATATAGAATATATCACGCACCAGATATGGTGCCAATTCCACTGACTAGTATCTAGTCAGTCCACATACATCCTGTGCACCATGTGCACTCAAACCAGACATGCCTCTACAGGTCATGCCAAAAAGGAAACATGGAGATCACGGCCACACCTCGGTGTACCTCTAACCGTCGTCGGCTCACCATCCTACTCAACCTCTGGCAGCTCCACGGCGTGCACCTGGCTTGAAATACGGCTGCCTGACACCAGAACTCCCTACGATGCTTCTCCAGTAACCGACCACTGACCCCTAATATGGGTCCCACCATCTCTGTCACGACCTACGCACACAGCTAAACTTCGACTACCCTCTCTCGGTACCGAACCTGAACCAATGCCAGACACTATAGTCTGTTCAGGTCCCTGCCTGCCGACTATCTAGGAAGGTTGTCTACAAAACCTATCAATATACCTATCCTATCCACACACCTGAAACTCCTTAGGAGGACTATCTCACTAAGACCGAACATGTCCATGCTGCCCACACTGAAATCAAATCACCGAAGAACTACCACGAGATGGTCTAGTTGAATCCCTACCAGACTGCCTTGCAGAAACTCATCCTGTCCTCGCTTCCTACTATCTGAACCATAACCTAAAGCTGTCTCCCTACCTAAGAGAGACTTTTTTCTCTCATTTCCCTCGGCTGTGAGCTCCTGATTCACCACCTCAGAGAAATAACCCAGCCTGAAGATGTTCACCTGGACCCAAATGGCGTGTCGTAAGCCATCCTCGAAGCACCTCACCCTAGTCGCATCATCGCTCACCATTCTAGGTGCAATGTGAGAAAAATCTGTGAAAGTAGCTGCGTAGACCATGAAAAACATATCCCCCTACTGAAGACTCAAGAACTCTGATGATCTCTCTGTCGTTAGTGTCTCCGGGTAGAAGTTCTCAATGAACCTGCCCTCGAAGTCCATCCAAGCCAGTCCCTCATGCCTACGAGACTGAACCTATACGTCTCACCAATGCTTTGTCGGTCCTCTCAGAATCTACATTTCCAGCTTGACCCTCCGCCCTGGAGGCATCTCGAGCGGCTCGAAGATCATCTCCATAATCTCTATCCAGTTCTCATCCGCTTGCGGACCACCCTCACCCTAAAAAAGAGGCGGGTGTTCTGATAGGAACTCCCACGTCAGATAAGACATATAAGGCTCTATACCCTATGCACCTCTTTCAATCCCATGCATGACACGTACCAGGCTAGCTTGGGGCTTCTTGTCTAGCCATTGTCCGAATGCTGCCAAACCCGGCTGCTGCCCTGACTGCACTGGATCCTGAACCTAATCCTGTCCCTGAGCCTGTACCTGCGGCTCATGCTCGGCCTACACCGGATTATGAAACCGATCTTGTGGTACTGTAACTTCTCCTACTTTACCCTCCATCGAGTCATGAAGGAGTAACCCACTGAATACCATAAATGGTCAGACAACCCATATATATATATATATATATATAACAATATATTTTACTCTGACAAGGAAAGTTGTAAAATGATGTGCATAACAACTACCCTTACTCCCCCTTGCCGCAACCCATGCCCCACGGCATCCTGGCCTCATGACCTCCTTACCTGCCCTAAACAGTGCCAAGTATCAAAAGTACCTTGGGCCATGCCCATCCTGACAACTCACGTTGCCTCAAACCGACGACCAAGTCACCCAATCCTGACAGTTACGATGCCTCAGCATGCAATTCTACAGATATATAAAGCATGGAATCCATATTGCAATAAACAAGAAATTCTATCAGGATTTTCACCTATTCTTATTTCAAAGCATACCTAGCATGGAAATTGATTTCTATTCACATGTAATTATCACTTCACAAAGCATACATGAAATTATGAAATTGAAATACCCTAAAATGTGCCTATAAAAAGCCAGGTAACCAAGCCTTTCCATGCCAGGCTGAGGTCCAATTCTCACTTACCATACCAGGTCAAGGGTAACATATCAAAATCAAGAACATCACACATCAAGTGAGCCACTGAGGTGGAAATTATATAAACTGTAATCTGAGGAAAAAGCAGAAAACAATTCCCACCCATGGAAACTTGGCCCATCCCTCATACCTGGGGCTGTAGGCACCCAAGCACAAGATAGAAACCCAGCCCCTGTAACAAAATATCTCTAGTCTACCATATCCCAAATTGTAAAACTAGCAGAAATAATAGTGAAGCCTCAAACTCATTAGTGCCCAGTAAAACGATGCTTCTAAATCACTGTCAAGAAGTCCTCTGGTACCACTTTGAAACGACTCGGACCCAACCAGCAACCCGAACAGTGTCGAAAGTGTCGGGTGTCACTACCTTAGACGCACCTCCCCTGAATGCCAAAGGCTTCCGACTAGCATTGAGGGTCTATTTGGTATATTGGGTAGGCTATACCCTCTCGGTGGATCATAATAAGGGTACTGGTCCATGTATAACAATATAGATGCAGTGGAAAGAATGACTCAGCAGACTGAAACTAAACCCGCAGAACGGAAGCATAATCAATATAGATAAACAAAAAAAGCAATAAATATAACAAAAATAGTGAAAATAAAAATAACAACATGCTGATAACATGTAACTACTACTAAACAGTAAAACATGCATCCAAAGTAAGTCATACACAACTGAATATAAAAAAGGCGTCAATGGCTAACCAACAGTAGCTACAACAAGTAAGCATGCCGATACAGAAAAGTAAACAAAACAAATTAAACCCCATCTAGGCATGACCTCAAGGGACATACCATCTCCATGCAATAACTAACGTAGTCGAGCTCCTAAAGCTGGCCTCTTTCCTACACGTAGATCCATAAAGTCTGTAAGCATCCTGAAGGGCCCGTGCAGGGTGTGAGACAAATCTCAATAGGATACACCCCAACGATGCGTACCAAATATATGTGTTAGTCATGAATTATAAGGAAAGTAGTAAACAGTAAAATGCACAAGTAAACACTAAATCCACTGGTTCTCAATAGCCACCATGGAGTGCCACCTGCTTCGGCCAACGCCAGAATCTATGTCGTGTAACCCGGCACCATGCACCCCTTGACACCACATGTATCAAGTACCGACTTCCCAATGGCACACCAAAGAATAGTAAACTAGCACCAAGTGATGCCTGAAACCTCATGTCTCAAGTACCGACGTCCCGAAGGCACGCCCAAGAATAGTAACCCGACACCGTGTGCCTCATGACACCTCGTGTCTCATGCTATCCCTTGAAGGCTCCTCCCCTCCCACGTGGCTTTCTATCATAAGCAACCCCAACCAAAATACCTAATCGCCACTACGGGGGCCTCTACCCACATGAGTGGTCAAAACCACCTCATCACAGAGTATCTCTGTGTGCACACTACTCAAAGTCCCGAGTGAGCGGTAATCACCAAAATAGTACCTAAGACACCAAAACATCTGACACCTCGTGTCCCTGTGACCATGCCGCTCAAGTCCGATGGCATCTCCATCCTTGAAACCCAGGCCATGCCCAACCTGACAGTGGTAATGCCTCAATCCGACGTCCATGACACCCAATCCCGTGGTAAAAACCACCCAAAGTAACCCGGGACGAGCCCAAGCTGAGATCAGCATCAATCAAGTGTAACCGGGCCAAGACCAACACATCCCAAAGGGTCCAGTAGATGCAATTCCGTAATTGCATATGTAAATATTTAAACAGACAACATAAATGGTAAAAACATACTAAACAGTTGATTTTCACTACGCGAGGTGTTGTCCCATACCAGCACTGAGGTCTTAAATGCCTCTAACAATTTCTAACAGGCTTCAATAAATTAAACTAAACAGTTTAACACATTAATATTTCAATTAAAACCATTTTGGCGTTCCCCGTCCAAAATTCCCCGATGAGCCACGACACCTCACTCAGCCCACCCATGAAAACTAGTAACAAGGCATACCCAAAGGCACCTCATAGGTCCCACAAGAAATTTAATATGAAATAGAAGATAAAATGGGTCCCGCTCAAAATACACTAAAACATGCTAAAGGCTGCGTCACCCAAACAACCACAAAAACACAAAATGATGTATGCACACCTAACTAAGACTCGTACGATGCTACTCCTCCGGTGACAACCTCCAATTCGGTCTATAACGCGGTAAATCCACACAGGATTCAAAACCACTCAAACCCCTATAACTTTTTCTAGAACGAAAATCAAACAAAACGCCTCAAGCAGAATCGAGGCCTTACCAAGGGGGTTCCAATGCATCAATTGGAGTTCGAATCGGGACTCGGATGGAAAATCGGGAAAAGGAACAGGGTTCAGTCAGCTTGGTTCATGAAACCTGGAAAAATTTTGAGGTTCTGCCTCAAAACGAGTCTACTTCCCATTTTATCGCAAAAAAATGAAACTACATCGCATGTACCTTAGGACTACACGCCGTGTATATCATTTTACATTTCATTTGGTGGATGGAAATCCGCCGACATACTTTCCGAACCTGCCAACATGATTACAAGGCATGTAACTATGGGTACACGGCGTGTACTTTGTTTCTCTTCTCTCCCTCGCTGGCTTACCCACACGCCATGTATATCCCTCAAACACGGCAACACTACACAATGTGTCCAAGGGGAACACGGTGTGTACTTGGTTTCAACGATTCTCCCCGGCCAACAGGCCTACACACCACGTATAACCGCCACACGGTCGGGGGTACACGGTGTGTTTAAAACTACATGGAGTGTAGGATGAAATTTCTACACGGTCGACACATGACATGTAATCAGTGAGCACATTTCCGGTCACTCACTTAACATATACACGGCGTGTAGTTAATGTACATGGCATGTAGTCTGGAAATTTTAAAAAAAACAGCCCTTTTTCTCCTGTTTCCTCAAAAACCAGTGAAAAATTCAAACAGGGTTGGGATTTTGACCCGTTCTAAAAACCCAGGTTCTTACAGTAACTAAAAAGCTATTCCATGTGTTGGAATGGATGAACTCCTACCATCTACCCAACTCAGATTACATGAAACCTTGCAACCTCACTGTGATACCTTACCTTTCCCAACATTGGAAGACAAATAAAGGTCTATATACCACCGAATAGGTGTGCATGGTATGTGGTAATAGGATTAATAGTATCCCACAAAGGTTTTCTATAACCTGTATCTGTATAAAAATCCCTACATGCTCCTTTTAAATATAACATGTCATGATAAGTAGTCAAGTATCTTTATAGAAAATGTAGCAATCAATTCCATTATATGATAGTTCTAAAACAAATTAAGTATATTAATTTCAAATCACATTTTTCCATATCATCTTTGAATAACATCAAAATTCATATTAGTGATGAAATAATACAATGATAAGAATGAAAACAACAACAGTAGTAGTATAGGCATCACAATACCAAGGAATATAAAAGGTTATATAGTAGACTATTTGTACCTATAAATCTATGAACAATGCACTATGGTACCATAAGCCAGTGATATACACTAAAGAATTACGAAGACACATCAGAACATGAAACCCCAACAACATATATGTAACTTGATCCAATAATATACTCTCTAGACAAGAAGAACACCCTAGAAAGTGAACCCCCATAATGGATGATGGTCTCAAGCTAATCCTTCCACATAGAACCCAAGGTAACCCATGTTCTTATTTTCAAAATCATTTGAATGTCTTTAAAACCATTTAAAAACTATTTCATAAAACCATTTTCAATTATTTGAAAAAAAATTGTTTTCATTAAATTTATCAACAATTAGGAAAACCCATTTTTCTTAAAAGACTATTTTCCACACACATAAATCAATTCTGATGATTCCTTATATAAATAAATTTATAAACATGAACAATATGGATCAACAACATAGGATAGAGACGGAAACACCTACCTCGAAACTCATGTGACACACACCCACAACGAGATCCACCAAAAAAGAAAACCCAATGATGTCTTTAAAGGCCCTAGAATCCAATCCACATTACAAGATTGATCCCATCTAGAAAATAAGGTGTTAGATGAAAGGAGGAAAATTACATACCAGAAGAAAGAATGCCCACCACACAACGACAGAAAATGGAAAGGCCACCAGAATAAGATCACATAAAGGATATAGAAGAAGATGGGAGAAAACACCAACTTAGACCAAAAGATCATATAACACAACCCATGGGTACTACCACAATCAATGACAAATATTAAGTAAAAATATCACATACCTGGAGAGATGAATCACAACCCTAATGAAGGTCTAATGTCAAACAGATCGATCTGGAAGTATTGGAGTCTCCCAAAATCATCGAAGAGTGGATTTGGATTGAGAGAAATGGAAAATTGGTAACTGAATGGTCACAATAAATCCAAATGACACCCTAAATCTTCCATGTTTGGGTAATTACATGGCATATGATTCCTTTACATGTCATGGAGTCAATAATGTCTAAGTACGCGTAGAAATATGTCACCTCAGATTAAATATATATTACATAAAACATTCACGATGTGAAACATATATTCATGTTGTGTAACCGTTCATAGTGTGAATCCTTTTACAACATCCATATAGTGACTCTTACTTATCATGTAACATAGTTACATAGTGTGAAATCCTCCCACAGCCTAAAAAAATGCTAGTCAAAGCTAAGATCCAACAAAATCTCTAACTACACCATTATAGGTATTCTAATAATTCCTTCTCGACCCCATATAGAAAATGAAAAAAGTATAACCATAACAAGGTTAAATAAATGCCTGATAGATCTATAACGAGATGTTACAAACTCCCAACCATAAAGAATTTCTATCCTAGGAAGTCATGTGTAGGATCTAATCAGTGGAAAAAGATGAGGCAATGATCCCTCATCATCGACACATGTTCCCATGTCTCATGAGAATATGATATGTGCTTCCATAGTATGCTAACTAACAGAATAAACTTCCCAAATACCGATAACCATTTTTGTAAAAAAAACTCAAACAGTCCCAGATTGTTATCCCATAATCCACCAAAATCCCAGATATATGAATGAAGCATATCCTCAAGGATCTGAATCACATGCTCCATCTGACAGTCTATTTATGGATGGTAAGTTATGCTCAACTTGAACTGAGTTCCCATTTCCTCTTGGAGTCTCCTCAGAAACTTGAGGTAAAGCTAGGGTCCCTATCTAACACAATGGTAGAAGGACTTCCATATAACCTCACAATCTCCTTCAAATACATCATACCAAGATCTTCAACATTTGTGGTGTCCTTGATCAGAATGAAATGAGGAGACTTTGTCAGTCGATCGACAACCATCCAGATAGAGGTACTCCCTCAAGGAGTCTATGGTAATCCAAGAAAAATATCAATGGTTAACTCCCCCAATTTCTAGACTAGTATCGAAATATTCTAAAGAAAACCCGAGGACTTTAAGTGATCTACCTTTATCACCCAGTATATGTAATAGTGGGACACATAATCTACAATATCATGCTTCATACCCGACCACTAGAATCATCATCTCATGTCATAATACATATTTGTAGTGCCTGGATGGATGAACCACAATGATATTTGACAATTAAACAACACTTACCACTTCCCAGATACTAAGATGACAAATCACTACACAAAGTGGAGTATACCATCCAAAGAGAGTGACTAACCCGAAATGGTCGACCCACTTTAAAGCCATTCTCGAACTTTACAAAACATGACATCCATCTGTTTACTCTACAATAACAACTCTAGGATAAACGAGGATAAGTGAACACTAATCAAAACCACTCCTAAAACATTCTTCTAAGAATCTATTTGAAACTGGGAGAAAATCCCTATAAGGTTCCACTCCTCCCTCCATACTGGAATAGCCTACGATTGTACTTACCTATTAAGAGAGTCTAAAATGAAATTACCCTCTATTAGGGTGTAGGCGATATTAAGATCAAAATTCTAAAGGTATTCTACCCATAATCTATATTTGAGATTCAATTATTTTTGAAAAAAGATAAAACTCAAACTATTATGATCTGAGAAGACTCTGTATCTCTCCCCTAAAGATAGTTCCTCCAACATTTAAGCACATGCATAATAACAGCATGCTCTAAATCATGTGTGGGGTAAATTATCTCACGTGGTTGGAGTTTATGAGAGCCGTAAGATACCAAACAATCATTATTCATAAGAATGAATCCAAAACCAACACTAAATGCATCACAAAATTCCACATACCCCTTACTAGGGACAAGTACGATCATAATATAAGATGATATCAAAAATCTTTTTAGTTCATCCAAAGAAGACTGGCACTTCACATTCCAGGTGAATTTCACCACCTTCCTAGTAAGGTCATTCAAAGGTGATTTTATCTTAGAAAAATCCTTAACAAACCTTTGGAAATTTGAAGAAAGGCCAAGGAAGCTCTGAATTTTGAAGACATTCTATGTTTCCTTCCATGATTAAACAACCTTCAACTTATCCAAATCAAATAATAATACATGGTAAAAAATTTTGTGCCCTAAGAAGTTCACTTCTTGAATCCAAAAAATACATTTCCAAAGCATTCAACAAAAAGGGTGACTTATAAGAATTTCCAGAACCAAACTTAGAAGGTGCTTGTGCTCACACTTGGATTTAGAATAGACTAGAATGTCATCCATGAAAAGTACCACCAAAGTGTAAAATTATTGGTGAAAAATATGATTCATAAAATCCATAAAAACTGTAGGATTATTAGTCAAAGAAAAAGGAATCACAAGATATTCATAATGTCCATAACTTCTCCTAAAATATTTATTTGGTAAATTAGATTTCTAAACCCTCAGCTGATGACAACCTGAGTGAAGATCAATATTTTAGAACTAGTTTTCTACCATTAGGTGATCAAACACATCATCCACATGAGGAAACAAATATTTTTTCCAAACTGTTACCTAGTTCAACTTCTGATAGTCAACCAACAACCAAATTTAAACTTATGATTTCTTGGAAAAGAGAACAATGACTACCCCAAGAGAAACACGATGTCGAATGAAACATTTTTCTAGTAGTTCATCCAAATAAATTTTTTGCTATTTCAGTTGCAATGGTTCCATATGATAATAAGGTATTGATATTAGCTGCATACTTCACACCAGTTGAACTATAAAATCTTACTCTTTCTATATTGGAAGACTAGAGATTTTATATTCAAAAACATCAGGAATATCTTGAGAAACAATGGGAAGATCAACAATAGGAGAAACATTATCGCGATCAAACAAGACATGCCAATGAGAATAGACAACTTAAACTCGATGAGCAACAAGATAATCCGTACCAATGATGATGTTGAAGATATCTAGATTATGAATGAGAAAATCCAAGATCAGATTCGTGTATGCAATTGTTAATGAACAAGAAGGAAACCGACACCCTTGATCTCTCCCATTTCCAAGAGGTGTTCCTAACTCTATTATAAAGGAAATAATTTCGATTGGAGGTTTAATCATATCAATGAAACTTGAAGAAATAATCGAGTGGGAGGAACTAGTATCAAATAAATAAATTACTACTAAATATGCAATAAAGATAATACCTCTCACTATTGTCGGAACTACATCGAATTCTACTAGGAACTCATCTACTGCAGGAAAGTGATTCACCCTTAAGGCCTATGGATGGATCCATGTAGTCGTTGAAGCTTCCCACTACAACATAGTTGCATTAGAAGTCGACAAACCCCAACCATAACGATTTGTTGTCATAGCCTGAGAGAAGAATTGAATATTACTAGCATGTCTATAGATGTTGTGCTTATTCACATGAATAGGAAAACCAATTTGGTTTGTCTGACCCCGCCACACTAATATCAAGTTAGAGGCACACTGCTAGCTGTAGCAGATAGTGTTGAGGAGGATCACTATTTAGAATCACCCCAACACTTCTATGAATATCCTTTAACTTCTTATTCTTCCTATACATGCCACTGAAGCTATCACTATATGGAAGAGAAGTGTTGGGAAAAGCAACCATGACCACCATATCTATCTCTGACATCAATGTTCTATCTACTATCTCAACATAGGTATAAATTTTCAACATAAATACCTATGATCTGATATTCAATTGCAAGACTTTCTGGTACTTATAGTCCATCGACTTTCCATTATTCAACATGTCTAGAGAAAAATGGACAAGGTCAGAAAAATTATTGGTGTATGCTGACACCGAACGCTCTACTTACTAAATGGATAGAAATTCCGGAGACTTTTCCAATATCAGCGTGTCTAGAGAAAAATGGAAGAAGAATAGGGTTTTAAAACCATTCCAATCTAGATTTATTTGTATGTCTTCCTGAATCATATAATCCCACCATCTATTACTAGAACCCTCAACCTTGAACACTACACACATCAACCTGATATTCTCAGGTGTCTCCAAGAAGTTGAAGATTTGATCAATCCTATTCATATAGTCCTCTAGCTCTTTATGTTCATTCCTTACTTTAAAGGATGGTGTCTTCTTGCACAAGAATCCAATGACCAATCTCTGTCTCATCCATCTCCTGGATGTACCACAAAAACTATGTTATGAACTCATGGTACATCATAATCAATATTATGGAATTCCCGTATGATGGTTTTGATGATATTATGATCCAATGGTGGATTTACTTATGGATAATCAGCTACATATTCAAGAGGAACTCATTGAGGTCATTTCAGAGGAATAATGTTGCACACCAAAATAGAAGGGATGATCAGACAATGGATAAAATATTAACTTAAACAAAAAAAACCTATAAGTAAAAACTGATATTTAACATAAAATCCAACACTAGAGACACACAACCGAACCTCCCATGGAAACATGATTTTTGTCACAACAAGATATGTCCACTCACATATCAAAAAACACCTCTCAAGTCCAAAAAATACAATATCCAGTCTCACTGATGTCATAATACGTGGAATCTTGAGGAAAGATATCCTCTAATACCAAATTATAATGAACTGACCTGGGTTACCCGCAAAACTGGAAGCTGACCTGATCTGTCACATACATGTAGGGCATTCCAGATCTCCACGGGCTAGAGACAAGTACCTAAAAATCGATCAAAAAACCATATGGAAATTCTTCACTCAACATGTACAAATAGATGGAATATATATAAACATAGAAAATAAGGAGACATTAGAGGACTAATAAATATATTACATGACAATAAGAAAGACAATGGAAACAAATGACTATAAAAGTATCTAATAATTCAATAGAAAAGACCAATTTCCAAAGTGTAGAACCAAATAACCACTCTAAGTGAAAGAATGGATGAAATCCCACCATCTCACCACTATCTACCCATATCAGTTGACATGAAACATCTCCACCTCATTGCGACACCTTGATTTTCCCTATATTGGAAGACATACAAAGGTCTACGCACCACTGAAGATGTGTACAAGGTGTGACCTAAAAGACTCAGTAAGATCCCACCCAGGTGTTACATAACAAGTATTAGTAAAACAATTCTGGTATGATCTATTTAAATATAACATGGCATGATAAGTAGTAGAACAGTTTTACAGAAAACTTGGTAATCATTTCCCTTTTGTCGTAGTTTTATAAAAAAGCAGGTTTATCAACATCAAAGCATATTTTTCCATATAAGATTTCATGAGAATCAACAATAATATTTAGGATAAAAAATTACCAATCCAAGAAAAAAATCAACAGTAGAAACATAATCACCACAATACCTAGGAACCCAAAATGGTAGGCAGCAGACTGACCGTAGGCATTAATCTACGAACATTGCATTGTGTTACATGAAGCAAATGATCTACACTCTAGGACTAGGGAGACACACCCGAATGTGAAACCCCAACACCATATATGCACCTAGAGACAATAATATACACTCTTGGACAAGAGGAACACCCCAAAAAATGAACCCCACAATGGATGATGACCTCAAGCTAAACCTTCTACCTAGTACAAAAGGTAACCAATGTTCTTATTTTCACAACAATTTCACTATTTTGAAAACATTTCAAAAACATTTCACTAAACTATTTTCAATTAATTTAAAATAAATTTTTTTCTTTCAATTTATCAGCAATTCGGGAAAATCATTTTTCTTTAAAGACACTTTTCAACACCCAAATATCAATTATTTGGTGGTTTGTTGCGGCCAGTATCGCCTGTCGATTCAGTCGCTAGTTAAATTGAAATATTTGGCTATGGTTTGGTGTTTTTTCTTCATCGATGCTTTCTTTAGGTTTTATAGCGTTCTTGGTGACTCTTAAAGTAACTGGTGCTACGTTTATGACCTGATGGTTCTTTAGAAATTGTTCTCTGGTTCAGATGAAGGCCGCTCCCTGGTTAGATCTACCCTATCCAAAATATGCTCTTTCCTTCCATTCCTTCTCACAAAGATAGGTAGGCAAGGTGTGTTGGTAATTGGTGAGGTTTTTAGATGGTTTTGTTTGAGTTGTGGTGGGATTTTCATGAGGAGATACTTAGATTTCTGTTCTTATTTTGGTCCCGGTTTTGTTAATCTGGTCATCATTTTTGCAACCAGATTTTTTTATTGTTGTTTTCCCATTGTTATTGATCATAAATAGAAGGGATGTTCTGTTTTTGATTTCTATTTTCTCAATAGAGATGGTGGTTTCTAGTGAAAACGTTTTCAGTAAGTTTGTTACATGGACAGTGATATGGTTGTAATGATGATGATGATAACTGGTCCATAGCGTGTGCTTCCCGAGGGTCCCATATACTGGTGTGATATTTTTTAATTTGCATGTGTGTGTTGTGCACTTTATTGGAGCCTCTAGATTTCGGTATTTTTGGTATGATGTAATGTGGTTTTGGCATAGACATTGTGAGGTTCCATCTTTATAAAGAAAAATGGTTTTATTCTAAAAATGAAAAAATTGATTTGGAGTAGAAGTATTGGAGTCTCCCAAAATTGTCAGAGATGTGCTTTGGATCGAGAGAAATGGAAAAGTGGTTGCTGAATGGTCACCAATAACCCAATTCACAGCCTAAAACTTCCCCGATCATGGAATTACATGGTGTGAAATGCCTTTATATGTTGTGAAGTCCATGATGTTTATGTATTCCAAGAAATCCATCACTTCCAATGAAAAATTCATTACATAAAACATTCACGACAAGAAAAATATCTTCACGTCGTGTGACCATTCACAGTTTGAGGGCTTTTACGACTGGCATCCAACGACTAATACACATCGTGTAACCTAGTTACACGATGTGAAATCCTCCTACAGCCTGAAAAAAAAGGTTAAAGCTAAGAGTATTTCAAATCTATGACTTCACCATTATAGGTACCCTCCCAGTTCCTTATCGGCACCATACAAACAATGAGAAGAAGGAAAATAACGATGAGGTTAAATACATACCTGTTAGATTGGTAATAGTATGTTACACATTGAGGGCTGATAACTTCAGGGTGTTTAAGCACTTGGAGTTGGGAGAATTTCAATCATGGACTATTCTTCCCATTTCATGAATCTCTCAAGCTTCCACCAATTCTGTTAGGTGTTTAGTTATCCAAAGTTAGGATATTTGAGGATTATAACTGGTATGACTTTCAATATCAGGGGATTTTATTTCATCTTAATATCGTATCTAGGATAATGAACCGGTTTTGTATCACCGAGTGTAACCTAAGATAGGTTGGGAGTGTGATCCAAGAATTTTTGGCACCTAGATATAGAATTTCATTGAACAAATGTCAGAAGTATTGTTTGGAGTGTTCATGTAGAGATATTAGTATCTAGGTTCCATACTCTAGAAGCCACATGAGGTTCTATCAATGCAGTTAGCTGAGACATAAACAACCCTGAAGTAATAGGGACCCTTTAAAGTGCCAGTCTTGCTGAAATACGGGTCATAATTATGAATTTTCATATATTTTATAGTATCTAGTGAGATAAGTTTTTCACTAATGCCACATTCAGGAGCAGAGTCAACAACCTCTTACTAGGAAGGCTGCTAGAGTGTTACTGACCAATTAAGCCATGGTGGTGGTCTTGGGTGGGGTATCCAAACACCAAAATTACAATCCCAATATAGAGGGACTTTTCAAGGTAGCCAAGCTATATCTCAGGGCTATGGATCGGGCTAAATGTATGCATTTTGACTGATGATTGAGGTGAAGAGTGAAGAATATTCTACAATTTTAGGTATTATTCTAGTATATTCTAATTTAGTATTTTCTATTTTCAATATGGGAGCTTCCCATTGCATCATATTTGTGCCTATTGTGGTGATCCTTGTGATTAATGTTTAATTTTCTTATGGAGTGATAACCCTCAATACTCTATTGGGAATTTGAACAAAGAGTGTACAATAGTGTAGTGAGTGCCCCTCAAGATAGGTGGGTGACTCTTTATGTGGGACCTCTTTTTCATCAAGATGATATGTTTTTACATCATACGCAAGAATGAAAAGTTGATTGTCTATCATGAAGACATTTATTTCTGTCACTAAAGGGTGACTTTCACATCACCAGATGGTGTCAATTTTTCTAAAAAGGGTGAATGGGAAGTCTAGGAAAGCCAAGTTTGACTAAAGCATCATGGGATTAGTGGGATGATATCCTAATGTTCTTGTTTGTATCTATATGATCACGATATTTTTGAGGTAGATTTCCCTCCAATGGTATATTGTTTTAGGGATGTTTTCCTTAATGATGTTTCATGACCAACTCTTTAGAGAGAGGTAGTGTTTTCTGTTGACCTAGTTCAACGAGCTACATATGTATCCATTCCTCCTTATAGGATAGATATTTCTGAGTTACAGGAACTCAAGTGGTAACTAGAGGATTTGGAAGATAATTGTTTTATATAACTCTTTTTTTCATTGTGGGGATCAGTAGTTGTTTTCACAAAGAAAATGGATAGTATCCTCATGATTTTCATGGATTACCATTGGTTAATCCCACTTATTGTTTAGAACTGGTATCTATTTCTTCATATAGATGACCTCTTTTACCAACTCTGAGGAGAAATAATTTTCTATAACATTGATCAAACATTGATTATCATAATAATTGTGTTAGAACATCATATATACCATGTACAACATTCCATAATAGATATGAATTATATGAGTATTTGGTCATGGTTTATACTCTTATGAATGCACCAATAGTTTTCATAGACCTGATAAATTTAGTTTTCCATCCATATATGGATTCCTTTTTGTGGTCTTTATGGATTAAATTTTGGTGTATTATCATATTTGACACAACCATGCTAAACACCTTGAGATAATTTTGAATTCACTAAGTGAGTATTGATTATATGAAAATCTCACAAATTTCTACATTTGTATTGATAATGTCTCCTTCCTGGTTCATATTATCTCATAGAAAGAAGTATCAGTTGATCCAAAGAAGGCTAGAGCTGTAGTTTCCTAGGAGCATCCCTAGAATGTCTTTTATATAAAAAGTTTCTTTGGGCTAGGTGGTTATTATAAGCATTTCATCAAGTACATTTTATTCCTAGTAGTACCTCTTGTGTTATTGAATAATAAAGGTGTGAAATTTATATAGAAAGAATCCTATGATATTGCCTTTCTAAAGAGAAAATGGATACTAACATCAACACTGATCCTGGTTCTATCAAATCTGAGTTGAATCTATACATTTTATTGTGATGGATTAGACATTAGTCTTGGAGTTTCTCTGAAGTAGGAGGACTGAGTCGTGGAATATGTGTCTCAGTAATTGATGAAACATTAGAGGAAATACCCAACACATGATATTGAGTTAGTCGATATTGTTCATGCCTTATGTGATTGTTGGAATTCTTTAATGGGAGTGAATTTTGTGGTGTTTAAGGACCACAAACGGCGCAAAAAATATATTTAAATAGTGTGATTTGAATATTAGGAAAGGAAAATGTGTTGAATACCTATAGTATTTTGACTATGAGATTGCCTATACAATTGGAAAGGGTAATGTAGTGGCTAATTCCTTATGTAGTAAGACTCCGACATAGGTAGTTTATGTGTCCAGTAGTGAGTGACTACTTATGGCCCAATTTACTAATATGAATTTGGAGTTTTAGAACTATCATGGAAATCTAACACTTTAATCATTGTTAGTGTCCTCTTGACTTCTAGAGAGAGTGAAAATGAAGAATCTATTAGATATCGATGGATCAGTCCTAAGGGAGAGTGTTCCATGAGATGATCCTCCGCTTGGGTGGGTTGTTGAGGAGAAAAAGATCTTACACATCCATGGATGCATATGGATTCACATAGAAATACAAGAGGATTTTATTTGAGAGTCTTATGACTCTAAATGGATAGTACAACTTAGTATTACCAAGATGTATCCAAACATACACCACTAATAATGGTAGCTAGGGATGAAAATGGAGATATCTGGGATGTTTAGTCGGCTTTCCACCGATCAGAAGTTGATGAAAAAAATGAGTGACTAGATTTTATTTTATAACCATTACTTATTCTAGTGTGGAAGTGGGATGACTTCACTATGGATTTCATGAAAGGATTTTTAAATCATCTTGGGGAGGTGATGTACCATGGGTGATCATAGACATATTGCAATTTTCTCTCATTTCTTATGTATTTGGGAGGCCTTTTAATAGATGAGTTGAGGAGGCTCAAAATTCATGAGATCATATGCCTCAATAGAGGTCCAAATTACATCATATTAGGTATAGGATCTCATGTTATGTCATGGTTATGAGATATGAGTTACAAGGGGAAATATTTTCACACATACTACTGAGTACAACCTATCACCCATAGACTGACGATCAGTCCAAGTATATGATAAATTTTTTGGAGAACATGCTATAATCACATGTACTTGATTTCTAATGTTATTGGGATTAACTTAACTCACTCTAAGTCCTCTTATAATAACATCTTCCAAATGAACATACACATGGATCCTTATTAGGCCTTATAAAAAATACCATGTCGTTCACCCCTGTGATGTTAAGAGGCAAGAGAGGCAACACTACTAGGTCCTATTCTCATTCAGGAGACTTTATTGAAGGTTTAAATAAATAGGAAGTGGATTCCTAAAACTTAGTGTAGGTAGAATTTATATACCATTCATTTCCATAGATCACTAGAGTTCAAGGTGGAGAGTTAGGGTTTCTTACTTGTTTCACCTAGAATGTGGAATTGATAGATTAAGAAACAAAGAAATCTATGACCTCGTTATGTTAGACCCTTTGAGATCTTGGAGAGAGTCAGGAAGGTGGTTTATCTGTTTTAGTTACCTCAGAGGTATCGAGCCATACATGATATCTTCTAGGTCCCTCAGCTTTTCGAATATCTGTCAGGACTATATCATATTATTGATCCTGAGGTGGTGTGTGGCCAGGCCATCAGTTGGGAAAAGACATCCATTTTTCTTGGAAATGGAATTTAGGTTGTGAAAAGGAACATAATAGTCAGGTATCTTGGGGTGAGGATGGGTTCCTTGCCTTTCCAATACCTTGGTGTCCCAATGTTTTGTGGAAAGGTGAAAAGGCAGTACTTGGAGGGTATTTATGCTCTTATTGTACATCATATTTCCAGTTGGAAAGGGAAGGCTATGTCCCTAGCTAGGAGGGTCTACCTTGTGAACTTAGTGATCACATTGAATTTTTTCTACTTCTTATCCCTTTATAGATGGCCAAGACGACTTCTTAAGGATATTCAGATCATGGTACAAAATTTCATATAGACAGGATCACCACATGAGAAGAAGTTGATTACATTTGCATGGAATGAATGCATAACGAGTTTCTAGGATATAATGATGATAAAAATGGGTCTATCATTTTTAAAGGGGATTTAAGAAGGTATTTGGTTTTTTAATGTATTAATAAAATGTCTTTCTAAGTGTGAATATGAGAGTATAGGGTGTGAACTTATATATGTGAAACAGAGGAGACACATGTATGTTTTGAAAAGCATCAATCATACCCAAATTGTTATCGACAAAAAAACATAAAAATGGGTCATTCAAAAAATTAGAGCATATAAGGTCAAAATATGGAAATCCAATGAGTTTTGGATATGTCCTTTTGTAATTTTAACCATTATCATTTTAGCTTAACCCCCAATAAATCAATTTTTATACCTTAACTATGGTAATTATTTTTTTACTAATTTTATTATTCAAAATGGTAAAAGGTTAATTTGAAATTATTAGATTATATGAATTATTATGATTCCAAATATTTAATCTACCTTCCAAGTTTATTTCATAGAAGTGGATGAATTTAATTTAAAATTAAACCTAGAGAGCCATAACAAAGAGTGTTTCTAAATAGAAAATTCTCATAGGTATGGAAGGTTATAATATCAAAATTAAATATGAGATTTATTCAATCTACTAAATTTGTTAAAATGTAAGATAAATTAAATTATATTACTTTAAAGATAATTTAAAATATAATTTAACTTTGTAAATTATTTAAGTTGCTTTCCATAAAAAGAAATATTTTTCACTATTTATCAAAACCGAAACTTTTCATAAAAATACCAAAAATTCATCATAATATAATTTTGATATTATGATTTCAAAATTTAATTTAAATTTTTTCAATAAATTTTATAAAATTAAAATTTAATTATAAATTATGTGCTCAAAGGGTGACTAAATGATTTTTTAGAAATATACAATTTTTTTAGAAAAACATTATTTTTATTTTAAATGATTATTATTATTGTTTATAATCAATATATAACCCTAATTTTCATAATTTAGTTATTACTATTCATATCCTATAATTTAATAGCTAGGTCATAATGATATACTATATTACGGTTCATTTAGGCTTGGGGTAGCATGTTTCTAAAGCTATGAAAGAGATCAAATTTAATGAAATATTTTTTTGTTGGTTGTATAAGCTTAGTGTTGTATTTCATATATGTTATCGATCTTAAATTTTTTTAAATATCATGGTGTTACATTATCACCACCTTAAAAAATTTATATCCTGACAGTATAAACTTAATCTCAGTAATCAAGGGTTTGATATTTGGAAATACCATTGTTAAAAAACCCATATCATAATAGGTTTAATAAAACTTTTTCTTGATAAGGGTGAGAGAGAGAGATAAAAAGGTAAATTGTAAAAATAGGTAACAAGGTTTACAAGTAGGAAAAATAGGTGAGAAGAGAAGATATTACATATAAGGAAAGTGTAAATAATTATAGAGACTGATATAGATCCTTGATCACAGGAAAGTGAATGATCAATAGAAAGATGAGGACCAAAAAACCATAAATCCATGAAAATTTAAAATTCGAGCTGATTCATTAGAATATTATGTAATAGGATAAATTTTTGTTTAAGGACCCTTTTCCAAAAGTAGTGTAGTTATTTTACTATATAATAATATAATGAAATATAATTATTTGATATGTGTCTGTTTCAAACACATTTTTATATTTTGGTTTTTCTTCCATCAATTTCCACTTAATATTTTACTCTAAGAAATAAATATCCAAAAAATTAATTTTCTATTCTCAAAGCACTAAAATTATCATTTAACTAGTCATTAAATCCCTATAAGAGTGACAAGTCCTTCTATCTATCTCTAAATGTTTTCGAAAAATGATATGGTTAGTATAAGTTATTAATATCAAGACCTCAATAGTAACACCATTGGTTCATCATTAGTATTTATTTGTTAAACCATTTAATAAACAAATGAACTTAACTAGAACATCATGTAGTTTGTTTTAGGAATTACACCCTTATCACCCTTCAGTTATGGTTTCACACCCCATGACATTTTTGGATGTGATGACTTGTACTTTTTAAAAACTATACTACTATAATTCCTATAATTTTACAAAACATTGTTTATCTAAAATTACTAAATCATCAAGGATAAGATAAACCTTAAATTTTACCAATACATTTAATCTTATGTCAAATAAAGTAATGGAATTATTCCATAAATAACAATTTTATATACCAAAACAATGGGTTGTGTTCCCATAACTATTTCCCAATAATATCCTAAATCAATTTATATTATTTACAAAAAAAATTTAGAAGGGGTGTTTAAGAAATTATCTTTTGACCTACATTAAATTCATAAACCCATGAGGGTTTTTAGAACTCTTATGATAATTAATACATATATATTAGAATTCTTTTCATAATACTTATTTGTTTCATTATTACTATAACCGAAATAACATTGGTAATAAAAAATTACACATCCAAGATATCCCATCACAGTAATTAAACACCCTAACCACTTAAATTCAACACAAGTCTTTATTTTGTCTAGGGGTACCATTTAGAAGATGGAATTGACTATGATAATGTCTTTGTTCGAAAAATTTATTTTAGAGAAAAATAAAGTGATACTTAAGATAAACTTTATTTCCTTCCAATGTATTGTTCTTTTTTATTTAGCATTTCATTTCTTTATTACCTTCTTTTACACACCTATTGTTTTCATATTCCTTTGAGGCACCTTCTTGGGTGTCTCTTTCCTCATTTTTGACATGTAGAAAATCACTCCTTCTTTCCTCCATGGTCTCCAACACTAGATCTCTTATTGAACTCCACTCTTCTCTACTTTTTTTCATCTGAGAGTTGGTTATTGTACATGTTGTTAATAATTTTTTTGGGAGAACATATGAGGTATTATCATTGTAAGAAATCAGACCTTCTTTTCAGGTATGTTTTCCTTTTAGGGTTATTTTTTTGAAAAAGAGGAATTTCTGGAAATTTCCAAAGTACACGCCGTGTACTTTATGAGTACACGCCGTCTACTAGATTACCACGAGTAGCTCTGGGCTGGCTGTGTAGTGGCCATGAACATGAACGTGTGGGGGTGACTTGGAGGCTGCCTAAAGAGGAGTACAGAAATGGAAAGTTCACACCGTGTAATTTAAAAGTACATGCAGTTTATTTATTTTTTTCATTAAATGCACTGGGGTCACATCTAATGGCCATAAACAACTTCTTCTAGGTTTTGTTCGGCCGAGAGCTCCAGTACGGCCATGATCTTTATCCGAGCTTCTGACTGAGTATCCAAACTCTGATTCGACCGCCGTCAGTTGTGTTGGGATCATCTCAGTAAGCTCTCTCTTCTGATTGATCTTCGTTTCATGATTACTCCTCAATATCAAGATATCCTCTATTGATTTTTTTAGAAATTTTTATAGATATACGGTGTTCTTGGGCAATTCAAGATTCAATGTACACATATATCATTCCTACAATGCTGAGGTAGGTGGTTTGTGCCTTTCCGTTGTATGTTTTTGAGTAATATGTGCAATTTTTCTCAATACACTTGAATGGGGTATTGCATGTTTACCGTTTTACCCCTGTTGTTTTCCTTCCATGTATGTATGCGTTTGTAGAGGTTAATTGGATGTGAATAGGGTTGTTCACAATAATTTGGATGTGTTCGCCCGTGCATTCTCTGTTTACGACCGTTTAGTCCTGTTTAACCTGTTAGTCTTCCTTAATGATCTTCCCATGCCTAACACTCTAGGATGTATTGTTTATTTTTTTCTGACATGCTTGATATGCTATAGACTGATTATCCAGGTAGTTCTGTAGGTTTACTTTGGCCACATTTGTTTTCTATGATTGTTTGATTTTTATAGGGCGGTGAGAACCTGACGTAGTAGACTATAAAGGAAATTGACGGAGTGAGCTTCATCAGAGAGTCGTTGATCAGTTTAGGCTACAAGGGGAATTGACTGAGTGATTTTCCTCAGAGTGTCTTGAACCAGTTTTGTATATAAGGTGAATTGACCGTGGGAGCTTCCTCAGAGAGTCTATGAACCCATGGGGAAATAAGGGGAATTGACTGTGTGAGATTCCTCAGAGAGTCCTTGACTACTTTAAACTATTAGGGAAATTGACCATGTGAGCTTCCTCAGAGAGTTTTTAAATTAATTTTGACTATAAGATGAATCTTCTATGAGTGATTCCTCAGAGAGTCTTTATATATTCTTATGACTGAACCAGAGAGGATAGGATGCGTGTACTTTATAGAGGGTTACATTTCTTGATTAGTTTCTTATTTTATATGTCACTACAAAAAAAACACTACATTAGAAGGGGTTATTTATAGGGGGTTATGTAAAACCCCATCTAAATTCATTTTCTATAAGATTAGAGGGGGTTCTTCACAACCCCCTCTAATCATCAAATTTAGAGGGGGTTCACAACCCCCTCTAAAAATTTTAGCATTTTTTACTATGTAGTTGGATTTTATGGACAATTATGTTAAAAATGTCACTACTTTAATAATTAGTGGTGATATATATTTATTTACAAGAATTATATATTTGGTTAGAGGTGCTAGAAACACACACACACACATTCAGTTGGATTTTAGAGGTGTTATATGTGTGTGTGTGTTATACGAATTTTTTTAAGAAAATATTGGGGGTTCACAACCCCCTCTAATGTAACACATTAGTGGGGGTTCAAAACCCCCTCTAATGTAAGACATTGGTGGGGTATCAAAACCCCCTCTTGAACCCCCACGAATGTCTTACATTAGAAGGGGTTCACAACCCCCTCTAATTTAAGATATCAGAGGGGTTATGAACCCCGGCTATTTTCTTAAAAAAATTCACAACATATATATATATATATATGTATAATATATTGTGTATACATATATGAATGTATTTATAAAATGTATAATATATTATATTCATATAAATTTGTAATATATATATATATAATTGTGTACGTATAAATATAATATGTATATATATATAATATATGTGTATTCAAAAAAATATATACAATTAAAAATAAATATATAAATACACATTTGAATTTGTGTGTGTTGGATATAAATATATTTAAAAATACATACAAACATAAGTTTATTTAAATATAAGTTAATATATAATTTATAGAGGTGTGCAGAATATATATATATATATATATATACATATATATTTATATTTTTGTAAATATAGATACATGTTATTTATTAAATTTATTTAAATATATTATGCAAATAATATTTATCTTAATAATCTTATTTATATATATAAATACAATAATATATAAATTATGTGTAAATTTGTTAATATTAATATTTTTTTAATATATATATGCTTATTTTAATAATATTATTATATGTATTTAAATATATTGTTTTAATAATGTTTATTTTAATAAAATTATTAATATATTTAAATACAATAATATATAAATTATGTGTGAATTTGTTAATATATAGTTGTTTATTAATATATATGCATATTTTAATAAACATATTATATTTATTAAAATATATTATGAAAATAATTTATATTTTAATAAACTTCTCAATATATATAAATAAGAATAATATAGGTTTTATAAAAATAAAAAGTGATTTAGGGTTGTGGTTTGCGTGCACGATTTATATCGTGGAGGTACGTTGTTCGACTCCCATATTGTTAAAAAAATTTATAAACCCTCCGAATTAATGGACCGAGAGGAGACTGGAGGAGGGGATGGACCGGGATATGAACACAGATACTGGCAGTGGGGCTGCACTGGGGACAGACCCGAGACAGCACGAACCGGGGGACACGAGAGGACCGAGGACTGAGAGGGACAGAACGACTCACGAGGACCGGGGGGACAACGGGTGACAGCCCCGAGACAAATGAACAGCGAGGACACTGTATGGGGGACACACGAAGACTGGGGACCATGACACATGAGGACCGGGGATCCGAGGACACGAGGACAGACATACATACACCCACATGTGACACAGAAGGAGACCGAGACACACAGGAGACACACAGGCGAAACAAATGTGACATAGAAGGAGCACATAGGGGATGAGACCGACATGCATAAGATGGGGGCGGTGGGGGGAATGGGGAGGTTGGGGGACATGCATAGATGAGACATAGGTTTTGATAAAAAAAAGAAACATTTGGGACTGTTATGTAAAACTGCCCCAAATACAATTAAAAATTAGGGGCGGTTCAATCCACCACCAATTCCTCCAGTAGAGGTGGTTTGGGTTATAACCGCCTCTAATTACTCCCATATCTATTAAATTCTAGACAATGGGGGTTAAAAACTACTCTAGTGAAATCGACGGTAAATACAACATGCATTTAGCAGTGCTTTCTCAAAACCGCCTCTACTAACAGTAGGCAGGCGCATTAGTGGCAGTTTCTCATAACCGCCTCTAATGTCTTTATAAGGGGTTATAACCCCTTCTAAGGTAAAAAATAACCCATTCTACAATGGTCATTTTTTTGCAGTGTGTGGAACTATTTATTGCTAAGTACTTTCTTTTTGCTGCATCTTTGATTATTACCTTCCATATATATTCACTGACTGTTAGGCACAGATCTTGGGGGGTTTACTATTAGGATTATAGTCTCACACCCTATTTGGGTCATGCTTTTGGGCCAAAATAGATTACATTGCTGTTGGTATAGATAAGGGACAACGCCCTTCTACATCAGGTTCTTGATTAACTGTGGAGCTGGAGAGCATGGAACCAAGCTGTGGCTTGCGATGTTGAGGAGTTGTTTATGTGCTTTATTTTGTATTTGGTTTAGAGCTATTGTGTTCCAACATTGTGATTTTTTTGGATTATTTCATATAAAAATGTATCATCCATAATTCATATATATATATATATGTGTGTGTGTGTGTGTGTGTGTGTGTGATCCTGTTTATTATTCTCCAGTCTTCCATAGTTTCCTTATGTAAGGATTATTACTGCTTCTGATATTGCCATTGTTTTTCTTCCACTGTGTTAATCTTCCATTGAGCACATAGTTTCTCCACTATCACACCTTAGGCCCTCATTGCTAGTCAGAAACCTCTGGCATTCAGGGAAATGGGATTGAGGACACGTGAAAAACCAGGTACGGGGCACCTCTGGGTAGAATTCAGAACCTGGACGTTACAAAGTGGTATTAGAGGAATTCATTTCTCTTGAATTACTGTTTAGAGCCTTTAGCCGGGGATATGACAGAATGGGTACTTGGTAATAAACTGTGCTCAGAAGTAGCTAACCTGTGTACAGGGAAATGCCAATCTAACTCGTTTAATTCAATTTTTCTAGTTTTTCAACTTTAAAGTTGATTTTTTTTACTGTTGGGTGACTCACATGTTTTGTACTATTACATTTAATATATTGAGGTTCTATATCTGTCGAAACCTGATGAGATGAGGGTATGCCATCTCATGCATCATATAGACACTTTTTAGGGATCACATGTCATGCATTCTTGCCATGTCATATACGATGCATTAGTAATTTCATGTTGTTGTGATAGATATTATGCTAGATATGCATGCTGTTGTGATAGTTTCCGTGATAAAAATACCTGCTATTTGACATGGTATTATTTGTGTAATGTTTTGTTTGAATGAACAAAAAAAATGGTTCTTGAGGTGTTATAGGCCCTCATGGATATGAATTTGGGGGACCATTACTTTGTTTTTCTTGTTATAACATGTATAATATTCCAAAATTTGATTCGTGCGGTGTATTTCACCTCACAGATCAGGATTTTGCACTTTGATGTTTATTTTGGAGTTTTTTTGGGCTCTAGAAGAGTTTTGGAGGTTTACCGTCCAAAAAAACCAAGAATACACACCTTGAGGTTTTTACTGCATTCCATGTGTTCTTCTATTCGGGAAGAAACTATTTTTCTTAAGTGAACGCCGAGTACCTTATGTGCATGCCATATATTCTCTAACCATGTCATAGGCCGTGTGATCATAGACACGTGATAGGGAAGTTCTCATGGGAACACACCATGTACCAGTTGTACTCGCCATGTCATGTTGACCGTATGTCCTCTCGTGTGACTAACAACACAGACAAAGAAACATTAGGTGATACACACCGTGTCAGTTATAAACACATTGTGTTGTGTAATCCTAGAATCCAGCCATGCAACTAATAACACAGGTCGGTGTTATCTTTTTAAGTACACACCGTGTACGTATGGAACACGTTGTGTAGTGTGAGCCGAGTATCTAGTCGTGTCACGAACAACACTAGTCAGTGAAGCTCATCGAGTACAATCTGTGTCTAGTACAAACACGCCAAGTACTCTTATTCTAAGGAGAGCCGTGTGGATTAACTGTGTAGAAGGAATTGTGCATGGGAAGAGGATTCAAGTACACGCCGTGTGTGAGGACAACATGCCATGGGTATGTGGTGTTACACAACCATTTTAGGCAGGAGTACACACCCATGTGAATCGCAGAAGGGAACATTCCATATAAGAATTTAACACTCCGTGTAGTCATGTTTTGTAAAACTTGAATGATTTCTTTCTCTTATTCTTTTATTACGCTTCTAGTTTTCAGTCCTTGATAATACTGATCTAAGGTGTGATCTTGACCATGAAGAGTCATGCCAGCAAGACGTCCTCTAGTTGTATGCCAGTTTACAAGAAGTGATCAGACACCAGACATGGCTGATCAAGTACTTCCCGTAGATCCTCCACTTGGGACAGCCTTGGCACCAGCCGTTTGACCTGACACAGGTGCTGATTCATAGTTCAGAGAGGGTTTCATGAGGATGATACAGACCTTTTAGGGAGCTCCATCTCTTACCCCGTCGATGGCAGAATTGACGAGAGTCTTTCAGTAGCAGTATCCTCCCACATTCTCAGGGGATGGTGGAACCCAGGCTATAGAGTCATGGCTAGAATCCACACTGAGGATTTTCAAGCATCATGGGATTCCTCTTAAGAAGAGGGTGAAGCTCACTTCATACATGTTTTGAGACTCTTCCGAGAGGTGGTGGGATGTGGTCTCACTGGAGGGACACCAACAGAATATGGCTTGGGATGATTTTCAGCACATCTTCTACGATTACTTTTATCCAGAGACCTTGAGGGTTGATCAACCTCGAGCGTTCATGAGTCTACATCAGGGTATTCTTTCTGTTATAGAGTATTCCTCTCGCTTCACCGAGATGCAGCGTGTTACACCCTTTATAGGGGGAGATGAGTTGTTCCTTGCATAAATGTTTGATGATGGTCTCTGGTAGCATGTTCGATCCCAGGTGAACATCATTAGGTTGAATTCGATATCCTCTATAGTCAAGGAGGTACTGATTATGGAGCGTAACTTGAGGGATTCTGAATTTGTGAGCTAGGGTGGTTCGACATCCTGAGTTAGTATTCCTCCTACTTATAGCAGGAAGCGCCGCCGGGAGACTGCACATGGAGATCAGAGTAGGTATGATGCATCTTCTGGTATCCAGGTGGTGTGCTACTAGTGTGAAAAGTGTGGGCATAAGAGGCCACATTTCTCAAGAGACCCAGTGGTGTTCCGATCTTATAGAAAGATGGGTCACCTTAAGCATTTCTATCAGTTCTTCTCACCAGAAGCTGATGACATGGGTTCTTCAATGACACCTCATTCCGGAGTAATGCCACCAGTTTCTCACTAGTCTGGGAACTGGAGTTCTTCCGGCCGTTCAGGCTGAGGTGGAGGTCGTTGCGGTGGTAGTTGGTTGTCTGTCTTTTAGTGACAAGAGGGTGGATCAGCTCAGAGTGTTTAGGTAGGGTCACATGGCCACTGTTTAGGCTAGAATTTTTTAGTGGAGCAGAACCAGTAGGACCAGGATCCTGAACCCTTTACAGTTCGAGGTATGATCTTAGTATCCTCAGTTTTAGCTTCATCTCTTTTCGATATAGGGTCTTCCCATTGATTTATATCTATTGCTATCGTGGAGAGACTTAGTCTCTGCATCTTTTCTGCTACTGATATCTTGAAGCTAGACACTTTTTTGGGGACGAGAACGACTAGTGTATGTTAGTGCTGGGAGTTCCCTCTAACGGTTGGTGAGTGTCAATTTTTATGGGACCTCAATGTCCCAGAGATGATAGGCTATGATGTCATTCTTGGGATGGACTGGATAGTTCCCTTCCAGACAATCATCAACTGTTATCGCTGCATGGTGAGTTTCACATCACCAGAGGGTATATCGTTTCTTCATAGGGGTGAGTTGGATGCCCAGGCAAGCAGAGCAGGACCCGAGCATCATGGGCTGGGAGGAGTTACAACTGATATTTCTAGTCTATACATGGATGACTAGGGGACTTCATAGTTACAATTTCCTCCATTGGTGGATTGATTCATGGATTCCTTCCCATAGTATTTTTTAGGTTTTCTCCGAAGTGATAGTTATACTTTTCTATTGAGCTCGTTCTATGAGTGGCACCGATATCCATTACTCCTTATAGGATGGCTACACTAGAGTTTTAGGAGCTCAAGAAGTAGTTGGAGGAGTTGGAGGCAATTTGTTTCATCCGAACCAGTACATATCCTTGGGGTTTGCCTGTCCGATTTGTAAAGATGGAAGGCAGTACCCCCAGGCTTTGTGTAGACTATCGAAAGTTTAACCAGTTGATGTAAAGGACCAATATCCCTTTCCTAGGATTGATGGTATCTTTGATCAACTTCGAGGAGACCAGGTGTTCTCAAAGATTAACCTATGATCTGGTTACCATCAGTTGTGTGTTAGACCATTTGTTATACCTATCAAAGCCTTCGTGAGTAGGTACGGTCTATACTAGTATATGGTTATTCCATTCGGTCTTACGATCACACCAGTAGTTTTCATGGAATTGATGAACTGAGTGCTACATCTATACTGAGATTCTTTCTTGGTGGTTTTCATGGATGATATCTTGGTGTACTCTCACACTCAAAATGACCATGCTACCCATCTTGAGATCATTTTGAGTACACTAATAGAGCATCAGTTATATGATAATCTCTCAATATTCCACTTCTGGATGGATAAGATTCACTTCTTGGGTCATGTTATCTAATAGACAAGAGTATTAGTAGACCCAGAGAATGTGAGAGAAGTAGTTTTCTAGGAGCAGCTGAAGAACATCTTTGAGGTGTAGAGTTTTCTAGGGATGGATAGATACTAAAGAATTTTCATATAGGCCTTTTCAAACTTGGTAGCCCCGCTGATTGGTCTGACTAAGAAGGGTGTGAAGTTCATGTGGTCATATTCTTGTGAGTCAGCATATTAGGAGCTAAAGGGGAGGTTGACGTCAGAACCGATAATAGTATTTACAATGTTGAGAAAGAGCTATAATATTTACTGCGATGCATAAAGTCTCATTTTGGGAGCTGTGCTTATGCAAGGAGATGGAGTCGTTGCGTACGAGTCTCTACAGTTGCGGCCACAGAAGAGGAATTACCCGAGGCACGATCTTGAGTTGACATCAGTTGTTCGTGCTTTACGTTGTCGGAGACATTATCTGTTAGTAGAGAATTTTGTAGTTTTCACTGACCACAAAAGTCTCATGTACATCTTCACTCAGCGTGAATTGAATTTTAAACAAAGAAGGTAGGTCGATTACCTTCAGTATTTTGACTTTGAGTTTTCCAATATGTCGGGGAAGGGCAACACAGTGGCTGATGAGCTGAGTAGGAGGACCAAGATACAAGCCGTTCTAGAGGCCAGTAGTGAATGGAAGTTTATGGATCTGTTCTACAAGATGCATTTTGTAACACCCCAAAATTTTATAAGATATATTATTTTTAATTTATTTAATGTCTTGTGTTGTATGCTAAACCAAGATTATCTTGCGCTATACGCAACACAATATTAGCTTGTTGTATACGCAACACTATTCTTGGATTGTGTTACACAAAATTTCAAGTTCATTTGATAGAAGTTATTCTACGCAACATTGAGTGTATATATATATATATATATATATATTCAATGTAAAAATGAAATATGGTTGGATTATATTATACATAACAACAAAGGAATCTTTCCCTACACGCAACCCTGGCCTGGCTTTCATTACACGCAATCGCGACCTTCCTCGATAGCGTGTTTTTTACGAAATACCGAGATTCACTAAACAATGATATGTTATTAAAATATTATATAAACTAACCGTTATGGATAGTAATACCCACTTTTTGAAATTTTATAAATTTTATCTTTCAAAATGGACATCATTTTTGGATTCGGGATATCGAAATTAGCCTAGGGTGAAATTTTGGTATTTTTTTGAAAACTTTCAATTTTTGATGAATAATGAAATCACTGGGTAACTATTTAAAAACCGACTTTCTATTTAAATAATCATTTATTTTATTTAAATTTATTTTAGGTCAAAATAGATACATAATTCTTATATAAGCTCAAAGTAATTCATTGGAGTCTTTTTATAATAATTTTAGATATATAAAAAGTTTATTGAACTTTTCACCGTCTTTTACCCACCTCCTAGGAGAATTTGAAAATTTACAAAGAACTTAATTTTACAATTTCTACGAGTTTAATTTCAAAACTCCGAGAGACACGGTTAATATCAAAGAGTAAAATTTGGTTCAATAAGATAAAAATAGTTTTTGGTGAATAGTAACATTTTACTTTTATTTACCACGGTTAAAAGTAAATAGGGTAATTAAGGGTAAAAATGATATTATTATTACCCTAAAACTTGTCCTAATTCTATTATATAAGTGTAAGTTGACCAAAAAAACCATAGGAATAAAATATTACCCTTTAGGTCCACTTGGATTAGATTAGTTCATTTATTATTATTATATTTAAAGAAGTGTTAAAATAGTTAAATTCAAATATTAATAACTACACAATTTCTAATATAGGGTTATACATAAGATAAATTCGACTATAAATATTCATTAGAGTGATAAAAAGATTTCCTACATAATGGTATTTTATTTATAATTTTAAGTCATTAAAAAATTGATTTTATCTGTGACATAATGATGATGCAGTAATTACCTTCTTAATGAAATATTAACATAATTGATGATATAAATGCCCAAATAAATCTAATTTTATACTTTTTATAAATTCTGCTAATGTTTTAGGTTAATATGAAATGTTATTATTGATTCAATTAACTTTTTTCTAACTAATCTTGCTTTTATAATTTTCAAAAAAATCAATTACCAAATAGTGTCAAAATTGACATAGAATAGTTTTTAAAACAAATATTATATTATTAATTGTTATTTTATTCATAAAATCTAAGGCTCAGACAAATGAATTAGATAAGGTTATATATATTAATAATGAACCACTTGGTGTTCTTTTGTCTTGTTATAGTAAGTTTATTAACCATATAGTGTAAGAAAACAAGAAGACATGGTAAAAGTTAAATAATTTAACTTAGAGTTAAATCTAAATGAGAAGGTTAAAATAGTAACCTAAACATGTCTGAAACCTATTGTTTGAGAGTATTTCGACCCATACTCACCTTATATTTTCAATAAATCAATTTGGATCTATTAAAAACCGAATATTACTTTATTATAAAATAATATTTTATGTTTTTCCAAAGGTGCCCCTCTCCTCCCTTATAAAAAGGGCACCCCTTACCTCTTCTCTTCACACCCTTTTGAGTCTTGAAGATCGGAAAAACCCTGCCCATTTATCTTCTACACTTCCCTATCAACCTTCTTGAGGTTCTGGTATTCTCAAAATACCAACTATACTTTCCTAAGAAGAAGTTTAAAGGAGGTTCATCGAGGAAGAGGTAATCTCTTCTACCGACTCTTTCAAGTTTCATTATTCTTCTAATTAATCTTTATTAGTTTTTTAATTATAAATTAATAAAATAATTATTACTTATATACTGATATGTTATTATAAATATAAAACAACCCTATTTGACCTTCTATCTATCGTACGGAAAACGAAATCACTGCGCGTGCGTACATACGGAATACCGTCTCCACCCCGTGGTGTAATCTATTTTTTCACCACCACCTTACTTATATGGGTATAATGGTGTAAATAATAACAATATATGATTATTATAACATGATATGGATTCTTAGATATCATACACTCCAATTCCATTCAATAATTATGGGAACGATATCATCGCTCTTGCGTACGTACGGATTACCGTCTCCACGACGCGATGAGAATCATTCTCCATGTTAACCATTCAAGAATAATTATAAAGTATATATAATGAATAATAATGAAATATATGACATGAAAAAGATACTGGATTTATGTATATATATATATATGTCATCTACTTACTTCCATTCAAGTCAATAAGGAATGGAAAATAGTGTTCATGCATACGTACGGCCTACCGTCTCCATGAACGGTGTATTTCATTTCATTTATCTATATATTATATATATATATATAATAAATATATGTGATATATAAATCATGGTTTACATTCTTGAAGTAATTAAATCATGATATAATTAATAATAATATCAAGAACAACATGTCCAAACACGTACGTTAAATGAAACGATTTTATTGAAAATGCTTCTTTAACATGGAATTGACAAAAGAATGGGTAATATAAAGTCATAAGTGAATCATATATGATATCATAAATATTATTATGGTCTTTTTAAATGTTAATAATATGTTTAAACCCACTATTCAAGAGTTTCAGACATGTACGGAAGAAATCAGACCTAAGGTAGGGGATAATTTTGCAATCTCATTTTTATCTGAGATTTCTTATACGTAAGTATTTATCGGGGTTCTATTTTTCATCCATGTCCAAAAAATGTTTTTCCAAAAGTGTTTAATATTCTTCTATGTATTCTTAAAGTAATTTTTACCCTTCTTTTACTTTTACTTTGTTTTATGGATGAAATCTTTCTTTTGTTTATCATACGTGGTGTTTTTTGACTTTTCTGTTAAAAGTACGAGGATAATGTTTTTTAACTTATTTGGTAGGAAAATATTTATATAGTTTCATAACCACTTATTTAAATGAAAATTCCTATACAAAATTTCAGGATTATTTTCAACGAAATCATTTTATTTTAAAATTTCATGGAATTTTGAGAAAAGAAAATGATTTTGAAGAAGAAAGGATATTTTCCTCAAGAATTCATTTCAAGTGTTTTGTCAAAACTATTTTCCATATAAGAGGACATTATTAAGTATGTTTATTTCTAAAGTATAATATATCTATTATTTTAATGGTTTATTTTTATTATGATGAAATGATATCCATTTCTTTTATATGGATTATGTTATAATGGGATGATGTTTATGAAACCCATTTTATTCATTGGGTTATTATGAATGATGTATGTTTATTTTGTGGCACAAAAAATAATGATTTCAATATGAGATGGGTGGGAACTATATATACCTCCAATGAATTGGGTAAATATTTATATCTCATGAGATAGACATGGCTGGAATGGTAAGTAAATCTGGTTCAGTATTACAGGACTGGAACGAGGAGTTAACTCGATTCAGAAAGAGGCTTTGTCTACTAAGATGGTCTTTCCCACCATTACTTGGCTAATATGGAAATAATATCATGTTATTAATGATTTTACAAAATTACATGTTTTATTCCCATGCTATTTTATCATGATTTATGATCCATTATGATCTATGCCTTACATACTTCCATGTTTTATGTCATTGCTCAAGATTTTGATGTTTAAATATTGTGTTCATGATTTGAAGTTGAAATTTATATGGTTTGTTTTATTTTATCCATGGTTATCCTTACTAAGAATTTGATCTCACCATTTATATGTTTTCTTTTCCCTAGGATATAATGATTGGTTTTAGGTACGAAAACAAAATGGGTAGATCTTTATGGGAGATGTTGAAGATCTTTCACCATGATTAGAAGATTATGTTCTGAGTTTCGAAAGACACTAAACTATTATGGTCCTTGTGTGTTTTTTGTTATGTATTAATTATTCCACAAAAGTAATGTAATGTCTATGTATGTCAAGATTTGGGTCTCTACAGTTGGTATCCGAGTAAATTTTTAGTTAACCTTTGGAAACTAGGATGCGAAAACAATAGTGATATCCCAAGATATATTTCTATGGTATGTCTAAGGATGTCTCTAAGGTTTAGTATAACTATAGGTTATAGTACTAGAGTTATGTTGACGATCATGAATAACCATGGGTGAATGTAAGATATCATGGATTAAAGAATTTGTGATAAGTTAGACATCCCATAAGTGACCTTGATTGATTATGTGGTTCCTCATTATTTTAAATGTTTCTTACACTATGGTTTCTGGTTTTAGTCAATGGAGGGAACGAGAAGGAATTCAGTTAATTTTGATTCCAATGGACAAATGTGTGACTGCGATCAACAAAATCGTGTAATTCCTAGAGAGAAACATATTGTGATCATGCCGAATCAGTCATCTCGATATATGATTTACAAGGTGAACTTTGGTGGTATTTCTAAGTCCTCAAATAAGAGGAAGATGGAATTTTATGCATGTTCGCATGGTCAGGAGAGTAGAGAAATGAAGATTGAGATTTCTAAAGAAGGGATAATGAACCTTGAAGAATACCTCAAATGGAGGGGAATATGTTATCTGTGTGGAGAAAAGGGTCATAGACTGATAGACTTTTGTGGAGTTCAATGTCTTATTTGTGGAGAACATGGGAATTACCCAACTCAATGCCCTGACCTAAGAGGTAACTTCTAAATCAAGGAAGGAATTATTCGATGACAATCATTGAAGAGGATGGATTGAAGTGTTTATGTATTGGTATTCTAGAATAATGTTGTTGAGGTACTTTTATGGTATATTGGAATATTTTTGTATTAGTCTATTATGGTACTGGTAACGATGAAAAATGAATGTAATATTTTTGGAAAGTAGATGATATGCGCATAATGAAGGGATAAGGAGAAAATGAAATTTTTTATTGTATTCATGAGCTCATGACTGATATAAGGACAAAGTGATATCATGGTTTGAGTATATAGAAATTTTCGGATTTTGGTATGTGGAAAGAGTTAACTTTTGACAACACTCATGTTTTCGATAATGTTCTATGGTAATACATGATTACGGTATTCACATGTTTGGAATGTGACCAAAAAGATATATCGTATGATAAATGTTGGTATTCGCGTGCTCAGTAGATGAAATTTCCAGTAATCGTTTCATTATACTATGATATTGGACAAATGTATTTTGGATAAGCCTAAAGATTGGAATGGATTATGTTGGACATGAGATAGTATTGTTTAAGGATAGAATTTTTTTCGATATTATTTTTGGAATGTTATAGTGGTGAAGATTTACAAATAGTACAACCTGGAGGACGGATAACAACCCATCATGTCAAGGTTGCGTGAATCAAACTCACACCAAAGTGCGACGGGCTTTTTGTAACTCCCCAAGCATCTATGGTACACTTCTCTTTGAATAATAGAGCAGCGTGTGTTGTACGCAACCTCGAGTTCTAATAGACCGCGACCAATCAAATTAGTTGTTATGAATAGTAATACCGACTTTTTGAATTATATAAATTTTACATTTCAAAATGGACTTCATTTTTGGATTCGGAATATCGAAATTATCCTAAGTTGAATTTTTGGTATTTTTATGAGAACATCCAATTTTTGATGAATAGTGAAAAATACTTAAAAATAACATTTTAATCAAAACAATTTATAGTAATAAATTATAATATTGAGTGGGTTTAAAGTCTAATTAGAATATATTTGTACCATTTTATCTAATGGTGTTCATTAGAATTAATTTCACTTTGAAATTGGACATAAACAATTGTCAATCTTTTGATTGATATTTTTTTTGTAAAAACACGCTATTTGTTTTGACAACGGGAATTAATTATAAAATTAATGCATGCAAATTACATGTTTGGAATTTTTTAAAGTAGACATAATTTTGGAATTCAGAATATAAATTATATATTAGGGTGAATTTTTGGTATTTTTCTGAAAAACATCAATTTTTGATGAATAGTGAAACCACTAAGTGGTAGTTAAAAAACTGATTTTTCATTTAAATGAAATTTTACAGCTTCGGTTAATTTAATTTCAAAAATCCGACATATATGGTTGTAATTAGGATGTAAAATTTTGTTCAATGGTATTAAAATAATATTTTGTGAATAGTAACTTTTGAGCTTTATTAACCGTGATTAGAGGTAATTAGTGTAATTTAAGGTAAAAATAATGATATAATAGAATGAATTTACCTTGAAACATGTCCTAATCTTATTGGATGACTCATGGCCGACCAAGAAAATACATGGGTAAATTTTTGGGACCCCATGGAGCCACTTGGGTAAGATAATGACATTAATACCTTTTATTTAAAGTAAAAATAAAAATGTCACAAACATGTATTGTTTTACTAAAACAATTTTTACAAGGTGTTATACAAGTTATCTTTTCGACTATAAATATCCATCGGAATGATTAAAGTATTTACTACATCATTGTAATTTTTTTTATAGTTTTTAGGCATTATATAAATAAATTTATTTATCACACCATGATGATGCATCAATTACCTCATTAATGAATGATTTAAATAAAATGAAAACATAAGGTAAATATAAGACTTAAACTTGTATAAAGCCTATTGGATTGGTGGATTTAGAACCCTTATCACCTTATCCTAGAAATATATCACTTTGGTACCTTTAAAATCCTAAAATCATTTCATAATAATGTACCATTTCATGACTTTCCAAGAGTGCCCCTCCTCTCCTCTTATAAAAGGCTCTGACCTCTACCACCTTATTCACACCATCAAATCCATTTGGATCATCAAAACTCTGCCCAAATACTCTCTCAACTTACCTATATTAATCCTAGAAGCCTCACATTGGGCATAAGGTTTCCCAAGGAAGCCTTTGTCTCAAATCAAAAAGAGTTTCCCGATTTTAAGGTAATGTATTCTCATATGTTCTTTTGTATTATTTTGCTTCTCCAACCCCTTAAACTCTTTTGATTCCATTATTTTGTACCAAAACTAGTATATTAAATTTAATAGGATGTTTTTATGATAAGGATTTGATTTAAAATTACACACACCTTCATGTAATGGTTAAAGAACATACTGTTTCTGTGGGTGGCGAATTACTGACTCACGAAATGATGATTGTTCAATCTTCTTTTAACACCTCACATGGTAGCCATTATGATGAAACTATTTCTATATATGATATATATTATGTCTATTTTTTCTTTATTCGTTTGTATTTTTAATTTATAGCATACCTTTATGATTTCCATTATGGTTAAATGCGATAATTTCATTTTAGGAAGTGCGGACTACCGCCCCCTCAAAGTGATTTGAATCGTTATTGGCATATGCAGGGCGTATGAAGGATAGAGTTAATGATAATATATATGATATTATACTAGAATTATAATATACCTTTATATCATTATTATTTCATTCCATTAAATACGAATTAGAAATGAAAGTAGCGTTCATGCGTACGTACCGCTTACCGACTCCATGAACGGTGCATTTCATTTCTTACCTCTAAATGTTATGTAATATTATAAATGCATGTATGTACTGGTTATATATGATATATATGATATATAAATCATGAATATAATTCTGTATAAAATAGATATTCTACCACATAAACAACTTGTATTTATAAGAAGTTTATTGTTGACTCAAGTACCAAGGATCGACAAAACGACCGTTATTAGCTTAAATGATTACATAATGTTAATAATATGGTAATAAGTGATATAAAAGGAATAATGAACTTGAAAAAGGTTCTTTAGAAAGTCTGAATTAACTCTAGTTTATTATTCAAGAGATTAAAGAATGATCGAGTCAAGTCGGACACGAGGTAAGGGACTTCATCTCATTCTCCTTTCATTGAGGCATATTTTGTTTTATACACAACTTTATTTTATACGGTGTATAAACCCATTTTAATTTTATGTTTATTCAAAATGAATCTTTTTTATATGAAGTGTTTTACAAAACGATAAAAGGGAATGTTTTTTTTTCATACGTATACGACGACAACATCTTCTCCACGGCCATGACCATTATTTGAGTTTCGACTTCCTCTACAAGACATAACTTATTTTAAAATGAAAAAAAAATATCAGGTTTTACTTTTATTTTATTTTGGTATTGAAAATGGTTTTGATCATGTTTTTATTATATCAACGTGTTGTATTGATATCTTGTGATTGAAATATGGAAATTCTATGTTTCCCTTATGCATGTTTTATGTGATACGATTATGTTATGGTTTATGATATGTTTAAGACTTTTCATATAAGGAATTTATTAGACTTAAAAAGTGATGGGTGGAGCCCATTATAGCTCCTCGATGAATCGGTAGGTCTCATGAGACAAACTAGTGTCTCGGCACGAGGCCATGAAAAAACCTTATTTGTAGTCTTGGCAAGAGGCCTTGGCTAGGTGGTTATGATAGTCTGGCATTATGCATTCCATCATTATGAAAGTGGTTATTGATATTTCATGTGATTATTCGACTAGTAGAATATCCATGTGGATAATTAAATGGAATTATTTCATTTTATTATTGCCATATTATGATGAAGTTCAAGTTTAAAAGGCTATTGTTTTAGTTAAAAATTGCCTTAAATGTTTTCGTTTATCTATGAAAGTTTCCACTACATTGTAATCCTTACTGAGCATCTGAGCTCACCCCTTTCAATGTTTTATTTTTCCCAGGATGTGAAGAAATATTTTATGGATGACCTGCGGGGATAGTCTAAAGGGAATATGAGTGTGGACTATGGAGACCATGTTATTGTAGTTTTTCACTTTATGATGTAATGTAACATTTATGAATGTATCTAGTGTTTTCGAGGCTACTAAACTAATCGGTCTTTCGAGACTAGATCATTTGTGATCATGCCAATGTTACGTAATAATGCACTAACTCTGGGTAACTGGGGTCAGGGTGTTACACCTTTATTTCCTTCAACTGGCCAACATGAAGTCCCTAGTTAGTATAAATTAGTTACAATTTATTATGTGGTATGATATACGAAGTATACATCCATTTTAGGAACCATATACGATTAATCTCATCATAGATAGACTTTTGTATATAACATTAGCTAACCTTATGCTTTGAGATAGATAGAATGACCTACCATTCTATCGCATGATTTGCTAAAACTTCACAGAAGAAAAACTCAACTTAATTTCTTTAATAGATGAAGTGGAAATTGTTCGAGGCACAAGAAACAGTGAAATTGTACCAAAATAAAGTAAGTATTTCTCCTAATTCAAAATTTTCATCTTTAGGGAAACGATATTGAAAACAAAAAATGTTGTCCTAGTTCTCTTATATCTGATGAATCTGATGGTACCTGATATCATCACAAATTCATGGCTTTGAGATTGATGTCTTTTTAATAGCCATGTTCTCTACCACTCTCCATCAGAACATGATGGTAAAATTTCTATTTCATATCCATATTTTCACCTATGTTATCCTATGTGGAAAGCCAGTGATTAGTTAATTTGGGTGACCGTTACATTTCATACATTAGTTTTTAATGTTAAGTTTTGCTGTTCCTCTTTACGATTTGGGTTTCTGTGAAAGAAACTATCATGTAATAAACCATTTATAACCCTGACGAATTTCAAGGGAAAAATTTATTTTAAGGGGGTAGAATGTAACAACCCGAGATTTTATAAGATATATTATTTTTAATTTATTTCATGTCTTGTGTTTTATGCTAAACCAATATTATCTTGTGCTATATGCAACACCGTATTATCTTGCTGTATATGAAACACTATTCTTGGATCGTGTTACACAAAATTTCAAGTTCGTTTAATAGAAGTTATTCTACGCAACATTGAGTGTATATATATATATATTCAATGTACAAATGAAAAATGGTTGGATTCTATTATACATAACAACAAAAGAATATTTCCCTACATGCAACCCTGACTTGGCTTACATTACATGAAATCACAACCTTCCTCGATATCATGTGTTTTATGCAATACCGAGTTTCACTAAAACACTATATGTTATTAAAATATTATATAAACTTGCTGTTATGAATATTAATAGCAAATTTTTAAAATTTTATAAATTTTATCATTTAAAATGGACATCATTTTTGGATTCGGAATATCGAAATTATCCTAGTGTGAAATTTTGGTATTTTTCTGAAAACATTCAATTTTTGATGAATAGTGAAAACACAAGGTTACTATTTAAAAACCGACATTTTATTTACATAATTATTTATTTTATTTAAATTTTATTTAGGTCAAAATAGATACATAATACTTATATAAGTTCAATGTAATTCATTGGAGTCATTTTATAATAATTTTATATATATAAAAATTTTATTGAACTTTTCACTGTCTTTTACCCACCTCCTAGGAGAATTTGAAAATTTACATAAAACATAATTTTACCACCTCTGTGAGTGGAATTTCAAAAATCTTAGAGACATAGTTAACATCAAGGAGTAAAATGTGGTTCAATAAGATAAAAATATTTTTTGGTGAATAATAACTTTTTACTTTTATTTACCACTCTTAAAAGTAAATAGGGTAATTAAGGGTAACAATTATATTATTCTTACCCTAAAACATGTCATAATTTTATTGGATAAGTGTTAATCGACCAAAAAACCTTAGGAATAAAATATTACCCTTTAGGTCCACTTGGATTAGATTAGGACATTTATTATTATTTTATTTAAAGAATAGTTAAAATAGTTAAAATCAAAGTTTAATAACTGAAACATTTTTAATATAGGTTTATACATAAGATATATTAGAATATAAATATTAATTATAAATATAAAAATCTTTCCTACATAATGGTAATTTATTTATAATTTTTGGACATTAAATAATTTAATTTATTTGTGACACAATGATGATGCAGTAATTACCTTATTAATGAAATATTAACATAATTGATGTTATAAATGCCCAAATAAATGTAATTTGATACTTTTTATAAAATAAAATAATATTTTAGGTTAATATTACATGTTATTGTTGATTAAATTAATTTTTTTCGAACTAATCATGCTGTTATGTTTTTCACAAAAATCAATTACCAAATAGTGTCAAAATTGACATAAGATAGTTTTTTTAAAATATTATATTACTAACTGTTATTTTATTTTTAAAAATATAAGGTTAGGAAAAATGACTTATAAAAGGTTATATATATTAATAATGAACCACTTTGGGTTCGTTTGTCTTGTTATAGTAAGTTTATTAACCATATAGCTTAAGAAAACAAGAAGACACGGTAAAAGTTAAATTATTTAACTTAGAGTTAAATCTAAATGATAAGGTTTAAATAGTAACCTAAAATTGTCTAAAACCTATTTTTTGAGATGATTTAGACCCATAACCAACTTATCTTCTAAATAAATTAATTAGGATCTATTAAAAACAGAATATGACTTTATTATAAAATAATATTTTAAGTTTTCCCAAAGGTGCCCCTCTTCTCCCTTATAAAAAGGGCACCCATTACCTCTTCTCTTAACACCATTTTGAGCCTTGAAGCTCGGACAAAACCTTCCCATTTCTCTTCTCCACTTCCCTAGAAACATTCTGGAGGTTATGGTATTCTCAAAATACCAACTCTACTTTCCTAAGGAGAAGTTTATAGGAGGTGCATCGAGGAAGAGGTAATCTCTTCTACCGACTCTTTCAAGTTTCTTTATTCTTATACTTATTCTTATTTAGTTATTTCATTACAAAGTTATAACATCATTATTACTTATATACTGATATGTTATTATAAATATGAAACAACCCTATTTAACCTTCTATCTATCGTACAGAAAACAAAATCACCGCGCGTCCGTATGTACGGAATATCGTCTCCACGCCGTGGCGTAATCTGTTTTTCACCACCACCTTACTTGGATAGGTATAATGGTGTAAATAATAACTATATATGATTATTATAACATGATACTAATTATATGATATCATTCACTCCAATTTCATTCAATAATTATGGGAACGATATCATCGCTCGTGCGTACGTACAGATTACCGTCTCCACGACATGATGAGATTCATTCTCCATGTTAACCATTCAAGAATAATTATAAAGTATATATAATGAATAATACAGAAATATATGACATTAAAAAGCTACTGGATTGATATATATATATATATATATATATATATTTCTCATCTACTTACTTCCATTCAAGTCAATAAGAAAAGGAAAACAGCATTCATGCGTACGTACGACCTACCATCTCCATGAACGGTGTATTTCATTTCATTTATCTATCTATTATATATATATAATTAATATATATTATATATAAATCATGATTTACATTCTGGAAGTAATTAATTATGATATAAGTAATAATTATATCAAGAACAACATGTCCAAACACGTATGTTAAATGAAACGATTTTACCGAAAATGATGCTTTAACATTGAATTGACAAAAGAACGGGTAATATAATGTCATAAGTGAATCATATATTATATCATAAATATTATTATGGCTCTTTTACAAGTTAATAATATGTTTAAACCCACTATATAGGAGTTTCTGACACGTACAAATGAAATTGGACCTAAGGTAAGGTATAATTTTGCAATCTCATTTTTATCCGAGATTGCTTATACGTAAGTATTTACTGGGGTTATATTTTTCATCCATATCCATAAAATGTTTTTCATAAAGTGTATAATATTTTTCCATGTATTTTTAATGTCATTTTTACCCTTCTTTTACTTTTAATTTGTGTTATGGATGGAATCATTCTTTTGTTTACCATATGTGGTGCTTTTTGAATTTTCCGGCAAAAGTAGGAGGAGAATGTTTTTTTAACTTATACGGCAGGAAGGTATTTTTACGGTTTCATAAAGAATTATTTAAATGAATATTCCTATAAAAACTTTCACGAATATTTTCAAAAAAATCCTTTTCTTTTAAAATTTCAAGGAATTTTGAGAAAAGAAAATGATTTTGAAGAAGAAAGGATATTTTCCTCAAGAATTCATTTCAAGTGTTTTATCAAAACTATTTTCCATAGAAGATGAAACTATTAAGTATATTTATGATTCAAGTATAATGTATCTATTATTTTAATGGTTTAATTATATTATGATGAAATGATATCCATTTATTTTATATGGATTATGTTATAATGGGATGATGTTTATGAAACCCATTTTATTCATTGGGTTATTATGAATGATGTATGTTTATTTTGTGGCACACAAAATAATGATTTCAATATGAGATTGGTGGGACCTATATCTCCCTTTAATGCATTGGGTAATGATTTATATCTCATGATATAGACATGGCTGGAACAGTAAGTTAATCCAGTTCAGTATTACAGGACATGAACGAGGAGTGAACTTGATTCTGAATGGGACTTTGTCCAATAAGATGGTCTTGGATGCAATGCCTTGGCTACTATGGAAATCATATCATGTGATTAATGGTTTTACACAATTATATGTTTTATTCCCATACTATTTTATCATGATTGATGATCCATTATGATCTATTTCTTACGTACATCCATGTTTTATGTCATTGCTCAAGATTTTGATGTTTAATTATTATGTTCATATTTTGAAGTTGAAATGTATATGCTTTGTTTTATTTTCTCCATGCTTACCCTTAATGAGGATTTGAGATCACCCTTTATATTTTTCTTTTCCCCAGGATATAAAGAATGGTTTTAGGTAAGAAAACAAAAGGGGAAGATCTTTATGAGAGATGTTGATGATCTTTCACCATGATTAGAAGATTATGTTCCTTATTTCCAAAGACACTAAACTATTAAATTACTTGCGTGTGTTTTTGTTATGTATTAAGTATTCTGAAAAAGTAATTTAATGTCCATGTACATCATGATTTGGGTCTCTACACATTTGGAGGTGTACGACAGACAGGGGCAGACAATTCTTTCTTCTGTAGCTATCACCTTTAATCTTATTGATAGAGTTCGAATGAGGCAGCTATCAGATTCTAAAGGATTAGTCCTAAGAGAGAGCTTGTTAGGAGATGACCCTATTCCTTGATAGAACATAGTCAAGGATGAGATCTAGCATTTCCAGGGGCGTGTATGGGTGTTAGCTGACCTACGTAAGGAGATGATGCGGGACTATCAGTCCTCAGTTTGGGCAGTTCATCCTGGTGTCACAAAAATGTATTGTGACCTACACCATTAGTATTGGTGGCCAGGTATGATGAGTGATGTTTCTGGTTTCGTCATGACATGTTCCACCTATCAGCATGTGAAGGTGGAGCATCAACAGCCAGTAGGGCTTTTTCAGTAGTTTCCTATTCCCGAGTAGATGTGGAATGATGTCGCGATGGATTTCGTGACAGGTTTACTGAGGTCGCCTCGATTGAATGATGCATTTTGGGTTGTCATTGATAGACTCATGAAGGTTTCTAACTTCTTTCCAATCTAGGATACCTTCAATGTTGAGGAACTAGGACAGTTGTACATCTGTGAGATTGTACGTCTGCATGGAGTTCCACACTACATTGTTTCAAATAGGGATGCCTGTTTTACTTATTGGGTCTGGAAAGGGTTTCAGAAGGCTTTGGGTACACATGTACTTTGGTGTACAACTTACCACCCCCAAACATCTGGCTATTCCAAGCATACAATTCAGGTGCTTGAGGACATTCTTCGATCATGGATTTTGTATTTTGGAGGTTCTTGGGAGAAGCACATACCTCTTGTGGAGTTTTACTACAAAAATAGTTTTCAAGAAACTATTCAGATGACACCTTATGAGGATTTGTATGGTAGGCTATGCCAATCAACCATATGTCGGCTAAAGGTAGGATAGGCAGCCACAATCAGACCTTATCTTTTTTAGGAGACCACAGAGGTGATAGAATTGGTTTGGAAGAGGTTGGCTACTCGACAATCTCGAATGAAGTCATAGGCTGATCAGTATAGATTTCCTATGGAGTTTGAGGTCAGGGATCGAGTTTTTCTATGTGTCACACCGAGGATGGGGCACAAGAAGATTAGGAGATAGGCTAAGCTTTCACCAAGGTACATCAGTCTATTTTAGGTTTTGCAGAGATTTGGTCCTGTTGCCTATTAGTTGAAGTTGCCTCTGAGGTACCAGGCTATGCATGATGTCTTCCAAGTCTCTCATCTTCGACGTTACTTCTCATACCCATCTCATGTCTTCCAACCCGGGGAGGTTGAGTTGGAAGTGGATGCATCGTTCGAGGAGAATTCTATCCAGATTTTCGATTGAAGTATGTAGGTTCTCCATGGACGGTATGTTCCTATTGTAAGGGTTCTATGTTAGCATGAGTGAGTAGAGGATCATACATAGGAGAGGGAGGCCGATGTACGAGCACAAGGTCCGGATTTGTTCAGGGTTTCTTCTTCTACGCCGCACTATGGAAATTTGAGGATGAATTTCTTTAAGGGGGGATGTTTGTAAGAACCTGAACCTTATTTTTAGGTATGTTTTCCTTTTTTGGTCATTTTGGAGAAAAAGATGAATTTTTGGACATTTCCAAAGTACACGCCATGTGCTTTATGAGTACACGCTGTGTACTAGGTAACCACAGTAGCTATGTGCTGGCCATGAAGTGGCCACACACACAGCCATGTGGGGGTGACTTGGAGGCCACCTAATGTGGAGTACGGAAATGGAAAGTACACGCCTTGTACTTTGAAAGTACACTCGGTGTATTTTTTTCATTAAACGCACTAGGGTCATGTCTAATGTCTAGAAACACCTTCTTCGTGGTTTCATTCCGATGAGAGATCATATACGGCCACAATCTTCCCTTGATCCTCTGACTAAGAATCTAAACTCCGGTTTGACCACCGTCGACTCCGTTGGGATCACCTATTTAATCACACTCTTCTTCTTGAGCTTCGTTTCATGATTCCTCATATTTCTCAAGTTATCTTATGTTGAAAGTTTTATACTTTTTTGTCAATCTACGATGTTCTTGGGTGATTCATGCTTCGAGGATCACGTATATCATTCCTAGAAGGCCGAGGTAGGTGTTTTGTGCTTTTCCGTTGAAAGTATTTGAGTAATATGTGAAATAATTCTGAATACCCTTGACCAGTGTATTGTGTGTTTACCGTTTTCCCCCTGTTGTTTTCTTTCCATCCATGTATGCCTGTGTAGAGGTTAACTGGATGTGAATAGGGTTGTTTTCTATGCTTTGGATGTGTTCTCTCGTGCATGCTCTGTTTAGGACTGTTTGGTCCTGTTTAGCCTCTTAGGATTCCTCAATGTTCTTCCCATGCCTAGCACTGTAGGATGGATTGATTATTTTTATCTAACATGATCGATATGTTGTAGACTGATTAGCCAAGTAGTTTTGTAGGTTTAAATTGGCCATATTTCTTTTCTATGCTCATTTGACTTACACAGGGCTGTGAGAATCTGGAGTAGTATCCTATAAGGGGAATTCACCAAGTGAGCTTCCTCAGAGAGTCCTTGAGCACTTTAGGCTATAAGGGGAATTGATGGAGTGAGCTTCGTCAGAGAGTCTTGAACCACTTCAGGCTACAAGGGGAATTAACCATGTGAGATACCTCTAAGAGTCTATGACCACTTGTGGGTATAAGGGGAATTGACTGGGTGAGCTTCCTCAGAGAGTCCTTGACTACTTTAGACTATAATGGGAATTGACCGTGTGAGCTTCCTCAGAGTGTCTTTAATTACTTTTGACTATAAGGGTAATTGACTGTGAGTGCTTCATTAGAGAGTCTTTATATATTCTTATGACTAAACCAGTGGGGATATGCTGTGTGTAATTTCTAGAGGGTTACTTTGCTTCATTAGTAACTTATTTGGTATGTGGAACTATTTATAGTTGAGTACATTCTTGTTACTACATCTTTGATTATTTCCTTCCATATATATTCACTGAATTTTAGGCAAAAATATTTAGGAGGTTTCCCACTGGGATTTAGTCTCACACCCTCTTTGGGTCATGATTTTGGTCCCAAAAAGTTTATATTGCTGTAGGTATAGGTATGGGAAATCTCCCTTCTACTTGAGGTTCTTGATTGACTGTGGAGCTGGAGAGCATGGGACCAAGCTGTGGCTTGCGATGCTAAGGAGTTGTTTATGTGCTTTATTTTATATTTGGTTAAGTACTGTTGTGTTCCAGAATTATGATTTTTTGGATAATTTCATAGACATATGTATCATGCATCATTTATATATATATATATATATGTTCCAGTTTATTATTTTCTAGTCTTCCGATGTTTTCTTCTGTATGGATTATTACTTCTTCTTCTATTGCTATTGTTTTTCTTCCATTGTGTTACTCTGCCAATGAGGGCATATTTTCCCCACTATCATACCCAGGGCCCTCGCTGCTAGTCACCACTCTCTAATGTTTGGGTAAATGCCCTTGAGGCCATGTGACCAACTGGGTATGGGGCATATCTGGGTGGCTTCCGGAACTAGGACATTACAATCATAATATCTTTCATTTAAATAATCTTCCTATTTGGTTTCCTATAGTCACCACATTTTCCTTGTATTAAAACTTACCATGATTTTTTGGGTTTCATCCATTGACTAACACCAAAGGCATAGTGTGAGAAACGATAATAATAGTGGTATTACTATATTATCATTTATAGGATGTATTAATCATGACACCTTCTTTTCAATATATGTCCCTCTAGGTTTAACCCCATGATTTATTCTCTTAAACATTTGAAATACTTCATAATGGTTTGTAAAGAAAATGTGAGTTACACAAAGAACATCCCCATGGTGTGTCAAACTAGGTGTGCTGTAAGGAATATTGGCATGTACTAAGTAATGATTGATTCATCACTGATGGACCTTTTTTGGGGTTATTATCCCCAAATAAATCTTTCACAAAACCACATCCACTTGTAGTATCTAGACATGGATGCATTTCTTGGAATAACCATATAAGATATAAATTACCAAAACATTAGGATGTTATTCTATACTTATAATAAAAATCTATCATAGTGTTATGTTTTCTAGTCTATGTTCTCCAAAATCTAGTTTCTAAGATTTCTTGTAACGCCCCGACTACAGTTACCTAGAGTCAGTGCCTTATTAAATAACATTGTCATGATCACAAGAGATCAAGTCTCGAAATACCGATTAGTTTATTTGATTTGGAAGTACTAGATACATTCGTAAGGTTTAAATTACATCATAAAATAGAAAACTACAAATTTTTTTCCATAAACAATACTGAGATCCCATAGAATATCCCTGATTGTCAGTAATAAAATAATTCTTCACATCCTAGGAAAAATAAAACATATAAAGGGGTGAGCTTAGATGCTCATTAAGGATAAAATATAGCTTAAACTTTCATAAATAAGCATAAAAATTTAAGGCAATGTATAAGACTAAAACAAAATCCTTTTAAACATGAAATTTAGCATAATATAGAAAATCTAAAATCAAATAATTCAATTTACATATTAACATGGGTATTCTACTAGTCGAATAATCACATGCAATATCAATAGTCACTTTCATAATGATGGAAGGCATAATGCCAGACTTCATAACCACATAGTCAAGGCCATATGCCAAGACTGCAAATAAGATTTTGTCAAGGCCTTATGCCAAGAAACTAGTTTGACTCATGAGACCTACCGATGCATCAAGGAGCTATAGTGGGCTCCACCCGTCACTTACTAAGTCCAAATCATTACTCTTGTGAAAATGTTTAAATATAACATAAACATTCGTATGAAAACTAGCATACGAAATTTCAATACTTTATCCATAAACCATGAATGTAATTAAAATAACACATCAATATTAAAAAATATCACAAAACCATCGATACAATGTAGATGTTTTGTGTCATAATAAATCAACTTCAAATCAACTTTAAATCCATAATGGCATGTGGGCATTGATTAAATAAAAACCTTTTTAGAGAAATATCTCTTTAAATTTTGAAATAATTTTAGAGTCATATAATTATAATATAAATCATTTATTTTGAAAATATTCATATAAGCTTGTAAGGGAAGCTTCGACAATGTTATAATGGCAGATAATAACTACACCCACCGTATATGTTAAAAAACATTCTTACCTTAATTTTTTGAAAAGATCATAAAGTAAATTGTTTAGAAAATGTCAGAAATATTCATTTCAAAACATATAAGGTAAAAAAGGGGTATAAATGTCTTTAACCCATAATTTAGGAAACAGTACAAATGTTTTGAAATTCATTTTTATGAAACTTGGATGTGGATGATAAGGAGGTCCTAGTAGATAATTATGTATAAACAACCACGGATAATATAGAGATTGTAGAATTAACCTTTACCAAGATCTATTCCTTGGTCAATGGTAGGTTAAAACCTATTATAATTGTGAAATCATTGTTATTAGATTATACAATAACCATATAGATTAATATGATATCATATATGATCTTCAAATATTTCTTAGTTAATGATATTTTAGTAGTATCATCGTTTCCAGTGTTAACTTATTTGTTTTCCTTTATATGATTTGTTATGTAAGTAATGTTTGTTATGGATATGATGTATACTATTCATATTAAGAATGATATTAAGTCTTTAAACATTATTTTTAATCATTAAATGAAAAATAGTCTTGAATGGATACGATGGGGAATGAATCTCACTACGTTCGTGGCGACGGAAATCCCTACGTACACACAAGCGACAATATCATTCTTTTGATATAATAATAATATATAATTGGATGGTATATCATATATACAGAATCATTATCATGTTATATTTATTATTTACATCAATTATCTATCATTATTATACCCATCCAAATAATAATGTATTGAATAAAAACTACACCACGACATGGAGACAGTAAGTCATACGTACGCACGTATGGTGACATGTCATTCAAAGGATGGATAGAATAATAAATATTGTTGTAAAATATTATTAATAAAGTCACAGTATACAGAATACACTAGAGTTATTATTTAATAATTGAAAAAACAAAGAAATAGGAAGTGGAGGATGAAATGAACTTGAAAGAGGTGAGGAAATATTTACCTATTCCTCGGGTTCTTCCTTTTTATTTGATCAAAAGGGATCTTCATGATGGATTTATGACTAAAGGATGACCTATAGGATGAAGGGAGTACAGTGGATAGGTTATTTGGATAGGGATTTCATGATCCAAATGGCTTTGAATGTGTGAATTATAGAGAATATGAAGTTCCCTTTTATAAGAGTGGTGAGGGGAACCTTAAGAAAATATTGAAATATTATTATATAATAAAATCATGTTCGGTTTCTAATGGCTAGAAAATAAATTATTTAAAGGATAAGGTGGATAGGGGTTGACACCCAGTCAACCAAAAGGTTTTAGATAGTTTTGGGTCACTATATTAACCTTTTCTCTTAGATTTAACTCTTAGTTAAATAGTTTGACATTTACCATGTCTATTTGAATTTGTATATTACATGGTTAATAAACATAATATAAACTCCCAAGAGAACATCAAGTGGTTCATTAATGACGTATATAATATTATTTACAAGTTTTGGACTAACTTTAGATTTTTATTAATATAATATAAATTAATAATATAATATTTGTTTTAAATACTCTTTTATGTCAATTTTGACATTATTTTATATTTTGTTTTTGTTAAATTCCTAACAGCATTATTAATTCCACAAAAATTCCTTTAATAAATCCTAACATGTCACATTAAGCTAGAAAATTCTTGGATGGAATCAAAACTTCCAAATTATATCTATTTTAACATATATAATACCATTTATTTGATTCTTTCATTAATAAGGAAAATACTTCATCATCATTATGTCAAAAATAAATTTAATTATTCAATGTATAAAAATTATAAATAAAATACCATTATGTAGGAAATATTTTTATCATTATAATTAATATTTATAGTCGAAGAGAAAACATATATAACCTTATGTAAACATTATTATACTAAAAGATAAATGCTTATAAAATTTTGTATTTACTTTAACTTAATTAATATAAAGTGTCATTATCACTTACAAGTGGCTCCATGGGGTTCCAAAATCGACCCATGGATGACCATGGTCAGACATGTATGAGGTAGTGGGGTTAGTAAACATGTTAGGGTAATTTAATATTATTATAATATTAAATGTTTACCATTATTTACTGGATTTACCCTTTAACCATGGTAAATAAAATATTTACCAAAGAAATTATTCAAAATGTCTCAAAATAAAAGTTACCTATATAAAAAATTTGGACCTCCTGATTCTAAACATGGAATCCATTTTTCAAAATTCAAAACACAAAAGTGGCAGAAATTAATTTAAAATAAATTCTCGACGTCAAAACAAAAAGCGTGTTTTTAAGAAATAATAACTATCAAAAGATTGACACTTGCTTATGTCCAGTTTAAATGTGAAATTATGTCAAATAAACAAAAATTGATTAAATGGTAAAAATATAATCTATTTATAATTAAAAACCATTGAATAGAATAATTTATCACTATACATTATTTTTATTAAAAAAGTTGTTTTTAATTAAAATTTAGTATTTTTCACTATTCATAAAAAACTGAATGTTTTCAGAAAAATACTAAAAATTAACCCAAAGATAATTAACATATTCCGAACCCAAAAATTAATTCCATTTTGAAAGATAAAAATGATAAAATTTTAAAAAGTTGGTATTACTAATCATAACGGCTAGTTTGATTGGTGGCGATGTTTTAGAGCTCGAAGTTGCTTACAAAACATGCTATTGTATTATTCAAAGAGAATCATACTGTGGAAGCTTGGGGTGTTACATTTCTTCTAAAGGTTCTCTAATTTCAAATGTGATGAACCTGAATCTAGAAACCCAGATATTGTGTCCACTTTATTAAATTCAAACAGGATACAAGGAATCAAATCCTGAAGGATCAAATAATTTAGCATTCTTGGTAAAATAGATGCATACATGATTCTTATATTACATTTGAATAAACAAAATCCAATGTATAATTTTTAAAATATCTATAAGAGCTACATAAAGTGAAAGATACCTTGAGTAAATGAAGAATAATCAATAAATAATAATCAATATGAAAAGGTAAATATTATAACACACATGAAATTTAACCAACAACTTTACAATCATTTTTAGATGAGGAATAATAAATATGGAAATGTAAATAAGGTAAAACACATGCCAATTATATAACTATACTCTAATTAATAGATACAGAATAATCAATATAGAAAGGTAAATAACTGAACAAACATGACATTTAAATAACTTGACTATAATGAATAGATAGGGAGTAATTAATTTGGAAAGGTAAATAAATGAATTCAATTTCCAATTAAATAACTATACTATCATGAATTAATAATGTATAACCAATATTTCATGGTAAATAATTTGAAACCCATTCTATTTAATCAATAAACTATGAATCCAATGAATCTAGAGATAATATGATTGTGAAAATATCAGGTATAATAATTAATGAATTGTTAATGAAGAAAATTATTAATTATTAGGAATCATGATATCAAGAATCAAGATACCTTTAATGTCAAGACCTTTATAAAGATGGTTTAATATTACTGCTAGAAACCCATTTGAATTCTAGCTTAGTGATGCACCTCACGTGACTATCGAGGCATTAAGGGGATATATAATTTTGGGAACCACCCATCACAACATGTCCAAATAATTCCTGAGATAATAAATAATAAATTTAATTCATGAACAATGTGAATTATCATCAAATGTTCATATTGATTAGAGTATATATATTTATCAATATTTCCATAAATAAAAAACTGAATTTCAAAATATAATACCATATTGAGAAATTATTTATGAATTTTATATATAAACATATACATGATAAATAATATGTATTTTATGAAAAATTTAATTTCCAATGATTATAGAAAATTGAATATTTCACTGGAATGTTAATGAATAAAAAATGAATCAACATGGTGAATTTCAATTCATTCCTTGGTTAAAATAAATTTAAAATATCCATTAAAAAATATGGTTTCAATGCAACATATTTGTAGTTTATAATAAGTAAAATAATTGTTTGCCTTTATTGATGAATAGAATTACCATAAAAAATATTTAAAAACATTCTTTAATTAAAATATAATTTTCACATTTAAAATATATATGGAAAAAGATAAATATTAAAAAAATATTTTGATACTATTTCTCTTTCCAAATAACCTTTATAACTTATAAATGAATATTAAAATCATAAAGTGGACTGAATGGTAGGAAGTTCCATTCATGTCCTATACATTAGAAAAATTATAGTTTTCACATTTTCAATAAAATCCAAACATGAATTGTTTGGAAAATTACATAATGATTACATTAATTTTTTTTAAAAAAAATAAAAAATAGATAAAATTTTATTTAATAAATCGTTTTTAAAATTTTAAAAAAAAATTGAAAACAATTTTAGAAAACATCATTATGGAAGAAAAATTATTTTTTACCGAAGAGAGTTATGTATTCAGATTTTATTAAAACATTTTCCCTATAATTTTAAGTGCCAAGGAGTAGGAAATGAAAGTATTACTTGAAAAATTTATGAATTAATAGAGGGGAATAAAATTCGGGGGTTTATTATCCATTAATCACATAATTTCGTTTAATGTAAATTCAAGGATAAACAATCCTGATTAAAATGAAATTGTGAAATAAACCCTTAAAAAGATCAAAACATTGAAAATATAATTTACCAATGAATTGTTTTTTGTATAAAATTTAAATCCACATAAAATGAGTATATACACTGTATAATCTTATATTATCAAAGAAAATGAAGAAACAATATAACCCAATGAAAAGAAATTGAGTTATTAAATTGTTTACCACTTGATAACATTGAATCCAAATCTATATGGATGAAATAATTTAAATTGAAATTTAAAATACCATGAATTATTATGTAATCATGATATTACATGTAAAAGGGTCATTATATACACTGTATAAAATATATTAGGTGCATAACATTATAATATTCCTCAATGAAGGGAAATTATGACGACGTCTCTTACCTCACACATTGTTTTGGTTGAGTGTTATTTAACCCTCATGTAATGATTATAAGATTATAATTAATTTATAATTGAATCGTATCGATATTTATATTGTCATATATGATCCACTTATTAAGTTTTACCACCCATTAGTTAATAATATTTCATTATTTTCATTAGTTCAGGTGTTAGGTGCCTCGTTTTCACATACGTGCTTTGTAATGAATGTTCTCATTCTAGTGAATATTATATAGTTACATCATCACATGAATTATATTATTTTTCTAAATATCATTTTTCCTTATATACATTTTTAGAATCATTATTTAATTATAAATATATAGAATGGAACCCATTGGTTCCTGGAGATGATAGGTCGTACATATAGACAAGTAATGTTATCATTTGCTTAATAGGTGAAAGGGTATAAAATTGTATGATATATTAATTTTCAAAAATAAATATAATTTTATCTATATAAAATATTTTAACTTATTTTATCCTTATTACCTTACATGTAAAACATATGCAAAAAAACGAATAACATCACTTCACGAGGCGGTTGTTCGCCGTACACATGAGTGACATTATCGTATTCCAAATGGAAAGGAATGTAAGTAGTAGTATATGATATGAAAATTAAAGAAGTATAATAATATAATAAATATAATATAAATGTGTTAAATCCATCATTATTTCTAGTCTTGAAAGGTGGTGATGAAAAATAAATTACATCGGTTGACGGGGCATTATTTCATCGTACGCATGATCCACTGTTTCGTGTCCCATTTGATGGAAAAGGAGATGAATATAGGTCATAATAATAAAATATCAGTATATTAAACATACTTATATTTTTATATAATCATGTTTGAATACTATTTGAAGGATGTTTAAGAAGTAAAAAAAAATTCCCATTTAAGAACATTAACTATTCTTAAGAAATCCTTTATAGTTTATCACCAAATTCATTCCTAGGATGAATTTATGATAAAAAATATAAGTAGGTTGTCTTTATGGGATAAATGAAGTGATTTGGGTTGGTATTTGTTGAATAAAATGTCTTTGGATGTGTGAATAGGGGAGGATATGCAGTGACCGTTTATAAGTGGAGGGGAGGACACACATGAAATAATTGAAAAGAATCAGTTAAAAAAGTTTTTATCAGGCCAAAAGTCTCTATAATGCGTCATTATCAAACTTTATAGGAGTTAAGGTAGAAATATGTCAATGAAATGTGTCTTTTACAAGTTATTAGGTCATTTTAACCCTAATATGTTTTGTCAAAACCTCGAGTAAATCTATTTTTCCCATAACTGTGGTAATTAATTTTTACAACATTTTCTATTTATATTGGTAAAAAAATTTGTTGAACATTATAGTTAATATCAATTATTATAATTCAAAATATTGAATCCATTTTTATAAATTCAATTCACAGAAGTCTCAAAATCAAATTTGAAATTATATCGACATATGCGATTTAAAAGATGGTTTTCAATGAAAAAATTATCTTATATATAGAATTTTTTAATATAAAAATTAAATATAAAATTGATTAATATGACAAAAATTAGTGAGATTATAATATAATATATCTATGTTTAATATAAATAGAATTTGATAAATATTTTAACATATAAATTATTAAAAATTAAAGGAAATTTTCAATAAATATCATTGTTTTTTCATAATTTATCGAAAAATGAAACATTATTGAAAATTACTAAAAATTATACCAAAGATAATTTTTTCTGTTATAATTTCAGAAATGAATTAAATTTCTTAATTGTTTTCTAAAATAGGTATAATTTAGTTTTCAAATAGACATTCAAAGCGCGAACAAACCATTAATTAGATATATAATTTTTAAAAAACATTTATTATTATTTTAAAATATTATTATTTTATTTATAATCAAAAGATGAAAATAATTTTCATAATTTTGTTATTACTATTCATACCCCCCAATTTAACTATTAGGTTATAAAGGTATATTATTCTACAGTTCATTTAGGAATAAGGTTGAATGTTCTGTATGATATAAAGGATATTAAATTTATATAAATGTATTTTGTAGATTTTTTAAGCTTAATGTTATGTTCCCTATATGTTATCAGACCCAATTTGAATCTTTCGAAATATTGAAATGTAACATATCCACTGGATAAGATCATTATGCATGGTTGAAAGAAATTTTCAGCACTAATTATGGTTGGAACCAATATTGAAAAGAATGAGGAAGGAAAATATGTTGATCCAACACTATTATGGACGATTATTTTAAGTTTGTTATATCTTACAATAATAAGACCAGATTTATTGTTCATAATATTCGTGCAATCCTACTACCAATACTGTAACAAACATGATTTTTATCAGGGGAATTTTCCTCTTATAATTATTACATGTGAGTATAAATCACTAAGATCACATTGAGAGGCCCAAAAAATATTATTATCAAATATGAATAATGATACATTTGTTTGAAAATAAAATAATTTGAATAAAAAATATTATAGTGTAATAATAAATAGAAAATAAGGTTATAAGAATTGGAAAATATGTATCTTTTAGATCCACTGGAATGACCACACTCATGAACACATATGTATTAATAAAATATAATGTTAATAATATAATATTCATTTTTAAGATGAAAATGTATAACTTTAAAAGAAAGTATATGTGAATTTGGAATTAATGATATAAGTTATATTTTTAGAAATTATGAAACCTATAAGGCTATTATAAATTAGACCATTGGAATAGTAATCTAACCATTAGGCATAGTAATATATCCATTAGAATGGTAACCTTATCTATGAAAGTATAAAATTAAAATTGGGTGTTTTATAAATTAAAATCCAATATATTTATATCATGGTACAACTAAATAAACGTTTTAAAATGATAAATTATGTTCTAGTATTTTTGTAAAATGTAAATATTTTATGTGTAATTTTATAATGAATATAATTATTTAAATGAAAAGATATTTTTATAAATTCATTTCTCCGATTAATAAACTTTTTATTATAATGATTATATAATTTTATGTGACCATAAATAAATTTTCATTGGATTCTATAATCGATTACTATATTAAAGTCAATTTTTTTTAAAATGATGATTTTACTTAAAAATTAAATTTCTTATAAATAAAAAATTATTTTCATGAAATGGATCTGATTTTTTTAATCTATGTATTGAAAAATGGCTTGGGTGAATTTTTTGGATTTTTTAAAAAATAGTTGAATTTTTGGTGAATTGTGAACTATAATAATTTTCTGTATTTAACATTATAAGATAAATATATTAGTATTTGTGTGATGTATAATGTAATCATGATTTAAGAAACCATTGGTTATAACTCTAGAAATCTATTTATTATATTGAGTCATAAGAATCAAAATATTCATATTTTTGAACCAAAATTTTAAACTAATGAATATAATAATAAAAAACACTCCACTCATCCTCCTATAAATAATATCCTTCATCACCTATTCTCCTCACACCTTATAAACCTTATATATTGAAAATATTCTTCCCAATTCCATTCCTAATACTATTCATATTATCCCATAACTTCTATTCTCAACTAAATTCCAAACCCATGTTCCTTAATGAGGTTCTCATAGAGATGACATTCAAGAGGTAAAATCCCCAATCATTCTCTTTTAATTTATTTTGTTTTCTTATAATCTCCTCACCTCCCCTATCCAATTTGGCATGATAACTAAAATTTCATATATATATATATATATATATATAGTATAATTGTTTATGTAAATGTAATATATTTCATCCAATCCTATCTCTTCTCATTTTATTCTAATAATGAAAAAATCATCGGTGATATTTCAGTTCACCATCGTCACGGATGATGGATTTTTATTTTTCATTTCCTCCATCAATGATGGTCACAAAACCATTATTATTTTCAAAACAGATTATAACATGTATATTGTAACTTGTTTCATGTTCTATAACTAATATATATATATATATATAATATTAAATAAAACTAAACTTGTTCATGATACTCGAATAATAACAAAAATATAACAAATGTTTGTCATTAACAATTTATCAAATGAATCATTATCATACCAGAATGGAAAATGATATATGGGACCATTTAAAAAAATATATGTTCATTAACACCATATTATTTCACTTCTATAGAATTATTCGCATCTTAAAAAATCTTCCATAATTATATACCAGTAAATCAACCATGAAACCATGAAAATGAACTCTCCTGAAATGATTAGATTGAACTATAAAAATCATACAAATGACTATAAATAAACTTAATATAATTATAATAAATAAAATAAATGAAAAATTGGTTCATATTTATGTAATTAATTAATCTAATTAATCTATATAGGATATTAAGGTCAAGTGAAAAACACTTTCTATCATAAGGTATGAGATCTCTCTGAATATGCCTTTTCCCCTTAGGTTACAAATTTCTATCTTTACCCCAATAGAATTGTTATTTATTCGTATATAATTATCAAGAATAATGAGTATATGGTCCAAATATGTGTATATATCTCAATTCATCTTTCTTTTTTGAGGGAATTTCATTTTTTGTAGGGTTACCTTCTAAATTCCTCCCGATAAGCAGGGCTGGTTAAAGGGAACTTCTACGTTTCTCCCCCATTTTAAATTACACTCCATAAACTATTCTAAGCCACCAATATTTTTATAAAAGATCTCATTTTATCATGAAAAAGTATTTCAGTTCATTTCTCATTTTATACAAACAATTATTCATTTTTTCATTTTAAAGACTCTTTAATATTTGCCCTTAAATCGCACTAGAGCACCCCATTTATAAGGTTTCCTAAACACTCTTTTTCATGTAATAAATTTTTTTTGAAATAATTATTCATGATATTTTATTATTTTTTCATTTATTATTTTTCATAAATGATTTCATCCTTTATTTCATGGACACCACTTTTATATTCCCTTTTTTAAACATTATGACAAGATTACGATTGCCATTTCCTTCCATGGGTGAACCTTATGTTCATTACTCATGTTTGATTCTTTATGTGTCACTAATATGAATGAACATCTTATCAAGGGTGCACACAGATAGTTCTATAATGAATTGGGTAAAATTTAGTCTTATTAGACATCATGTATGTGATTAGGGAGTATAGAAAATCCATTATGGGACTTTTTACACCATGTGATATAGTCTTATCAGTTAAAATTGACTCATGGTTATGTGATATTGGGGCTTATGATGGAAAATTTATAGGGATTTATTGATTAATCTCCATATTTTTTATGAACACTTAAAGAAATGTGGATTTATTCTTTAGTGGATTAAATCCTAGTCTATGAGAATCATTGGAGATTCGATAGTTTTAAAGATGTAAAGATATTATTCATTGTGAAATTAAGGATAAGAGAAGATTTGAGACTCTCTATGGTCTCATTGGCTTAGATATAATAGAGGGAAATAGAGTTTAATATGGGATGATCGTTATTCAAATACCATTAATTAAATAAAACCCAATATACCACATGTTAAGAGTACGAGAGGAAGAATCCATGGAGCTTTCTAAAGGGAACCATGATATGATTCAAATGTGGAAGAGAGGGAAATCCAGATAATTATTGTTGAAGGGGTTTTAAGAATCCCACTAATGAGTAAGAATAAGGGAAGATTAACATCAAAAATCAACCTATAGTTCAGTATTTTAACTACAAGGATCATGATCATCATGCAAGCCAATTCCCTAATCCATGGGGTTTTCTAGACAATCAACCACAAAAACCTCTAAGGAAACATGGAAGGAAATATGATATCACTACTTTTGAGGTGAAGATAAAAATGATGTGGCAAAAAGCACAATATTTATTCATTAAATGATTGTGAACATACTATTTTATTCTGGTTATACGCAATATTTCATATATTTATAGTTTGATAGAACTATTCAAACACCACCTCCAAATATGGAAGTTTATTTATCAGCGAGAACAAATAATGAGGAAATTATTGCATATGAATTATTTAACACCTCCCCAGTTTGTGTTTTTGGATTGATCCTCCCAGAGAATCCCATCTTAGAGTCTGATTCTATATTGGGCATGGATTTATTATCTTTATTCAAATCCAACATCAATAGTTGGTAAACTGTGATCACTATTCGCATATTGAAGATTCATCCAATTCCATACAAGTGTTTAGAGGAGGATAATTCTCATCCTGAATAATTATGTTAATTGTGGATATTATTTAGTTATGAGAAAGAATATCCATATCAAATGATTGATACAAGGGAGAGTATTATTCTCAAAGACATGTCCATTGTGAGGGACTACACTGATGAGTTCTATAAAGAATTGTCTAGTCTTTCTCCTGACCAAGAGGCTGAGTTCTTAGTTGATCTTTTACATGGATCTCTACCAATATCAAATACTCCTTATAGGACATACACTATTGAGTTGGAAGAACTAATGAAGTAGTTAAAATTGAATATAGACAAGGGTTTCGTACTCACAAGTGAATCACTACGGGGTATACAAATCCTATTCATTAAGATGAAGGATGAATCAATGCAACTCTGTATTAATTATCATGATGTTAAGAAAATAAAAACAAAGAATAAGTATACCCTTCCATTTATATATGAATTTTTTGATCAATAACGCGAGGCCAAGTATTTTTCTAAGATGGACCTTCGGTCCGGATATCATCAATTAAAGGTGAAGAAGAAAGATATTCCCAAGACTGAATATCAAATAGGTTATGGAAATTTTGGGTTTATAACATTTTCCTTTAGAATCAATAGTTCTGAAACAATTTTCATGGACTTAATTAATAAAGTATTTAGAGATTACCTTAAAAAAGTTTTTAGTCCTTATCGATAATATTATTATATACTCCAAGAGAAAGGAGGAACATGAGGTGTATTTGAATACTATGTTGAAGACTATGTGAAGGGATAAACACTATGAAAAGTATAGTAAATGTAGTTATAGACCAGTGAATGTTAATAATTCTTTATAGAGTTGAAAAATAGGCTTATCACTACATTTTTACTTACACTAACGATATGTGGGGAAAAATTTTATGGTATACATCAATGGTTTAATGAAGAGATTATGTTGTGTACTATTGAAAAATGATAAAGTGATAGACTAAACCATAAGGAAACAAAAATTTCATGGGAAAAACTATCCCACACTTGATATGGGGTTAGTAGATATGATATTTACATTGAAAATATGGTATCATTTTCCCTATAATGAGAAATGTGAGATATATTATAATCACAAGATCCTCTATTATACATTCACAATGATGGATCTTAATATACACAAAAAAGATGTTTGAGGGTTATCAAGGAGTTTTAATTCTAAATCCACTACCATCCATGTAAATAAAATAAAGTGGCAGATGATCTACATCAAAAGTATCTTGGAACATTATCATTGTTGAGAATTAAGAAAGATCCAATCTTCAAATAATTGCAAAGGATGGACATGGGAATCACAAAGGAAGGAAAATCATCATTAATTTCTCAAATGGTTTCACAAAAGTCTATTTTAGAGAATTAAATTATGCTGAAAGAGATGATGTGGAAAATAAGAAAAAGTAAAAAAGCTCTGAGAAAGGGGAAATACTCAGTGTTCAAAATTTATGAGGAAGGAGTCCAAAGATTGGGTCATGACTACGTATACCATCCAATACAGATATAAATAAATAGATTCAGAATTATTCACATAGATCAAACTTCTATAATCACCTAGGGAGTGGAAAGATATAATAAGATCTCTAAGAGAACTATTAGTAAGATAATATGAAGTCGGAGATCACTGAATATAAATCAATGTTCTTTGTATGTCTTCACGTAATGCCTGAAAAGAAAACATCCAAGGGGATAATGCAACCATTACCTATACGTATATCAAAATGAGAAAGCATCACTATGGAATTTGTCACTGAACTTATAAAGACATCAACGAGAAATAATTATTTATGGGTCACTATGGATTGTCATTCAATGACTGATCTATTTAATATGATTCGAGACGACTTATAAATTTAAAAACTTGCATAAATATACATTAGGGAAGCGGAGAGGGTTCATGGATTACCATATTGATTATATATGACAATGATATAAGATTTACCAACAATGTTTAGAAGATTCGAACACATTCTCTAAAAAATGAGATGAATTTCAATATGAATTACCCCCCTCAAGCTGATGTCTAGTATGAGAGAACTATTTAGACACTGGAAGAAATATTGATAGAATATTTTGTGGACTTAAAAGGAAGATGCGATCAATATTTTCCTATAGTTGAGTTCTATTTCAAAAATAGTTTCCACTCAAACATAATAATGTCTCCATATGAATCCCTTTATGGGAAAATAAGTATAATAATGGTATACTGGGATGGAGTTGGTGAATGTAATAGGATACAACCATAAATGGTCGATGAAATGGTAGAAACGGTGAAGACCATTCAGTAGAACATCAAGTCACCCAATGTAAATAGAAAAAATATTCATATAATTATTGATGGTACCTAGATTTGAAAATTGGATACATGGTATTCCAATGCATATCTCCCTGGAAGAGAGTCTTTGGATTTTGGAAGAAGATAAAGCTATGTCATTGGCATATCAACCCCTGTGAGATTTTTGATCACATTAAAGCCATGTCATTTCAAGTAACACTTACATCAAACAGGTCTCAAGTACATGATATATTCCTCATATCCCTATTGAAAAAGTACATTTCATATACCTCACACGTAGTAAATTTAAAGGTGGTACAATTGTAAAATTAGCTCTCTTTTGAGGAGAAGCTGGTGAATATATTAGACCATAAAGATAATGTTGTATAGAACAAGACTACTCAACTAGTCAAAGTACTATAAATGACCCATAAATATGAAAAGAAGACACATGAAATGCATAAAGTGACAAAGGAGAAGTACTCTCATATGTTTTCACCATAATATGTACAATAAAATTTTGAGGGTGAAATTTAATAAGGGGGGAAGTATTTAACAAAGAAAATAAAATTCAATTGAATTTCACTCTCATAATTATGTCATGTAAGTATAATTCAAAAAAATAACATAAGGGAACCACCAAAATATTATTATCATAAATGAATAAGTATAATTTAGTTAAAATAATCAAATAATAATAATAAATAATATAACAATAAAATAAATAGATAATAAGATAATAAGAATGAGAAAATTTGGGTATACTTGACCCACTAGAATGAACTTACTCATGAAAAATGCTGTAGAAATGAAACACAATGTAAATAATATAATATTAATTTTGAAGATGAAAATATATAACAATAATACATTATATATGTGAATTAATAATAAATTAAATAAGAGGTATTTATAGAAATTAATGAACCTATATAACTATTATAAATCAAATTAGTGGAATAGTAATCTGACTGTTGAAAATAGTAATCAAGCCTTTAGAATAGTAACCTCACATATGAAAGTATAAAATAAAATTTATGTATCTTATAAAAGAAAATATAATATATTTATATAATTGTATAAGTAAATAATTGTTTTAAAAAAGTTAAATTATTATTCGGTATTTTTTCAAAATGTAAATAGTTTATTTTATATTTTATAACAAATATAATTATTTAAAATAATATTCAATTTCATAAAATGATTTCATAAATTAATATTATGTTACATTTAAATTATTAGATAGTTTTTTCGGTAATAAATAATTTTTCAAAGTGTTATAAAATCGATTTTCATATTTAAATCAGTACTTTTAGAATAAATGGTGATTTTATTTAAGAATAAAATTTATCGTATATAGAAATTTATTTTCCCAAAATGGATTACATTTTTTAATATCAATTTTATAAATTATTATGGTAAATGTTTTTGTAATTTTTAAAAAATAGTTGATTTTTTGGTGGATAGTGAAATACATTAATACTCAGTATTAAACATTATAAGCTAAATACATGCATTTTTGAGTCATGGATAATGTAAAAATGGTGTAAGAAGACAATTTTTCTAACTCGAGAAAACTATTTTCTATATTTACTCATTTTAATTAACATAATTTATAGTCTTGAGGAAAAATCATAATCTAATCAATATAATAATAAAAAACTCTTCTCCCTCCCCTTATAAAAACCACTCCTCCCACCCCTTCTCCGTACACCTTATATACCTTGTAGCTTATAAATATTCTAAAAAATTACCTTACTATGACTCTTCCCCATGTCAAGGATATCCTGGCCTAAAAAAAACCAAACCAATGTTTGTTAAGGAGGTTCTCAAGGAGATTTCATTCAAGAGGTATAACCCAAAATATTTCCCATTTAATTTCATTTATTTTCTAATAAATTCTTCACCTATCCTATATAATTTTCCATGATAGTTAGATTATAATATATATATATATATATTATAATTTTATATTGTTAATGGAATATAAATCATCTAATCCAATAAATTCCCCTTTTATTGAAAAAATGAAAACATCATCTGTTATATGTCAGTTCAATACCTTTGTGGACGACAAGTTTTTGTTTTCCATTAACTCCATCAAGGCTGGTCATAAAACAATTATTATGGTAAAAATGATTTTAATTTCTATATTATAACTTTTTCCATGTTCTGGAACTATTATATATACACATCACTAAATTAACAAAATTATTTCATGATGACCGAAAAACCACAAAAAATAAGCAAAACATTTATCATTAACATTTCATAAAATGAATTATCATAATTCCAGAAAATAATGATATAACGGACCATATTATCATATATAAGTTAATTAATAACATATAATTTTAATTTTATATAATTATACCCATTTTAAAATAAATCAACAAGTATATACCAGTAAACCGACCACAAAACTATGAAAACGAATGCTCCCAGATTGACAAAATTGAACTTTATAACTCATAAAAATCGCTATAATGGAACTTAATAAAATTATAATAAATAGAATACTTGTATATTAGGTTCAAAATAATGTAATTAATGAATATAATTTTATTATCATGTACATTATGTGAATGTTCATAAAACCTTTGTACATAACGTAAGGGATCTCTCATAACCTCCATTTACTCCCAGCGTCATGGTTTCTCTGTCATTAATGCAGTTTAATTATTCATTTACCATATATAATTATCCTAAATTCTGTTTATATGTACCAAATTTTTTCATATAGCTCAATTCATCTTTATTTGATGGGTAAAAATGTGTTTTATTTCATTCGCTTCTCAATTCTTCTTGATTTTCAAGCCCAATTTAGGGGAACATCACTGTTTCTCACAATTTCCAAGTATAATCAATAAAATATTTCAAGACACAAATATTTATATAATATAAATCATTTTATCCTGAAAATTTTTTAATTCATTTTTAGTTTTATATAAACAATTATTCTTTTTTTTCTTCAAATATGCTTTAATATTTTCTATTAAACAATACTAAAGCGGATCATTTATAATGTTTCCTAACCTCTATTTTTCGTGTAGTCAATTAATTTGAAAATTCATATTCATTATATATTAATATTATTACTTTATTACCATCTGGAAATTATTTGATCTATTCTTTAATGGATACGATTATTATTTTCCCACTGTTTGTGCTGTGTGACAAGATAATGACGCCCATTTCTTTCCATGGGTTACCCTTATGGTTATTACAGATATTGGATTATTTATGTGAAACACATATGCATGAAAATGTTATGATGTGTGTGTCGGGATAGTTCTCCAATGCATTGGGTAATTTTTAGTCCTACGAGACATCATGTATGGGATTAGAGAGTAAACCTAATCCATTATGGGACTTTTTCCACCATGTGACATATTCTTTATAGTTATCCCTGACTCATGATTATGTCATGTTATATGTTGCTACCACATTCCAATATGTACTTGATAATTTGATTAATTGTTCGATATTTTATGATTCTAAATGTTTATTCACGAGCCTTTCCTTTTATGTTATCATGTTATGACTTTTAACTCATGGATTATTCTTTATTCCCATTTTTATTCCACTACTAGATTTTCGAGATCATCCCTTCTTTTTTTGCAATACCTAGGTTATCTTTTATAGTTGTAGGAGCTCAAATATAGTTTGGAGATCACTATGGTTATTATTGAAATGATATTTTTAATATTTCCTTATCTTATAATTATGTACCTTGTCTTCCAAAGACCATAGACTTTGCGATCCTTAAACTATTTCCATGGATAATAATACTTAAAATCGTGTAATAATATCTGTAAAAGGATTGGGTACTATTATAGAAACCATAAGGAGGATAATCTCTTAGTTACAAAGTGGATAATTAGGTACATATAATGAATAATTGATTATGGTTTGGTATATTTTAAAGAGAACAATAAATAATAATATATCTACTTAGATAAATATTGGGCAAGAGGTATTGCGGATAAAAAATAAAGGATTGGGGTACCTTTTTATATGTAATAAATTGTATTGGTTAGATCAATAAGAAAAGTGAGAACCTCTATTATTAAAACTGAAGTAGAGTACATCTCTGCCATAAAATCTTATACTCAACCAAAATGAATGAAACTATAACTATATGATCTTGGAGAGGAGGTAAATATTCCCATGGTAGTATATTGTTACAAAAAAAGTGAAATGCATCTGACTAAGAATCTGGTAGAACATTATAGATAGAAACATATTAATATTTAGTACCATTTAAATATATATAAGGTAGAAGATGACATTATCAAACAAAAGCATATGGGAAAAAATGAAAAAGTGGTGGAAATATTTACAAAGTCATTGTCCACACCCAAATTTGAAAAAACTTCAATTGGACCACTACGTTTAACCACCTTCTTTAGATTGAGGATGTTCAAATAATCCCCTCATTTTATTAAATTTAATTATTTATTTCGATATTGTTTGATTTTTTAAGAATATATGTCATTTATAGTGTATAATACATGGGATATATAATCTAAAAATTTTGGAAATACTGACAATTATAATTAGAAATAATTATTGACAAATTTATAGTAATTAGTTCTTTTCATCTAACAATGATATTTGAATCACATAGGATTTTAAAATATCATTGCTTAATTTTGGGAGTAGTGGTAGTTTCGAGGATACTTGAGACTGATATAAATGGATCTTGTGATGCCTTTTAATTGTATTGTCAAAGGGATAGAATGATTAAAGATATTTATGTAGAAAATATTGTTTTTCTAGAGGAGTATGTTACATGTAGTGGTATATAGGTTAAAATAAAATGGAGAAATGAGGACTGATAAAAAAATATAAATGGATATAATATTGCAACCATTTGGTTTTAATTTCTGATTTTATATCAATTATATGCTGCTTTAAATTCATGTGATGATGAATAGAGAATTTGAAGATGACCAGAAGGTTATTATATATATTCAAGAAGTAGTAGTGCCATGAAGTGATAGAAAAATTCACATAACTAATTAAGTTTCAACTAGATTAAATTGAAAATTCATTTAATATGCATGGTTTACTATGGAATTCATAGAGGTTCTTCTTTAATATCATCATGATTCTTCCTTTTCAAATTTTTAATCATTTTTTATTTAAACTCTGGTCAAATCATATAAACCCTGATGGGAGTGTTTTGAAATATTGATAGCTGTCAAAGAACCCAATGAAGTGTAAGAGGAAATAACTTATGTATGGATCATTTAGATATTTCATAATATTTCTTAATTGTTCAAATTTGGTTTTTAGTTATATGACATGAAGTATAGAACATTATGTAAAGATGGTTAGGAATAGTTTAGTGGTTTTGGAGATTTGGAGATGCTCGTTCTGTGGAAGGTATGTCATGATTCAATAGGATCAATCATAAAATATGATTGAAGAGTCCACACCATGACTACTGACTATGGAAAATCTACATGGTCATTATTTTGGATCTTTGCGTTTTTTAGAATTGTAACAAGAGTACACTTCATGGATCACTCAACCACAATACAAGGTATTTGATAATAGAGAGAATATTTGGAAAAAAATCCATGTTTATATAAAGGTTTTAATTATAAATATTTATCCAGAGAAAGTGGTTCTAGTGGTTGAACTATGATCACATCAGGATGATGGAAATCATATTATGAAAAAGGAGTGTTTAATGAGGTAAACATCATAGTCAAATAATTTCTACCATGAATGAGGTACACAAAAAATTTAGATAGATCAAGTTCATTTCAGATTCTAAATAAATGTATTCGACTTGTTCTTATTTATTAAATGTTAATGGATAGTTTTGAAGACCCATTAAGTGGGATATATGTGTAAAATTGATTAATTTTTTTTGGAGAAAGGATTCATTACTTCAAAGAAGAATCAATGCGAGGAGAACTGTTTTTAGAAGAATAAATTTCAAAATTAAGAAAAACATAGAGAAAATAAGAAATTATGATTTTTTTTGAAAAGTAGTGAAGGGAATAATGTTATCTGAAGAAATCCATTGAAGATTGAGACTTGAAGAATGAATTTAAGAACAATGAAAACACCCTTTTCTAGAATGGTGTTCATTTTTCATAAGATTTATAATAAGATATATTTATGGTGGACCAATTAAAACATTTATTCCCATAGTTTAATGTTTAAATTCTGAGAGTTTTTCTTTATGTGAAGGTCAAGTAGTTCATGTTTTTCTTATTAAAAAAAACAAGATTCCGTGAATTGGAAGAAGAATAAATAACCTTAATTCACCCCTGCTCTTAAGGTGTGATAATCTTGTGGTCATAAGAATATTCTAGTTTTCGTAACATATGAAATCACAAACACTAAATTTGATATCATTTACATGGAATACATATCATAAAATACAATACACAGAATGTGAAAACTTTGGATTATGATATATGGATTTCGTTAAATAAGATATTCAAAATTTCTCCTTCAATTGTGAATTCAATTATATATCGTATAAATTACTTATATATTATATGAAAATGTATTTTTATGATTTCTATTTAATTTAAACAGTTTTCTTAAATTAATAAAATATAAAATTAGAATAATTAATTATTAAATGCACATGAAAAATTTATTAAATAGATATCCATAATATTACATTTTAATATTAAATAAATTTTCAAAATTATATAAAATGGACTATAATTTAGATATAAAGTGTTTAAATATATATTAAAATTGTAATTTATAATGATTTTATTTATTAAATAAAATAAAAAATGAAATATTTTATTTTAAAAATTATGAATTATTAATGATATTTTATTTGAAAATTTCAATATAAAATATTCATTATTTGAGAAAATTATGTAGACTATATCAACTAGAGTTTTTTTTATGCTTCTCACCATTCATTGATTTTGATGATTAAAATAATTATTAAAGTATATGTTTTTATTATTTTAATAATTAAAAATATTATTGTTTTTATTTAAGATAATTTATTTTATAAAAAAAATTAATTTTTTATGAATTATTTCATCATTTAATTTTATTATTCATTATATTAAATATAATTTTTTAATTATTTTTGTTAAAAAATTAGTTTCTTAAAGGTTTTTTCTTTTATGTATCCTTTATAGAAATATCTTTAACTTTGCATGAGAATTGAAATTATGTTTTTACTCTTACATAACTTCCCTTATACCATCATGCATGATTTTTGTTTTTTTATTTACCTTTACACATGTTTTAAGGCAGTGTTACACATATTATGCGGTTTACTATTTACCCATATATAATGCATTATTACCTTTACACAAGTTTTATGTTTTTCCATTACCCTTATATGATACCGTTCTTACCTTTACCCATGGATTTTAATGTTAAGTTAACTTTTATTATAATTTTTAACTTTAAATACGTTGATTATTTTATAAATGAGTTTTTATAAATTGGATTGTTTTAATTTAATTTTTTTAAGGTATGTTCAACCCCATATTTACATTTTATCTCTTATCTCTGACCTAAATTTGATATCAAAGGAGTTTTTATTTTTGTAATTTCATTTTTTTTCCAATTCATTAAAAAAAATTATTTTAAAAAACATTATATTTTTTTATTCCAGTAAATATCACCTTTTTAAATAGATATATAAAAACACATGGTTGGCCTGAGGATAATAATTGGGTCATGATCCATTATTTTATTAAAGTAATTAAGGTTATTAGTTTACTCTAAAGTCTACTTTTCATATATCTATTGACTATACTATTTGTAAAATTGTAATACATGGATATAGTCCTACAATTTTAAAATATGATAAATATACCCTGGATGATATTTCTGATCTTGAATTAGATGGAAAACCTCTGAATTTATTGAAATGTGGTTTAGATAATGAATATTTTCATTAATTTTCTTCTGGTAAAACTACATACATATTTTGAAAATTATTTGAAGTTACACATGAAGGTAAAAATAATGATAAGGATACTAATCATGAAAATTTTAGACCAGAATTTTAGAGTTTCTCCATGTATCATAGTGAATCAATCATTGATATGTTTTTGGGATTTACTGACATTTATAATGGAAAAAAGTAAATGATGATTTTTTATACACAAGCTTCAGTCAAAGATTCCTTTATGATTTCCCAAGTTGTTGGGCAATATAATTTATCATGATATAAGAAACTAAAAATCTTAAAATTATTTTGGTTGAGAACCACATAGGTTCTCTCATGAAATATGTTATAACTAGGAATAAACTTTCTGAAAACATGGATAATGAGGATATGGATACTAAAATTATAATTTATTTCCAATAAACCAAATATGACTCATTTGGGAGTGACTATAACACGCCAAACATTAATAAAATTATGGGAAAGCACAATAAAAAGATGATATCCACATAAAACTTCAAAAATAAAAATAAATACTTCTAGGTAACTTGTTATGGTATTAAAAGGTAAAGAGAAATTAAACTAAATTTTTCCTCGAAGAAGAGTAATTCAAAATATAAGAATAAAGTTATGTAATATTTAATAGCCACTACTTGGAGCATTATCAAGAACTCTATTTCAAAATATGAATCAAGAAAAGAAAGTCCCAAGTTTCTTATGACAGATGTTGAAGATATAATTAATGTTAGTTCTAAAGTAAATCTTCGTCCCTCTCATTATTAGTCTTAAGCTATTACTTATTTTACCCATTATTCATCTTTATAAGATCTTATCAATAATAAGAATGTATATTATAATGGGTTTTTCATCCACTGTCTAAATTTACTGATCTTAAAAAAACACATTCTTACAGTTTCCAAATATGATCAACTATTAAAAGAAAATGAGAAATTTATTTTAAAATTAAAAGATCAACAAAATGTTGAAAATTTGGATTTTACAATAAAATATCTTAAAAACCCTTTTTTCATCTCAACCAAGCATAAGAAAACATAAGTAAAATTTTGGATTCTCAAAAACCATTGTAAAATTATATTGGATTTTATTTTAAAAAATTATAGATTTTCTAAACATTCTAATATTTATACTTTTGTTAAGATAATTTGTAAAAATAATTTTTCTAATTATTGATATAAAGTTATTAATTTATTTATTAATGAAAAAATAATAATTCTAGACATGGTAGATGTAAAATAATTTATCATTCTTCTCATATTTGAAATAGGAATACTTGATCCAAAAAACAATGGATTCAAAAATATTTATGATATAAATTCAGTGGACAAAATATATGGGTAGAAAAGATATGAATTCTTAATATTTTATAGAAAAATTTTGGAACTAGGGAAGCTAAAACATATATATATAGTGGGTTATCCAAACATATGTGTGGTGATTAGTCAAATTTTAATCATTTTGAAGATTTTGATGTATGAAATGACACCTTTAGAGATGACTCAAAATTTAAAATTACTTTTATAGGTACAATTGGTTTCTCCAACTATACTCTTGTTAAATATGATTGATTTATTAATGTATTAAAAAATAATTTACAAATTACTAATCAATTTTTTGATGAAGGATTTAAAATTACTTATAAAAATTGATTCTATAATATTTTCTATTCTAAAAAAGAGATTTTATTTTCCAGATTTTATTTTCAAAATGTTTATATCATTGATTAAAAATAACTGACAATTATAAATTTTAAGTGTTTATGTTCAAAGGATAATTATTCTTGGATTTTTAACCAGTGCCTAGATCATTTTAATATTCACTGTCTTTTCAAATTCAACTCTAACTAACTAGTACGAGATTTACCAAAATAACCTTTTAAAGGTAACTTATTTTTCAATCTTTTCTAACTTAGAAGAAAAAATAAGTCTTTTTTTAAACCTAAAACCCTTGTCCCATCTTCAAAAGCTCTTGAATCAGTCCACCTTGAACCTTTTATAATCATTCACATTTCTGGTATCGGAGGTAAGAAATTAAACCTTTGTAATTATCGATGACTTTACTTGATATACATGGGCTTTCTTTTTATCTCTTACAAATGTGTCATGTTGTGTCTTTATAAACTTTTCAAGGAATGTTGAAAATGAAAAATGATAAAAATTATCTTTTCTTAGAAATGACCATGTGGGAGAATTTGTTAAAAAATACTTTGATGATTTTTCTTCTTCTTAAGGATATCATTACTAGTTATCCTTTCATAGAACACCTAAAAAATGGGATTGTCAAAAGATGAAATAGAAACCTCCAAGAAATTTTTAGGAATATCCTCACCTATTTTTCCATACTCAAAAATTTTGGTGTGCAATGGTCAATATCACATGATTTATACTTAACCATTCCTTTATAAGACCTATCTTTGGAAAACCCCATTTGAACATTATGAAGGAAAAAATTACAAAATCTTTATTCTTTAAAGACTTCAGTTTTAAATGATTAATCGTTAATAAAAATCTTAATTTTGTAAATTTTTACCCTAATTGCAACTAAATAATGTTAATTTGGGTAGTCAAACCCATTTGGATCCTTTTGATTATTTCATAATAGTAACATGACCCTAGAACCATAAATACACAACAAATTTGATGAGAATCATCCTAAATAACATCTGAAAAATGATGACGATCTTGAAAAGTATAGTTTGACCCTACTCGAACCTCAATATACTAAAATAATTAAAGATAAAATCCCTAGACTCTCCTTTATCCATGTCTTGGACTCAATCCAATGATAAACCACATGATAATGTAATTAGAGAATTACAATATAGAACTTACTCATGATTGTCAGTATTAGAAGTGGTTAAACATCACGATTTTACCTCTCATATTAAACCCCATTCTCTTAATGATGATATCAATCATCAAAGTTGGATACCTTATATTAATGAGTAATTGAACCAATTACAAAGGAATAACATTTGTAATATTTGGGAATTCCTTGATAACCATTCTATTATTGGAACCAAGTAGGTTTTTAAAAGAAAAATGAAAATTAAATAAAATTTAGAAATTAGAATGAAAAACTTATTACTAAAGGATATAATCAAGAATAAGGTATTTATTATTGTGAAGCGCATGAAACCATTAGTATACTTGAAACTATTATAATCTTTTTAGAATTTTACCACTCATTTTAATTTTAAATATTTTCTAATAGATTTCAAAAAGAACTTTTTTAATGGTTTTATTTCTAGAAATATATTTTTGGACCAACCACCCAGTTTTGAAAATAATATAAGTACACATATTTTTTTCAAATTAAAAAGGCTCTATGTGGTTTGGAACATGCCCCCAAGCTTGGGATGAGGGGTTAAAAAAATTTATTTTATCAAGTGGTTTTAGAATGGGAAAACTAAATACCACACTTTTTCTCAATACATTTTCTAATTATTTATTATTAATTCAAATTTATGTTGATGATATTATTTTCATTTCAATTAATAAATTTTTATACAATGAATTTTTTGATTTAATGAATAATGTATTTGAAATGTGTTTTATGGGATAAAATAAATTCTTTATTTTTGTTTAATATTTCCCAAAATTTAGATGGATCCTTTTTAAACCAAAATAAATACAAAAATGAACATATAAAGAAGTTTTCAATTAATAATGCTAATGAAATATTAATTATCATATGTAAGAAATATAAGATAACATTGGATGCTTCAAGTTAGTTGGTTGATAAAAATCTTTAATGAAGTATGATTAGAAGTCTAGTTTACCTTAATATGACCCATCCAAACATAATGTTTAGTGTATTATATTTATCACATTTTTAATCCAATTAAAATTATTCTCATTTAAAAAACCTGAAAATAACATTCCATTTATTAAAAAGAACTAAAAACCTTGTGTTATTTCATTACAAGGAATCATTCTCAAACTATCTTGTTTTTTAATGATATTTTTGGAGGATTCCAACTAGATAGTAAAATTACTTGGGGAACTTTCCATTTACTTAGAAAAATCATCATCTTTGGGAGAAGGAAAATGAAAAACTTTTTTGTCTTTACTATGACGGAGTAATAATACATAAACATTGAAAGGATTTTATTTTGTTTTTTATGTGATTATATATTTTTGAATGTTTTATTTTAATTATTAAAATCTATTTTAGAAATTATATTTGTTTTATGAAATCATTCTTCCCAAATATTTCATGTTTAAAAATTTTAATTTTTTTTCAACTCCCTCAAAAATAATTAATGATGATCAACTAAATTAAATTTTTTCTCTTTTTTTGACACAATGTACAACTTATTTTTAATAATATCAATGGTAGAGAAGTTTTATCTTTCCATCCGAAAGAAAGATAAGTAATGTTTATGTATTTTTTTATTTACTCTTGATTAATTTGATTATTCAAGTGTTTTTATGAACAAAAAGTTGAAGATTATTGTGGTTATCAACATTATTTGATTTTTATGGTCACACATTATTAAATATATATTTTTCTATTTTATTAATTATAAATATTATTATTTTATTTATAATAACAAATTCTTTTTCTGAAATTAGGTATTTCTTAATTACTTCATCATTTATTTTTTATAATTCATTATATTCAATAAAATAAATGTAATTATTTTTGAGGAAAATAAGTTTTTTATTTATTTACCTTTATGATTCTTTTATAAAAATTTCATTACCTTTACATGAGATTTGGAAATATGATTTTACCATTATGTGACTTCCCTTATACCATTCTCCAAGATTTATGTTTTTTTATTTAATATTACACACCTTTAAAGTTTCCCTTATTCCTAATATGTAATTTAATATTTACCCTAATGCAATTTTTAGTTACCTTTTTGAAATTTTTAGGTTTTTCATGTTACCCTTACATGTGTATATTATTACCTATACACATAGTGTTTAATGTATAGTTTATCATTTTAAACCTCTAAAATGTTTCCTATTTATAATAAATAATTTAATTTATTCTAATACTTTTATTATAATATATTATTCTATTGTTTCACTTTGAATACTTTAATTCATTTATAATTTTTTATAAATTTGATTATTTTACATTAATTTTTTTAAAGTGACATTTAGACCCTATTTCCATTTTATCTTCTATTTCCGACCTAGATTCCTTATAATTTATATGTCCACGGTTCAAATGACATTAATTATATGATATTTATTTATTGTACGTTGTTTACCTAATCAGAATACAAGGTGTCTTATTTCAATTAATATCATTTATTTAAAGAAAATTCCATATAAAGAATAATATAAAGGTGTATTAGTTGGGAATAAATATAAATTATTTATATTTATTTAATTATGGATTGTGTTTATTGAATATAAAAATTATAAAATTCATATAGTTTATTCATAGATGATTTTTTGTAAATTTTTAATCTAATTTCTAAGTATATTGATTATTCATTTATATAGTTTATTCTCCACTTTTTCATGAAAATAATTAATATATTTTGAATTGACTTATTCTTTAGTTTAAATTAGTAAATTTATTCTATAAATTTTCATACGTGTACAGAATGAGTTACATGCCAGGTATGATAATTGATTTATTTTTCTTCTACCTTAACATTGGATTTTATTGGATCATGAGATTGAATTTAAATGTCTATTATAATTTTTGAGGTTTCTTCTTAGTATAGAAACTATATGTAGGGGAATCTAATTCAGAATGATCATTGTCTTAATGGATTTTGGATTTTCTAGAAAATAGGGGTTGGTTATCTATCAATTCAATATGAATCATTTGGGGATTGATGATTTCATTGGATTCTACGCCTTTTCATGAAATAGTTTTCTTGACTCATCCCCCAAGGCTCATGTTGTGTCTACCGCAATCCCACCTCCCATAGGATAGGGGTTGGAAACTAGAATCGGGTAGGAATATCCCCTAAGTGGGAGGATTTTCCCTAATATATGTACGCACACCCCCATATACAAGAAAAAGTTGAAAATGAAAACATTAAGTAAACATGGATGAAAACAACTATGAAAACCTACTCAGGGTATCGTATAAGACTGAATGATAAAGGGTTCATAATGCATGACCAACTGAAATGGAAAAGTACACACTCTTGGATTTCATCTGTAGAAAAACAAAAATAATGGGTAGGTAACATAAGCAATCTAAATGTCACTGATGTGTACCAAATACGTCGATTCACTTTGAATCACTGTTGTCTCCAACCCACCAAGGATGCTATCAAAGCTGCTGATCATCTGCACAAGTCACGACACGTGTAGCCGAAGCCCATTGTAGGAGTGAGTAAAACAATACTCAATAGAGACCCGAAACCACAATGAATTACAAAATTTAAACCATAGGGAATCACAAGAAGTATACCATAAATAAGATCACTAAGATAAATACGAAGTAGACTACCAATGATTTACACGAAGTGTCTCCTCTATAAAGTATAATAAAGAGAGTTTCAAGAGTCAGTTCAGACCATGTAAAGGTCTATGGTACATAAACAGGATTTTCATAAGAATACATGATACCCTTTTCTAGTAACACATAGAGTGTTGGTAACACAGAGATAATAGGTAACAAACGGAGTGTAGATAACACATGGAGTGTTGGTAGAACACAAAGTGTAGGTAACACACAGAGTGTTGTCAAATATTGGAAGACCTGCACCCTAGTGGAAAAGGGGAGTACCAACTCAGTCTTGCTAAGACACAAAGTCTAGATAAGACACACAATCTATGTAAAACAAATATTTTAGGTAACCACATAGCTTCTAGGTTACATTAAAATGTAGGATTCTTTCCTTAGCATACTCATTCCATGAGTAACTACTTCTCGAGCCAATAGGTTATACACCAACATCCATAGAAATTCACTAAGAGTATCTCAAAAGGAAAAACACATCACAAGATCCCAATTCCACAAATGGATCATCAAATAGACACACTATTTGAGTGTTATGGGAATTTAAGTAAAAAGGGGCCATTATGGTTCGAGTCTGGTCCAACTTGATCAGACAAAACTAAACCGACCCAACCCACCGGGTCAACCCAAGCCATTGGGTCGGCCCTCCTTAGCTGGCCCCAGCCCGCTATTGGTCCGTCCCACTATTTGCCTGGCCCTATGGCTCTAGCCCAGTGTGCTATTGTGGTCCAGTTTTTCCGTCTAGACGTGGTCGGTGCCACGTCCCCGCCTGGTCAACACATTCAACCGCCACGTGATGCAGCTTCGAGCCACGTCTGGTCCAGCCTGCCATAGACCATCGAGTCGGTGGCCATATCTTCCACCTACATAAATTGATCCATGGAGTCCTCCTCTAACAAATTTCAAGACAGTGGTTCATTACTAACTGGTGTCCACACCTCCGCGATCCATCGCCAGTGTCGCTGCAGGCCGATGTTGACCCTCCTTCTGCGGGTTGTCGGTCTCAATCTGGCGTTCCATTTTTTTTTTAAAAAAAGAACATCTATTTGATCCCTGGATCATATTTTTTACTACCTTGACATTCATCTCCTCTCAACACCCCTCTATGGGACTGACCACATTCGTAACCTTTTGGAAAATTGATCCACAACTATGGGGGTCCATCGGTAATGAATGCTAAGAATGAGGATATGATAATCACTAAAAACTCCCAAAGAATTAACATAGGCCTTTTTAGTTTTAGCCTTCATTCATCCCATTCTAAAAACAGATAAATAAAATAATCACACATATTAATATCCCATCAATCCGGTAGTAAATATTACTTGTCCCACATACAATATTGAACCTCAAATGAACCTATTGATGGGTTGGTCTTCATTTGTCATTGGAAACAAGAACAAGGAAAGAAATCATGAATAAAAAAATAAACCGCCTACATAGAAGGAGAATCATTCAATGAATAGAGACTATTTTCAATTTCGGCCCATCCATGAACTTCTTTGAAACATCATTCGTTGGCGTTGTCATTCATCGTTGCCAGTGAGAGAGCTTCCTAGGGTTTAGGAGAAAATCTAAAGTGCTATGAATTCTAACACAGGTCCCTACTATTAATTAATGGTTGAAACCCCTTAACGTGTTTCAACACTATTTTTTTCTTTAAAATTGAATCACAATACTATTTCATTTATGAATGGAAACATCTTTTTTGTCGCTGCATCGCAGCATTACTGCATCGCCACAAAAAACAAAAACAAAAATAAAATAATCATTTCATGTTTATTTTTATTCTTCTATAAAATGTTTTAAAAATATTTTCTACATTCAACCTGAACTGGTTGAAGTTAGGTACTATTTAAGAAAAACCTACTACTCTGAACACAACGCTACCCTCATATTTTAAATCCAAGCAGTCTTTTATAAGTTACTAAAACCGAGCTCATGCTCTATTTTTAATAAACATAAAAAAACAGTTCAATAATTTATTATAGTCATCTTGGGCCTCGGAATCACCTTTCATCACAGTGCCTAATCTCAAAAAAAATCCTATATAATTTTTAAAAAATTTATATGTAAAATCAAGGACATTAAATTCTCCCCACATTAGGGTTCTATGTCCCTGAAAACCAAAATAAGGGATAAAAATCAAATGGGGATACTAATCACAAAACAAGGCTTCCTACTGCCATGTTCTCTCATGGAGATTTTCATGATACCCCCTAATGTAAACTAGATGAATCGATCACCCATAAAGTGGCCCCTCCTGTTAATCCTCCGTCTCTACTAGGAACTCCGATAAAGTCGCCCCGTCATCAACATCCAGCTCATAACAGTCAATGATTTGTGATGGGTCATGTACGTATCTCCTTAGCTGGGATTTACAATAGACATCATGAACCAGCTCTAACTACGGAGGTATAGATAATAAGTACACCATCTTTCCCACTCTATGCAATATCAGAAAAGGCATGATGAAACATAGAGATAACTTACCACTCGGCCAAATCTTTATATCACATATCAAGGAGAGGCCCCGAGGAACACATGGTCTCCCTAATCGAACTGCAAGGTTCTCTATCGCCTATCAGTATAGGACTCATGATATCTATATTTAGTCTTCATCCACTCCTAGATAACCTACACCTTCTCTGTAGTGTCCTATACCAACACCAGACCCATGAGTTCTGACTCTCTAGGGTCAGTCCAGCAAAGTGGAGACCTGCATGTTCACCCGTACAGGGTCTCAAATGGTTCCATACTGATAATGGAGTGGTGGATTGTTTTTTACATAAAATCCAATAGGGGTAGGTGACCCTCCCAACTACGACCAAAATTGAGGATGCAAGTACACATCATGTGCTCGAGGACCTGAATGGTTCTCTTCGTCTGGCCATCTGTCTGCGAGTGGAAAGATATGGTCAAGTGCCACTGAGTTCCAAATTCCACCTAAAATACCTTTCACAATAGGGATGTAATATTTGAATATCAATATGATACTATTGTAGATGGGATTCCTTGGATTCGAACTATCTATTGAATGTAGAGGCATCCCAATCTCTTTATTGAACCATGTTCCGAAATCAATTTGAAGTTGGATGATTTAGAGAGCTCATGAATGATCACCCAGATGGTATCATACCCCCTAGACACACATGGTAAAGACATAATGAAGTCCATTAATAGTCCACCCCACTTCCACTTCACGCCGTAAAGTGTTGTGTCAGACCCATTTAAACCTATTGCTTGACCTTCACTTGCTGAAAAGTGAGTAATCTAGAGACAAAATCTACCACTAACATCTTTATCCCCTTCCACCATAACTGAAATCAGAGGTCCTGGTAAATATTTTTTACACCTGTATGTACCTCCAAAGGGGATGAATGGAACTCCTTCTACACCGCCCCCTATAGCTTATCTGGTACTGCAATGCGACCTCTTAAAAGGATGACGTTCTCCCCACCTTTCGAATATCCATTAGGGGCATGCCTTCTGGACATATGTGTTCATGTAGTCTCACAGTTTACATCTTCGATCTGTGTATCTCACACCTATTTCAAAAGTGTAGGGTTTACCATAATCTAATGTATATAAACTACTTCATCTCCATCTACAAAGGATATCTGAAGCGAGGCCAACTGATCTGAGGCCTTGTTCAGTAGATGTGAACCTGATCTATGTATGAAAGCCTCTACCACCATGTTGCCCATCCCAGGAGCATAGAATTTCATGAAGTCATAGTCCTAGAGTAACTATATAAAACTCAACTATCTCTTGTTGAAATCCTTTTATGAAAAGATATATTTAAGACTTTTTTGGTCTGAGGGGATGATAAACTGCACGCCCAAAAAGAAGTGTGGCCGGATCTTTAAAGCGTAGTCTGCTGCAGCCAAATCTAGATCATGGGTTGCATAGTTATACTCATGTGGTCTGTATCTCTGCAAACCATAAGCATTCACCACATTACACTGTATTAGGACACAACCAATCTCATACCTTGATTCATTATAGAACACCATGTAATCTACACCCTTATTTAATAATCTTTGTATGGGAGTGATCTTCAAACACTTTCTCTGTTTCTGAAAGCTACCTTAGAACATATCCGTCCATACAAAAGTTTTCCCATTTTTAAAAAGCGTTCATGGATGTTACAACTTTGGAAAAGTTAGGTATGAACTTCTGATAGTAACCAACAAACCCAAGGAAACTAGGTACCTTTGTAACATTCTTGGGTGGCTCCCAAGAGAGAACTGCCTCTATCTTCACTAGATATACTAAAACTATGGCATCTGAAATGGAGTGTCCTAGAAAGTGGACCTCTTTTATTTATAATTGACACTTCAAGAGATTCCGATAAAGATGGGGCTATCAGAGTAAGTCGAGTAATATCCTTATGTGTACCATGTTCTCCACCATAGACACTAAGTACAATAGGATGTCATAAACAAATACCACAACAAAGTGTTCTAGGTAGGGATGTAAGATCATTTTCTTGAGTCCCATGAACATTTCTAGGTCAGTCGTCACACCAAACGACATCACAAAGTACATGTAGTTTTTTTCACAACACCTGAAAGCTATCTTCAAGATGTCCCCATCCAACACCCTAAGCTGATGATAGCCTGATGTGATGTCTATATTCAAGAACAACCTCTCTCCCTTTAGATAATCGAAGAGGCCATCAATCCTTGGTAGTAGATACTTATTCTTCATGGTCACCTGATTCAGGCATCAGAAGCCCACACATAACCCCAAGCTCATGTTAGTCTTATTGGTAAACAAAACCGGGGCTACCCATTGTGTAATAGTGGGTCTCATGAAGCCCTTTCTCTACAAGTCCTATAACTATGCCCTCCCTTCATGAAGCTCTATAAGAGCCATTTGAAATCCCGGTGGGGATATCAGTGCTATCCCAAGGTACAGGTCAGTGTAGAATTCTACCTTTCAATAAGGAGGTAGTATTGGAACATCTTCTGAAAAGAAGTCCCCATACTCTTCCACCACTACAGGAAACTAATGGCTAATCTCTTCCACTGCACCGATGTGTATTGCTAGCCAGCTGATGTGTGATTAGATTCACCCTCCTACCTGTGATTCCATCATACCATTCTTGTGTCTCCCTTTCACTGAAAAGGAAACTTGGTCCCATCCCCACGAAAACACCACACTTTGTTCCTAAAACATTTGATCTAAGGATGATATGTGGATAACGAGTCCATACCCAGAATGAAATCATAGGGCCTCAACAATTCTACCAAGAGATCCCAACTAAAACTATCACCCCTAAGAGTAAATTCACACTGTTGGTACCATTGTGTGATATTCAAATCTCCTATCGTATGAGTCTCTAAGAGAAGGGATTGATTCAAAAGTTCTATTGGAATGTTTGTCTATAGGGCAAGGTTTGTGGAGGGAAAAGAGTTACTGGAACTTGTGTCCATCAAAACTGCATCCAGGGTGGAAAGGAATGAAATCATAACTCTAATAATCCCAAGAGTCTCGATATCATAAGCCTCTATCCATTGGAGCTAGACTCACCCCTATTTACCATCTCCCTAAGCTTTGGGTGGACCACCTGGGGTGTTGGTGGTATTTCCTCGAACTTCGATACACCTACTTCCACTCATATTTCTCCTCTTCCATGTCCACCACCTAGAGTACCACCATGTTCCTGCCTCCACTGCTACCTCGATGGTTCCTCGACCATCTCCTTGTCCGTCGTATAGATGGTCTGACAATATGTAGCAAGATGCCCCCAACCGCTACATGAGTAGTATAGTTTTTCATTTAGCAGAGTATCTTTACCCTAGGAGGCTCGCTCCACTGACCCCATGTCCTAGGGTAGTCCCAATGACTTCATGACCCTCTTGGGTCCCTATGCCGTTTGTCGGCTACCCACTGTAGAAGACACCACTACCTATTTCTCAGTGGCAGCTCCCATTATCAGTTCCTAATCCATAAGAATCTCTTTATCAATAGAGCTCACTCCACCACACCGGCATATGTAGGTATTCCTAGGGCTATCATTGAAACCATAGTGTATCGGTTTAGTCCATGCTCGAAGGTACGAGACCTAAATAATGAGTCGTGCACCATGTCGATTGATTAGTGAGAAAGATCCGGGAATCTCACTGAGTACTCTACTGCTGACATGTTTCTTTGTTGGAGGTGTAGTAGATATTGTATATTCATAGATCATAATGCCACTTTGAAAAACTCCTCCATCAAGAGGCACTCAATTTCTATCAAGGACAACGTCACCTCCTCATTCGTCTGAGTATTTAGTCTTGACCATCTCCCTACTGAGACCTGAAGAAGGCTCATGGTTTGAACTATCATCTGTTCAGAAGTCTTTCTCACTAAAAAGAGGAATCATGTCACCACATCCAATAAGCCCTCAAAAAAGTGAGTATACTTCTCACCTCAAAACCTAAAAGTTCATTATATCTGGAACTCATGAAATTGACTATGCTTGTGTTCATCCTCTAGCAGTAACACTACTATGAACGGTAGCTCTCTGGGAGATTGTATAATTGGTACACCACCGGGAGTTGCTATCTCTGAAAACCATCCCTGCACTGATGCCTCATCGCTTGATAGACCATCCTTGTGTTCATGCCTTTAAATCTTTGATGAATGCCTATATCGAATAATATTGTAACAGAACAAGGTGTACCTTGGTTAATAGAGTATACCTAATGAGGTGACTCAGACTCAAGAAGGATATGACCACACACTCAATTTTTATATAATGCATGAACCATTAATTTCACAAGAAACTAGTGTTTTCAATTATTGAGTTGGAAAGATGAATTCAAGGAATTTGTATATGGATATGTCGGTCACTGCACCAAAATTGGCCTCCCTCGCCTGAATGTTGAACTCAAAACACATAGGCCAGGGGCTGGCGGCTACTGCTAAGTAGGCATATCCCAAAGAGGGAGGCATTTTCCCTAGTTACTATATGCACACTCCCATATCTAAAGAAAAATATAAAATAGAAAACACTAGGTAAACATGGATACAAAATAGTACGAAAACCCACTCAGAGTAATGTACAAGACTGAAAGAAAAAGGGGCCCGAATACAAGCCCAACTAAAATGGAAAAGTACAAGCTCATGGATCTCATATATAGAAAACCCTACTTGAAGGGTTGGTACAGTAAGTTGTCTGAATGTCACTAAAGCATACCATGTTTTTCGGGTCACCCAAAATCACCCCTCTCTCCATCCCACCATGGACTACATCAAAGCTGCCAATAATTTGCATAAGACAGGACATGTGCGGGCGAAGAACATTCAAGGATGAGTAAAAAAATACACAATCAAGACCCAAAACCGAAAAGGAATTACAAAAGGTAAACCACAAGAAATCAAATTATTTATACCAAAAATAATATCACTCTGAAATACACAAATTATACTACCAAAGCGGCACACAAAGTATAAAATATAATTAGTATAATAATGAGAGTCAATAGAGTCATCTCACACCAAGTATAGGTCCATGGTATGTAAATAAGATTTTCATAAGAATCCATAGTACGCTTAACTAGTAACACACAGAGTGTTAGTAACAAATTTAGTGTAGGTGGAACATGGAGAGTAGATAACACATGGAGTGTTTGTAATACATAGGGTTTGGGTAACAAACGGAGTATCGTCTAGGACTAGAAGACCAGCACCCTTGTGGGATAGGGGAGTAAAATCGATGTCTTGGTAAGAAAAAAAGTCTAGATAAGACACATAGTATTGGAAAAACACATTGTCTAGGTAATCACATATCCTTTATGTCATATCCATCCACAAGATTCCATCATTGGCATGCTAATTTCGAGAGCTCCTACTCCTCGAGACAATTAGTCATATGGAAACATCCATGTAAACTCACTTAGAGTATCTAAAAATTAATGCCTCATTAGGAGGGTCCCAAATCTGCAAATGGATCATCGAACAGACACACTATTTGAGAGTTATGAGCATTTATGTTAAAAGGGGTCAGTAGGGTCTGGGTCTGGGCTGACCCGGTTGGACCGACATGACCTCACCCACCCTGGTTGGGCCTGAACAACTTGAGCGGGTCGGTTCATCCAACCAGAAATTGAGGGTTCCACATCCCCGCCTGGTCACTCCGGCTGACCACCACATTCAATAAAGTTGGATTCCACTTGAATCAGACCACGACAGTTGTTCCAGTGTCCTACCGTAGTCCTATTGCATTATGACCCTACACCACATGATGCAGCTTCATTCTACATTCAGTTGAGTTCATCACCGACCATTGAGCCGGTGACCCAGTCATCTACCCATGGCTACTGAGCAAAGAGTTCTTCCACCACTGGCCACTAAGCCGATGGTCATCTACTGTCAGGCGGCCACACAACTATGCACCATCGTCGATGACCCTCCTTCAGTGGGTCACCGGTCTCATTCTAGTGCTCTATTTTTGTAAATAGGACTATCTACACTATCCTCTAATTTCAATTTTCACTGCCTTGGCATTCATTTCTTATCTCCACACCATTGAGGGTCTGACCACATTTAGAACCTCCCAGCAAATCACACTGTGACCATGGGGTTTAGTTGGGGATGAATTCCAAGAACATGGATATGAGAATTAGAAGAAACCCCTGAAGGAATAATGTTGGTCTTGTTAGTTTTGTCCTTTGTTCATACTGTTATAGAAATATATTGAAACAATAATCAAACAAATTAATCCCTCCCATTAATCTCATTTTAAAGGCAACCCATCTCACTTGCACGATCAAACTACATATCAACCAGTTCATGGGTTGGTATGCATTCGTTATTGGAAATAACAATGGGGAAATAAATCATGATGAAAAAACCCATACTTGGAAAGAGGATCAATCCTATAAGAGAAAGCATCATTTATGGGGAACCATCGATAAATGTTCTTGACATTTTATTCTTTCAAATTTTTATTTGTCGTCACAGGAAAGAGAGATTCCCCGGGTTCCAGAAAAAATATCTAGCACTATGAAATATAACACTAGTCCCTGCACCTGATTAGTAGAGGAAACACATTAACGCATTACTGCATTACTATTTTTATTTGAATTATCTTCACCATGATGTTTCATTTATGAAGGGAAATAGTTGATATGTCACTGTGCCACAACATTGCTGCTTCATCACAAAAAAACTAAAAATAAGTTAAATAAAAAATTTAAGTTTATTTTAATTTTCATTTAAAACAATTGAAAAATATTTGACGCAGTCGACCTGCACCAGTCAATGTTAGGTCTATCCAAAAATCCCACTGCTCTGAACATAGTGGTGGCCTCATATTTTGAATATGAGTAATCGTTTAAAAGTTACTAAAACCAAGAAGGCATGCTATTTTTAATAAGCTTAAAAACAGTTCAAACAATTATTCAGGGTACCCTAGGCCCCAGAATCACATTCTGTCTGAACTCTAGGTCTTGAAATAATCCAATATAATTTTAAAAATTATTATATAAGAAATATGGGCAATTATAATAGTTTCATGTTGAATATTACTAAGATGTATTTGTATTTGTGTGGATATAGTTGGCTTTCAATTCATGTTAATAAAACAAACTACGTGTTTTTTAAAGAGTTAAACATCAATATTATTTGAAAATAGTGATTTTATTATTATAATATTATTAAAAAATAAATCATTAGAACCATTTATGCATAAAATGTAGTGCATGAGATAGGATGGTGAGATTAAATCCCCTTTAAAATACTAAATTTTAGATTCATTTGTGGGAAAACTCTTATCAAGACATCAATCTTCAAATTAGATAGTTCATACTAAACCTAGGTTCTTAAAGAATATTTTTTTCAAGAATAACATGTAATGGGTGACCCTAATAGAACATTGTTCCCATTTTTGGTGTTTTATTTAGGTTAAACTTTGAGGGAGACCCTAATAGTATTTGGGTACCAAATTAATAATGGTTAATGAATATATATGATCGATTTGATAAAATGTTATATACTCAACTATCCATGATCCAAATTCGATATGATGGATTAGACTATCAAACTAAATTTCACTGTAATGGGAGAAAAGATAAAGTGGACTACTGTTTTGTAAACTTATCCCATTGATTGGTATAATTTAATTTATAATGGATCATCATCTTAGTGGGAAAACATTAAATAAGAGTAATTGTTAAAAGAATGGAAAAAATTATACTGATTTGATAAAGCATCTTATTGTAGATAAATTACATCAACATAATTCAAATTTACTTTGAGTTCAATTGTTTAAAATAATAATACTAATATAAAAAATTTCTTCATCTCGTGAAAAATTTATGAATAATTTTTATGTATGAGATAAAGTTGTATGTGTTAGAGTAGTACCTTTTGGAATAAACTTGTTCCAAAAGTGAATTTTTATTATTATAAGATGTATAGATAAATTCAATTAAAGTTTTAAATTCATTTTTTAAATATAAGATGATGTATGGAATTTTTATCTTCCATTCATATATTCATTATGATTAGATATGTCAAGGAATTAGAGAGATAGAAAGTTCTTGATTTTTCTAGCTATGGATCTCATTATGAAATCATCAGTGGGAATGTTCTGAAAACTTGAATGAGTTCAATTAATATTTACCTTATATATTCTCAAATTGTTAAGGATATATTTGAGGTGCCTCACACCTGTACTACTAGTTACGGTGATAAATACACTTTATTTAAATACAATATTTGATTAAAATTGTAATGAACTGATCATTATTCAAAAACATTTCCATAGGATAAATATTAAAATTCCTAAATCAAATCACAATCCAAATAATGGATGGTTTAGTGTCTTTGATGACTAGTTACATAGGAATGTTATTGTACAAAACAGATGAATATTTCTACCTAATAGATTCATACTAGACTCTATTATAGACATATCAAATATTATAATTTTCTTCATAACATGGGGAATGAAAACCTTTTAATACGGTGGGATCAATTTCTTATTAATGAAAAAACTCATGTACATGTCACAAGGGTTTGATCATAGGGATACAAAAATAAATGAGCATGAGAGAAATATCTTATTAGACTAACATGGAAAAACAAGTGTTCTAAAAAAGTCCTGATATAAAGATATTTAATATCAATTGAACAAACATGTATTATGGAATAATATTGTGAGATAATAAACATGAAATATGAAGCATAATAATAAGAATATAACTGATAAAATGTTATATTTTTATAGTAAACCATGACATTTTGATCAAGGAAAATTGAAGTCATGTTCATACAAAATATGTAAACAAAGCTATAAAAGATCATATCCAAGTAAAATTATGTGATAAAATCAATACATGATCATTTCGACACACCATCATGATAATAAATCCATATGATATCTTATCTTTTTAAAATCATGTGAATAAAGATGTTTGAGATCATTTCCATGCATAATTATGTAAAAAAATATATACACAATCATGTATAAACATATTCATGTGAACAATTCTATATGTGATCATGTCCATGAAAAACCTGTGAAAAAATATATACACTATCATGTCCTTTCACAATCATGTTAAAAAATCTATATGTGATAATTTCCTTGAAAAATAATGTAAAAAAATCTGTATATGATCCTATCTATGTACCATCATTTGAAAAAAACTAAATGTGATCATGTCCATACACAATCATGAGTACAAAAAAATATAGTCATGTCCACACACAAAATTCTTTTCTCCGGAGTTATAAAATAGAAAACCATTTAATTGGGGGCCTATATAATACCCCACCCATAAATCATCTATATATTTGCGTTACTATTGAAAAAAATCATTAATGACATCATAAAGAACCCATGGAAATAAAAATGGGTTCAATAATGTTTCAAGAAGGTATCACCAAAATTGATCTCAAGAATATTAACAGGTTATTCCCAAAATTCTATCATCTCAAAAGAGTGTTTCAAAATAATATTTTCTGGGTGATTCATGAAGAATAACTTTCTTGTAAATAATCACTTTAGTGATAAATTGTAAAATGGTGGTAAAATAATAATTTTTTTATAGAAAATTCCTTTAACTTTGGTGAAAAATATGAAGTTATGGTCACTTTGAATTTTTTTGGAAAGGTCACCTTTGATAAAGTGAAAATAATGCATTTAAAAATAAATATTTAGATTTAAATTTCAATAATGAATCCTTGAGAAGAAATAACCATTTCAAAAAGGTGAACAAAAAACATTTTGGAAAACATCTAAATTTTCAAAATATTATTCAATAAAGTAGTCTTGGAAAATAAATAAAAATTTCTAAAAGGTTAAGTGAAAAAATTTGAAAACAATTAAATTTAAAAATAAACATCAATAACTAATCATTGAAAATACATAAAATTTATTTAAGGAAATGTTTTATGGAAGATGAAACATTTGATTTTGAAAGGATAGAAAACATTTTTAATATTTTAATATACTATTTTTGAAAACCAACATCATAAAAAGAGGTAGTAAAATTTATATGTGTAAATTGGTATTGTAAAATAGTATGTTCATATGAGTTAACACATATTTGGATTTCAAAATATGTAAGGTAAACATTTTAGGGAATAATAAACCTGAAAATGGAGGAAAAAATATCTTCAAGGGAGATGCGATTTTTTAATAAATTTTTTTCACTTTTATGAGAAAGAAGGGAAAAATAATATTTAAGATGTAAAAATAATTATTTATATTTAAAAAATAATAAATAAATTATTAAATAGGAAATAGAATTATTATAAAAACACTTAAGAATGACGCTCAATGAATAATATTTTAGCAATGGTAAAGATAATCAGAGTTATGCAGATCCACTAAGCATATCATAATATTTGAATAAATATACATTTATAAAGATATTTATGTGGTATAGATGTTAATACAGAGAAAGAAAGTTAAAATAACACATAATAAAATCTAATAGAATAATTTTCTCGACTTATATGGAATAAGTTTAATAAGAACTATCATATCTCTATCAATGAGAATTGTGTTTCAAAAATCACATAAAATAATGGTAACAAAAGATTAAATGGGATACCATGAAATGGGAATTAAAATATCATGAAATTAAATATATTCATTATACTTTATTTAAAAATTGAAGTTAACATACTGTATAAAAGAAATGTTGGTGCACAAAATCAATCATGTCCCATGGATTTGAAAGTGAGACAAAGAAACCCTTACAGGTGAAATAATCATTATGGTAAGAATCATTTGATAATGATGATACAAAAAAGAATTATATTACCCTATAAAAGAATAATAAAATAAAATAAAATGTATTCATTGGCTAGAATAAATCAAAGTTGGAATAATAGTCTTCAATAAGAGAGGTTTTAACTCAATGGAAGAAAATTTTATTTATCACAAACCCTTACCATATTCATAAATATCTAGGAGAATTTTCCTGAATTAATTGATAATAATATTAATTTTAATAGAAACCTTATTAGTATCCATTTACAGATATATTTAATTTATTAATGACTATTTGTTATCATATTCTTTATATTTAGTATATAGTTTTTTCTTATGTTGTTTATTTATGGGGGTTAAGTTAATTTCTACATAACACTTTTTGTATTTTGATCATGGTTAAAGATATATTGGAATAATGTGATAATAAACATAATTGTGTGGGTGTAATTACATTATTATTATATAAACATAAAAATTATACCGTTATATTTTTTTTTATAAAATATACTCATATTAGGAATGGTTCTCCAATATGTTCAAATTAAGTGGTTAAGTTTACTATATTTTTTTATTATTAATGTTATTTATAAAATGACATATTTTATATTTATATAAATTTATATGTTTCATAAAAAATAATTTTTTTACCTCAATAAATTTTAAATTTCATCCATTTTAGGTAGTAATGGAAACCAGAGCATGTTTATCGGGCGTGGCAGTTGTCCCCACATACATACGATTGGCGTTCTTTTATTTTTCTTAGTGGAAGGAAAAAGTAAGATTATATTTTTTCCATTAATATAATAAATCTTCAGTACACTAATGACATTGATTTAATTATATTACTATTTTATGGATATGTTTGGAAGAGAAAATTAAGAATAATAAGACAAGGATTAAGTATTTCTCACTTTGGGACCTTGGACGTCCTCTAGGGAATCTCATTGGAAATGAAGGGATCATGATAATTTATTCTGAATAGAAGATTTATTAGTTAAAATAACTTATTAGATAATACATTTGAGAATAGGTTCTATCAAATTTATTATTTTACATGTAATTGTTAGGGGATAAAAGTTATCCCCTTTTATAATTGTAGAAAACAACACTTTTGCGAACAACCATTATTTTTAAATATTTGAAGGAATCTATTCAAGGGTCAATCATCACAAAAGAGATAAAATATAGTGTGTGTGGTGAGAAAAGGTCGATCAAGAATCCATCACTCATTTAAACACATGTGTTAAACATGTTTTAAGTCATTTAACCCTTTTTAACACTTTATCATTTTGGTTTTAACCCTAGTAACTAGTTTTTACCCAATTAATTTTTATTGTATTAAATATATAAGAAAAACCATATTAAAAAATGGTTTTGATGAACATAAATTTAATACCTATATAATATAATTCAATTTATAAATAATATAAAAATATCTTTTATATTAAAACTTTCGATATATAGAAAAAACATTGTTTTCAATATTAAGCATTCATAATATTGTTTAGTATTGATTAAAACATGAATGATTGTTAATGTATTTAAATATATGTTAAAAAATTATGTTATAGTCATTTTAAAAATATATTAATTTATTTGTTTTTAGGAAAATTACAAAATGTTATTAAAATAATTCTTTTAAAATAACAAGTTTACCATAATTGAGGTAATTTTCTTTAATCCTAGTAATCATATCATTATGACTAAAAATGAAGTTTTCGATATTTAATAATATGAAAATATTGATATAAAATATTAAATTATTTTTTATTCTTAATTTCTATAAGTGAGGAAACATAATTTTAAATCTAGTCGAATAAACATAGTGTTTTGGAGTAAAATATTACTTATGTTTCCAAAACATGAAATTAAAATTTCATAAATTCAACATATTATATATATATATATATTCAAAAAAATTTAATTCATTCTTGTGTTATAAAAATGTAGAAATGACGGTTTCAAAAAAATCTATATTTTTTCACTATTCATGTAAAAATAAATTATTTTCGTAAAACTTAAAAATATTATCCTAAGATAATATTGAAATTATTAATACAAATATTTAGATATTTTTTTAAAATTAAAATTTTGAAAATTTTTAAATTTATCTTTTTAATGAAAATTTAGGATATAAAGAAAAATAAATTTTAGTGAAGAAATTCCTTTTAATATTTTAAGTGTTCTTAATCTTATTTTGTATGAATTTATAATTGGATAAAATATCATTTACATGTTATTTTATTATTTTTTTAATTTTGTTAATAATATTCATTTAATATGGTGAGACAAATTTTAATTCATTGTTATAATTGGAAAAGTATATGAAACATAATATTAATTTAGAGAAACAAATATTCAAAACAACTCATCGTATTATAAAATTAACAGAAAATGAGATGTCTAGAAAATTTTCGAATGTTAATAGTAATAAAATGTAAAAATCCAATCTTGAAAAAATATAGGATTTAAACATTAGTCTTCCTTGGTCATTGAAACGTTAAGGAGGTGTTTGAAAGATAGGTAAATACTTCCAAAAGTTAGAAATTATCTAATCTAACTAAAAGGATCAATAAAACCTTATAGAAAGTCAATGTCAAGTCTCAATTTTATGAAAATCAATTATTTTATTTTGAATAGTTATGATAAATTATATATATTATACAAATGATATAAATATTCAATAGTTCAATATTATGTTTTTAATTAATCAAATTTGTTACAATAATTATAGTAATAAAGAAAAGGGTTTCCAAATCATGATGAAGTAGTTGAATGTAATGAAAAATACCAATCATAGATATATCTATGTAAAGGATTTTTACTTTCATATTATTCACCTTATATGATTAGTGAAATAGTTTTTTATGAATTTTTTTATATAAAAAACATGAGATGATTAATTTAATACACATAGTTTATGATTTATTGGGCTTTATAACATGCTTGAAAACATGGTAAGGGTATATAGTGTTTTATCCCAAAAAAATCGTGCATCATATATATTTATTAAAATATGAGAAATTGAGATTCCATCACTCTATAGTAGTATATTTTTAAGAATAAAATCTTGTTTTTTCAAATTACACTCTGAAAACATTGAATGCCATATAAGATATGGGTATAATTACTTATTTATTTAAAATAAACATTAATAGAAATAATTAGTATTTACTAACACAATGGAGTTTGTGAGCTTTATCAAGATATTTTTAAGTGAATATTTTTTAAGTGTCTTCTTGGAGTATGTTTTGACTTTCTAAAGTTCACAAGTTATAAAATAAAATAATACGTGAGTCAAAATTCAAATTTAATGTCACCTTTGATCATAAATAAGTTTTGGGTGTGTTGATTATGATAAATTTAAAGAGCTTAAATTAGTTACCAAAATGAAGTGGATATCACTTTATATCTTAAAGGATTTTAGGATGTGTTAGTAAAGAGTATATATATAAAGTTTATTTTTCTTGAAAAATGATATCAAGGAAATGTTTTGATGGAAAATTTCCAATAATAATGATTATAATGTACTTAGAGAGATTTATATATAGAGAAACAAATTTCAAAATCATTACATTTATTATGAAGTAAAGAAGTTTGAATACTTATTCAAAGAGTTGAACATCAAGAATATGATTCCTATTTTTCACCATTATTGAAAAAAAAATTCTACCTATTTTTTACCTATTAAAGTGTTTATAGGGAGGGTTTTATTAGGTCATCACATTGAGATGTGGGAGGAATTACATAGGGATTTAATGAGTTTAACAAAACCCTAAAAGTGAAGAAAATAGAAGTACTATCTTGTGGTTTATCATATAAGATATTATTAAGATGGGAACTTATCTATAATTTTATTAATATTCTTAAAATATTTTAATAATATAAAAATCTTTATGTTATGAAAAATAAAGTCTTGAATTTTTCATTCTTTCACATTTGATACATATATTACATAGTGTGAAATGATAACTAACTTATTACAGTAATACGTTGAGTTAACCTTAATTTATGTTACCCATGGATTATTATAGGTTACGATGAAGTTTTAAGGATAGTGTGAGTTTTATTTCATAAATAGATAGAAAATATATTGATGAGGGAAAAATGGTTTTTTGCTTACTAGATAAATCTATATGTTTAAAAAGTGGAGTTTCATACACTTTAATTTCGGTATATCTGGGGTGCATATTTTATATTTTTTTATTCACAATACCTAAGGTTATAAATATACCTACCATGAGAAAAGTTTTACTTTAACATGATTATTATTCTAGACTTGATGTTTATCTAATCATGTAATTGTTGGGTATGTTGCTAATCATGTCTTAGGTTAAATTTTAACCGAGAGTTCTTTTCCCTCTTGTATGAATAATATGATATATAATACCTTCACTGAGAAATATTTAAGGAGTGTAGAACCATACCTGAATAGGAAATATAATGTTATTATCTACTTGATGAGGGGAATTCATTGTTATCGTCCATTAGGGTGACTGAAATGTGATGTATTCATCCACCCGATTATTCTATACTCAATTAATTTATAAAATACGAATAGATATACTTGATTGAAAAACTATATGTCTCATAGTTACTCAATGTATTAGAAATAGGTATTATATGAAAATGCATTCTTATATGTGATACATTTTTTGAACCAATGTATAAATATACTTGTGTTTGATATAGATCATGCAAGATCAGTTTGTTTCATGGGTATTACTGATGATTTTCTAGAGGCCACTCATTACTTATATCTATGAATTTAAGAATTAATATTTTATTAGTACTATAAATTCTCATAGTATCACACTTTATGTTTGGATGAGTGGATATTGAGCTTTATATAACTTAGAGAGCCACTATAAAAGTATTTTAGAGTCTATTATAAAGTAGTTTTGGAAGCATATTCACATGTATTTCATATGTTGTGCAATAAGGTGAAATGGATGTTGTATTTTCTATTTTTTAGGAAACAATCTAAAAGGATTTTTGAATATGGTTTCATATGTTTTTTTATGATAAAATATTAATTGTAATGTCACAAAAAGCCTTTGAGGCTTTAGTGAAAGTGTGAGATTAATGGATATATTCATTTTCTTCTAATATATGTGTGGTATATATTATCATATATCATACTATATGATAAATTTATTCCATACGATAGGTCACTCTTTTTGTAAAAGGAATTTTTATTCCTTTTTGGGTCTATTAATTCTTTTGGTAAGGTTATATCTTGAAGCACTCTACCGAAGAAAATTATAATTTTTAATTTAATTATATTTAATATAAGTATTGTGTGAAGATTTTTATTTTATGATTTAAAAAATACAATAAGATTGATATGTGAATTTAATCATTAAGAGTTAACATTTTTAATCTTACATTAGAGGTTATCATTTATTATATATTTCATAAGATGAAATGCTTTAGATGATTAATGGTGAATCTATATAAAAACATACATGAACAACCAAGGGGTTTTTTCATATGTTTCAAAAGATATGTCTAAATTAAATATGAGGTATGGGGAGAATCCATGAGGTCCACAAAAGGAGGAAAAATACATAGGGTTACTGGAATGAACTTCTTCCCACCTCTTACCGATTCTATCAATCTATCAAGAGCTCTCTTACTTATCCTTCCTCAAATATTGAAATATTCTAAAAAACCATACATATGAGGAGGATCCCAATTAAGCATTAGGTGATATAGTAGACTAATGGATATATCCTAGAGGATAAAGGCATTGGGTTTCTCCATAGTGGTATTCATCAAGCAGTAATAAAAGATAGTAGCATAGGCTCATTAGTTTAAAGTACATGTTTGTCATTTTACATATACATGGTTTTAGTTTTAATGTATGACTATCGTGGGAATTAGGTTTCTAATTTCATTCAATACATTTAATAAGTGATTCTTGATCCATAGAAACCCTTTAAATACTAGCATGGACCATGATGTGGTCTAAACCACTACTGTTTGGTTTTATCCATTAGTTTATATTTTTGATAATCTATCACTTATAGTTAAGCTCCATAAACTAAATGCACATTCACTTCACATCATATCATATATAATAACTTGAGAAAATATATCTAAAACTAATTTTGGATATATTTTGAAACTCATTTGGGAAACATTATCATTCATTTTCAGAATGGGTTACATGACATGTAATAAATAAAGAAAATACATTCAAAACTTCTTTTAGATATCCTTTTTCTTAAGTAAAACCCCTATTATAAGTCATGAATGCCCTAATATATCCCTATATTCACCCAAATGGGTACCTGGCCCCATGAATTATTATGGAATCTTGTAGTTGATTAGGAAAAAATACAACATTACTACACTCCCCTAAACATCTAGAAGATTAAATACTTCTAACATAAAAATATAATCTAGATGGAAAACTTATACGAATTGAACTCGTAACCTCTATAAAAAATGTGGCACTATTAGATTTTATAGAAATGAAACAAATTAAAACTACTCAATTTATAATTTTTAACAAAAATATTCCTCTTGTAATGCATCAATACAACGAAATCTATAATGTGATTTAATAGGTTCTATAGAAAACACTTTTATATTCATAGTTGTGACTACTAGATATATCATATACTAGTATTCATAATTGTATAATAACTTTTTATAATGACATTGATTGTACTCGAGACATAAAATGTGTCAATACCATAAATTGAACTCATATGTTATCGATTCTCTGGGTATAAACTGACCAAGTAGACCACATATCATGTCAATCACCCAAAATGTGAGTATATTACTTATCCTTCATCAAAATATTTAATGACATAATATGTATATTATATAGGTATGTCCATATAATTCCTTAACATATATTAATTAGGGGTCTAATGTCATAATTATCATATGATAGGAAAAATCAAGTCTTAGTTAAGCGTTAACTAATAACATGACTAGAAACATACCCAACCACCCCTCATTAGAAAAACCTCAAAGCTGGAATAAGAAAGGTATCAAATTATAGAAGTTATAATTCTTGGTATCTTTAAAACCATAGGTATGTGGATTAAATATAAAACAAAAAACCTTTAGAAACCAAATATATATGTTTTGACACTTCATGAGATATACGGGGTAGGTTATCCAGTGAAAAACTTGTTTTGTGTCCCATGAATATATTCCATTTCATTGTATAAAATCCTACACACACTAACATTAACATTTCATCCTAACCTTTAACAATCCATGATAAATATCAGGTTGGGATAACTCAAAGTTATACTTCAATAGGTCAATTATCATTTCACTTTAAGAACATATATATTCAACATATAAGAATTATAATGTGGACACTACCTTTCTATAACATGGTATATTTTATATTATTAAACTTATTTTATAAAAAAACTAAACCTAAGGACCTATCTTATCATACATGATATGATAGACCACCATAGTTGCATTATGTTTGTTATAATTTTTGGTTTTTATTAAACTTAGTAAATATCTATGTAATTTCTAGCACATCTATATGATAAAATCCACTAAAAACTCTCACATGATTCTTTTAAAAAGTAAAATGTATAAATAATGATTTTTCAAATAATGGAGAGACTAGGAATCCTATTTCTAATGCTAACACATTGAAAATGGTATTCAAAAAGTTGTTAGTGGGGTGCACAATGAAAGTAAATGGGTCTAGGATTTATTTTTTTATCTCTGGAAAATATAAAACATGTCATATCTAGTGATCTAGGTCTCGATACAGTCTAGTAATCGAGCATAAATTACTTAATGCACAAAAATAGATCAGAACATGTACCTTGTTTGAATCGAAACCAGCTCATCCATATCACACTGCCAACAGTCATTTCTCGAAGGATTTGAACTCAAAACCATCTAGACCATAAAAAAATGATTCAAGAATCAATGAGAATGTATTTTTTTCAAATTTTTGGTGCTAGTACAGAGCTCTGAAAAACTCTTCAATGTCCCGAAGAATACAATATTCCCTACATTTGATATGTTAAAGGCATCTTGGATTAATATATCAAGAGATACATTCTCTGTCTAGGAAGTAGGAGGGGATAGATAATCTCCTTCCAAATGAGTTAATATTCATTGTAATGAACCTCTCTTCCTACTTATATTTTGGGTGCAACAATTTCCAGAAAGGGCTTCCCTGGTCCCCAGAAATTAAACACCCACAAAATAAGCTATAATATAAATAATTATGAATAAAAAAATTGTTTATATATATTATTTATATTTTATCACATACCTATAATATAAATTAAATATATTACATGACAAAAACAGTCATTAACTTGACTTTTGAATCTAGATTTTATTAAATGGAACTTGAATATTAAAAAAATATTCATTTGAATAATATTATATCTTATATTTACTTAAAACCTTGAAAATACTTTTAATAAATAAATTCAACCCAATAATTATTCATTTTGAATAATAATGAACTTATTTATTTATTGGAGATCAATAAAACTTGGATAACTATTGGGCCTCATGGTGGGACCCATAATAACTTATATACATATTCACCAGTATTGGAAAGATTATTGAATGTGATATTGTTTTTTACTATCTAAGACCTTATCTCAATAGCAGTGAATCATATTCATAGACTAATAGTATATTCAAGAAACCCATCAATGTGGCTAAAGAGATAATCAATAGTCATACCAATGATGTCAAAACTATGAACATATACAGTGTAATATTATATCTTTGTCATTAGATATATCATAAAGAATGATGCACACTGGTGTCGTCATCCTTTCTTGATTAATTGTTTATTGACCTAATTGGATAGATTTACCCTTGAATCCATGGCCATTGAATTATTAACGTACTTCCAACATGGTAAATGAGGTAGGAGATATTTCTTCCACAACTCAGAAGTGAGAAATTCTATCTTGACCATTCAACAAATGCCATACCGCCAATAAAACACCCAAAAAATTACCTCACCATAATTTAATTATCATTGTTTTCTCATTACTTCAAGGTACCTGAACAAATGACACACATTGATAATGATCTCATCTCTAGAGACCAATACACATTTCTGTAGATAGGGACAACCAATGATACCTAAAACATGTGGTGTTCCTATTGGAGATCCTGTCCTCATGATCTCACCTACTAATGATCACTAAGTGAGAACTTCATGAGAAGAAGTCTCAATGATCCTGATCCCCTAACACATGATAGTCAGAATTCTTCTATGTCTAGTCAGTATTATGTTTCTAGTATATGAATCATATGTCTAAGATGAATGAATTTGTAAATATATGTTTTAACTATATCTTGGGATCAGATATAAACTTTTTATATGAAAATTAATTTACAGAAATTACCAGAAAATACTTGATAAAGAAATGTATACACTATTATGGTAAGAATAAATCATGTATATCTAACAATATACATAAAATGACAATTGAAAATGATAGTATAGTTGGGTCTATGTAACCCACCGTTAAAAAACACCCACTTTCACTAGATTCAAATTCTTAACCATCCTTATTTTCTATCATATGCTTAATATCATGATTTTATAGAGTCACAAATTTAGTTGATAGATCTTCCATGTCTCAACTCTGTGGCTATTCTTCTATTTGTGAACTCACATATGTGAGTAAATCTATTCAAGAGATGCAATCCCTATGTATATTCCATTTTTCCATTATAAAAACGTTTCATCTTGGATAGTAATAGTATCATAATTTACATTATGATAATAATTTACTTACAAGGTGATATTCAAAGAATTATAACGAATCGCTGCATATTTTAAACTATTTCTTAGCATCCCCAGATGCTGTAACCCAATCAGTATTTATGGACATGGCTACCACTAGTTAAGATGATATTTCATTTATCATTAATTAGAATAAAATAGATGTCAGATCATATTTATCTATATTAAAAATAGTTTGTGTCCCTATAGTACTAGTATCCCTTCATCTCCCTACACGAGATATATATCCATTTACTAATTCAATTACAATTGGTTAGTTTTGACTGCTTTACTTTCAGTTCTTGTGGATTTAAATGGTAGTTACCGACTATAATGTATATCTTGGAAATATCATATCTTGTACCTATCGTGGAATACATTATTGATCTATCAAAAAATCTTACGAAATTTATCTAACTACATTAATATCTTCGTATGCCCATGCATGTGTTCACGGAGTGATTTATGCTATCAGTATTTGGAACCAATACTCTCAAATTGTTCTAGCTTATATTATTTAATTCATTGCCAATACATATAAGATTAAATTGGTCTATGATAATTCCATATCTACCATAGTAGATCATGTTCCCTAGAAATTTGATTGCTACTTTTAATTCAATGAAAATAGTATTATTTTCAATATTGGTCTTGGATAACTGTAATACCAGTAGATGTTTTTTATATATTATCAAACATATTTTTGGTGGAAAAATAAAGGCGCTCCCACTAATATCTAGAAGAAAACTGGTAATGATTCATTAAAAATTTATATTTTATTAAATGGTTTCTTGCTTCAATCCTAAACCAGATTTAGATATCCTGTACCTTTATTGAAATTTTATGGTGTCACCATCCATTTGTAGTTGCATCATATAGACCCCTTCCACAAATAGTGGTCTTAAAATACCATGGAAAATTAAATTATCAAATAAAGTAGTAATGAAAAGTTAAAATATAATTGATTTAGGCATAACAACTTGGAATAAACAATAGAGCCTTATCATTACCATGCTTGTATGATCCATGCATCATCTCACTTGAATACCTACTACAGTATACAAAATACCTTTCCCCTATTATTTGATATATGGAGTCTATTATTTAATTTTAATTTATTTTATCAATTTTAGCTAATTTTTTATACTTTTTACATGTAGTATTTTTTATTCTCAATGAGTTATTTTACATAGGACATAGTGAATATAAAACCACTACTTTGGTTGCATCCTTCCTATGTAGTATGTGTTTCTAGAACATGTCGCATCCATGATATCTTGTGGAATTTGTTCCTTTCACAACTACTAATGAATCTCCTGCATTGACAAAACCCAATTCAATGTTATTACTACTATATCAAGCATATATATGATCCCTTATATTGTAATATAGTCCATTACTTTGGCTACCACTTTTCTACCTTAGGTTTTTATATAACATCTATAGAAAAATTTAGGATAAATACTTTAGATTCATTTTTCTATTTATCCTGATGCAAGTTTGATTATATCGAATCAGACTCTTTGTAACGAAACACATATTCTAATGAAAAAAGGGATATTTAACATAATATAACTCATATAATAAAAATTGTTCCTGATTTTTGGAATATAATTATGGGATGTCACCCATATTTTTGAAGAAAATCTCAAAATATAGAAGTATCTTCAATGCAAGAGTTTTAACATTGATGTTTCCTTTTACTTACATTAGGACTCTGATGTATTAAAAAACATGTATTTAAGAATTATACCATATTAAATTTTTGATAAATTTCAACATGTAATACTCATCATCAATCCTCCATAATAACATTATTTTCATAATTTGGATATGGTAATGTGAGTTTTTGAATTACTCCACAATATATTATATTTTTTGATGAATTCTTCATCAATATATTCTTTTGCATAGTAGCCAAAAACATCTCATTTATTCTTACCATGCATATACCATTCATCACATTCACATTCCTTAAACTCATAAATGAATCTTATAAAGTATGCTTACCAATAGATTACCCTGGGAATAGTTCATTATCTCTAGATTAACTAATTCTAAAATATATGGGGACTAACTTTATTTATAAGGGTTTATTTATCCAAACTAAATAAGTATATACACTAAAAATACCAAAGGAGTTTTTCAATATTGAGTCTAAATACCATAAAAGGTATATTCATGATGTCTAAATTTAGTTTTTATTGATAAATAATTATCTTTACACAACTAGGAATATAGGTCTTACATTTTATATTCATCATGTATTTTCTATGATTTTGTTATCAAAAAATATTACATGAGTATTCAACACCACAAAAAACATTCATCTTAAGACATGAATAATGTCTCATTTTGTCAAAATGATACATGAGATAAAAGTTTTTTTAATAATCAATAAAAGTTACACTTAAATTATTTAGCTTGACATTTAGAATTAGTGTGCTTCTCACCACTGACTTAGGAACCACCCTTTCTTAGCCGCTTAGAGAATACACCATTGTTCTAGTACCATTTCTAAACATACATGTTTACTATATTCCAATACACATATGAGATTGACAGATTGTATTTTAATACTAAATAAGTATAACAGAAACATTACTTGAAATAGATGAATATATCTTAAGAACAAGTGACTAATTGAATATTTGATGTAGTTTATTACATTTAAATTTTCAGAGAATTATCTCATGACATGCAAAGTGAATAACCTCTTGTTTAATACATCTTTTCTTTAATTGAAATTATGAAGGTGAATTTATATTCTATGTTTACATTGTACTTTTTTTTGTAACTTCCAAATTGTTTTCCACAAAAATTAATGATTATACTTTGTTTAAGTTCTTATTTATTGGAGAACTTTACATAGAAGGTAAAAAATAATTTTCGGAAAATTTCTCGTTTTTTATTCTTAAGTTAAACTAGAGTAAACGGGATAAAATGAGATGATAATGTGATGTAGTGAACGATCATGATCCATATTTGATAATTACACATAACCTATTTAATAATCACCCATTCACATCTTGATTCACGTTCTCCTTGTAAACTTCTTGGAGATGAGACTACATGTAAACTCATCTATGTGATAATGACATATTCAAAATTAACATCACATATTGATGTTATATTTATTAATAACCACTATAATAATATTACAGGAGTATCCTATAATCATTTTTACACCCAAACATTCTTGAGGTGGATTAAGAGGTATTGGGTACACTAGAACTTTCAATTTCTAATATAATAGTACTTTGTGCAAGTAGCTATACAATTTTTTGGGAAACTTTTTTTATTTTAGACATTGAGTTTTTACAAAAAATATCATAATATCTTTTGTGGTCTTACATTACATTTTCTAAAAAATTAAAATCTAGTGGACTCACTAATAGAAAATAGGACTTTAACATTAGTAAAAGTAGATTTTTTCAGCACTAGATAATAGCTTACTAGAGTAGAGAGAATGAAAGACTATCTTTTATCATAGAAAAAAAGAACCGATAAATGAGTCCTCTATAAATGCATTTATTTATCATTGATAGATAATATATTTATTTGAATTTTTAAAATAGATGATAAAAGACACATTTTTCAGTGGTTTCAAAAGCACTGATAAAGTACACAATTATCACTTATTTCAAAAGCACAGATAAAAGGATATACTTTAGTGTGTTGTAACATCACACTACAGAACAAGTGAAATGTTCTGTAACAACACACCACAATACCAAAACCACCACTAGATGTCAAAAAAATCATGTACCGAAACATTATTTAAATGAAATAATTTTTTTAACACAGATTCAATAAAAAAATATATTATAGACATTTAAAACATTGGTTTATACAATTACATTGGTAAAAATTATTACATACATTAAAAAACTCAAGGTTACTTATTATAATGATCTTGAACCTGACTCATGTGGTTTAGGAAGAAGCCATCCCTACTCAGGTAGAATTATTTACCCATATAAGGAAAAATTATTATGTTTATAATAATATAATAAAATAAATTTACCTAAAGTACTAATTTTAAACAAAACTTTTCACCATACCAAGAAAAATATGAATGGCATTGAGTTGTGGTTTATTTGTAGATGTCACACCATTTCATGGTCATATTCAAGAATTATCTCTATGAAAATTAATTAAATACGTATATGAAATATTCCTATGGGTGAGACATTGTGGTTGCATGAGTGACACTTTTTGATAAAAAATGTGGATTTTAAACTGATTATGGACACATTGAGTCATAAAAGGAACATCATGTATCAGATTGAGGTGAGGATGATTCATATACATCACAAAATGTCTTATAGTTCATTTTTGAAAAGTACATAAACAATATGACCGTGTTTTCTCAATTATGAGTAGGCTATGTGTCCATTTTTTTTAAAATTGGTGTCAATTTTAAATTAAAGGATGAACTAGGAGTCTTACCAGTCACAATGTGCATCATATTGAGATTCATTCAATTCATATAAATCTAATATTAATTATTTATAGGTTTACAAATGTTTCAAAACAATCCAAATGTATTTGACCAGTTTTGAGTAGGTCAGTTGCCCATTTTTGTAAAATTGATTTCAATTTAAAAAAAGATTCCCTTTGAGTCATATTAGTCACACCATGTATCAAATTAAGATAAATATGTTTTCAATACATCTCAAATGACTTATTTATTGTTTTCATAATGTATCAAAACAATTTGAATGTGTTTTGTTGGTTTTTATTACATCAGTTGTCTTTTTTTTTACTAAAATATCATTTTTAATTAGAAACACACACATTAACAAACATCGATAAAATAATTTATTAGTTTGAAAAAAGACTAATTAATATATTTCAAAAAATAATTATGAATAATTTTCCTAAATTATCAATAAAATATGAGTGTCTTTTATCATTTTTTATCAAGGGACATTGTTTTCACGAAAATATCAATTTTATTAGGATAACAGATAGTTTGAGTCATAAGGGGGAACATGGTGTATCATATTAAGGTGTGTCTGATTATTACACATCAAAAATTACTTGTGGGTAATTTATTTGAAGTATAAAAACAATCTGAATGAGTTTTCTCAGTTTTGAGTTTGTTAGTTTTCCATTTTATGAAAATTGAATTTGATTTTTAATAAAAAGATATTATTTGAGTCATACTGACCACACCATTCAACAGAAAGAGTTTCAACAAATTTCTACAATTATCAAATGAAATATAGATCATTTTACTAAATTATCAAAACATTTTGAATGAATTTACTAAATTTTGAGCACACCACTTGTCCTTTTTGAGTGAAATTTCATTTAAAATGGGATATACAGACTTTGAATCATACCAATCTCATCATGTATCAGTTTGATGTGAAAACAATTCCTGCACATAAAAATTATATTATGGTTCATTTTCATGAATTATCATGAAAATAAGAGTTTATTTGGTCTGTTCTTAGTGTGTGAATTTTTCGAGCTAAAATTTCAATTTTAATCTCATAACAAACAATTTGAGCTATACCGGCCACATTATGTATCTGATTGAAGTGAAACTGATTCATACATGATAAAAATGACTTATTTATCAATTTTTTGATGTACAAAAATAATATGAATGTGTTTTCTCAGTTTTGAGTAGGTCAGTTGTAAATTTTACTAAAATTGATATCAATTTTTATTAAAAAGATGCACTTGGAGCCATACAAGTAATACTGTGTGTTAGATTGGCTCATACAGGTCATATCATGTATCTGTTTTATGTAAAAATTATTCATACACATCAAAAATAAAATTTTAATCGTTTTTATAAAGTATCATGAAAATCATAGTGTGTTTTATTTGTTTTTAATGTGTGACATTTTTTTTGAAAAAAATGTCAATTTTAAACTGATAACAAGCACTTTGATTCCCAATGGGTAGACCGTTTATCATATTGAGTTGAGATAGATTCCTACATGTATAAAATGTTTTATGGATTATTTTTTCAATGTATCAAAACAATCCAAATGCATTTTCTTGGTTTTGAGTAGATTAGTTGTCTATTTTAATAAAATTGATGTCAATTTTAAATAAAAAGATGCACTTGGATCCATACCATCCACACCCTATGTCATATTAAGGTATGAAAAATTATAACACAACTCAAATGATTTATGGATCATTTTAATAAAGTATAAAAATAATACAAATGTGTTTTCTTACTTTTCAGTACATCACTTTCATTTTTTAATAAATATCATTTTAAACTTTAAACATGCACTTTGACTCATACTGATCACATCATGTATTAGATTGATGTTCAACTAATTCCTACAAGTCAAAAATAACATAGTAATCATTGTACTTTTTTACCATCAAAATCCTATTTTGTTTGAACATTTTTCAGTGAGTGATGGTTTTTGAAATAAAATGTTGATTTTAAATTGATAATAGAAACATTGAGTCATATATGGAACATTATGTATCATATTGAGGCGAGGGTGATTCTTTTATGTCAAAAATAACTTATTTATTGTTTCCATATTGTATCAAAACAATACAAATGTTTTTTTACTTTTTAGTATGTTGGTTTTCCATTTTACTAAAATTAATGTCAATTTTAAATTAAAATTAACACATGGAGTCATACTAGTGACATCGTGCATCTGATTGAGGTGTGAATGATTCTTATGAATATAAAATGACTTATGCATCATTTTATTCAATTATAAAATAAATCCAAACGTGGTGGATTAGTTTTTAAAATATCACTTGTCTTTTTTTTACTAAAATGTGATTTTAAATTGGAAACACACACTTTGACTCTTACCAATCACGTCATGAACTAGATTTATGTGATATTTATTCCTACATGTCAAAAATAAGTTATAAATATGTTTTACTAAATTTTCAAAAATACATGAGTGTGTTTGATTATTTTTCTGTGAGTGACACTTTTGGTTCTAAAATATTTATTTTAAACTGCTAAAGGACAATTTGAGTCATACCGGGCACATCATGTATTATATTGAGGTGTGAATGATTCATATATGTAAATAATTAACTATTTATCATTGTCCTAAAGTATAAAAACAATATGAATATGTTTCCTTGGTTTTGAGTATGTTGGTTTCCTTTAAAAAAAAGTTAACATCAATTTTAAATAAAAATAAGCACATGGAGTCATATCTTTCACACTGTGTGTCATATAGAGGTTCAGATGATTCGTACACATCATATAGTCTCAATATAAGCGTATCATTCAATTTTACAATGACTTCCATCCTCTTTATTTGATATAATTTCAACATTGTATATCGACTTCATGTTCTTAACAGAAAAACCTTTATCATTGTTGAAATCAAGAAGGGTAGATAGATCTCATGTGCTAATTATATCACAAGAAATCACCAAAATGACCATATGGGCTTCATTTACACTTCTTTATTTAAAATATAATAGTTTCTCAACTATAAACATCAAGTTTACATGATTTCACAAAACATCATATGAGAAAAACTAAATAAGTATTAGATGAAAATGATAAATAAATTAACTTTAAAATAATAGATAAAATGATGAAAAAATTAATTACATAAGTAATAGGGATTAAACTTTTCATGGGGGTTGTATGCATTCTAGAAAAATTTCATTTTTTTCCATTATCTCAATTTTAGGTTTGAAGTCCAATCTATCTTAATCATAAGTAGCTTCAAACAAACCACCTTAACATAAAAAAATATTATTGTATAAGAAATAAATTATTATATGAGTAATAATTAAAATGAAAAAATAAAACATAATATGAAACAATACATTAATTCTATAGATAATTATTTTACTATGAAAACATAAATATTACCTTTTTTGATTGAGTAATGGAGGTGAATTGAATGAAATTGATCAATGTCAACACAATAGGGTTGAAAAGATTTTGAGGAAGAAGAATTATGTTGATATATTGGTGAAGAATGGAGTGAACGATTGATTTACCTCCCCAACTCAGACAAATGAATCCATATTTATAATTAAAAAATTATTATGCTAGTAATAATAAAAAGAAATAAATTATACATAAACATAAAACAGTAGACTAATTCTATGGATAATGATTTTATTGTTAAAACAACATGATTACCTCTGTGATTGAGGGGGGGACATGTTGTTTCACTTCCAGAAAATGTAGTGGATATAACTTAAAGAAAACTGTTTAATGAAACACTATAGTGGTGTAAAGGTTTTTGGGGAGAGAAGGTTTGTGAAATTTTTGGTGAATATAGACATGAAAACTAATCGACCACTCCATCTCAACAAAAGAATCCACCTATATTAGAAATCCACTATTATGTGAGTAATAATAACAAAAATGAAATTAAACATAAATATGAAACAATAAATTAATTCTATGGACAATGATTTTATTGTGCAAAAATCAAAATTACCTATATGATTAATTAGAGAAAACATCATTTATATTCTTATAAAATCATGGAAGATAGGTAAAAATATTCTAAAATTAACACACTCTTCAAGGAATAATGAAAATTGAATCAACGTTATATTATATATTTTTTAGTAAAATATAGAATGTAGACTGTAACATTACCTTTAGATCTTTCCAAAGGGTTTCTTTCATTAGAGTTGTCTCTTATGAGGGATTGGTAACATCTTCATTTTCAGAATACATTGTCTATTTGATTAGTCTAAAATTTAATTTGTATTTTTTTACTATAGTAGAGTATATATAATGTTATGAGGACAAACATAATGCATTTAAAAAAAATTTTACATTTTCATTGAACTCTATTCATTTTTAATGGTTTTGAGGATTTGGTTCCTAATCCTCTCTTTTTTCCCATTTATAATACAAGAAATTATCTACATTATGAAGAACATTAACTTATTGTTATCTCCCAATGAAAGGGTCATCCTCAATTGAATTTTCATATGAATCTAAAGTTGTTTTAGTTTCCAGTAGGATAATCAAACAATTCTAGTTTGTTTGATATCTGACAGAAAATACATACAATAATTGTGATTCTAATATGAATGACTAGTATTTTACCCCTTCTATAATTCAATTCACCTTCATAAATCACATTTCATCAACATTAACTACATTGATATTGTCAACCCATTTGAAATAGAAAATCTGAATGTGAAATGTTGTATAATCTAACAAATATATCAGTTCGATAATTAAAAAATAGGACATATTTTCATAAATGAAATTTCTTTCCATGGAAAGATTTATTTGCTTCTATTTTTTCATAAGTTAAACACCACATTTTTCATCATTCTATTGTCATATTGTTTTCCCATATATAATATATAACCATTCTTTATAAACTAGTGTAAGATATAACATTTTCATTCTGTCCCATTAATAGCCATTGAATTCCTTCAACAACGGAATTATAATTTTCAAATAACTACTTATAAATTTGATATCAGAAGTATCCTATAAGTTTTTGATTATGTGTATTATATATCTATCCTTAATCCCTTTATTGATTCAAGTCTTTAATAAATTATTTGTGGGATTCAATGTATGGATAAACAGCTTCACTATTACGTATAATGTAATGGTTTTCTTGCTCCTTCTATGTAAAGGTAGTTATAAAAACAAATATTCCATAAATCCCTTGACCAATAAGGAATTCACTCTGATGAGACTTTTGTGGACTAATGCTATTAAAATATGATAGGTAATAAATATAAAATTCAATAGTGTCTTCAAAAATATATCGTTCTCCAATACAAACTTCTTCCCAACTTTAATTATTGACATACCCTTTCAAAATATTCCTATACCATTTAATGGGTTACATCCATATGTAATGGGTAGGACCACATAGTTAAAACTATTAAACCTAGAGTACCATTTTATGTTTTATTATATCAAATAATGATTGTGGAAAAAATATCTCTAATTCACATAATATGACTGAAACATCCTTATTCATGATGGGAAACTTCACTAGGTTTATAAATTTAAATCATATGGATTTGAAAAATTATTAAAGTCCAGTTAATATATGAAAAAAATTTTGAGGTATAATTTAATTGAAAGAAACATTTATCAAATATTGTATCAAAACAATACATTTGTGTGATTTTAATTTTTGTAACTTCTTAGTAGTCATTGATACAACATTCTTCATATTCGATGAATAACCATGTGGAACTTTTACACTATTAAGGGAAAGGAAAAAAATTTAATTTCTTCCTATTTGGATAGAGTGTAAGATACTGGTGGAAGTGATGTAACTCATTTATTCATAAATTTGATTATACTCCCCTGAGTAATTGTTTGGTAAAAGTTCATAATTGTTGGGATGTACCTATGTTTTAAAACGAAATATTTTTTTGGAATTATTTGAATTTATCCAATCTAATCTATTTACTATTTCAATTATAAATCTCACCATACTTATCCAAATTTTAAGATTATTTATTTATGTTCCCTTATTCAATTTTTGAGTGATCATTAAACTGGAGTTTGGTCCAATTCGACCATTTGAATGGTCGTATGGTCCACACAAGAAGTCCCAAATAATTAATGAAGAAACTAGACCAACCATGATGATACAATTTACAGGATCAATCCTAAATCTAAAATTTTATTAAAATCTTGAATATTTTTTTGAATATCCAAAATAATCATGGATAAGAATTTGAAGTCCCAAATCAACCAAAATGGGGCACAAATGATGCTTTGAAGTGCATCCCCCCATTATGTTGAGGAAATAACATTAGAACAAAATAATTAACTTTGCTTCTAATTTAGAAATAAAACTGATCTGATATTTTGTAGTCTGAAATACGAGATATTGTTGGATTAAGTTTTCTAAGAAATGGTTTGGATTTCAGGGTATCTTACTATTGAATAACCAATTCACATTTCGGACTTCTAAAAATCCTCAATAGAAATGGACATAATAAAATTGTTTATTAAAACTACCATGACATTGGACCCCTTACTCCATTGAACAGAAAATTTTGATTGAATACATTCAACATTTATATATAAAACATTGAAGAATAATATTTCTCCGTATTTGACTATCTTAATTATTAAATTTTCAATCCAATTAGAGGGTAATTTTTGGAAAGCAAAAGTCCACAAACATGGGCTTTAAAAACATACCCCTCCCCCTCTTACAAGGATTTGGAATTTAATATAAAATTATGATATATTATTATGAACAAGTAATTTTCAATGGTTTGTGGGGATCTATAAAACTCATGTTTTCCCTTTAAAGTCCTTTCCTCCTCTCCTTGTTTTCATGTTCTATTGCATTCATTTCATTTGTAATCGTGTAAGGGGTTTTCATTTTCGTTTCAATTTAAATGAAGGTTTCTTCCTCATATTCTATTTTCACCATCCATCCTATGTTATTAAATATTAACAGTCTTAGAATAGTTTAAATCAAGTTGAAACAACTTTCCTTCTTATGATTTCTCATTTAATCAAATGTATGTGTTTAATTATCATCACCGTTTGTGTGTATGTTGAACCCAAAAATATTTTATGACCTCTTTTTTTATCTATTTATAATTATTCCCCATATAAACATATTAATATATTAATAAAAAATTTAATTTATGAGTAAATATACTATTTATGGGAGTCATAATTTAGGGATATTAGTTGATTGAGAGCATTTTCTAAAAGAATATTTTTTAGGTTAACATTGTGTATGTTGAACTTAAAATGTCATGGGTTAATGAAATGTTTTGCTTAACATGTTGATTAAATGGATTATTGGAACCATAAATAAACTACCATAAATTTTGTTTGATTAAGATTATAACCCTATGTTATGTTAATACTTGGACTTAAGCCTCAATACATAGGATTTTCAATCAAAGTCTTCTTGAAAAGTGGGTGTGAATTTAATGCAATATAACGCAAAGCTCAAGGATTAAATAAGCATAAATACCCAATAAGTAACTCAAAACAATCTTTATCAAATTTTTAAATCAATATATATTTATTAATCATTTCATTTTCTCTTTTCAAACAACCCCCCTATTAAATATAAAAATAGAAAAAAAACAATCGATTGATAAAAAGTACCATCATTGAGGATTTGACCTGAGTGTCACTATACACATTAGTAGAGCATCAGACCCTAAAACAGTCGATAAGAGATAAAAGTCCATGCTTAAAATCGAAATTTTTCCAGGTATGGGGAGTTAAGTATTTTTTTGGTTTTTTTGTAAAAAATAAAAAACATTTAAAAATTAAACCAAAAAAATTATGAAAAAACTCGACACAGAATAAACCACAATCCTCATCATCCAAATCATATCAGAATGAAGCATAGCCTCCCAAAAAATCCCTCAAATATGTTTGAACTTGAAATAGAGAGGATATTTTACCAATAATGAAAGAACATTATGGGTAATCAAATCACTCAAGATCCAGTCGTCGTCCAAAAAAATGAACCAGATATGACAATCTTAAGGAAAAAAACCTTAGAGAACTTGCAACCCCTGATATTAATTACCAACCCATTGGTATTAAATATCCAAATATTGTGTATAATTTTAAAATCAAATGTAATTTGATTCATCTTCTACCTAATTTCTATTAGATAGCTAGGGAGGATCCACATATTTATCTCAGAGAGTTCCATGTGGTGTGTTCTACCATGAAAATCCACATGGTTTCTGAAGAAAAAATCAAATTTCAAGAATTACCTTTCACCATAGAAGACTATTTTTTGTCTTGGATCTACTAAATCTTTCATGATTCCATAACCACATGTAATGACATGAAACAAGTATTTATATAGAAATTCATTCCTTCTTCTTGTACTTCCTTAATCCAAAAGGAAATTAGTGGTATCCATCAAATCTCTAATGAATCACTCCATTAGTACAAGGAGAGGTTAAAAAATAATTTGGAAACATTCCCATATCACCAAATCACTCAACAAATATTTATCCAATACTTCTATGAGGGATTATTGGAAATTTAGGGAATAATAATTTATGCCACAAGTGGAAATTCTCTTGTTGATAAAATTTTTCCATCTCCCTGACTTTAGATAAGAAACCTGGTTGCAAACACACAAAATTTCCATACTCAAAAACATGGTAAAGTCAATAAAGTCCAAGAGAATCAATTCATAGAGCCCAATAAGATGACCAAATGGATGAGTGAACTTACAGGTCTGGTGAGACAACTAGTAGGGGATGCCGAAGCCCCAACCTTATCTTCTCCACAATATCTGTTCCCGAGACATATCAAGAATTGTGGAATCTATTTCTCACCATCTCATCCAACTGATATGTGTCCCCAACATCAGTAGGATGCATCTAATTCATCTAGTCCAATGGAACTTAGTGTATTATATGTTCAGAGGAACTCCAACCCTCAACAACCAGGTCAGTTAATTAGAATCTTCAACCATCCCCACTCTAATCCCTTCTCTTATACATTTAACCTATGATTAAGGTATAGTTAACCAATTTCTCATCCCACTTAGTTACATGCCCAAATTCCAAAAAAAAATCTAATATATTCATGGTGGTTCTAACTTCTACAAAACTTATTATTTTGTTCCTCAACCTCAAAGGATCAATCCTCCTCTTTCCCCTCCTGGATTTCACAATCCTAATGAGTCATCCCAATTACCAAACCAATACATAAACCTTACCATGAAATATAATCATGGTAATACCAACTCGGTACATTCATATTCTTAAATGAAACTATGAAAAAACACTATTTAATATCTTACATACTTCACCTATTGTAGCCTTAAAAATATTGAAACACATTTTGGTCAACTTACATCCCTAATTAATTAGTACCAACAACCAAATTCTTCCCAACTCCAAGAAAAACCACTACCCAACCCCCTAGGTGATGTATGTGCAATTTCACTTTGATAGGGAGAGATAATTTCAATTCTACATGATTTTTCCTCTAAATCCCCTTAAAATGTTCATATAGAAAATTAAAAGAAAAAGAAAAAAAAGTAACCTGAATCCATTACCATGCCTCCTTCCATTCCACTAAGGAACTAAATCCCTTTTCCTCGAGCCGTCCCTAATCAAATTAAGTCCTTTGAACCCAACTCTAAAATGTTCGACATGTTTAGAAGTGTTGAAGTGAACATTTCCCTCTTATATTCCATCAAAAAAATTCCAAATTTTTTCCATTATTCTTATGTAGTTATGAACCCATAAGAAGAAACTTAGGACCATTGAGAAAGTTTCAACCCATAAATAAAAATCCATGAAGTGAAATATCTAGTAACCTTTACATTAACATGGAGAATGGGAATTTAAAACTTTGATAATGCCCTCGCAGACTGAGGAGCCTCAATTAATATCATTTTGAAATCCATATTCTCTATCCTTGGACTTGGTCCCTTACACCGAATGAGTGTTGTGAATATTGATAGCCAATCGAAGCACTGCCAGTCCTGAGGGAATAATAGAGGATGTACTTGTTCTCATTAATGATCCCATCATCCCAACTTATTTCCATGTCCTTGACATAGAAGCTGTGACGAACACTTCTTGATCACCCCTAATTATAAAAAGTCCATTCCTCTTGACAGATAGAGCTAATATCTATGTCCCTACATGCATCTTATCCATGGAATTTGGTGACCAATTGGTCAATTTCAACATTTAATTCCATGTGATAGCCATATAAGGATCTATCTGTGTTCTCAATGCATGCTTATGGGGAAACTTATGAGATTCAATTGGACATCATTAGATCAAGTAAATTAGGTTTTAATGATAGTGGAGCTTGTGAAATTTGAACCATGATTATCCATGTCAAAACTGGGAAGTTTATGATGGGCTTTCATTCAAAGACTCCATCAATCAAAAAGATCTTGAAAACTCAATAGAATCCCACATCAAATCTGATCTATATTGATCCACCATGGATAATATTACGGAAAGTGAATAATATGTAATTTAAATCCCTTCCTGCATTCTTGAGTTTTTAACCCACAAATGGAAGATGAGGCTAATATAATACCTCTTCATGGACACCTGAAATATGAATTCCTCTTCCATGATCACCCTTATCATATCATTCTCTGTACTAAACTTACTAAAACAAAGGAGACCAAACTTATTTAGGTGTTATAGAAAAAAATGGACATATATTGAAATCTAGATGACATATCAGGAATTAACCCTTCTCTTTACATTCATCACATCTATATTGAAGTGTCATCCAAACCAACCAGATAACCAAAAAGAAGACTCAATCCAATCATCTTCGAGGTAGTTAGGGAAGAGATAAGCAAGAATCTTTATGTTGGTATTATCTACCAAATTTCAAATATTGAATGGGTTGGTTCAATTTAAGTTGTATGGAAGAAGGGTGGGATAACTATTGTCAAAATTGAAAATGGAGAGGTTGTCAAAGCCTACGTGAAAAATTAATGGCGTGTGTGCATCGAGTACTGGAAATTAATTTTTGAAACAAAAATTCACCACTATCCTATTACATTCCATTATCAAATGAATGAAATATTAGACTAAAGTTACATTATTTCTTTATTTATGGATACACCTGCTAATTTCAAATCCCATTCACACCTTAGGATCATGAAAAAACTGTATTCACTTCTCCCTTTAGAACATATTCTTATAGAATAATTCATTTTGGAATTTTTTATGATCCTAAAACAATATAGAGGCATATTATAAGTATATTTTCTAAAATCACTAGGAATATCATGGCGGTATTCGTGGATTATATCACCATTTATGGTGATTCATTTCAATCCTCTTTTCATTTACTCAGTATATTTCCTCAACAGAGTGTCAAATTTAACATTGTTCTAAATTTTAAAAAATATCACTTCATGGTAACAAATTGGATAATTATAAGAAACATAGCTTCAGAAAAGGTAATTGAAGTTGATCCTGGGAGAATTATTGGGATCTAATCACTTCTAGAACCCTCATCTATTAGAGACATCAATTTTTTCATAATTTATGCAGGTTTTTATTAAAGATTCATCCATTAATTTTGTTGGATTTACCTCCCAGTCACTCAGCTACTCCAAAATGATGTGACATTCCATTTTAATGAATCATTCAAGAGAGACATCCTTGAACTCAAACAGATTCTTACATCTTACATGATAATCTAACCCCTAGATTGGTTATTACCATTTGAGTTGAAGTGTGATGCTTCTAATAGGGCCATTGTGGCCGTTCTTGTTCAAGGAAGAGAGAAAATTACTCATGTCATATGTTATGACTAGAAAAAATGGCATGAAACTCAATCTCACTACACTGTGATTAAAAATGAAATTTTTCCATTGTTTTTTTCCTTATATAAATTCTTTCCCTATCTCTAGGTTCCAAAATAATTATCAATACAGAAAATTCTTCTATAAAGTTCTTACTCGAGAATAATGATTTTAACATGAGGATAATAAGATGGATCTCAATGCTCAAATAATTTTTCCTCTAAATCATTGATAGATCATGAAAATAAAATCCTATCACTGATCACTTGAGAAGAATTTTGAATTATTCTTATCCATAAATCATTGACCCTAAATTGCCCACTTAGCCCCTTTCATTTCTCACTCCAAAGTCACCATGGTTTTCCCAAATGAAAAATTACTTGGTTTCTGGTATTTTTCCTAATTTTTTTCAAAAGAACGAAAAATGAAGTTAAAAAGTGATTCAAAATATTTTTTTTGGTATGATAAAAAACTTTTGAAAATTAGGGATAACATGGTAATTAAGAGATATTTTGATGAAGATGAACATTCCCCCCTCTTAGAATTCTGCCACTCACTTCCCTGTAGGTGGACACTTTGGACCACAAAGGACCTCTTGAAAATTCCTAAAATATAGATTCTTCTGGACTTCACTATTCAAGGACTCAAATTTGTTTTATAAATCTATCCCACTTTCGAAAAAATGGTACAATTTTTTTAAAAAAATGAAATCCCTAAAATCCTTTTATTTTCTATGAGATATTCAATGTTTGGTGCATCTAAATCATGGGATCATTTAAACCTTCCAATGGATTATCATATATTCTTCTGGATTTTGACTATGTTTCTAGGTGGGTTAAGAACAATCCCACAACTAAGGATGATAGAAAAACTTTTATCGAGTTCCTAAAAACCTACATTTCCATCGAATTGAAACACCGCTTTCTTTGATACGTGACTTAGGAACTCATCTCTATAATCAGACCATAGAATCTATTTGGAAAAATATTTGGGTTTAATGCTAAACATCAACTAATTATTACCCACTAACAAATGTAATGGATGTACATTCTAATTGGGACATCAAATGAGTGATTGAGAAAATTTTATAGCCCACCAGAGAAGACTGGTCTGAAAGTCCTGGTGATCTTTTTTGGCTTATCAAACTTCCAATAATCCAACAATTAAAATTTCTCCATTTAAGATAGTTTTGGGTAAATCATGTAATTTACATGTTTAAATCATTCAATATTCATTTTGGGATGTGAAAAAATGTAATTTGGATTATGAAAAATGCAGGGAATAAATATTGTTGCAGTTGACTGAATTAGAGGGGCTTCAATATAATTCCAATGAGAAATCCTATCTCTAAAAATAAAATTCCAAAGTAGTCCATGACAAACAAATCCTATGAAAGATATTCCATGAATTTGAAACGGTAATGACCTTCAATTATCTATTTTGGAATTACCCAGGTAAGCTTAATTCTCATTGGGGTGTTACTTTATTTATTACTAATGATTACCCATTTAGTGTAGTGAAATTCCAATACCCCTCTTCTAAAAGTACATTTATTGTTAACAAACATCCATTAAAGAATCACTTTGATAGGAAACATATCTAGGGAACCAAATTGAATTCCACATAATCCGAAACATCTATAATTGACCCACCACTGGATGTAGATGAAGACCCACAAAATCTAAACTAGGGGTACCTCCTTTCCTTTAATTCATATTCTCTCTATCTTCTTCTTAGTCCATTTGTCCCATTTTTTTTTACCACTTTCCTCATAAAATTTTTTATTTAATCATTATCTTTTGTGTGGATGTTCCTTTATAAAAATCATAAAAATATTAAAAAAAGTAAAAGAAACTAAAAAAATATTCATAATTTTTCTCCATCCACTTTTGAAAAATCTTCCAACCATTTTGGGGGGTCAACATACATGTTTTCATCTATTTTTCTGGTATTTTAATCATAATTTTTTATAAATAATCATATTTAAAAACAATAAAAATTCAAATCCTCAATTTTTCATTAGGAAAATGATTCTTCCCTAATTGTGAGGAATGAAATTTTCTTTCATGCCACGGTCACCTATAAACACCATTTCATTTGGTTTGTTTTTTCAACCCTAATTGTGGTTTTTGAGTTTGTGGAACATTGAGCTGAATTTTCTACTTTGGTGTATAATTATATTATATAGGTATAATTGGAACAACATGAGAATAAATAAAATACAAATATCTTTCAATTAACCTTATAATAAAAATCCTTTTGAATTTCCCTTTGAGCCAATGAAACACTGTTATTTGATAGCCACATTTAGATCCTAATACCTTATTCCACCCAACATGTACATGAAATTATAGTGAATTATTTATTGAAATTTATGTTTCAGGGGAGTGGATTCATTTTTGGTATCTATTTCTTGATATTGAATGTGTTATCATATGCGTGAGTGAAAGTATATATTTAAGTATAGGGGAGGATGTATTTCATTTTGGGTATCCATTTCTTGATTTTATACATGTTATCATATGATTTAGGGAAAGTATCTATTTAAGTGTGGGGGAGAGGTTTCTATTTGGTGAGTTTGGGGAATATATTTTCATTTATGTAATTTTTTACTTGTTATTGAAAAGTGTTAAGACAATTAAAAAAAGAAAAAATTGTTTTGTCTTGGGAAGGTAAAAAACCACTCTTCCTAAAACATTGATATTGTTATAACTATTATAATTATTTTTGTGAGGAGGTAAAACATGTGTAAATATATAGGTGTGAGATTTGTTTCAAGTTCAAATTTCAAAAATAAAAAGAGAAAATGAACACTTGCATTATATATTCTTGTGTAATTGGGGGAAGTTTTGTGTCTTTTACATATTTAGCCTTTTCATATTCTTCGGTTTTTATCCATATCTTTTTTTCATACTTTACAAAATCATTTAAATGTTAATATGGGATTCCATAACTTTCCATTTCATATTTCAAATTTTGTTTTTCTTTTTACATTATTGTGTTTTTTCCCTCTTTTCCTCTCTCTTGAACATTATATTCCTACCAAATAATTTCAAAAAAAAAACCATAAAAAATACATAGTGATTATTGTTCACTTTTTGATAGGGAATGGTATTTAGAAGATCCTTCAGACTCTACGATTTTCAATTTTTGTTGGTGAATGAGTGAACCCCCGTAATTAAATTTTAATCATCTTGAGATGAGTGAGTTATGAAATCCCAAATATTGCATTTCAAAATTTGAGAATGAAAAAGTATTTTTATTGGAAAATTTTTTCTATAACAATTTTTGGTGGAATTAAATATGGATGAGTGAAATAATATAAACCTCCCCTCATTGGGGAAAACAAATTTTGAATATTTGGTGGTGAGAGAAAATGATTTTGTTATGTTTTTATATTTATTCCACTTGAGGAAAATACCAATACTATGTTTGGGGAATTGATTTTATGAATTTATTCAAAACTTTTTTTGTACTCCATTTAGTAATTTTCAGGTAATAGTGCATAATTGGTGAAAAGTACAAATAATTTAATACTAAATATACTTTTTGATCAATATTTGAATTAATCTAATGGAGTCAGTTTACTATTTAAATTATAACTGTCACTCTACTTATTGAATTTATATGATTCGAGTTTTTTATGGTTATTTTTTCAATTTCATACAAATACTTATACTGGAATATGGTCCAATTCTTCCATTTGAAGGGTCATATGGTCAATACAAGAAGGCCTAAAGAATATGTGAAGAAACTGGACTATACAGGAAAATAAAAGTTTTGGGATCAATAAAGAAGTCCAAATTTTCAGAAACACCAGAATATATTCTATAATATCTAAAATATTAATGGATATAAATTTGAAGTCCCAACATTACCAAAAAGGGACCACATGATGCTTTGATGTCCAACCCACCATTCTGTCCTATATTTAAAATCAGCAAAATATAATTGACTTTTCTCCTGATTTAGACATTAAAAGGAGCTATGGTTTTATAGTGTGAAATACAAGATATTGTTGGATTATTTTTAAGAAGAAATGTTTCTGATTTGTGGGAATCTTCTAATTCAAAAACCATTCACAATTTCGAAATAGGAAAATCTTTGATAGAAAGGGACATATTAAAATTTTTTATTAGAACCATCATAAAATTGGATCCTTAAGTCCAATGGAAACTAAATTTTTAGGGTTTAATTCAAACATTCATGTCAAAATTTTGATGATGTTGATTTCTCTATATTTAGCTGTCTGAATTATAAAATTGGTGAGAAAATAGGAGGAGGAGATTTTGAAAGAAATTAGTCTGTTAACTTGGGCTATAAATACATCCCCCTTCTCTCCTCAAAATGATATGGAATTTTAGAGAAAATGAAGATATTTCGGCTTTCTCAAGTCTGTGAAAAAGGATTGGGTGTATCTTTCAAACTCTTGTTTTCTCTTGAGAGACCTTTTCTCCTATCATTGTTTTCATGTTCTTTTGTATTCCATTCATTTGTAATCATGTAGGTTGTTTTCAATTTTCTTTCAATTATAATGAATGTTTTTTCTTCATATTCTATATTATTTATCCACACACCATTATTAAATAATCATCATCTTAAAGTAGAATAAATGAACTTTAAACCCTTTCCCGTCTTCTTCATTCTCATTCAATCAAAAGTCTGTGTTTAATTCTCATCATCGTTCTTGTGTGTGTTCGACACAAAACAGTTTTATTATCCCTTATTTTCCATATATTTATAATTAATCACCATAAATAAAAATTAACAGATTAAAAAAAATATTTATGGATGAGTCAATCTACCATTGGGGTGAGTCAGTATTTTAAGATTTAAGTGACTGATTTTTTTTTATTGATGAATATTATTTAGCTTAACATTATGTATGTTGAACTAAAAATATCTTGGATTAATGACATCTTTTGTTTAACATGTGGATTCCATAGATTATTGGAATCATAAATTCACTATCATAGATAAAAAAATTTAGATTATAATCCCATGCTAAGTTAAGTTAAGGACTAAAGCCATAACACTTGGGAATTCCAGTCAAAGTGATATTACGAAGTTGGTGTCAATTTAATGGAATATAAAGAAATTGTCAAGGATATCACTAGCATAAATACCCAATAATTATCTCACCCAAATATTTTTCAAATTGATAAATAAATCAACATCAACCAATTATTTCATTTTTTATTAATAATCAACCCCCATTAAAAATTAAAATCACAAAAAACAATCGACTATTAAAAAAGTACCATCGTTGAGGAATCGACTTGAGTTCCACTATACACATTATTAGAGCACTTGGTCCTTGAACAGTCGATATGAAACCATTGGCTGTGCTTCAGGAAGAAATTTCCACATTTTACCCTTCAATGATTCTAACTCTTCCCAACTCCCCATTTCAAAAATGTTCAACCTATAACTGATTCCAACCAAATTTTGGATGGTTTTTGAAAAAAGGTTTACTTAAAATAGTGTTAGTATATTTTAATTTATTGTAAAGTCGATCACCCATTACTAGAGATGGTGTTGTACATTTTTTGATATTCTCATCAATTTCTATCATCCATGTTTGGTATTTAGGTCATTGAGGTAAATATTTCCAATGTCCTAAAAATAGAAACTTCAATGAATGTTTAAACCAAGATGAGTATTTCCATTCGTCACAAATGGGACACAGAAACATCCCTTAAATTATATAGCCTATTAAATTTCTATAAGTGGGGAATTCTATTAACAACATGTAAAATATGTCCCCTAATGTTAATTCTTCACTTCTAGGAGAATCATAAATTTTAACACCTATATCCCATATCAATTTAAGATCTTTGATAAATGGATCCAAATAGACATCAATATCATTACCATGTTGCTTTGTTCTAGATATAAGAGGAGACAACATAATGTATTTGTGATTCATGCATAACCAGGGAGGAAAGTTATAATTTACCAACATGATGGGCCACGTACTGTGAGTAGGTTCCCATCATTAATTCTTATATCTATAGAGAATTTTAATTTCCTTGTGGTTTCCTAACAACAATATAGTTTTATAATCAATTGAATGTTTGTAAAAATATATACATATTTTTATGGAAATTATTCATTTTTCTTGTATCGATCTGCACTACATTTAGGGTATTTTATGGGTGATCCATGGTCCTTAAGAGACAATAATAAATCATTTGAAAAAAATAATACATTTTTAGAGATAATTTCCATTGAATGTAATATTTGTTTAACAAGATATGTTTGACATGGTAGTTAATTTTCTTCTAGGAGCATATCATTAAGGAGACCAAGTTCTTAAGTAAAGCTGGTCTAACTCAATCCGATAATAGATTTTAAATATTATAACTTCAATACATATTACTATATTGGGTATTTAGCATAATGAGTATACAAGGTTTTGTTGGAATAAATATTTTAATTCTAAAATAACTTTTGAAAATCACAACATGCATATCCATTTTTTATTGTCATCTGTTCCATGTCATCTCCATCATCATTTACACTGATATTAATATCAAATAATCCATAAAATGATGTACCATCACTATCGATGTCTGTATTTGGTTTTCCCCATGTTTATACCATCATTTATAACTATGATATATTAAATAAAGAATAATATTTTCTTCAAACTCTTCTAAAATTTTTTTTCTTGAATAACAATATTGTAAACACCAACAAAGGATTTGAGAAGGGCCGTATGCAAGCTCTCTTGAAAACTTGATGAAATATTTAACTCTATCTTCACACTCTTATTTCAAATTATTATCATGCAACTATTTTGGATTCATATCCATCTTATTGGGTTCATAAAATAAATTTTTCATAATTAATATATAAATTCTTATTAGATATTTATTATCAAAGGTGAATGTTATTGACAATTATCATAAGGGAAACCAAAATTTTGATTGTTTCAAAGAATTTCAGAATGATTTGAAGAAATGGGTAATTTAATTTAAGAAAAGAATTACTCCCCCATGGTAAATGTGTTCCAATGAATTCTTTCGAAGGTGATAGATATAGGCAATTATCATCCTCATCAGCGCATCTCTTGGACATTTATCAATTCATTATGTTGTTTGAAACATATCCACCATATCTTGTGAACATGAAAATATGTTGCTTGAAATAATCTAATTAGTAGTCATACTTATGAAAAATAATGCTCAGAATGGTACTAGAAACACAAAAGAGATGGGGGATGAGTCTCAAGGATCAACTTTCAAGAATAACTATCCAGTAGACGAAGTGTATGTGAATGATTATTGCCTATAAAAGAGATTGGTGATGAGTATGAAGAAAATTTTTCCATAAAAACTGTTGTTTTATACACATAAATTATTTCTTAAATCCCTTAAATAATATAAAATATGATCCAGGCAATTATGGAGTAATAAGAAACCCAAATATGATAAACAAGAATAATAGACGCTCATTAAATCAAATAAAATATATAATGATGAATTGATTAAACATTTTAATAAATATTGAGGTATTTTATATTCATGGATGGTAATCATATATTCCTTGGGATGGAACAAATACATGTATAACTAAAATGATGAATACCTAAAAATAATTTCTGATATATAGAATTTTATGTCCTCCATTCTATTTTTTTGAAGTATTGATATAAAAACAATGTAATTATGACATTCAATATCAACGGTATATCAAATATTTGATAACTTATCATGACTCTTGGGATGTCATATCACCACACCGACCCATGCCAAGGAGTCCAGGGAGGAAATGAAATCAAATCTACCCATATGAAGGATTCTAAGGAGGCCATCTATTACACATCAACCCATCCTTGAGATTATGGGGTGGTCTATAAAGAAGTTGGCATAAAGAAATAATACACATCAATATGATATACCATAATCAATTGATAAAAACAATCAAACCCCTAAAATATATATCCCATATATACTATCCTATACATAGATAGGACAAATCCCATGAGGTTATATTTTCTATGTGGAATACCCTTCACCCATAAATCTAAGTGGAATCAAAAATTTAGTAGATCTATAGAACATCATTATCTATCTAAAGTCTCTATTACACAAATAAAAAAATAACTAGTCTCTTTATTATAACAGGAAGCATTATCTTTGGCTACCCAACCACCATCATAGAAACTGATAAATTCAAAATTATATAGAGGATGTAAAATTGGATGATACTTCTACCATATGATTAATTAAACAATTAACCCCATAAAAATAGAGTATGATTCATCCACACTTTCACATAAATAAAATACTAGCTAAAAACTCCCCTATAACAATTCAAAAATATAATTGAGACGGAATGCGATGCTCGTAAAGAATGGGAGTGAATGTTGGGAGGCTCATAGTATAAGTTTTTCATACTCTAAAAAGTTGATGAATCAAAATGGATGATCTCCATGGAAAAATCTTCAAAATTTATAACTCACCACACACATAGAGAAAGACATAAATTAGAGAAAAATTAAATAAATTATTATGTTTGAGCCTTGGATTCATTCAGACCTTAAATTGTTTGATCCTAGAATTTCATCCTTGGATTTTTTGAGCCTTGATTCAAGATTCAATTCACCGAGGAGGAGTAGCGATAGTGGGTGTATTCCGCAGAATGCTTTGGATATTTCAATGGGTTTGTAGCTTGTTAGGTTTTTTAAATAGATCAGGTCCATTTTATCAACCCTTCAAGAAAAAGCAATTGTAATGTTTCCTTTTATCTATGACGAAAAAAGGAATCTCTATCAGGGCTTTTTAGCACTGATAAAGCTCTATTTTAGCTTGAGAAAAAACAAACACAGATAAATAATACTTTTATCAGTGCATATTTCTTAAGCACTGATAAAGTATTTATAATTATAACTATAAATAAAATTTTGTCAAAAATATATATATTTACTAAATATATATAAATATAAATGCAGTAAATATATTTATTAATTAAATATATTTCTTATAATTTTATAATTATTTGAATACATAATTATCTATTTATAAATATATATATATTTGAAAATAATATTTATATCGTTATATATATTTATATAAATATATATATAATAAATATATATAAATATTAATATAGCAAATATATTCATTATTTAAATAAATCTATTATAAATTTAAAAATTATTTAAATATATTTAATTATTTATTTATAATAGTATAAATAACTATTTTAAAAATTATATAATTATTTATAATTATTATTTTATAAATGTATATATATATATATTAAATGTAAATTTATAAATATAATTATTTGTAAATATTTTTTTACAAATATATTTTTTACATTATTAATTAATTCACAATCTTAAGTGCATGCATATTAAAAATGACTAAAATTGAATAAATTAAAAGTATATCACATTTAAAATGTTGAAATAATGGATAAGTCTTGTGTGCGTGTGTCATAATTAGAATTGAATTAATTACATATATGTTAAATCAATATAAAACATGTTTGATCTATGTTAAATTGAAAAAGAAAATGATGTTCAATTATGTACATTACTCTATGAGATTAGTTAATAATTTGAATTCATGTTATTTTTTAATTATAAATCATTTTGAACTAAATTTATGAAAGTTTAATATAAAAAATAAATATATTGTATTATATAAATCATATTTATATACATCCATATATATCTATATATTTAATATATACTATTAATTAAAAATATCAATAATTATCTGATGAGTAAAATGTTTAAGTTTTTTTTCTTTAATTACTTATTTTTAATTTTTATTTGTTTAATTTCAATTTGATATATATATATATATATATGTATTTAATACATACAATTTATTTTTATTTATAATGTATTTATTGTATAATATATTTATTCATTTTTATATGTACTTATTTTATTAATTAAGTTTGTAATATTTTTTAATAAAATAATTTTTATTTTTTAATTTATTTAATTTTCCCATTTTATTCAAACCATTATCTGTGCTAAAAAACAATGATAAATGATCTATTTATGAGCGCTAAAATTAAAGTGCTGATAAAGGGTACCCTTTATGATAACATAAATGAAAGTACTAATAAAGGGTACCATTTATCTATGGTAAACCAAAAATTCTTATACTAAAATGTGCTATTAAAGGCCCATTTTGTAGTAGTGATAGTAATTTTACCTTGATAACCGATTTATATACTATTTATTTATTAATGAAATCATTAAATGTCTCCCATGATTTTATCGAACTCTAAAAACCCTCTATACTAGAATCGGATTACTATATTGCTAGTTTTTTCTTAGTTGAATAGATCCTCGAACCGCCCCTCATAGTCTATAATCTGTGGCTACACCACTAATAATATTGTTCAAGTCATTTGACTAGAATACCAAATTAACTTGTGGATCCTTGATCTGTTGAGTGAAGCCCCATCTTCTAAAATAATAAATATGATTTACTCAAATATTGGATCTAATTTTGCAGCAAGCTAGATATGGCTACTAATTTTCTACCAAATATACTTATTTCAACCCATCATTCTCATAATAACTCCCCTTTAGTAGGAGACACCCTCATCTATTGATGACCGAGTAATCCAAACATACAGTTATGTTCAAATTCAAATGATATAAGGCATTTGCGACATAATATTACTTTGAGGATTTTTAATAGTTTTTTACTAATGTAATCCATTTCAATTAATCTATTCAATCTATGTTTTCACACTCATAATAAAACATTAATAGAAAAATATTCACCATGTATTTATGAATTTTAATATTTATTAATCTATGTGTTTTCCCACTATCATGAAAATGAATAAAATAATAAACAAATGCATAAAGAAAATAAATAACCTGACAGGTATTGAGTATCTAATATTGGGTGTTCCATTTAAACTGAATGGATTAACCATGACCTAGGGGAATCATATCTGATCATAGCTCAATTCATGATGCCACTCATTTCCCTTCCAATGTGTCCACATCTCGAATGGATTTTGCCTCATCTTGGCGGTGTTCACGTCTTATAACATCATAATCAACTATACATGTATACATGTATACATGCACATAGGTCGGTGGTATAAAGAGTGTCGTATACAACAGATAAATTGGACAAACATGCCCTTATACATATTGACCGAATATATGATGATGTGAAGACTATCATTAAAATTAAATATTATTTGTAATTATCACAAGCATTTTATAAATAAATAAATATATATATATATATAATAGACATACACAGGTATGGTCACATGATTATGACTAGCCGGTGTAAAAATAAATGAATGATAAAATTAAATTTCAATAAATTCAATATGAGAGTATTTATATAAATTAAATGTATTATATAAATTTAAATAATTTATTATATTCATATTTTTATTTGGTTCTAATATTAATTTAATTTTAATTCAAAAAAATAAATTAATTAAATAATTTTAATCACTACATAATTTAAATTAATTTTTTCTATGGATATTAAAATATTATTATTATTGAAATAAAAATGAAATTTTAATTAATTTAACATATTTCTAAAATTAAATTAATTGATTCAATTAATTTTCAATTATAGAAAATTTCTCATGCCTTGAAACCCCATATAGGGCCAATGTGTGTTGAGTTAAACCCATGTGGACCTATAAAGGGCCATGCAGAACCTGTGTAGAACTATTCTGGTTCAGGGCAGTCTATCTAGACATATTCCCAGTTGGCTCGACCCAGACTAATCCTTTTTAGGGAAGATCCGGTCTGGAAAATTCTAAGGAGGCTAGGCTGGGGTTTTCTTGCACACAGTTAGTGAGTTTGGAACCCTGTTCGATCGAAGGGGTCCTGACATGGTGAGGGATGGACCACATGGGTGGTGGCCTCCCATGGTACCACTCAGGTGTGGTGGGGAATGCGATAGAGGTGGCACTGTCGTGCAGTGGTTGCGGGGAGCTAGTTGAGGAGGAGGACGCCGCTCAGGAGTGGTGAGATCGCAATGAGGTTGAAGGGGACCGATTCCGACTAAAGTGGGAAGTGGATGGTGGTGTCCTATGATGAGGGATGATCACATTGAGACAAGGAGACAACAGTTAGTAAAGGGGGGGGGGTGTCTGATGGATAGGATGAAGAGGGTGGTGCTAATTATGATTCAGTGACCAGGGAGGAGAGGCAGTCAAGGAGGGTGACCAGCCAGCTTGGAGGGGGAGAGAGGTGGCCACAGGAGAGGGTGGCACTGTGTGGGGGCATGCTGTGGAAGGAAACAATGGGTCCATGTAGAGTATCTTTGAAACTTCCTATTGTTTTAAAAAAGTAAAATTCATACCATCAGTTTTGATAAAGAGGCTACCCTCTTTTTCATATTCCTCCACAATCAACTAATTATATTTTCTCTTTTTTTATTCATTGACCCAATTGGACTTGTCACCTATTCCCAATTTAATTTTTTTCTATCATTCCTAATAATAGGTTTTTGACTGAACATTAAATTTTCTCATATTATGTGGATAATTCCACACAAGTTGAATTGTTGTGAGGAGAATCCAAAAACTCTTCCACCCATGATCCAATTTTTATTTAAACTTGGAAAACATATTCTACCATAGTGTGGAATAAATTCCACTGGCCAAAAATGTTTATTTGGTGATCAGAATTCGGTCGGTGTGCTGTCTGGATGATAAAAGAACTAAATATATATTGTTTGTGATATCTTAAAATCAAAAATTTTAATATCTATAAACACACTTTTGATCCATATGTTTTTTGGATGTCCATAACATGTCTATATCAGATCAAATCAATGTTCATTTGGATTCATTGAGACAAATTTCAAACTCTCTACATGAATTTAATGTTAATTTATTTTTCTCGGCTAAGAAAATTCACATTCTCAATCAGATAAAAAAATTTGGTACTGAGGTGTGCTAGTAAAGATGGTACTCCAGGGATTTTCTTCTTTCATCACCAGAAACAAAAAAACTTGGCATCTTCAATAATATTAGAACCAATACGGTCCTAGGATCACATGCCAATTATTTAATGACCTAAAATAAACCAAACTCTGTAATTATTTCTTATAAGAGTTTTCCCATTCATCACACATCACTAGGGGCCATTTCTCAAAGGATCTAAAACTGAACCCATATAGATCACCCACACACGCTTCCAAATTCTTCATTCACATCACTCATCAAATTCTGAGTGATAGCATAGAGGTCTAAAAAATTCTTTATTATTGAGTTGACCACTGGGATCTTGTGCCTTCAATTAAGTAGAGGCATCCTGGGATGACCTCTGAAGAGATTCTTTCCTGGTATAGGAAGTGGGAGGAGAGAGATTCCCTCATTTCAAATGAATGAATAGTAACTGCAATGAACTACTCCTCCTTCCTATATAGTATGTGGAGCAATTTCCCAAAAAAGAGTTCCCTGACCCCGAAAAATAAAATACCCACTAAATAAGAAATAAATAAATAATTATGATTAAATAAAATATGTCATAATTTTTTTATATTTTATCATATACCTATAATATATATAAAATATATTGCATGATAAAACTGTGTCATTAACTCATCCTATAATTCCAAATATATTAAGTTGAACATGGATATTAGAATAACATTCATTTGAATAATTTTATTTCTTGTATTTACTTAAATACTTGTAAATACTTTTGACAAATAAATTCAACCCAGTTATTATTTTATTGGATAATAATGAATTTATTTATTTATTAGAAATCGACAAAACTAGGAAAACTCTCAGACCCCTTTGTGGTTCCCAGCATGCCATATATACCTATTCACTAGAATATGGATGATTTTTGAATGTTCTATTATGTGGGACCCTCTAAGAACTTATCTCAAAATTTATGAATAGTATTTACAAACCAAGAGCTGATTCTATCAACCCACGAAAGACCCTAAAGAGATAAGGAAATGTCATAACAATGACAACAAACTTATGAACACACACAATATAATATAATCTATTTTTCTTTAGATATCTCATCAAATATGATGAACACTTATGTCATAATCTTTTCTTTCTTTACTATTTATTAATCTAAATGGATATATTTTCCCTTGAATACCATATCCTTGGATTTATGAATGTACTACAATCCTGATCAACTAGGAACGAGATATTTCTTCCTCAAATAGGATGTTAAAAATTATATCTTTACCATTCAACCGATGTTATACCACTAATGACACACCTGACATAAGATACCTCACCATGATTTCATTTTCATCATTTTTCCTTATATTAAGGTATGTGATCAAAAGACAAACATTAATAATTTTCTCAATTTAGAAGACCAATACACATTTATATAGATAATAATAATAAATGACACCTAAATCATGTGGTGTTCATATTGACAGGTCTTTCCTCACCATCTCACCTACTAGATATCACCAAGTAAAAACATCACGAGAAGAAGACTCAATGCTTATGATCCCCCAAAAACCTCATAGCCATACATTTACTGTGATTAATCAGTATGATGTATCTAAACAATGGGAAATATATTTAAGATGAATGTCATTATATCTTGAGGTTGCCATTATAACTTGAGATCTTCAAAATCCATTTGATATGAAAATTACTATATGGACATTACCATTAAATAGTGGACACATAAGTGTCTTCACTATAATGATAATCAAACATGACGCATATCTAACTGTATACAATAACTGGTAAAATAAAAGTACAATATAGCTGGGTCTAGGGCAACCAATATTAAAATAAAAAATTATTTACATCACATCATTAAATGATATAATATTAATAACTTATATTATTTTCTTAAAACACTTTCTAAGTTTATCATCATTGTCATGGAATATTTCCTTCATAAATTTTCTTTGAGGTGAATTTGGTAACTAAATGAAACTCTTTATATCAATATTATTGTTTAGCAATACTGCTTAAAATCTATTAGGATATAAAGTGACTGTTACTTTGATTATTATAGGTATAATATTTTATTTATTATATTTCTAACTTCTTTAAGTCAATATATAATTATAATAGTATCCTAGAAACTATGTTATATCCAAATTGTCATGTTAAGAAACACAATAACTTTTATGTTTGGAAATAACACATATTTACTTTAGTATGAATATTTAATAAATAAAATATTATCCCCCATATCTTTAATGTTATTCTATATTCATAAATAAATATTCTAAATATAATACTCTACTCTTCAAAACATTATATTGATATGTGGTGGGATCATATAAATCATATATTAACAAATATCTTGTATAATCTCATTTTTCATAGATAAAAGTTATTTAATATTTGTATTCTTTTAAAACTTATTATAAAATATAATCAATCAAATACCATTTGTATTAAAACCATCATCTCATTTTTGTTTATGACAAATATTTATTTAAAAAAATTATTTAGTCATATAAGAGAATCCAAAAATACTCCTTCTTTATTTAGATCCATATGGGATTGATATATTCCGTTACACCTAACTTCATGATGTAAAAACCCTTTTCTCTATCAATATAATGAAAACTTAAACCTATCACAATCAACTCCTCTTAATTTTAACTCTTATAAATATTCAAAATAATCTTTTCATATATAGTTGGTATTATGTACACTTCAAAATCAAATAATTGATTTCATAAATTGATAGTGGACAAGTGTCTTTTTGTATTTTCCTAATCACATTTTTGAATCCAATATAAATCCATTTAATCTAAATATTTCAAATCCTTAAAAATATATCCTTTCAGTATCGATGACCAAGGTTAACTATTAGACCATCCTATATTTTCATTCTATCTTTATCCTTCACCCTTCATTAATGTCTACAAAACAATGAAGAAAAGACATCTGAGGATTTTTCCTGAATACTTTGAAAACATTAAATAAAATATTATTTAAGTCATTAATTTTATAGTTTTCAGTAAACAATAAAAAAATTCTACCAATGATTGTTGGATTTAGACTATAGTTCAGACATGCTGTAATGGAGTCTCTAATCCCTTTAGGCAATTAATATATCAAAACATACTATATATATGAGTTAAGAATAAGGTTCCCTTATCCATTTTACATCTAAGAAATTATTTTGATAACTAATATGGATCCTTATATTATTCTTATAAGAATCCAGATATTCTTGTTGAACAAATTCAATATTTTACTTCATAGGAAGGGGTTTCTGTATGTCAATTATTTTTCACTTAAGATTTTTTATTTGGTTTATATACTAGACTAATATGTTTATTTTATAAAAATAACCGCTTTCCAATATTGATATCAGAGTTATGATTTATGATAATTTTTTCATTTTAAATATAATAGATTATTTTAACAAATGAGTTTCTTGTTTTATATGTATTTAATATGGCTATTTATTAATTCTGATTCCCCTAAAATTATGTACACTTTTAAATTAATTCATATCCACTAATTATTCAAGATTATTATTTCATTATGTATTGGGGAATCCTTGGATTTAAACTTATTTTTTATCTAATTTGGTAGGACTTCATGATTATCATATTATATATGAATATTAGATAGTTTAGTAGATAATTGCTTGATCAATCCGGCACATAGAAATATTTCACTCTATTCCTTAGATATCTCACCATTTAGGGTTTTAGATCATAGTGTAACCCAAATAATATTTCATATATGAGAACGTAACTCATAAGGTAACCTTAATGATCCTTCCTTAAAAACGATAATCCCTGGTAACCCTACTTTGGAAGAACCAATGTATTTGGATAATCAAGGTCACGAAAAGTGTTTTTTGGAAGGTATCTACGACCTAAAATTTTAAAGGGGTTTAAAATATCATTATCTTATCTAATTTATTCCCATTACTTGTATTCATAATTCTAATGATTTTGTTTCCAATCCATATGTAATGTCCTAGAAATTTCAAGGAAATTTTTTTATTAAATACTTTGGAATTTTACAAAACCTTGGCTTCTGACGGAACTTGATTCCGAGGTACGGTGTGACCAAAATCAATTTCTACAGTTTATCTCGGGTACGTTCAGTAAGCGAATGAGCGGGTTTTTTCTAACATTTGAACCGGTGCTCGGAATTGAAATCCAAGGGTACCGATGAAATTTCATTGCCGGTAATAGCTTAAGGGGGCCTTTACCGTAGTTGCTTTTTCAGCGGGTTGAGAATTATTATTTGGGGTTAAATTAAATAAGTAACTAAAATTGTTTGTACAACTTTATTCTATATATAAGGAGGTTAATTCCTCCCATGGGAAGTTTTGGGTGGGGCCCAAACCCAACCAACTTTCCATGTGTGGACAATTGATATGTGGGGCCCACATGAGCCCCAACCTTTCACATCCCCCTAAACTCTTTAACCCTCATTAACCCCCCCCATTAAACACCCATGTTAATGCTGACAACTCTACCATATTTATTAGAACTCTCATCTCCTCCTCTCTCCCTCTTTAAATCTTTCCAACACATTAATTTAATGAATTCAACCACATAAATTAATCAAATTAAGCGGTTTGAATTTGAATTTTATGTTGCATGTGACAATAAAATAATAGGAGAGGCCTATAATTTTATTTTGGGAGAGCTTTCGTTGTGCTAATGAAGATTGGGAGAGCTCTTGAGATTTTAGAAGAACATTGGTCTCCAACGAAGAATGACGTCTCCTTCGACGAATAATGTCGGTTCCATGAATATTGACAACACACCATCCATTATCTTCTCCGTGAAAATATAGGAGACACCGTTTCTTCCTCGGACGCACTCCGACGACGTCCATGAATCCTCACCTCGCGATGTCGTCTTCCACGATGCCGATGTTCATCATCAATTGTTGAGGTAGGGGGTTTGATTAATTTATTTAAAATAAATTACTCGCTCATTATTATTGTATTAAATTGAATACCTTGTCCGATTTCTACTGCTTACGCGGAGGGCGCGGGCTGAATGAACAAGGCCCGACGACCCTCCGTTTGATGTTATTTATTTTTCTTAGAATCAGCAACCGAAGGCTGTGGAGGCACGACGCCGTCGCGTCGTGCTGGGTACGAGGTGAAAGAATATGGCTCCATCGCACCAGCTGTGCGGGAGGAACCACGGTCCGCAACGCGGTCTACTTTGGTGGAAGAACCAGCCGGCCCGTCGGCCGGTCGGGTGGATCCGGACCACGACGCAAGGAGTGCTCCGCGCTGAAGAAATCCGGGGCCCGCACGGTGGGCCGCGTGCGCCAGAAGGCCGACCGGTTTGGGAAGGTCGGCGCGGCATGGCATCGTCAGTTCAGACAGTTGGCCCCCCCTCGGAATTGGTTGACCTTTGGGCCGAGCCGCTCGGCCTGCCAGTCGAGCCAGTAGGGTCGCGCCCAGCCGAGCCATGACAGGCCGGGCCGAGTCGGGCCGCACCAGGCCCGGCCGTGCCATACCCCGCCGGGCCGCGCCCTTTGGGCCGAGCTCCATTTTTCCTTTCGACCAGTCTGGTACCCCTGCCGGGTCGAACCCATCAAACTAGGTTAACCCGACCCGTCGGCACATTTGGCTAAACGGGTCGAGCCTGTTATTCACTTAAACATGAATAAATTAAAGACCACGTGTCCGATCGACACGCCATATGAGGAAATGAGACTCTTTAAACAATACGGTCCTTTTGAGATACTCTAGGTGAGTTTTGGACAGCTTTGGTTAAGGTCTGGGTTTGGAATGAGCTATTTTAAACTGGGCCCCTGGAACGGAAAAACCAACATCTCTCAGACCGGGTGTCCGTTTGACGCGCCGTCTGTCGTGTTGTGTTCCTTTTGATGAGACAGAACTTTGGGATACATCAACTTTGGACTTCGTGATAGTTTATGTATCAACCCCTTTTACTCGTGGAGCAGACCCTCCTGGAATCGAGTATGCTGTGTGCGGGAACCCTAGAGCTGGCTGTGTAACACCCCGAGATTTTATGAAAAATATTCCTTTTAATTTCATTAATGTCTTGTGTTGTATGATACACCAAAAGGATCTTGCACAACACGCATCCTTGACTTGCCATGCATTACACTCAATCATGACCTTCCTCGATAGCGTGTGTAGTACGCAATACCGAGTTTCACTAAACAACGATATGCTATTAAAATATTATTAAAACTAACCGTTACGAATAGTAATAACAACTTTTTGAAATTTTTTAAATTTTATTTTTCAAAATGGACTTTATTTTTGTATTTGGAATACAGAAATTATCTTAGGGTGAAATTTTGGTACTTTTCGGATAACTTTCATTTTCTGATGAATAGTGAATATTTACTAAATGTTAATTAAAAACAACCTTTTTAATCGAAATAATTAATAGTGATAAATTATTAATTTGAGTAGTTTTAAAGTATATTTAGAATATATTTTTACAATTTAATATAATTTTGGTCATTGGATGTAATTTCACATTTAAACCAGACATAAACAAGTGTCAATCATTTGATAGTTATTATCTTTTAAAAACACGCTATTTGTTTTAATGACGGGAATTAATTTTCAAATTATTTAATGTAATTGATATATTTTGAATTTCGTATAAAACATCATTTTTGAATTCATAATATCAAATATTTCTTAGGCCTAATTTTTGGTATTTTTCTGAAACTTTCCTTTTTTGATGAATAGTGAAACCAATAAGTGGTAGTTAAAAAAATTGAATTTTTCATAAAACATAATTTTACCACATCTGTGAGTAGAATTAAGAAAATCAGAGAGACACAGTTAATATCAAGGACTAAAATGTGGTTCAATGAGATGAAAATAATTTTTGGTGAATAGTAATTGTTTACTTTTTTTTACCACGGTTAAAAGTAAATAGGGTAATTATGGGTAAACATGATATTATTATTACCCTAACACATGTCCAAATTCTATTGGATAAGTTTAATTCGACCAAAAACAACCTTAGGAATAACATATGACCATTTAGGCTCACTTGGATTAGATTAGGACATTTATTATTAATTTATTTAAAGAGGGGTTAAAATAGTTAAAATCAAAGTTTAATAAGTAGATAATTTTTAATATAGGGTTATACATAAGATAAATTCTACTATAAATATTAATTAGAAAGGTAAAATTATTTCCTACATAATGGTATTTTATTTGTAATTTTTAGACATTAAATAATCTAATTTATTTATGATGCAACGGTGATGTAGTAATTATCTTATTAATGAAATATTGACATAATTGATGTTATAAATACCCAAATAAATGTAATTTGAGTCTTTTTATGAATTACACTAATTTTATAGGTTAATATGACATGTTTTTATTGATTTGAGTAACTTTTTTAGGACTAATCATTCTGTTATAATTTTCACAAAAATCAATTACTAAATAGTTTCAAAATTGATATTTAATAGTTTTTAAAACAAATATTATATTATTAATTGTTATTTTATTCTTAAAAATCTAAGGTTAGGCAAAATGACTTATATAAGGTTATATATATTAATAATAAACAACTTGGGGGTTAGTTTGGCTTGTTATTGTATGTTTATTAACCTTATAGTGTAAGAACACAAAAAGACACGGTAAAAGTAAAATTATCTAACGTAAAGATAAAACTAAATGATAAGGTTAAAATATTAAACTAAACTTGTCCAAATTCCATTGGATGAGATTATTTCGACCCATCCCCACCTAATCTTAGAAATAACTTGAATTGGAGCTATTAAAAACCGAATATGACTTTATTATAAAATAATACTTCTCGTTATTCCAAAGGTGCCCCTCTCCTCTCTTATAAAAGGGCACCTCCTCACTCTCTTCCTCACACCACATTGAGCCTTAAAGCTCAGACAAACCATGAAAAATTATCCTCTCCACTTCTCTATAAATATCCTAGAGGTCCTGGTCTTTTTGAAAGACCAATTTTAGTGCCCTAAGAGGAGGACTCAAAGAGGCGCTTCAAAGAAGAGGTAATGTCCGTTACCGATTATTTCAAATTTATTTCTTCTTCCACTTATTCTTCTTAGGTTGTTTCATTATGAAGTAATAAAATCAGTATCACTCAAATAATGATATGTTATTATAATTATGAAACAACCCGATTTCACCATCTATCCATCCTACGGAAAAGGAAAACACTGCGCGTGCGTACGTACGGAATACCGTCTCCACGCCGTGGTGTAATCTATTTTCCATCACCACCTTACTTGGATGGGTATAATGGTGTAAATAATAACTATATATGATTATTATAAAGTGATATTGATTCTGAAATAGTGTACATAAACTCCAAAACAATTCCACGATCATGTGAACGATATCATCGCTCGTGCGTACGTACGGACTACCGTCTCCATGACGCGATGAGATTCATTCTCCACGTTAACCATTAATGAATAATTGTAAGGTATATATAATAAGTAATCATGAAATATATTGCATAATAATGATACTGGATTTATGTGTATATATATTTATGTCATCTACTTAATTCCATTCAACTCAATAAGGAAACGAAAACAACGTTCATGCGTACGTACGGCCTACCGTCTCCATGAACGGTGTATTTCTTTCCATTTAATGATCTATTATATATATGTATATTCTGAATATATATTATATATAAATAATGTTTTATATTCTAGAATTAAGTAATCATGATCTAAGTAATCATATGAATAATTACAAGTCAAAACACGGACGACAAATGAAATGATTTTACCCAAAACGCTCTTTAACATGAAATTTACAAAAGAATGGGTAATATAAAGTCATAAGTGAACCATAAATGATATCATAACAATGATTATGATTCTAGAATAAGTCAATGACATTATTTAAATCATTATACATGAGGTTCAGACCCTTACGAAGCAAATCAGACCTAAGGTAAGGGAAATATCACCATCTCATTTTTATCTGAGATTGTTTATACTTTGAAATTTACTGGGGTGTATTTTATCATCCGCATCCATTTTTCCTCAATATGTAATATTACTTCCATCCACCTAAATTTTTTTAAATCCAATTTTACCCTTCGGTGAGTTTTTAGTAAATGATATGAAAGGAATCTTTTCTTGTTTTTCATATGAGGTACTTTTTGACCTGTACACTGGGAGAGCACCGATATCTACTCCAGCATATCAGATGGCTCCCGCTGAGCTTCGTGAGCTATGGGTGCAGTTGGAAGATTTACAGGGAAAGGGATTCATCTAATCCAGTGTTTCACCCTGGGATTCTCTGATTATGATCTCCAAGAAGGCGGATCAGAGCTTACGACAATGTGTTGACTATCGTCTCCTGAATCAGGTGACCATAAAGAACAGGTATCCACTCCCAAGGATTGACTACCTCTTTTATCAGCTCCATGAAGCACGATGGTTCTCGAAGATAGACCCCAGGTCAGGCTATCATCAGCTCAGAGTTCGAGACGAGGATGTGAAGAAGACGACCTTTAGGTGTCGGTATGGCTACTAAGAGTTCTTGGTTATTCCTTTCGGTGTAACCAACACACCAGAAGTGTTCATGAGTCTCATGAAGCTGAGACAATGATTGACGAGTGCACCCATCTTGAGGCTACCAGAGGAGGTCATAGGGTACGTAGTTTACTGCGATGCATCAGGGACCGGACTACGGTGTGTCCTGATGCAGGAGTAGGGTGTGATCGCCTATGGTTCACGGTCGTTGAGGCAGCATGGGCAGAACTATGATACAAATGACCTAGAGTTAGCAGCAATGGTCTTCTCCTTGAAGATGTGGCGACACTATCTGATGGGCGAGCACTTTACAGTCTAATCTGACCACCAGAGTCTTAGGTATATCTTCTTGTAGAAGGACCTGATCCTGAGACATTGGAAATGGATGTTTTTCCTCCATAACTATGAATTTGAGGTAGTCTATACTCTTTGGAAGGGGAACATTGTGGCTGATGCTCTCAGTAGGATATCGGGCATTCAGATACTTGGAGAGGAGACAGAGAATTTAACCGCTTTATAGATATCCTTCATGGATAAAGATGGGTAAGCCTTTCTATAGTCCCTCATATCCACTCCTCCACTACTTCAGTGGGTCAGAGATGCACAACGTGGGGATGTCGATTGTGAGATGCGACGTGCTCATATTTCCACAGGGCAGGCCCCTAATGGTTTTTCTGAAGGAGGAGAGCACATCATCCTCTTATAAGGACGTACCATGGTACCAGTTGCACTGCTGGAGGAAGTGTTGAGGGAGTTTCACACTTCCCCTCTAGTGGTACATCCTGGAGTGGTGAAGATGTATCAGGACCTCAGACCATAGCACTAGTGGTCGGGTATGAAGAAGGTTGTATCAGAGTTCGTTTCTTGATGCCTCACTTGTTAGCAAGTGAAGGCAGAGCACCAGGTACCAATAGGTTTGGTACAACCCTTAGAGGTTCCAGAGTGGAATTGGGATTGAATATCAATGGATTTCATGATGGGGCTTCCACGTACTTCCATAGGACACGACTCTATCTGGGTGATCGTAGACCGACTCACCAAGTCATCCCACTTCCTACCGATCAAAGAGCAGGGCTCAATAGATAGATTGGGATGCCACTACGTTTAGGAGATTGTACATCTTCATGGACTGTCATCGTCTATCATATTCAATCGAGACACTCGCTTTACTTCTCGGCTTTTGAAGGGGTTGCAGGAGGCTTTGGGACACAGCTATGCTTGAGCACCGCCTTTTATCCTTACACAGATGGCTAGATAGAGAGGACAATTCAGAAACTCGAGGAAATGCTCCGTGCATGTGTCCTTGACTTTGGTCGTAGCTGGGAAGGTCACCTCCCCTTGGTGGAGTTTGCGTACAATAACAGATACCACTCCACCATCGGGATGGCACCATACGAGGCACTGTACGACCGACCTTGTAGATCACCTCTATGCTGGACTGACCCCGGGGAGTCAGCAATCGTAAGAACATAGATGGTTCAAGCTATGATGGAGAAGGTGCAGATCATCCAGGGGCGGATCAGGACTGCACCGAGCAGACAGACGTCCTATGCTGATAGGAGGTGGAGACCACTGGAGTTTGAGGATGGAGACCACGTTTTCTTACTGGTCTCACCACGATGTGGATTACGTAGATTTGGCTGAGGTGACAAGTTATCTCCTCACTTCATCAGACCATTCCAGGTCATTAGCAGGGTGGGAATGGTGGCTTACCACCTGGCCCTTCCACCTAAGTTACACCAGGTGCATGATGTCTACCATGTATATCAGCTGAGGAGATACGTGCATGACCTGACTCACATCATTGATCACGGGGAGATAGATATCGATGATGGGGAGACTTTTTTGGAGGTCCCAGTGGAGATCGAGGATCTATAGGAGTGGTTCATATGTGGACGGTTGATTCCTCTTGTACACATTCTTTGGCAGCATGGGAACCCCTAGGAGATCACGTGGGAGCGGGAGGCTAATATGCATGCTCTGTACCCTCATTTGTTCCCCTAGTTTATGTTGTAGCTTTACGAGGACGTAAATCCCTGAGGTGGGAGTAATGTAAAGACCCATAAATTTCAAGAATTTTTTTTTCATAAATTCATTGTAATTTTATGAGTCCGTGGCTTCTGACGAAACTTTATTCCGAGGCCTGGTGTGCCTGGAATCAATTTCCTAAGATTAGCTCAGGTATGTTCAGTAAACAAACAACTGGGTTTTTCTATCTTTTAAACTGGTGCTCGGAATTGAAATCCTAGGGAACCGATGAACTCACAGCACCGGTAATTTCATAAGGGGACCTTTACCGGAGTTACTTATTAAGCGGGTTGAGAATTATTATTTGGGGTTAAATTAATGAAGTAAATAAAATTGTTTGTACAATTTTATTGTATATGTAAGGAGGTTAATTCCTCCCATAGGTTGTTGTTGGTGGGGACCACAACCAACAAACTTCCCATGTGTGGATAATTGAAATGTGGGGCCCACACGATCCCCAACCATTCACCTCCCCCTAAACTCCTTAACCCTCATTAAAACCCCTATTAAACTCTCATGTTAATGTTGACAACTCTCCCATATTTTTGAGACCTCTCATCTCCTCCACTCTCCCTCCTTAACTCTTGCCAACACATTAATTTAATGAATTCAACCACATCAATTAATTAAATAAAGTGGTTTGAATTTTATTTTTAAATTTCATGTGATAATAAAATTATAGGAGAACCCTATTATTTTATGTTGGGAGTGCTTTCGTTATGATAAGGAAGATTGAGAGAGCTCTTGAGATTTTGGAAGAACATCGGTCTCCGATGAAGTACGACTTATCCTTCGACGAAGAATGCCGGTTCCACAAAGATCGAAAACGCACCTTCCATTCTCTTCTCCGCGACAAGAGAGGAGACACCGCTTCCTCCTCAGACACACTCTGACGACGTCCATGAGTCCTCACCTCACGATGCCATCTTCCATGACGCCGACATTCATCATAAATTGTTGAGGTAGGGGGTTTGATTAATTTATTTAAAATAAATTACTCCCTTGTTCTTGTTGTATTCAAGTGAATACCTTGGACTATTGCTACCGCTTATGCAGAGGGCGCGGTCTTAACGAACATGGCCTGAAGACCCTCCATTTGAACTTATTTATTATTCTTAGAAACTACAACTGAAGGTGGAGGAGGCTTGATGCTGTCAAGTCGTGCTGGGTACGTGAAGAAGGAATTCGATGCTGTCGTGCAGGCTGTGCGGGAGGAACCGCGACCCGCAACGTGGGCCACTTCAGTGGAAGAACTGGCCGGCCCATCGCCGTCCAGGCGGAGCCACACCGCAGCACCAGGAGGGCACCGCGCTGAAGAAATCTGCGGCCCGCCGTGCGGGCCATGTGCGCCAGAAGGCCGGCCGGTATGGGAAGGGGGGCGCCACTTGGAGCCACCGGTTCGGATATTCGGGGGGCCACTCCCACCCTCTGAACTGCTCTGCCTTCGGGCTGATCCACTCAGCCCGCCGGCCGAGCCAGATGGGCCACACATCCAGCTGGGCCGCGCGGGGTCGGGTCGCACCACTTCAGGTCGGGCCGCTACTTTCGTGTCAGGCCATGCCCTTCGGGCCGAGCTTCATTTTTCCTTTGGACCGGTCCGACACCCATGCCGGGTCGGACCCGTAAAACTGGGTTAACCCGACCCGTCGGCCCACTGGGCTAAACGGTTCGGGACCGTTATTCACATAAACGTGAATAACTTAATGACCGCGCGTCCGATCGACGCACCGTCTGCGGCATTAGGACTCGTTCGATGAGAAGTCATTTTGAGAAACTCTAAGTGATTTTTGGATAGCTTTGGTAAATTACTGGGTATGGAATGAGCATATTTCCAACCGGGCCCCTGGAACGGAAAAGCCAATATCATTTAGACCAGGCGTCTAATTGGCACGTCGTCTGTCACATTGGGTTCCTTTTGATGAGACTAAACTTCTAGATACATCAGCTTTGGACTTCGCGACATTTGGTGTATCAACCCATTTTACTTGTGGAGTGGACCCTCACGGAATCGAGTACGCTGTCTTCGGGAACGCTAGAGCTGGCTGCGACTGTACTTGGATCCTACATGGGTTCGGCAGTGAGGAAGAATGTACTTGGATCCTCCGTGGGTTCGGCAGCGATAATGACTATACATGGATCCCACGTAGGTTCGGCAATGATGGTTAATGTACTTGGATCCTATGTGGGTTCGGCACCGACAACTTCTGTACTTTGATCCTATGTGGGTTCGGTAGAGGAGATGTTTCAGAGGCTACATCTAATAATCTCCACCCCTCTTCGTAAGTATTATACCTATGTGAGCTGAGTCATGACTATTCAATCATTACCATTAGTGTGATTGACTTCTTTCCTATGTGGACTGGGATGTGCGTGGGACTCATAATTGGAGTTGTACTGGAATTGATGACTTAAAAATATGTATGGGCATATACCTAAGTAGAGTTTGTTGATACTTTGTGTTTGTATCTTTCCTTTGTGGTTTATCCTTCATGGATTCCGGGAGACCTTCGGGGGACTTGGGGTCCCTACTGAGTATCGTATACTCACCCCTGCATGGGCTATGCCCGCACTACATTATGTTGGATGCAGACGACAGACAACACTGGTCAAGTTGGAGGCCTGTGGAGCTGGCTGGTACCCGGAGGTGGTCCACTAGACGGGACGTACACAGTGTGGACGGCCGGACCCGAGGAGCTGAGGAGACCATATGTGCCCACCCTTCAGGTGGGATATCTGGAGGAAGACTCAGTGGCTGCTACTTTACTTACTGCTGTTGTACGTTCTTTTTAGTTGTGTTGTACTTTCAGTTGGGTTTGTATACTAGCCCATTTACTTTCCAGCACTTACTTTTGTACTTAGTTTTACATAGTTCTTACTTCACTTGCGTACTCTTTTGTGTATGTTTACTTTTATAAAGGCAATGTCTTTCCTTCTTCCGGGATTTACGCCTTTGGTGCGAGTCGCCAGCCCCTGGCCTATGGAAGGTGGGCTTGGGGTAGTCATGGCACGAGCCCCGAGGACGGGTCATGACACCCTATTCATTCAATCAAATCAAAATTTTCAAACCATATTGATGCAAGACTCTTTACATAACTCATGTATTTTGTTTATAATCCACATAAACAATCCAAATATATTTACACATATCCAAATGAATCCCATTAAAAAGTTATATTAAACACTTTAATATAAATTAATATAATCATATGTACTCCAAAATCTCTATAAGAGTGAGTGCTATGTGATAGGTATCCAAACCCTACTTTTATATATACTGTTGAACCTTCCTATCCAATAAGTTGTCTGACCCAAATTCCTTCTATGCATGGTTTAGTACAAAATAATGATTTAATACCATCATAACTATAACATGTAATATGTGTAAACTATATTCTACCTTTATGTTCAAACACATAACTCATTAATAATCCAATTTAGGTAGATGAAAACTAAATAATTTATTATACCTTGAATGTATCTCCAAAAATTCATGTATAATAACACAAAGAAATAGTTTAGACATATTTAAAATAAAACATATAACCAATCATAATATAAAAAATCTATATCTATGAATAATGAAAGGAACAATACGAATTAAATTAATAATTCGTCAATTTAGGTATGATATAATCAATTTATGAACATTTCATATGTCACGAAATTATAAGGATTTTATAATTCAAACATGATTTATGAAAATTCCCTAAAAACTTAATACAGACATTTTAAATTTATTCTAATATAAACTATTTCATATTATCAATTTACATCATATTTAATATAAAATATTTCATATTAAAAAAATGATATATTTATTATTTTTTTTAAAATAATATAAATTTTTCATATATTATATAAAAAATTTACATAAACAAAACATTTATCATTTTCCCAATAAAGAATTCTAATATTTTAATTTTAATTTCTCATTTATAGATATTGGATAAATAAATATTGAAACTTATATATGAACATATTTTAATATTGATAAACTTTTTATGAAGTTTAAGTCCATTTAAATAAAATTTAAAACAGGATCACATCAATGGTGTTACCCACCATCTAGAACCACCAGGTCTGAGCCAATGGGTCACATTCCCTCATGTATGGATCTCTGTATGTAATATGGTGCCAAATAGAAGTGGGGGTTGGGGCATTATGTTATTGTATTAGAGAATTTCCTTCTTATCTTTTTTACCAACATGCAGCATATTGAAAATGGGATAAATTATGTGGGAATCATGTATGGGAGTTTCCATGTGTCTGGATTATACATGGGTAATGGGACTCCGAGTTACCATTGGGGAGATTGATGTTACAATTTTATGATATTTGTGGGTCTTTCATGAATCATTACTATGAATGTAGGATCACATTATATATATAAACCTGCAGTGAAGTTGTATCATAGTTCTTATTTTAATGAATTGATCTGGGATATTAATTGGGGACAAATTTGTAATATTTTGTTTGATATATCTATTTTTCAATGCTCTTTTGATATGTCTATGTTGGAATTAACTATTTTACTTAAACATGGATTTTATGTTTATATATATATGTCTATGCCTCATAGGGAGTTATAGAGACCTTGGTTTGTGCAAGGAGGGTTTTACAATGGGTTATGGTTATACTCTTAGGGAAATTACTTAGTGATCCCTTAGATTGATTAGAATTTTTCATAAATGTTCTTAATGATTCCATTCATGTAATAGAAGATGTTTCCACATTGATGACTAATGAAACTTCATGTTGATATAGGATGGGGTACTTCTACCAGGGAGGATTCCCTTGTTCCACCGTCTACTGTGCATCATATTACACTAGTGCATGTTAATTTACCCACTCTAGTGGAACAGGAATTGGTCTGAACTCTGTCGGGAGTCATTATGATAGTTCTTACCCAGGGTGGAGTGGTTATAATGTCCATTGTTGACTACATGATAGACTTTCATCTCCAGAATTCACAATCCTTTCAAGTCACTAATTAACTATAGGATGCTAATGACTCGAAAACTATAATCAAGGGTGTCTTTAACCTGATTGTGACACTTGAAGAAAAAATATAAATATTCATAGGTTCAAGTTTCAAGTACCCAACATGCATTAATGGGGCATTATGGGACATTCTGGAAGACATGAGAGTCTCTCCTAGGAGGCCTTAGATGTCCAATTCTTCGGGGGGGTATTATTTCTTGAAAAACTAAATCTACACTAAAGATAATAGTTCATGTACACACAAAATGGGCCTATTATGACATCTACAATCTCCACTCATTTAAGAAATCTACTATAATTTTCTAATATCTTGATTGAGGATTATGCACATAAATCCCAAATGTTCGATCCCCATCTTCATCTTAATATTTGGAGGTAATTCCGGACATTCAACCTAATGATATACACATAGGTTCTTTGTATGTCCCAAATTATCGATATAAGTACTGAGGAGGATCAATAAGATGGAATTATTCATCCCTTTAGTCTTCAGGCTAGTGGAAATATTAATACACGGATTGGTTCCACTTATGTAGTAGTAAGAGGAAGACTTGGGGTGTGTAGTAGGGTAGTTGTATGCCTATAAAGTAGAGTATTGCTTTTTCAGTTCAATCAAGAGTGTCACCAGAGTGCTTCAACTATCGAATGATTGATCATTACTATAGGTCCATCACAACAACTTAGAGCTAGTGTTAGTAATGTAACATGATGTGTTATATCCAACAGTTTTCAATTGATCTATGAGGTCGGGTTTTGGTAGAGTGTAGATGAAGACATAGATAGAGGAATCTAGGATCTGGTTAGGGTCCTCAGTAGTATAATTATAGGTTGATGACACAAATATGAAATGCATATTAGGGTAAGAGTCACAGAGATGAGGTAGGTAGATTTTATGTAGTATATCAATCTCTAGAAGATAGTGTAAATGAACCATCTACTATTTTTGGTATGTCCATAATTACTTCTAAATTATCTTAAATATGTTTTTCATACTGGTGCTTCACATTCCTTTATTTCTACACAAGTTGTATCAGGACATTACATAAATGTAAATTTATATTCAATATGACTTTCCCAATAAAAACCATTTGGAATGAAAGTAGATCATCTATGGGGATTCATAGAGTGGTCAATAGTAATTTTACGTTATCGACATATTTGAAACATCATGTTATCGAGATGAAAAAAACTCAATGTGATTCTTGGTATAGTCTAGTTAACAAGTTTTTAAGATCCCCTTTTTAATAAAAGTTATGGGTATTATTTTCTTTGCGGAAGGGGGGGGAGTCTGTGATTACTGGATAATGGGATCTGGGATTATGTATATTTTGTCCATACTTGATCTAGATTAGGACAATCATTATGCATATTTTTGTCTTGGCTCATTTAGTGGGATTAGTGAAAACCCCCTCATATTTTCCTTTAGTTATGGATCTCTATCATGATTTATTTTGAGATTAATTCAAAGAAAATACCCCCTAATAGTGGATTTGGATTTGAGATAGATATCATTCTAGGTGTGTATCCCATTTTTATTACACCATATCATATAGTTGCAACCATGTTGAAGGAACTCAAGGTATAACTCGAGGACTTAGAGATGAATGTATTTATTAGACTAAGTAATTCACTTTGGGGTGAACCTTTAATTTTTTAAAATAAGGTAGATGATAGTATTTGACTTTATGAATATTACTTGAATATAAACTAGGTGATAATGAAGAAAAAATATACTTTTCCCAGAATCAATGATCCATTTGATAAGTTTTGGAGAGCCTAGTGGTTCTCCATGATTGATCCTTGATCATGCCATCACCGGTTGTAGGTATGAGAGGAGGAACTATTTGACATGGTATTATAGAGCATTTATGGTTTATAAAATTACATGGTTATGTTATTTGGATTAATTAATTCTCAATCTATGTTCATGGATATCATAAACAAGATCTTCCACCCATACCTTAACTCATTCATCATGGTTTCATTAACAACATCCTTATCTACTCTATGAACCTAGAGCAACATGATAGATATCATGAGATACATCAGAGTACAATTTAAGAACTTCCTCTTTATTCCATGTTCTCAAAGTGTGACCTTGGGATTAATGAGGTGAAATTATTGGGTCATTTGGTCTCTAAGACATGTATATCTATGGAACCAAACAATTGGTGGTAATGGTGTCCTATAAACTTCTAGAGATCATGTTCTAGATTATGATATTTTTGGGTTTAGTTGGATAATACATATGTTTTATCGAGAACTTATTTTATTTATCCTAACATATGTCAACATTGATGAAGAAGGGACATAATTTTTAGTGGACAAATAAGTGTATAGCGGCATATCATGAGTGGAATAGGTGGATAAATATATAATATGTGTTAATACTTCCTAATATTTGGATCCTATATAATGTATACTTTGATAAACAACATTTTGGTTTGGGACTAATATTTATATAGAAATAGTTTGAATTGGCCTATAGGTCACATAAACTATGACCCCAGGAGTGGAATTATCCTACCAATGATTTGGATATGAAATCCTTGGTCTAATTGTTGATGTTTTAGAAACAGTCACTCTTTTATAAGAGTTCTTTTCTACACTAACAATAAGTTCCTTTTCTATTTCTTCACAAATAAAGACTTGAACATGAAGTAGATGCACTTAGTATAGAATCATTAGATGCTAAAATTTCAGATGGAATATTAATGAAATAAACTTAATATCATAGTATATGATCAAATCCATAATGCATAGGTATATCAGGAACAAGGTGAGTAGACTTCAATGGAATGGAGGTGCCTGATGATATTTTTGGATGAATGAATATTCGATGCTTTTGAGGATAAAAGGTCAATGATTTTTACTCCATTTGTGGTAATATTATATTTAGTGTATGAGGTGAAGTCTAGATAAGAGTCAAACCTTGAGTGTTCTTTTATGTGGGAACAATGAGTTGGAGGTGTCCTGAAAACTGGGTGGTCAACGGATGGAAACAATGTGATCCTTATGCATAGAAGAGTTATAGTCCCTACATATATCAGAGATGATTTGATGAGTTACTTACATATCTTTAATTGGTTGGTCCACACTGTAGTGAAAAACATGTTCCATGAATTGAAGTGATTTTTTTGGTATCCTGGGATGAAGAGGGACATCGCTCAATTTTGTTTTCAGATTCCTTACCCGCCATGGGATAAAGGTAGAGAATGAGTTTCATGGTGGTTATATCCATCCACATCCATTGACCATTTTAAAGTGGGAGGATGTCATGGTGGACATAATTTTGGGGTTATCCAGTTCCCCAATGAGATAGATATTGTTTGGGAAATTTTCAATTGGACGAATGGTTCTCATTTCTTACTCTTCCATGAGACTCACTTTGTCGACAAGATGGGTTAGTTTTATGTTTGTGAGATTGTACACTTACATGGATATCCCTTGATCATTATTTCTACTAGAGATTCACATTTCATATTTTGGTTTTATAATTTCTTTCCAAAGGACTTAGGGACATAGATAATATTCAACACAATGTACCATCCCCGGATCGATAGGAAGTCAGAGTTAACGATTTACATATTAGGGGATATGATTTTGGCTTGTGTACTAGAATTTATTGAAGACTGGGATGTTCGCCAAGCCTTTTTTGAGTTCAAATACAATTAAATATACTATATTCAAAACGAATGGGGCCTTATGAGGATCTCCATGGGTGGAAATTCCATTCACTACTTTGTTTTAATGAGGCTAGTGAGGCAGTAGTTGTGGGGGCCGTTATAGTTTAGGATACCTTTTAAATAGTTTAGATGATTCAGAATAGGTAGATCATATCCCAGAGCCTATATATATCTTATAACAACCTTTTGAGAATACCTCTATAGTTTAATGTTGCCAATAGATTTTTCATGTGAGCGACTACTCAGTCAGGACACTGATTTTTGAAGAATAAATGGAAGTTGACATCATGCTATGTTTGACCCTCCAAGATAACTAGTGGCACATACATGTTTCTATGCATGTTATTGAATATTAGAATATTTTTCTTGATCTTAACACATCATATATGGTGTTCCCAATGTATATTGTAGGATAGAGTGAGAAAGTACTATAAAGGAATTTGATATCAATTTTACCAATCTTGGGGCATCATCGATATGTCTAGGAGGATACATGGGAGTTAGAATGATATATTCAAGATCAGTAGCCTGAGTTGTTTGGGAGTGATATCTAGGGATTCTTCTCATTTCCTTGTGTGGGGGGGGGGGCTTATAGTCCCAAAACATTTGTTTCAACAAAAAAAATACATTTTTACTCTTCTTAGTTATTATTATTTTGATCCATTCCTTGGTGGAACCATGGGAACATTAAGTGTCTTGTGAAAGCTTAAATATGGGTTTAAATTAATTTTTTGTCCAAATTGGCCAAAACCATGGCCACTATGCTATCCATTGTGTTACCAAGGTGGAAAAAAATCAAGGAAATGTATTTCTAAGTGTATCGCCAATGGTGTAAATTGAGAATCTTCTTTTCATGTTGAAAATACTGCTTGGGAAGCCTCTCTATGGTTTAGTGGAGGATGTGGTAAGGTTAAAATGACTTAGAGTCATCCAGCACATCATATGAATTTTTTTCTTCATGTTTTAAAAAATAAAAACGACTATTTTACGGCTATGATACTTGATATTTTGGATTTATGAAATTTGGAAATAACTGAATTCCATTCCAACTCTTCTCTAATCTTAAAATAAACCAAAGGGAAATACTTTTTAATTATATGAGGGTTTATGATGAGATTTTTAATCATTTATAAACCCCTTATTAATCTATTACACCCTCCCTCTTTATGGATTCTTCAAATTCAAAAATATTTTCCCCATTTATGGGAAAGGCATCAGGAGAACCTCTTGGAGAAGCTATGAAATTGGATGATAATTCTTCCTTATTTATCCCTCTAGTATTGGGATAAATTTTTCTATACATTTATAAAATATAAGTCTCATATAATTTTTATTCAAGGGTGCTTCTAGATTTTGGTGATTTAGTGAAGGTCTTCTGTGATTATTCTTATTTGTCCAAATTTCCACTATTTTTTAATTTTTGATCATGAAATCATGTTTTTGTTGATTAAATAATGTTGTCTTGTTTCATCTAGTGAGGTAATTCCAGTATCAATGTACCACCAATCTTCCTGAGGTTCAATACCATTCTTCAATATATCAATGGTGTTCACATGGACACTTCCCCTCTTGTCGTTATCCAAGAGTGATAGTTTCTTCATCCTCCAACCTTGATTAGATTCTACCATTTCCTCTACACATTATTCTGTAAGTTTTATTTTACCAATTAGCTTTTTCTTACATGTATCTTGCTCTAGAAACTATTTTATTTTATATGAAACCAATTCTCAGAGTTCATGGAAATTGAGCCTGCTCTGGCTAGTGTGTGAATGTTGTTCGAGATATGAAACCCTTAAAAGACTATAAATTTTCCATTGATGACATTGAGGTTGGAATATTCATACATTTTTTTGCCTCTTTTTTACACTAGTTTCCATGGTATAATTCTGGTGTGGTAAAACTTGATGAACTTTCATGATTAATATTGTATGTGGGTAAATGTGTGTAGATAATGAGACCAATAAATGACACTTTTTTCCATGATAATGATTGTAGCTTACTTTTTCATGTTGATTTTGATATAATATATTATGTGTTTCATCTTTTTATCATGATAATTTCCAATACTTTTTTATATTCCCCATATAGTTAAGTGTTCCCTTGATGGCGTTGTTCTTAGTGATCAAAGTATGAGTACCATCATGAAATTGTTTCCCTCTAGAGGGGTTGTGTGCATGAATTTCTACAACAATGACGATGAACCTTAGCACAAGAAGGGACAAAACAATGTCTCATGGATTACATATCATTAAATCAAGTCATGTAAGATTCCTATTATCATTTTAATAAATTTATAGTGGATCCCGAGTTGCAATATCACTCAATGTCCGATGAATTCCAAGATCACGGCACACCTAATTCATATTGGACGCCAAAAAGTACATTCACATGATTTTGGGAATCAAATTTATTAGCCTTTTGTCTCATTTTTCATTACTCAAGATATATTTATTTTCCTTCTAGTATAAATATAAATACGGTGTGGATGAGGCTTACAATGGATTTGTTAGCACACAACTACTCATTATGTGATTTTTACATTTTCTTGCACATTTATTATCATTGTGGAAAAAACCAATGTCACATGAGAACACCTATTAAGAACACATTAGTAGTGTCCTATTGGGTTTCATTACTCATACCCAGTTTGGGTATTTTGATATTTGTGCATATTTCTCGTATTGATATCTAGGAAATGGTAAAGGGACCATGAAATAAAGGTGATCTGAGGAACAAGTACCTATGAGTGGTATTAGAACATGCCCCAAAGGATTCCACTATTTTATTGTCTTTTCTACTAACACTTATACTCTGTTTTGGATCACCACTTTGGGAGACCATTTAGCAATTATTTTTTCTGAAATTTATTCCATTTGTTATTGCTTTATTGAACATTTTTTACTTTGATTTGTTACTTATTATTTTTTATATGGATTTCTGTAAGGGAATGATTCTGAGGGTATGGTCATCCCACTGATGATATTTCGACACATGCTTCTAGTTGAGAACCTCTTACGTATGGGGAGTTGTATATGAGGTTATGTTTCTTTATGTCTTGGACCTATTGGTTTAATTTGGGAAATTTTATACCAACACATATTTAGTATATCTCAAAGCATCAACTTGTATTTTTTGCGGGACTCTGTTCTATTTCAAGTGATGATTTTTGAGAATTTTGACAAAAACAATTTCTTTATAATCAGTAAAATCATGTTAATTTTTTTTATATACTACAACATGGAGTTTCTCCAAATGAAAAATATTTCTATGAGTCAATTCATAGATATATTTCTAGCCATTAAATTTTGTTTTAATGGTCATACGATAAACAATGATCCTTTTAGTTAACCATTTTGGGTAGACTATGTTATAATGAACTTTTCTATATAATTGTAGTATTATGAAATCATAATATATAAAAATAATAACCATTTTAATACATGAATTTTCAAGACTCACCATGTTACGATTCAACACAGTGGTACCACAAACCACAATATAGTGGTAGGTAGACTATGGCATGGAGTTGTTAAAAAATTACACTCTAATTTTTTTGAAACTTTTCATTGACCAATATATTTAAAACAATATTTCATCAAATAAATTATGTAATAAGATAACCATTGCTAATAATATTTATTCCATGGTTTAGTAAAATTCAACAGTCACAACCATTTTCACATCAAACATGCCAGTGTTTTTGAAATTATAATTTTTCATGTTTCTCTGTTTTTTTTTTGAAAAATAAATCTAAATGAAATGGAAGTGTCTTTAATACCACCAAATCGTTTTTAGGGAATTCAAAATATCCGAAGGTAGTATAAAATATCAACCATAATCAATTATTCAACAAAATCATTTCATTTGTTCTGTATTTAACTAGATAAATAAACAATGACATACCTTTATATCTCTTAATTCAAATATTTAGAATATATTCTACATGTAATCGATAGAATTCAAATAGAAATAACAAATTTACTTATCCCTCATAGTTTATCCATGGGATATATAAATCTTCAAATTCTTTTTAATGATTCCCAAATCTACATGTTGTGTTATAACCTTGGGTTAAAGAGAAAGAGGGTGAGAAAGAAAGGGAGATTCATATTTTTGGTGGAATCTATAATGATAATATCACACATAATATCATTGTATTGGCCTCTTAATATTATTTTAACGGATAATCCCTATATGTTACATAAATATTTTATAATATAGATGAATCCTATTAACCATTTATAACTCATGATCAAAAATAAAATAAATTTTTATCTCTGAAAAAAATCATATTTTATCATCAATATTCCCTTAAATTTTCTTAATAAGATAATAAAACAAATCATGATGTATTTGGAAAAGAAGTAAGAGGATTGAGACACAAATTATCTCCTAATACCTAACTGCTTGGCATTACATCATGACACTGTGACATTTTAAATTGCATATTCTATCCTCGAATATACCATATCATGGTCTAAACCACCGTATTATTATTCTGACCATTTTTAAATAATTCAATCTAAAGAAAATAACCTTGGAATGTAGAAAATAATGGATATGAGGAGGGAGTAACATGAAAACTTCCTAAAGGAAAAGTGGAATAATTTATAAGGAAAATTTAAAAAATTATAAATTTAATTAATTTTATCTACAATAAAGTTAGCGGCCAATGGGTGCCCAGTGAGGCCCTAGAATACATATTCGCATCACTTATATTTTTCAACAAGCCCCACTTGTGATATCTTCCAACCACCATTATTGTATATTGACCACTCTCTATAAAGGATCCACTTGGATAGGTCCACACCACCACTGTACATGTATCATGGGGTACTATATTTCCTTAGAGTATTTTCTCAATCTGATATATATTGTATATGAACCCATACTCAATTAATACCCAACTTTATAACTCACCATTACCTACATTGATTATATGACCGGGGTTCCACTCATATCTTGACTACCAATACACACAAAATACATCAATCATAGAATATTATCCCCAGGGAAGCACTAATCGATACACAAAAATAATAATTCTTTTAATAATATCGAATATTCCCCTAAAAGGGACTACTAACTTCATTTTTCCTTATAATTAACAATGTATAAATATAATAAACACTCTAAAAAAACATGATCAACTACCTTTATCTCAAAAGGTTGACATCACCAATTTATATATGACCACTTCTTACTTCTAGAGGTCACTAACCCCTTTCCAGATTATCTAACTAAAATATAAATTATCTTGTATGAGACTCATCCCGATAACATATTACTATACTACCTCAAGCTAGCATAAAAGAGAACAACATGAGAAAATATATATTGCCTTATATGGTTCCATATGAATCAACACGTGATTACAATTGTTAGAGGAAAAATATTATGGAACAATATGTCTCCCCAACAATCTACAAAAGTACTAGACACATGATCAAATTATTTCAACCAATAGGTAGATCATGCTATTAGATTTCTCATTTGTTAAATGATTATATATCATATTAAATTTCACATGAGTTCCCAATTATTCTAGAAACTACTAAAAGAAATGGAAAGTAAACCCAACATCTTTGTTCGACTTGATACTCATTAACACTTAATGAATTTTTACCATCACCCTTCATAAAATCTATTTAAATCATAAACAATTTGTGTATCCCTCATTGGTAATAAGTACACTACCTTAGTTAGTTGATCAGCAATGAACCCCCCCATATCAATGTGTAAAGCTGTCCTTGAAAATCCCTTCTTGAAGTCCATAGTGATCTCATCCCATTTCTAATTAGGAACGAATAATGTATAACTAAAATCATATTGCCTCAAATTCATTTCATTGAATTGAAAATAAGTGATACATTAGGACCCAAAAAATATTCCCCTATTCATCAAATCCCACCAAAAGTATTGAAAGATATCATGCTACATCATTGATAGCCTTGGGTATACCTCCCATTTCAAGGCATGTTAACCCTATATCGTCCTCTACTATATTGTTTCCTAGACCACCAACCTACATTATACATATAAGATACTACTATCATCTTGATTCCAGTATAGGGGTGGGTCTGTATTACATAAGTTACCCATCATCACCCACTAATCTAATCTAGTCTATTGAATCCACATAACTCAATCCAATAGAAATAAGGTGATGCTCGAAGTAGTCAATGTAGATATCCATTAACACTACTGGATACACACACACACACACACACACACAATCTCACACACACGTGCACATGCACGTGCACACACACACACACATATATATATATATATCATTAAATGGGTTTATAAACTTCCACTCATCCCTAGCATAAGGCACTTTCTATACAAGATTCTTTCTACTAAGATATTCCACCCATAAATTTCATTTTATAAAAGTGTGTACCATATCAATGTTAATGGAAAATATTTATCCAACCTAATTTCTATGGTAAATATTTAGGTCTTACATGGAGAATATATATTAGAGAATATTATAGTTAGTGTAAAACAAAAATTTCTCACCAAGAAAATAATGATTCCAAAAAAATTTATCCACGAACCACTACCTTCAACCCTAGGTTATGATTCTAGTAGTTTTTTTCAGTAGGTCTTAACTACTAGGATCATGTGTAGTGATCCAATGATCGTGAATTAAGACTATAATGAGCCTAAATATTTTTATAAATTGTATATTTTTTACTAGACTTATATTAGTTCTGGATCAGATCTATCTTCAATCCTCAATTTTTCTATTTAAGGGGCTCCTCACAATAATAAAAATAGTTAGATGTCACCTCATTCTTGGTGAGGGATATTATTGAAAATTATAATAAAAAAATTCTATAATAACCTTTATATAATCGATCATTATTACCAAAAAAATACAATCCATAAATACGTTTGGCTTGATCTTGAGAAACCACAACATAGAAATTCACAGGTTCATCATTATGATTAGTTCAAATATAACATTCTTATTGAAGTGAATTTCCTATATCTATAAGTGAAACATTGATAACTTGTTATAAATACTATGAACTCTCAATTTTCTAAGAACCATCTAAAAATATCAACTGTAGTCCTACTGAATCTAATAGAATACTAGAATATAATCAACCAATACCACTATAAATGAGTTAAGATATAGGTTGGAGATACTATTCATCAGGGATATAATAACAGTTGTTGAATTCATCGGATCAAAAAACATCATGATTAAACCATTTATCCAATTATTATACTTAAAAGTATTCCAAATAATTTCCTTTGGACTCACTCAGATATGGTGATAACCTGACCTCAGATAAATCTTTCAAAATCAACTAGCTCCCCTCAGAATATTGAATATGTCAACAATTTGAGAAATTTAATATTTTCTATTTATCGTTACTTGGATATAACTATAGTAATCTATATAAAATTCTAAACTATGGTTTCCCTTCATGATATGGAATGCGTGTACCCCAAGGTAATGTTCCCTAGAGGGTATACCTATTTTCTTCATGGTCCAATAAATAGACCATCATCTCCAGTGTCTCATCTATTTCTAACCAATATGGTTGAATAGAGATTAATATTATATTTTGAAGTAGATTAATCATTAAATTGAACCACATATCAAGAAAAACAATCTAATAATTCTTTAAGACAAACATCCTGAAATATATTTACATTATAACTAATGACCACCTTTATCCTCTCCTCAACTTCCCCTAAAATAATAAATTTAAACTAGGATGTGATCATACCCAACTATTAGTGGTTTACATTCACATCACTTACCTATAATTCCCAATATGTGAGAAAATTGTAGAAATTTCCTACCGAGGATGTGAAAAAACACACCTCTGATTGGAATTTATGTGTGACATATAATGATTCCACACATATATACCAAGTATAATATTGATGTTATGGATTCCTATCACTATAAAATCCCCACGATTATTATTACCACTCACTAGTATAAAAAATATATTATTTTTTTGAATAATGATTAATATGTTTCCCAAGGGTTGGTCTGGAGTCCACATCCATCAGACTCACTAGTATAAAAAACAATACATTGACTAGTGATGTATTAATAAATATGCGTGTAATTCCTGAATTATAAAAAATAATTCCATTGTATATTCCACTATATTTTTACCTCAAACTGTGAATGACCCCTCTCTACTGTCAGGTGGAGTTTTATCAATAGTAAAATGTTATCCAAAACCTTTACCATTGTCTTGGCCTCTTGATAATTTAATTACATAAGATACTCCACCCTGCTATTGTAGTTTCCATATCAACCCATTTCTCCACCACACCTCATTAGAATAGAATAACCCCAACTACCACTCTACAGTAATTTTGAAAACACTTCTCTAGAAATACATGTTTTTCCAGAACCTAGTTCAATACTTTTCTAAGGTTCACTCCAACAATATCACAATAGGTGACTCATCTAATTTATATTATGTACTAAATCATATAACATTAAATGATGATGGTCACTACAACGTGGTGGAAATTTCTTCATGATACTTTACACTATTTAAAGGTGTATACAAGGATGGAATGAGATACAATTTTTCTGATTTTTCTAGATTGATTATTAATCATCTCTAATTAACAACACATCATGTGATTATGTGTAAAATATATCTAATCATTTAATGTGTTTAAATGTTTTTATACTTAAATGAATGAGATCTAAATGTTTTTGGAAGATAAATAATGTTTGGAATGTTTTAAATCTAATAGGAATATACATTTTATTCATGAGCCCAATAAAATGGAGTATTAAAACTTCTTTTAAATAAGATGAGAAATTGAAAATAATTATTTCAAAGAAATAACGTAACAGATAAGAAATAATTTTCTCATAATTAGAAAAATTATAAATAATATTTCATTATATAATTTTCAATAACCTTTTTGGTTTAATGTTTTAGTTAGTTAAGAAACACCATTAACTAATAAAACCATGTATTTCTCAAATAATGGATTTTTTAATACTCTAGGAACTACATAATCCATAGTATTTCTTCAGTATCTTCCACAAATTCTCCACATATGACATGTTATAATATAAATATGACATGTAATACTTTTATTCAAAAATTATGGGAATCAAATCATATGCAAGGTGAGATAAAATTATCAGTAAGGGAAAACATATTCTAGAAGATATCATAGAAAAAATGGAAGGAATAATATGGAAGGAAATAAATCACAATCAAATAAATCCAAATATCTAATCACATGATCAAAGAGAAAATCCATGGTTATTAATATAAATAAACATATGGATAATAATAACTTATTTCATTGTGATAAAATAAATAATGATAGAATTTTTAAGGACTTGTGCCAAGACATTATATACCCTCAAAGCCTCCATTCAGGACATATACTTGTTAGTACGACCACAAAAAGTCATCTATATAATTTTGAATTCATAAAAAAACATATTAACGTGTATCTCTTGAGTACTATTGATACATCGATGGGATATATAATATCATGCTCCACCAATCACCTACGAGGTCTAATTCCTTCACCATATGATAGAAATGAATAACAGTATAATGCATAATCAAGTTTCCTTTGTAATTAATAAGTATATATAATGTAAATTATAAAAATATGGGATGTAAATACTGTCATTAATCCATATTTGAAATAGCATGATCATAAGACAACCCCATAGATAATGTGGATGGTAAAGAAACACATATCTTAATGTTCCATATGGAACATCAAACATAATCACAAATTAGTAGTTAATGGTTAACCATATAGGAATAATGTATATGTGAATTATAAATATTTCTCCACTCATTGGAATAATGAGAAAAACAATGTGAATACTGAACAAAAGTAATATTTATAGTGAAATAGAACGAACCCTTATCAAAGGAATGATAACAAAGTAGTAGTAATGAGTTCTTTAATGGAATAACAATATAAATTGGAAATGGTGTACTGATAAAGAGTTCATGAGGTTGAAATTTAAATACATAAAAAAGTAAGTTCGTGTATAATATAAAAAATCCCTAGTGTAGAATGTACCCCACATAGAAGAATAATCTTCTTTCATAAAAATGAAAACTCATAAAATGAAAATTTATCTAAAAAATCATTATAACATTAGTACGACATGGGTAAAACGGGGTTTGAAAAAGGGATTAATGAAAATAAATTTAATTACTATAGAATAAATTTTAATATAAATTATAAAATCTAATGGTGTAGTATGAAAACCATGTAAAATATTATTAGGAGAACAATATGAAAACATGCCACACTTAAGAGTAATTCAAATTAGGACCCTTATTAATATCCCAATATCTGAAGTAACAATCCTATATATTGTAATATCGCAAAATAATTTTAAATACATAGAAATGAAAAAATAAATATAATTTTATACAATGAAAGTATAAAATAATTCCCCATATAAGAACAAGGTTAAAAAATAGTCATTATAACAAAAATCAGAGAAATTGAGTAATGAAAAACCCTTATGATTTTAGTAACACTTGAATAAAAATATTAATGAAGAAAGGAAAATATTTTGGATTTTTATATTCCAAGAATTAGATGAAATATATTGTAAAATTATTTTACAGAAACTAAATTAAAATATCACTATATACATGAAAAAATAAGGCAAAAAACGTAACAAATCTCAAAGAGTCATAATTTAGACAAAGGAACCCATACATCATCAATATATGTAAAATTGAAAAACCATTAAATATATAAAATTAAATGGATTTATAAATAAAATTAATTATATAAAAAATTAGGGAAAAATCCATTTCCAATATATAACTCAAAAATGAAACAAGTGGTGAATACACATTATTTCTCAAACAATAAAAATTGAAATGCAAAAATCCTTACCTTTAATAATGCTTAGCCGAATGTGATATTACCTCTTGTATAATGAAAAAATTATTTTTAACATGTTTAAAAACCTTATCAATATCTATAAACTTTCATAAAACTCATTTGTAATAATTTATTTGAAATATAGTAGTTAGTTATATTTTGTTTTCATCATCATATGTTATTAGTTTTGATTGTTTGTTTCATTTATGTTTCATAATGGACATATCGATTCTAATTCATAGATTCAATGATCATAATTTTTATGATAATTATATTTTCTCATTATGTTTTTATAACTAATTATAATGTTATTTTATAATTTCTTATATATTTTATTTATGATTTATAAGGACAAAATCAATGATGAGATTTTTTCTTAATTTATTATCGAAGAAAATGGTAGTATATTAAAAAAGATAAATTTTAATATAACATTTATAAAAACCTAAAAATATATTACTTTCTCATTAATGTCTAATAAAACTGGGATTTATGTTTACAAGTTCAATCAAGATTGAATTTTTTATCACTATTCATGTTAGTGGTAAAACTGACACAAATAAGAACATGTGATAATATATGGTTACCATGGTTAAGAAATGATCATTTTGGGATAATATAATTATTAAATATAAATAATGGTATTAATTATTTTGAATGAGTTTAATTATATTTTAAAACTTACTTATAATGAATAAAAACTTGTTGAAAAATTAAACACACCACTTTCAAGGAGGAGTTTGTTTGCACACACACATGAGTGTTGAGTTTGTTTTCCATATCATGGTAGGAAGATAAAGATTGATTAATAATTTTATAATATTAATAAGGTTATAAATTTCTTACTAATATATTGAATACCAATTTTTAACCATTCATGCACGGTGGCGATGAAAAATCAAACACATCATTTAGAGAGGCAGTAGTTTGCATGTATGCCTAGAAATGTTTTTATTTATCTATGTAAAAGGGAAAGGGTAGTTAAATGTTATTATAAAATAATAATTAAATATAATTGTATTAAAAATACTAATTTAATTATAAAATATTTTTGAAAATATTTTTTATAGTGGCAGAAGAAGAAATAAAATATTTTAAATCAAATAGCTGAAATTAAGAATGTTTTACTTTAATAATTGGATAAATGCTTTGAAAAAAATGAATAATCCTTTGAAATGTTTTCTTTTGAGAAAATAAAAACCTTTAGGTTATTTATAGGAATGTTATTGAGGTATTTTTGTAGTGTCTTTGTCAAGATAAGTAGATTTGGTATATAGGATAATAGAGGAGGTGAATGTAAATATTATAAGTGGAGGGAATTGCATTTTTATATTAATATAAAAGGTAAAGTCGTTATTCAGTGTTAAAAAGAATAAAATAAAGGAAATAATAGAGCAGGGAAAGTTTTAATCTCAATAAAACCTTATTAATGATTATCACACATTTTTGTATATTTTTTAAGACTTTTACTCTAGGAAATTTCTATTTTTTCATTTTTTTGTTTTAACCATGGTAAATAATTCTTACCAAAGTGATTTAGTTTTAATTCATAAAAAATAATAATTATTACATAATTTGGTATATAAATTCTAAATTTTAAATAATCATTATCAAATAAAATATGTGTGTATAATAAAAATTAATTTTAACATCATTGAATGTAATCAATATAAATCTATTTGAGAAAAAGTGTATTTTAAAGCTTAAAATTAATTTTTAGTATGAAATTATAAACATTTTCGTTTTCCTTACATAAGTGGAACTATTATACAACAAATATAATTTATTTTTCTGAAAAATAATTCCAGAACCGAATTTTATAAAAAATATTATTTAATTAAAAGAATAACACAAATTAAATTTTATTAGAAAATATTCCTTAAGCCCTTAAAAGGTTAATCATAGGTTTTATAAATTCACCATAATGATTATAAATTGAATATATTTACTTCAGAAATAATTATTTGATAAATTTAAATGTTTTATAAGCTTTTAGTACTTTTTTATATAATGGTAAATTTATAAAATCTATAGTTTTAGTAAAAAATATATTTTACAAAATTCTACGAAAAACATACTATTTCATAAAAAAATAAAAAAAATAAAATAATTTTGATATTTTGGATTAAAAGTAAATTTAATTTTGAAAATTAAAAATATAAAACTATTAAATGTAACTTTTAAATAATAATATTAAAAATATATTGAAAACAATTTTTGCAGGAAAAGAATTTCTTTAAAATATTAATCATTCTTGTTTTTATTTCTTATATACTACTAATAAAATTGGTCTTAATATATTATTCATAATAACAATATATTTTATCCCTAATATATTTGGTTTATTAAAATAAATTAAATAAAATTTTAATTTTTAGTAACGATACAATTGAAATAATAAATTACTTTTATTTGTGATTTAACAACAATAATTTAATTTTATCAATTATTTAGTAATAATATTGAACATTAATTTTATTTATATATATATTTCAAAATTCTGATACCTTTATTTCTACCTGTGAATTATATTAATTAATTTCAATGGTTATATAAATTTTTGTGGTTAATTTTGTTTTGGTGTTTCTTGTGAAACAAACTATTGAATACATTATGTTTTTTGGAAAAATATAAATTAAAATATAAGGATGTTTAAAAAAATCACTCAAAATTTGGATTCAATATTTTCCATAGAGTAGGTGTGAGAAAACAATTTAGATAAAGGAGTTAATTCCAATTAGTTTAGTGACTCTAATGTCTGTAGGATACCATCAGTGGAAAGAAACCAGTTATTTTTATGGAACATGATCAAATACAATATAAATGAAGATCTAAATCTTGGATAATGATGTATGTCTGGATTATTATTCTATCATTTTATATCCATAGAGTCTTAGGTATGAAATTTGTGTTTCCTTACCCTTCATAATTTCATAAAATATGTCCTCTAAATCCCATCAATGGTATTATAAAAACTACTAGTGTAGAATATATGAATAAAAGACCCATTGTGCACTATAACATCTCCTCTTAAAGGCACCACTTTCTATTATTTATATTTCATTCCATGATACATTCTACATAAAAATATGATTTTTGGTTCATATTTTTACTTTAACATTAAATAATTAAACTAAAATGTGTTTTTTTGATGTCAATCAAAAATCAGTGAATACAAAGAATCATGGAATGATAATATATGTTATTGTTAGCTGGTATTTGTTCTATGGTTTAGCATGATGATGATAATTTCCATGTCATATTCAAAGTTTACATATCATATTTAGAAATGGTGCAGATGAAAATAATGTAAACATAAATTTCTTCTTAAATGTTCATAATATGTGTAGTATTTATAGGGCTAAAACAATATACACTATTCTATAGTGAAGTATATTTTTAATGGAATATCAAAAAAGATAATACTTTTGGTAAAATCTCATTAACCTTTAACACCATATTCCAGTAGCATTAAAATATATCAAAATTGGCTTTGGTGATTTTTATTTTATAAAATATTTTATCTCATGTCAAATAATTGAATTTATCATTTTTAAAGGATATTACTATTTAATAATGTATATACATAAATTTTTTTATATTGTGAGAATAATTTATTATAAAACATATGTGATAAATTTATTCATATAAAGTTGTCATTCCATTATTTGTGTGATAACGTTATATTTAATTTTCATTCAAATTGAATATTTTTAATTAATGATATTATCTTAAACTTAGGGGTTGAATATAGTTTGTAAAACTTAGGTGTTATAGTTATGATGGTATTGAAATCTATCTTAAGGTAATAATCCATGAATATAATGACTTTGGGTTTGATTTACAACTCACATATAGGATCATTCCTTGACTAGAAAAATGTGATTATCTATTTAGAGATCAAGTCTTACATATTTGATGATTTATAATTTCATACTATTCTAAACCTCTACATGATATAGTTCTTATAAGTTATGAATACAATGTATTTGGATATGTTTAAATATGTTTGAATTATATTTCTTTGAGAGAAACATATAATATTGGTTGAATGCATAATTAAAAAATAGTATTATTTTAACACATTATTTTTCTAGAAGAATAAATATTCCAATGAAAAATAATTAAAATCATTCACACACACATATATATGAATAACACAAAATATTATAATGATTTCATGTGATTATATAGTTATGAAAATAATATTATAGTGATTTATATTAAATTGGTGATACTTTTAGAGAAAACCCCTCAATTAATAAGTGTGACATTCCTTCAAAAGAAATTACATGTTCGGACCTCAATAATAAAACATGGTAGGGTAGGGAAAGGCTTGGTTCATATTTATTATAATGTGTAAGGCATGATGGTTATGGGTGTACCTAATCAGATTAGGTGTCGATATTCATTTTTTACATTTAGGATACCCTTGGCTAGGAAACCCTAATATGATTAAGATGTTGGTGGAAAAAATTTAAGATTATATGCATATGATTGATTTGGTTAAAGAGTTTTCCACTAAATTATCCTACAGTCCTATTTGATATGATTAGTAAGATGAACTACATAAATAATTAAGTGACGAGACAATCATAAAATAATACTCATTACTTAGTGAAATATGGATCTTTTCCACCTTAAAGGAATTATATACGGGGTCATCATTTTAGTGTGACTAAATTGAAAATATATAAAATATGATACTCACATATAGATATTGATTTTTTCTATATATTATAACATACATCATGATAATTAATTTGACGTCTCTTATAGGTATTACCTATAAAATAAAAATACAATGGTATATAAGGTTGAAAAATGTTATTATACTGAGTCATTATGATCATATCAATATGAATGTCGTATAGATTAATTTATATAATTAAAAATTAGGTTTATTAGATACCGATTGTGAATATAAAATTTTTACTGATGAAAAATGACTCTTATATTTTATATAATTTAATAGAGAATATGTTGATCTACATGTTTAAATTCGAGTAAGAGGTGTTGAACTAGAGGTCATCACTTATGATCTAGGTCTGCCTAGTGGAATAGAACTAAAATAAAAAACCTTCCATTATGTTCCAACCATCAAATAGAAATTTGATTTCTATATCTTTTTTCGACAAGATGGGATCTTCATTAATTATTAAGGTCAGTAGTTATTCTATATATATGAGTTAAATATTTTTATGAATTTCAAATATGATGAATGGTTTATACATTTTTCCTAAAGATAATCCTCTCTATAACAATCATAATAAAACTATCATGGTTGATTATAACACTAGTTACCTTAGGAATTGTTTCCATGGAAATATAAATGAGAAATACATTATAATAATTTATAGAGATAAATTGCTGGAATTATTAGATTTTGAATCATTTATTAACAGTGAATCTTTTTTTTCTAAAATAATGAATATAGAACCATATTGTGAAAATTTTAATAGGATAATAAAATATATGCATATTATAACAAATGATGTTTGTGGACTAATGAGTAATAACTTTTGTTGTGGTTATATGTACTTTATAACATTTTCCTATGATCATAGTCATCATACTTATGTTTTTACGAAGAGACATCAATTTTAAACATTTGAAAAAATAAAATAATTTTAGAAAGAAGTATGTGATATATAAGGGATATGTTTTAAGATTACTCAATTAGGTATGTGTGTTGAATGCTTAATCCATGAATTCAATGATCATTTGAGATATTGTAAAATTATTTCATAACCCACTCCTCCAAGAACGTCATAGTGGAATAGTGTATATGGGAGGGGTAATCAAACATTTTTTAGAATCATTCTACCAATGATGAGTCAACGTGTCCTCCTGATTTCATTATTGGGGCATGATATAGAAAAGACTGAAAAACAATTTAATTATGTTATAACTAAATCATTAAAAAGACACCATATGAGATATGGAATCATAAATATCCCAATATATATTTTATTAATATTTATAGTTGGGAAGAACATTTCTCATGTTTGATATTGATAAACATATCCATTAATCATATAAATTTTATTTTATTGGTTATTTTAATGATTCATATGGATATTACTATTTTTACAGTCCTACTAAGAACAATGTGTTTTTGGCCCAAAATGGTATATTTATTGCAATGGAATATATAAGTTGAGGAGTTAGTGGGATGAATACTAAACTTATAGATGTTTAAAACTAACAAAAAGGATGTGTTCCGAAGATGATGGTTGTGTAGTTTCCAAAAAAGAGTTTTTAAAGAAGAACCAACTTTGGTTACATAAGAACCACACTAGTTTTGTAGTATTTGTACAGATCCAAAGAGATATGGGTTTATTAGGGAAAATTATGAGGAGTTATTGCACATATATGATAAGACTACTTTGTACTAGGATTCTCTCACTAACCATATCCCACACTCAGAGATCAGGTGCCAAAAACATGATATCTAACTATCTGTATTTGATACTAGTGAAGGTGACCCAATTTGTTTCATCCCAAAACATATATCATCAAAAGAAAATATTGGATCACTTAAATACTTAGGGTACTTTTAGGTACAGAGATTAGATAATTAGGAAAATGTCTTACATAATCAATACTCATGACTTTAAATAATTATTTCACCCATTTCACCCAAATTTTATTAATTCACACTATGTCATCATCATCATCCATATAAAACCCTTATAAATATAAATAATTCCAAAAAACATCTTGATAACCTAGGAAAAAGAATACCAAATAAGGGTGAGTTAAAATTCTCATTATGGGAAAACGTAGTAATTACCAATTGAATGTCATCAATGATCATAATAATAGAATAAGGGTATGATGACTTAATCTAATATCATGATCATAACATAAGGATATTGATTCCTATCAATAACTAGATCATCATACATAAAAACAATGAATAAGTCTTTAACTGATGAATGAGTCATCAAAATAAATAATAATTATTCATGTGACATCAATATCGATCAAAGGAAACATTTATATACCATAACTAGAATTACAAAAATGTATTTTGTGTCTTGGGAGATCATCTTCATATCACTATTTCAAATGTAATAACCAATATGGCTGACTTATATATCCAGAGTGCCTAATACATTGGATGGATATCATGGACCCACCCATCCTTTTTTATCATGAAACCACTCATCCTTGTCTAATAACGTATCCACCCATCCTTGGCTTTTCACATAACCACTAGTCCTTCATTTATCATGGAACCACCCATCCTTTGTTAATAACACAACCACCTATACTTTGTTTATAACTTAACCTCCCATCATTATCAATAATTTCAAATAATTGTATCATGAATAATGTTTATAGAGTATTAATTTTATCATAATCTTATAGAAATGAATATTATTCATTTCAAAACATGATTAAACTATGGAGAATAAATGAGTTACATGAAAATATCATTAAAACATGATTAAACCCTGTAAAAGAAACTGGTTCCTTGAAAATATATTTGAAGTGTCATTAAGAAATTGAAAATAATGGGTTCCTTGAAAATCTCATTGAAACATGATTATCCCCAGAAAAAGAAATAGTTTCCTTGACAATATCTCTAAAATATGATTAACGAGTGGAAAAGAAGTTGGTTCCATAAAAATACCAATAGAAAAAATGATAATGAATCCCACAAAACAACAAGGATTTAATCATTACAAAATATCCAAAGTGTATTTTAAATAACATCATGGGGTTTTTCCAATGAATAATTGAAACCCCATTAAAAGGTAATTAATTTTCTTCAAATAAAATAACCATTTTATCAAAAAACTCACTTTTATTAACTATAAATTCATAAAATATTGTGAATATTATTTCCCTTGAAAACAAAATTGGAAACATAAAAAGGAATCATCAAGAAAAATAACGCACAAGATGTAAGGAAAACCCATTAATGTCATAATTGTTAAAAATATATGTTGCTTTCAAACATTTTGTAAAATGATTTAAATTTGAATCATTGGGAAAAAAATGGAAATTTATTTTTTAAATACATTTAAAATAAGTTCAAATTATAAGTAACATATCTTTAGTGAATCATTTTTTTTATAAAATATCATTTTTCAAAACATTTTAGAAAACATGTATATAGAGGAGAAACATACTAGATCTAAAAAAATACAAGATCAGTATCACCTGCAAATATCTTTCCTTGTTTTTATTTTTTAAATAATGGATGAAATAGATCCAAAAAGGTTAACCACATTAACAAATATTCGATAATAAAGGTATGCGTTTCAATAAAACAAGAAAATATGTTTTCCTCAAATGGAACCTTGAACAAAAAAAATCTCCAAATGAAGGATATTGTAATATAAATCCTTTGCCAATTTGGTATACTTAAATAATAATCATCATGAATGAATAACTTAAAATGATACGTTAAACTAGTACTCACCTGTACGTTCGCATGGAAATATGGTTCAATGCTTATTTTAAAGAGGAAAAAAATATATTTCAATGATTATAAAGAACATGAATATTCAATATATTGAAATCAATATATTGCAATACTTAATATTGGAATACAATTCAACAAAATATAGAGACATCATTATGATAGTAGAAAACAATTTGGATAAATACATTTGAAAACATATAAGATAATATATAAGAAATAAAGAATTATTTTCAGCATGGAGAGTTGAAATACATGAATGAAAAGAACATTCAAATGGACAATTGAAATTCTAAATATACAAAAAATTATTAATGTTGTATTTGTAGAACTATATCAATCATTGAAAGTAATGTACCATGTCCTCAACAAACTTATCTTTAAGCATCACTTATTGAAATAGGAGAATCCACAACACATGTTGATGAAACATCATCAAGAATATGTAGAATATATTTACAAAATTATAAGGATTCAAAGCCAAAGACAATCGGTTGTTATAGTGGAACAAAATCATACATGAAAATGATTTGTTTAGGGGTTACCATAGCTAGAAGTAACTGAAATCCTGGAACTGAGGTGGTTTTGTGGTGTTGAGGTTAATCCAATGTAAATGTATAGTTACCATAGATACCAGCTACAAAACCGACAAGCGGAAGGTGTTTAGAATGGAGAAGATAGTAACCGCAAACCAAATGTGAAATCAATGGAACTTGGGAGGAGGAGAGATAGGGATTGGATATATAGAATGTTGTTGTATAAAGAATAGTACTAGGTCAATGATGAATTAAAAAAAAGAGGTGCATGAACCATTAGAGGAGATTGAAGGGAATCACGGGCATGGACCCAAGAAGTAATATCAAAATAGTTGTAAAAGTTTCTTAAGACATCATCACAATATTAATAAATAGAAATTTTTTATAAATCGAAATACAAATTTATTTATACCATTGAGAAATATTATATATGAAGTGATAGACTTCACAGTGATCAACATTGCTCCTAGAGAGCCACTCCTTGGAAATTGGATTAATATTATGTTCGTCCTAACACAATGGTGAAACGATTATTTGTGATCAATAATGAATAATACATAAATACAACACTGAGAAAAAAAACATGTTTTGGTTGTATTAATGTCCTCAAAGAAGAAATTTGTGAAAGATAGATGAAATTAAAGCATTATGCATTCAATCTAATGAATTAAGATATATCGCAAGGACAATGAGAAAATGATCACAAAAACAGAAACACAGTAAGGAGAAAAATATAATCTTTCAAGTGAAATATATGAATAATATATTAGGGTTGATTATCCCTATTTTTTTCTTCGCGAGATTTTTGTCTATAGGACTCAGCCTTTCATCAGTAGAATTCTGCCCTTAGATTCACTCCTTAAAAATGAAATCGCTCAAAAACAACTTCACCTATCCAAACGACTAAAAAACAAAAAATAAATTCCAACATAAGTTTCATATATTTTATTCTTTCCACACTACAACCAATAATGGAACAAATAGAAACCTCCTAAACAAAACGTGAAAGAATAGAGCAGAATGGCTAAATGATTTCAGTTGTTCACAATCATATGATAACCTATAGAACTAAATTATTCTCCCTCATGGTGCATGTTATTGGTCCAAACAAAATATCGATCATGAATTATGAGTTCCCTCCAAAATATAACCCCAATGATGTCCAAATAGTAATGAAACTAAGAAAGGAGTTATGGTAGAAAAAATCAATCTCGTGATATTACTACCAAGGAAAGCCAATTAAAAACAATTCATTCAATAAAAACATATTATCGAAAGTATTCATCAAAGACTATTTTATTCCTTACTTAATTCTTAATGAATGCTGAAGAGAAGAAGATTTAGTCAAATTATAGTTTTAGAGGATTTAGTAATTGGGAATTAGGTATACGAAATGAAATCCAAATGTAAATAGTAGAATAATATATGACTATATGAATACATATAGAAAATTAACCTACAAGGAACTCATTCTGAGGATTTATTGACAATTATATGTATAAAACCCATAGCCAACAATAAATATATTAACTATTTCATGGGATATAATAACCTTTTTTTCTAAGTTGAATCCCCTCTAAAAAAAAGATTAATTAAATTCATGATGACTATAGAAGAAAATATCAAACATACCAAATATGAGGCATGCACTAATGGTCCAAAAATACCTGAAAATACATTAAACTATATATTATAAAATGAAAATGTTAAAATAATGGCAGGAATAAAAAATTGACTATAAGTAATAAATATTTAGTGATATTAACTTCAAAAACTAAATGCTTTACTTTTTGTTGTGGCATTAAAGTATGATCTCATAAACCATTAATGAAACAAATTGAGAAAACAATGATTCTGTCAGTGTCTTAATATACAGTCAACGCCTTAAATACAGTAAACAGTGTGTCATTAAATGAAATTGGTAAAATAATGGTAGGAAGAATTTTTTTTGTTAGTATGAAAAATTTAGTGATATTATCTTCAAAAACATAATGCTTTACATGTCATTTGTCACGAACAAGCCGGGTCGCCATCCGACCCAGTGCCCGACCCGGTCCGCGGCAAGGCCCGAAGGGCGTTTTTGATCCCCACGGGCTGACACAAGTGCCCGAGTAACAAGAGTAACCTATAGGAACGGTTTACCCAAAATAGTATACACAAACACTAACAAGATAATAAAATGAAACTAGGAAATTGACAACCAACCAGTCCATTGAATTGAAATCAAATTTAAAGGATTACAACTAGAGCCAACGTCCCAAAAATAAATGAAAACAAAAGAGACTAAAACTCTAACTCAAACCTCCAAGCGACAAGAGTGGTGTAACATCCACACGCCACAACACCAACCTGCACGAGAAGACCATCAACGACCAGAACCACCATCGTTGAGCACGATGTCACAACCTAGAATACACAGGAAACAAAATCTACATACACCCAAAGGTGTATGTAGGGTGTGAGCCAAAATCCCAGTAGGACATCACCCAATAAAAAGGTTCCATGCCATAGCATAAAAAAGACAATTCAATGTGCTTATTCAAAATTATACTTTCTAAATGCTTTTAAAGAAAATATTTACAAGCCAAACGCTAAAGGAAAACACTAAAAAGAACTTGTTTCACAAACACGATTTTTAAAGAGGAAGAGAAAAGTTCATTATGGGCACACACACACATACTCACACACACACACACACATACTCCCCCACACACACACACACAATCCCACCCATGTGGTCCTCCATATGCCAATGGAAGGCACCACGCCATAGATGGTATAACACTATGGGTACATCCCCTAAGGTTCATCTAGCTCAAGTGGGACCCTAGAACCTCGTGTCTCGGTGAAACGTGGCTTAGAAACCACGACCCTCAGAAGTGTGTCTTAGAAGACCACGACCCTCAGAAAACGTGGATTAGAAGGCCACGAACCTCAGTCATAACATGTTTAGTTAGTGTTGTAATCGTCAATCAAGCTAAGTGAGATAGGGACGATACCCATCCGGCTCACTAGCACACTAGTTCTAGTCTGCCCACCAAGATACCCAGGGTTTTCCCTTGTGCTCAATCAAGTTTCACATTCACATAATGTATATCACTTTCACATATCTCGAACCAAACAAAAAATTACACATACACGTCACCGTTTGCATACCCAAACACTATTAAAAAAACACACGTACACCAAAACCATTTTATCACATAGTTCAAATCACTTAAGTGACATGATAAACTATTTAAACAATTAGAAGAACATTTCAAAGTAGCACAATAAGAGTTTGCACACGAGACACGTCCAATTTCACATGTAAGAATACCTTTAAAAACATAACACACACATAATTCTTTCAAACACAACTCCCGCTCTCCACATATAATTTAATAAGTGTAATTAACAATTTATAAAACAATTAAAAATTAGAAAGCAAAGGTTTTTACCAGAACGAAGAACTTGATTTCATATACGAACGTCACTTTAAAACCAAAAGTGCAGATTATACAAACTAAAACATGTTTTCACATTGTTCAATCCATTTTCAATTTAATTCCAAAAGTACGCGACACGGCAAACACACCCAAAGTGACTCATTTCCATTGAAAATCTACATTTAATTACACAGACACATCAAAGAACTTGAAAACACATTTCAAAACTTCCAAACAACCTTGAAAACCTTCCCAACCATATTCTGCATCTCAAACGACACTTAATTAAATAATTTCTCAATTGATAAAACATCACATATGCATACCACAAGGCCTCACTTTAAAAAACACAAATTTTTAAATTCCAGAACCATTTGAAAATCAATTTCACATCCCAACCCTTCTAAAACCTCATTCGCACCCCTAAAATACACCAAAGGTTCATAATAAAGATTAACACGTCAAAATAGTTTACCTTATATTGAAAAACTTAGTTTAATATCATCTGTACCTCAAGCGTTCTTGAAAACACAATTTTCACACCTTAAACAATTAACTAAAATGCATCTGAAAATTTCAACAACACAACGCACATGAAAAACATTTGCATTTACATAAAAACAACTCAAATTCATCAATATGCATATCGAAGCACGTCTAATAATAAAATTCTCATCATGAAATTTATCATTAGAACACATTATAATTTAATTAATGAGAAATATAAATTATCTAAAGATGGTATGGCATGGAACCACCTACCCTGGCACTGAATTTTTCAACAAATTGGTGCAAAACTCTAATCGTGCTACGAACGCACCATGCAAGGGTCAAATTGAACTCTAAAACAATAATTCAAACCAAAATTAATTAAAAAGGAACCCTAAAAGACCTAACCCTCTGGAGAAAAAAAACATAACAAGGTGCAAAGAAAAGAGGGAAGGAACCAGGTGCGGCGTGCGTGGAATGGGAGAGATGCTCCGGTGGAGGATCCGAAGCCACACCAGCCAGCAAGAGGGGAGGCGCCGAGGCAAGCCGAGGCTAGCAGGGTGCGATGGCAGATGGATACAAGAGGGGAGGGTCGTTCATCGGAGGTGCTGCCTGGAAGGGGTGGTCTGGCGGCTGGCCGAGGAGGGTACGAGCGGCTCAAGCGGAGGTGCGGGAAAGCATAGGTGAGGGCGAACATGGTAGACGAGTGGGGTTGCGCTTCGTCCAGGCCGAGTGGGGGAGGCCGCCGGATAGGAGAAGAGGGGGGTGGTGTGCGGGCTGAAGAGAGAGCAGTGGGTTCGGCACAAATCATGGTGCTGGAGGTGTCTTCCCAGGACGACACAGGAAAAACCCTAGGAGGGGGTGAGGGGTCCTCAACGGAGAGAAAAATAATGGGGTATGGGGGTGCTAAGTCCCAACGCAGCAAAGAAAGAAATAAAACAAAAATAAATAAATAAAGAAAAGAAAAATAAATAAATAAAAAGAAAACCAAAATAGATGGTAATAATAATTATAATAATAGGAATAAACATAACATGATATAAATAAACATAATAAGCTTAACATAATTTAATAAAATGAAAGTCAATCAAATTAACTTAATAATAATATACCTTATATTAATTAACATAGTGAACATATTAATGAAAATATTAATAATAATAATTGTAATGATAATAATAATAATTACAATTTTCATTATCATTAAAATAATTATTTAAACTTCATTTGATTATATTTATTTTTAAAGAGTCGGGCAACTACGCAGTTACTCTGCGCGGCCCATAATTTTTTTTACAGAAAGATGATGATATAATTAATAAACACAATAAAATAATCATATTTAATACATTTTTATTTAAATCTTTTGTTAACCAATTAACTTAATTAATTTTATAATTAATTAATTAATTGTGCACTGAGCAGGTAGTGCAGTTTACTGGGTGAGGTCGTGCGGCGACCGTAGTGAGGTCGCACGGCTTCGAACGTGATGCGCTGGACACACTCAAGACCATTACAATCGTTTTTACTTAAAAACCTCAAATTTTATGTCGGGCTTTACCCTGGATTGCCCGATGCAGAGAAAAATAAAGAAAAACATATTTAATGATGACGGGTGTGACAATTCTTCCCACCATAAAGATTTCCATCCCCGGAAAGCCACAACTAAGGCTGAACCCAAAAAAACATTGTTACCCCACTAAGGCTCAAAGAGTATCCCCACAAACAACAAGCGAGATGAGGCAATGACATCGTGCTCAGAGAAAGTGACTCAAACGAAAACCTCAAGAAACACGTAAAAGGGCTTTCTGATATGTGTCTCCCTCCCCAAGGAGCTAGAACGCCTCTAGTTGATTGATCAAGGAAAACGACTCTCACACCCGCGGAAAAATCAACCTCACGAGATGAAATAACTCAAACAGTATTAAACAAAAACCACATCATTTGGTTAGAATGGTCTAACCACATCCAAGAAACACTCTTATCACTTATAATCAAGCCATATTTAAATAAAGAAGTAGAAGATCAGAATGTGGAGGCCTGAGGGGCTCCCCACCCTAAGGAACCCACTGACGCTCGTGACGAGACTGGAAAACCAACACAGGGAGGTTCGAGCGGACTCCCTTCCGTTAAAGAAAAGTCCAACACTGATTAATTTTAGAGACATTCGTGCGAGACCCAATGTGGGTCTCCCCACCATTAAGAACCTACTGACACCCAAGGAGGGATTAGAAAACCAACATAGAGAAGTCTGGGCGGACTTCCCACCATTAAGAAAAGGCCAACACAAAATTATATTAGAAGCCTTTGTGCGAGACCCATCATGGATCTCGCCGCCATCAGAACGAATAGAGGATGCAGAACTTTGAGAAATTCTCGATGGTGACCAAACACCCCACCACAAGGGGCAGGGAGGGAGGGGCCCGACTACCGGGGCGTCAAAAGCATAACCCAAAACAAACCAGCATTTTCACAATCCTAGATAAGAATTATTCAAATTTGATATTTATTTACCCAACATACTTCCATAAGAACCACTAAAGCGATTACATCCAGTGGGACGCAACCCCCAAGAGTTTTAAGGAAACGAGACGAACACGCCCCCACATGGTCATGAAAACCTTATGCAACCAGACGATTTGTTTGAAACGGAACAACCGTAGAAAACAAATTAAGAGGCTTTCACTTTCAACACCAATGATAGAAATAAAGTTGGGGTCCCCAACACTCCCGGGGTTCCTGACCACGTGCCAGCTTCACTCTGAGGCCTTTGGCTGGAGTCCTAATGTTTGAAGCATCTCCTGCCTCGCAGTCAGGTATTGAGGTCTCCTGAACGGAGCTTCTCCTTTTTGGCATCGCCCGCAACCACACTACAACCGAGACAGCACCAGCAAACACATCACATTACGACATCCAACTCATCATACACGGAACATTCACCAACACAAGATCTGAAATGGGGCATTCACATCACCCTTTGTCACACTGGATGAGAACACGTCACCACAAATCGCCACCTGAACATGACCATTGCTGTTGAGAGGAACATTATACGGAGAGGGAGTTCAAACTGAGTATTAAACAACACGCGACTCCTGCAATTGATCGTAGCATCCCCATGTGACTAGGTCTGCCACACTAGTGGTCTAACGTATACCCTTTCTTAAATGAAACAAACAAAGGACCAAAGGTCATTTAGACTAGTGGCCCACACCGACCACTCTAAGCCGCTTCCACTTTTTCCCCACTGGAATCACCTTTACCATTTCAAAACAGAAATTTCAAATTTATGTGGTCAAACATCACCCTTGACAGTCAAAGATAAATTACACTGCAAGACGTCACCGAACATGACCCTTGCAACCGATGAAAATACCACAAAGCCCTTCAAGACACTGGTCAACACTGAAAATTCTAAACCGCCTTTAACTTTCCCCGCTTTAATTTCTTTCACTACTTCCAAGGGGACCCTTAGACACAATGATGTCAACTTCATACACGATGAGTCAGAAAACTCAAAAAGGCCAGAACTCTCTTCATCTCCCCTCGCATCTGTCATTCTGCTGCAAGAGGATCCGTTTAACTAGAAGAGAAAGGAAAACACTTAACACTATGACTCAAAAGGGAGAGTCCTCACATTAATCAACTGGAGGGCTGGCCAACAGTGGATTAACTGTGGCCATGCTTCAACCACATATTAATTCTTTATGGGGGGGAGTGCACTAGTCAAAAAAGAAAACCATGGACCCGACCAAACCGGTTCAGTGGTCAAGACATACCAGAAGTGCACACTAAACGTGCGGGGGAACCGCTGAAAGGGCTTCCCGAAGAACTTTCAAAAGAATTCACTAAATACATGAAAACATACCAACTTAAAAATAAGAATGCAAAATCGAGACACAAATCAGTCAAAAAGGATTCTTGGCTCGAAACGCCTCACATCCAACCATGCAAAAATACAAGGACACACCACACAATCACCGGTTATTTAAAAACACCAAATTTTACTTTATCAATTTTGTTTTTGAAAAGAACGAATCTAGTGGGTTGCACAAACACCAATGGTGTCCCATGGGCCTTGCACACGCACGTTCTCGTGCCACATCGTCACCCACCTCATGTCCATCAAGGCACTCATCTGCTCGTGCCATTAACCATTTCCTTTTCCCCTATACACTCATGTCTGTGGTTTCCCACGAGAACGCCAAGGATTAAAATCAAACCATTCCATTTTTTCAGAACCAAAACATCCAACCCACACCTTCCAAACCTCACACACCATTTCATTTTTAAAGCGCTTCATTTGAAAACATTTTTTCCAGGACCAAAACATTTTTACCTGAAAACCAAATCTCCACGAATCCAAAACAATGAGTCGAGAAACAACACAAGAGAAAACTTGTGTCAGCGGGTGGATGGAAAGTATGGTTGGCAGCCACATGCCAGTCATGCCGCTGGCACGGTGGGAATTCTAGGACAGCGTCCCCGGCTCCACATGGCTTGCCAGACCCTGCGAGCTCACTAGGACCGCTGACCTTACCCCTTTCCATTTCCATTAGACAAGATTAACCACAAGGACCAAAAACTCAGACAAACCCCAACATACCTTGGTAACTTGAGTCCCACCACGAGGTGTGCTGGCCAGGCACCTTACTCGTAGCCAGGACGTTGAGTCCCGACAACCTTAACTCAAGTCCACCGTGACTCTATCCCAAAAGAAAATGACCCAAGAGAGCAAACCTTTCCCTCTGATACCATTTTGTCACGAACCATGCCGGGTCGCCATCCGACCCGGTGCCCGACCCGGTCCATGGCAAGTCCCGAAGGCCGTTCCCGATTCTCACGGGCTGGAACAAGTGCCCGGGTATCAAGAGTAACCCGTGGGAATGGTTTACCCGAAATAGTATACACAAACACTAACAAGATAAAAAAATATGAAACTAGGAAATTGAAAACAAACCAGACCATTGAACTGAAATCAAATTTAAAGGTTTACAACTAGAGCCAACATCCCAAAATTAAACAACAACAAAAGAGACTAAAACTCTAACTCAAACCTCCAAATGACAAGAGTGGTGTAGCATCCGCACGCCACAACACCAACCTACACGAGAAGACCATCAACGAACAGAACCACCATCGCTGAGCACGATGTCACAACCTGGAATACACAAGAAACAAAATCTACCTACACCCAAAGGTGTATGTATGGTGTGAGCCAAAATCCCAGTAGGAAATCACCCAATAAAAAGGTTCCATACCACAACATCAAAAAGACAATTCAATGTGCTTATTCAAAATTATACTTTCGAAATGATTTTAAAGAAAACATTTACAAGCCAAATGCTAAAGGAAAACACTAAAAAGAACTCGTTTCACAAACACAATTTTTAAAGAGGAAGAGAAAAGTTCATTATGGGCACACACACACATACTCACACACACACACACACATACTCCCACACACACACACACACACACACTCCCACCCAAGTGGTCCTCCATATGCTGACGGAAGGCACCATGCCAAAGATGGTAGATCACTATGGGTACATCCCCTAAGATTCATCTAGCTCAAGTGGGACCCTAGAACCTCGTGTCTCAGTGAAACATGGATTAGAAACCACGACCCTCAGAAGCGTGGATTAGAATACCATGACCCTCAGAAAATGTGGCTTAGAAGGTCACAACCCTCGGTCATCACATGTTTAGTTAGTGTTGTAATCGTCAATCCAGCTAAGTGAGATATGGACGATACCCATCCGGCTCACTAGTACACTAGTTCTAGTCCGCCCACCTAGATACCCAAGGTTTTCCCTTGTGCTAAATCAAGTTTCACATTCACATAATGTATATCGCTTTCACATATCCCGAACCAAACAAAACATTACACATACACATCACTGTTTGCATACCCAAACACCATTAAAAACACACGCACACCAAAACCATTTTATCAGATAGTTCAAATCACTTGCGTGACTTGATAAACTATTTAAACAATTAGTAGAACATTTCAAAGTAGCACAATAATAGTTTTCACATGAGACATGTCCAATTTCACATGTAAGAATACCTTTAAAAACTTAACACACACATAATTCTTTCACACACAACTTCTGTTCTCCACATATAATTTAATAAGTGCAATTAACAATTTATAAAACAATTAAAAATTAGAAAGAAAAGGTTTTCACCAGAATGAAGAACTCGATTTCATATATGAACGTCACTTTAAATCCAAAAGTGAAGCTTATACAAAATAAAACATGTTTTCCCATTGTTCAAACCATTTTCAATTTAATTCCAAAAGTACACAACATGGAAAACACACCCAAATTGACTCATTTCCATTGAAAATCTAAATTTAATTACACAGACTCCTCAATGAACTTGAAAACACATTTATCAACTTCCAGAAAACCCGAAAAACCTTCCCAACAATATTCCACATCTCAAACGACACTTAATTAAACAATTTCTCAATTAATAAAACATCACATATGCATACCACAAGGCCTCACTTTAAAACACACAAATTTTTAAATTCCAGAATCATTTGAAAATCAATTGCACATCCCAACCCTTCTAAAACCTCATTCGCACCCCTAAAACACACCCAAGGTTCATAATAAATATTAACACATCAAAATAGTTTACATTATATTGAAAAACTCAGTTTAATGTCATCCGTACCTCAAGCGTTCTTGAAAACACAATTTTCACACCTTAAAAAATTAACTAAAACGCATCTGAAAATTTCAACAACACAACACACATGAAAAACATTGGCATTTACATAAAAACAACTCAGATTCATCAATATGCATATCGAAGCACGTCTAAAAATAAAATTTGCATCACGCAATTTATCATTATAACACTTTATAATTTAATTAATGAAAAATTTAAATTATCTAAAGATGGTATGGCATGGAACCACCTACCTCGACACTGAATTTTTCCACAAATTGGTGCAAAACTCTAATCGCGCCACGAACACACCATGAAAGGGTCAAATTGAACTATAAAACATGAATTCAAACCAAAATTAATTAAAAAGGGACCCTAAAAGACCCAACCCGCTGGAGAAAAAAACAAAACAAGGTTAAAAGAAAAGAGGGAAGGAATTGGGTGCGGCGTGTGTGGAAGGGGAGAGATGCTCCGGTGGAGGATCCGAAGCCACACCAGCCAGCAAGAGGGGAGGCTCTGAAGCAATCTAAGGCTAGCAGGGTGCGGTGGCAGATGGATGCCGGAGGGGAGGGTCATTCACCAGAGGTGCTGCCTAGAAGGGGTGGTCTGGCGGCTGGCTGAGGAGGGTACCAGCGACTCAAGCGGAGGGGCGGGAAAGCAGAGGTGAGGGCGAACGGGGTAGCCGGGTGGGGTTGCGCTTCGACCAGGCCGAGAGGGGGGGCCGCCGGATAGGAGAAGAGGTGGGCGGTGTGTGGCCTCAAGAGAGATCAGGGGGTTCAGCAAAAATCATGGCACCAGAGGTGTCTTCTAAGGACGGCGCGGGAAAAACCCTAGGAGGGGGGAGGGGACTTCGACGGAGAGAAAAAAAATAGGGTATGGGGGGCTAAGTCCCAATGCAGCAAAGAAAGAAAAACCCAAAAACAAATAAATAAAATAAAAATATATAAATAAAAAGAAAACCAAAATAGATGGTAATAATAATAATAATAATTGGAATAAACTTAACATGATATAAATTAACATAATAAGCTTAACAAAATTTAATAAAATTAAAGTCAATCAAATTAACATAATAATAATATACCTTATATTAATAAACACAGTGAACATATTAATGAAAATATTAATAATAATAATTGTAATGATAATAATAATAATTACTATTTTTATTATCATTAAAATAATTATTTAAACTTTATTTGATTATATTTATTTTTAAAGAGACACGCAACTACGCAGTTACTATGCGCAGCCCATAATTTTTTTTATAGAAAGACGATGATAATATTAATAAACATAATAAAATTATCATCTTTAACACCTTTTTAGTTAAATCTTTTGTTAACCAATTAACTTAATTAATTTGATAATTAATTAATTAATTATGCATCAAGAAGGCAGTGCGGTTACCCGGGTGAGGTCGTGCGGCGACCGTAGTGAGGTCGCATGGCTTAGAACGTGATGCATTGGATGCACTCAAGACCATTACAATAGTTTTTACATAAAAACCTCAAATTTTAAGTCGGGATTTACCCCAGACTACCCGATGTAGAGAAAAATAAAGAAAAACTTATTTAAAGATGATGGGTGTGACATCATTGTTACATTAAAGTAAGATATACTAAACCATTGATGAAATTTTTTGAATATAATGATTCAGTAACTATAGTAATATACAGTTAATGCCTTAAAAATTTAGAAAAGGATTACCCCATAATGAATATATAGTAATGATATCAATTAAAAAGATGAAGGATATATATATTTCAAAAGAAGAATATATAGTAATGATATAAATTAAAAAGTAGAACATATAGTTACAGACAATTAGAATGTGTTATTGAAATATTTCATGAGGTTGAATGATACCAATTTCAAATAACGTTCCCTGATAAGGATAATTAATTGATTTTTTTAACTCTATTTCAGCCATTCCAAACTGAACCCAAAAAGAAAATTCATAATTTTATGAAGACCAGAGTAAAAAAATGCATAAAATTTAACGTACCTAAAATAAATGACCCCTCACATAGAATCATTGTACACATAAAATGCCCAATTTATAGTCACTAAACTGGAACAACCATCATTGGCCTGATCAATGTGATAAAAAGACAATGTGTTTGTCCACCACTTTTCTTCTTTTTGTACTGTCAAATTAAGAATAAGTATAGAATAAAGGTGTCTTAAATTCTTAAAAAATTGGAATTGGAATAATAGATGGTAGGATGAAACCAGCTCTATTGACCACCAGCTGTCAGCTTAGATGATATTTCAAGATGAATGAGCAGAGGAGAATCTTAGAAATCTTAATAAAAGTTGAGATTCTTTCAATTATCTTGCATGAATTCAGGTAAATAATGAAATATTTACCTCCAGATAAAATAGAATTTCATGTGTATATTCCATTTTTCAACTTTAGATCAATGATTGAAGCACCGTACAAAAAAACCCAAAAAAAATAACAGTGAATGGTGAAATTGAAGGGATTTTATCCACAATGGTGAATTCTTCAATCTGGAAGGCGGGATGTGGAATCTTACTTGGTATTTTTTTTGAATCTATAGTTTACAGCGCTCAAATGAAATCTACATGGATCAATAAAACTAGTACCACCTCTTATAGTCAAATTGGAAACCACATGACATTACATGGTTAGGAATTCTATGTATATGTATATATATTGAAATGATACATAAAAAAGGATACTTATTACATAATATAACAGATATATTGAAACCAAATATTAATGTTATGAAAGTAGAACATAATAATATGTCAGAAATTCAATTTGCACATTAATTTTTCTAAAAAATTCCATTCTAGAGATAGTAAAATATACATGAAAATGTTCACTACATACTAACAGTGAACACAACATTCCAACCATGAAGAAATAGTGAATTTAACATACTAACTGGAAACACGTATGTAGTTTATTGGAAATATTAAAAGTGTACAACATGACAATAGTGAATGGAAACATATATACAATGACAAAAAATATGTTCACAACCTAAGTTCACTGAGACATTCTATAAAGGATGTTAAATGTAATCTACTCCAAGCCTGAACAAAATAATTAGGGAACCTTGATCCCTTACCATCATCGTAAATCTGTATAGCACACACCATTTAGTCAAAAAGAAAAAATTCCTCTTGAACATTATTACATACCTCATCATATCTTCGACGGTCTGCAACAACTAGTTTACTGCAACTTAGCAGGATATCTTACTATGTCCTTCGTAATAATGGAGACACCTATGGCTAGTAGTGGAATATAGAACATCATAATAATAGTATGGATAAAAATTCAGGGCACTGACTAGTGTAGGGTTTACCTAATAAATTAATTCTCTGATTAATGTAGGATTTACCTCAATCACTACTCTTATCAGGGTAGTTTGATAGAAATCATTCAGTACTTCTATCATTCTCCATTAATCGCACAAATTATTTGAGATCAATTACATTGAATCTAAATAGTCATATAGCATTATAGTTTTTGAATCAAACCTTAAAGACACTTCATTCTCAAAAAAGACCAAACAATGAAGAAGAATAGTCTAAATACAATGAAAAAACTAACCGTGAATACAAATTAACAGTAAATAAAACATATCAACGTTTAACAAACAAACAGCAAATAAAACACATTAACAATGAACAAACTAACAATGAATAAAATATTCTTAATGTGTATAAAATCACATATATAGTGGAATCAATTTGCAGTGAATGTAACATATTAATTGTGAACACAACATACTAATAATGGACACATCATTTGAAATATTATCCAACAGTGAACATAACATAGTAAATGGAAATAGTTATATAGTTTATTGGAAATATTGGATGTGCACAACATGATAATAGGGACTGGAAACATATATACTATGAAAAAATTCTAGGTTCCCAACTGGAGATCATATATATAGTGTATTGGAAATATTAGAAGTGCACGACATGACAATAGTGAATGGAAATATATATACAATTCACAAAAACTGGGTTCCTAACCTGAGTTCACTGAGGAATTTTATAAAGCATGTCTAGTGAAATCAACTCTAAGCCTGTTCCAAAGCATCGGAGAACCTTGAGGCCCCGTCATCATCATAAATCAGTGTAGTAGGTAGCATGTAGTCAGAACGAAGAAATTCCTCTTGACCGATGCTACATACCTCATAAGATGTTCTATAGTTAGTAATATCCTGGCTACTACAACTTAACAGGGAAGAGTACTATGTCATACCTAATAATGGAGACACCTAAGACCACTAGTGGAATATACAACATCATAATAACAGTATGTCCTGATATTATGGGTTGTGATAAGTGCATGGTTTACCTCATCATTTAGGGCTCTGATTGTTGTAGGAATTACATTATTCACGGATCTTATCAGTGCATTTTGATGTCAATCATTTAGTACTTCCATTATTCTCCATCAACCACAAAAATGATTTGAGATCAATAAAACTGAATCTCAATAGTGATATAACATTATTGTTTTAGAATAAAAACATAAAGACACTTTATTCCATAGAAAATACCAAACCATGAACAAACTCACAGCGAGTACAATGAAAAAACTAATAGTGAATACAAACTTACAATGAATAAAACATATTAACATTGAAAAAAACTATTAATAAAACACATTATCATTGAACAAAGTAATGGTGGAATATAGAGCTCGAGGTTGTTTAGAAGTGCATGGAGGTTACAAAAAAGTAAATAAAAGTTTACTATAGATATTGGAAATTAAAATCAGAAACTGATGGTGGAGTCAGAATCCATAGAAGTTGGGAAGGTGGTGTAGGTGGAGGTGGAGAAGACGAAGCAGGAAAGGAGGATGATGGTGATGGTGGTGATGTACGTGGATGCCTTAGGCTAAGATGGAGGTGTAAATGCAAGCGTCAGAGGGAGAACATGAGATGCAGAAACCCCAGTTGGTGAGGAGGGAAAACATGAGCAACTAGGGGAGAACACGATTAGTGAAAACCCTAGATGGTGCCGTGGGAAAATGAAAGTAGTGGAGGGATACAATCTGGATTTTGGAGTGGGGGAAACCAATTTGACAATGCAAGTAGAGGATGGAGAATGCAAGGAGAAAAAACATAGGAGCGGTAGAGAAAAAACAATAGTGTCCAAGGGATAATGTGAGCGGTGGAATCTCTAGATGTTGCGAAGGGAAAACACGATCCGCAGAGGGAGACAGTTAGGAGTTTGAAGCGGCAAAACTTGTTTTGGGTGACATGGAATGTAGGAAGAAATGGAGCGTGGAGGGTGGTAGGGAGGACATGTGGTAGGAGGAAAAACCAAAGATTAGTATTTTTAATAAATATCACTAACATAATTATTTTCATGATATAACATGTTAAATGTCATTATATACACCTCATAAAAAAATATAAGTGTATAACATAATATATTTCCAAAATAAGAAAATTTGACATGAGAAACTTTTATAATGATCATAACATTGAAGTGAGAATTTATCATTGAATAATTTATGTGTATAAAATTTAAACAAAAATAAAATAATTTTAAGTGCCGAATAATATAATAAAAATCCATTACACACGTAATATTAGAATATCAGAGAAAATGAAGATGTAATATAACCCAATGAAATGAAATTGAGTTATGAAATTATTTAACATTGGTAACTTTCAAGTAAAATATCCTAGGATAAAATAATTATAATTGAAACAGAAAATACCATGAAATAATTGGTATTCAGGAAATTAAATGATATAGGGGTAGTGTATACACCATATAAATAACATATACTCATAACATTACAATATGACATAACAAAATGAAATTGAGATGAAGCCCCTTATTTCTATGGTAATCTCTGCATCAAAACCTCATATTGATTTATAAATCTGAATAATTTTCTTGAAAATAATCTTAAAATACATTTATGGTCATTATATAAACCACAAAAAATCATGTGGTGAACATGGATTATTCCTAAAAAAAGGGACTAAAAACCCTTACCTTGAGTCTAGAATTTCCACGTGTGTCTTTTAACTCGTGTATAATAAGATTATATTAAATAATTTTTTATTTTGAAAATTTTCTAGTTGTATAATTTCTAATTAAATAGTATATTTCCATTATTTTAATTGTATATTTATATAAATAATCGGTTATATCTACGTCTGGTGTTTTGAGGACGTTTGGTTCATTATTTCAAAATAGATTTGGTGTATCGGTCGTGGTCAAAGGGTTCATTGTTTCAACATATGTAGAATAATAATCAGTAAATAATTATAATATTTAATCATCCATTATACATTTAAAACCAATCATGAATTACTATTATGAAAAAAGATCCATATTACGATCATAGAGATGGTAATTCATATATATGCATGAGTAATGTTTCCAGTTTTCAATGATATTTATTGAAAGAAGGTATGAATAATTTAATCATTATATAATGATAATAATATCATAAGTACAATATTATTTCTTTAAATATACCTATAAATGTAATCTATTTTATTTAGTGATGAAAAAAGAGACACAATATTTTGTTTAGGAGGTAGTCCACACATAAATAAGAATGATGTTATCATTTTTTTAGTGTAAGAAATAAAATGGTATATTATGTTTTAAAAATGATACATATTTCATGACTATGATAATTATTTAATTAATATCACATATATTCATTAATTTTATCCATTTTCCTTCCATGTAAAGCATTATTAAAAAATAAATCACATCACTTCGCCCTATAGTAGTCTGCCACACACACATTCAACATTATCGTATCCCCAACCGAATGAAAATTAACGATGTATATGTGATATACTGAATTAATAAGTATAAATTTTTTACAAATATCATAAATATATATATATATACACACATTCAATTCATCATTATAACAAGTTGTGAGAGGTGATAATTGAAAAAATGACATCGGTTCACAAGGCGGTAGTCTATTATACACACAAATGATGATTTCATTTCTCATTTTACAAAAGTAGACATGGATTTAAGATATTACATTAACATAATAAAATATTATTATATTTGTGATAATGTTATTATTATATATATAATTTAAATATATTTTAAGGATGTGGAAGAAGAAATAAAATAAAAATGCACGGTTAAGCATGATACCTCTTCTTCGGATAAATATTTTAGATAAGCATTAAAATCCTTATTAGAATGAATTTATCATAAAACCTAGGTATATAGGTTATGTGGGGGGGGGGTAATTAGAGAATGTATTTCAGCAGGTCTGGTCCAATAAAATTTTATTTTATGGTGTGAATAGTAGATAATAGGTGGTGGCCTTTTATAAGTTAGGTGAGTTGCACAATTGTAATATTTGGAAATAAAAATGTGTATGTACATTTATTAATGGCCATAAGGATTCAAAAATGACCATTATAAATTTATATAATTTTTTAGGTCTAAAAGTGTCCAGAAATTTGATTTTATATAATTTTTTATGTTATTTTAAAACATATCTGTTTAGTTAAACCTCGGGTAAACCAGTTTTCACCTTAACCGCTATAATAATATTTTATTTATTTCACTAATAATGATGGAAAAAAATTAACGTGTCCATATTTGAAAATATAAATTATTAATATTAAAACTATTGAATCCAATTTACAAAATTCAAAGAGTATATGTAGAAAGATTTTATTTAATAAAAAACTCGGGGACGCGGTGAAAAAGATTGTTTCCAAGAATTGTATTTTTCGAAAAAAAATGATTTTATATTAACTCTATGAATAATAATAATAATTTTAAGTATATAAATTAAAATTTATTGATATAATATATTTATATATATATATATTTCATTTATAATATTCAACATTATATATTATTTTAATTATTCAAAATTGAGATACATTATTCACCTTAAAACAGTTTTAAGAGAAACATGTTTTTAAACCTAAAAATAAACATATAATAAAATACAAAATAAATTTGATTCAAAAATAATTAAGGGGATTAAATATAAATAAATAATACGTATTTTAATTTAAAACATATTAAAAATATAATGATTTTTTTAAATTACTTAATTTATTAGGAAAAAATATCCTTTTTTACAAAAAATCAGTATTTTTCACTATTCATCGAAAAATCATTATTTTCCTAAAAATAAAAACATTTTACCCTAAGTTAATTTTGAGGTGATGATTTAAAAAATTAATTTCATTTTATCAAATAAATTTTATAAAATCTCTAGAATTTAATTATAATATTTCCTCACAAAAAATTATAAAAATCAATTTCAAAGAAAACTTATTTTTAATGAATAAAAATACTTTACTAAAAAATGACTGATTATTTAATAAGAATTTATAAATAAATTTATATTTATTTGAAAATTTAATTATATTTCAAAAACCAATTTATACTATTAGTACACACCAATTTAATGACTATGTTATAAAAGAAATACTTACAATAATAATATTCCATGGTTCATTTTAGAATAATGTTGTTTCTCTTACATGATATCAAGAATATCATCCTTTTTTATAATTATAGGGTGTAACATAATCTCCCATTTAATAAATTGGGACCTGTCAATTTGAACATTATATTGGTAATAAAATGTTATACATTTTAAAAAATCAATGTTGGAAACCCACATCTTAGAAAGTTTAAATAGAGAATCCTCATGAAAAGAGAGAAGTGAAAGTATGAAGGTCATCCAGAATAACACATAATAGGTTTACAAATTGGATGAGATAGGTTGGAAGTGATTTTTTGGGAATGTAAGAGGAGAATAATGTCCAAAAAATGATGGATAGTGATATAGATCATTGATCACAAGAAAGTAAATGATAATATGAAAGTCAAAAATAAAGAAACCTTAAGTCAAAGTTGTGTGAAAAAGGTCGCTGATTTCCTAAAAAATGTTGGTTATAGGAAGAAATTTTTTCCCAGATCCTTTTCTTATTTTTGATGAATTTCATACCATCTGGACTATTAAAATAATGAAATATATTTACTTTATAATTTGAAATATATTCCTTTAAACAATTTCTACTAATATTTAATCTTTTAGTCTAAACTATGAGTATTGAAGATGACTTTTTTATTCCATAAACACTAAAATCATATTTTAAAGGACCAAATTATAGTAAAATGAATAATAAATATATATTATCTATCATAAAAAATTAACCAAAAAATGGTCAGAACATAGTAATATAATTCCACGAATGAATAAACATTCATATGATGAAATAATGCATTAATATCCAAAATTCAATATAAATAACCATAGTTAAAAATTAACTAATCCATGAATAAATGACCCTATATCCAAAATAAACTTAATAACTTCAAAACTAAATAGTTTTTTAACCTCAATGTTTATATAATAAATTTCATCTTACAAGACGAAAATATAGTATTGTTCCTCTAAAATAACATTAATATCATAGTGACCAAATCAGTTTTCAATCCCATCATCATCTGCATGATAAAACATGTGTTCCCAAAACTACCTCAATATCCAATATCATATAAACCCAAAATATTATAAATTCTTGAAAACTTATGTACACAAAATGTAAAGTAATACATCAAATTAATCTGAACCTTTATATATACTTCAACATAATAAAACATATCCTAATGTGTCATTAATCACTTTAAAATCACTTCACTAAAAACCACTAAAGGGGTTTCTAAGAGTATGAAATTATAACCGGCCTTAATATTTTATACCTATTATGGTATCTATAAATCTTAATATAACCTCATATTAACACATCATAATCTCTAAAGTTACCTAAACCCTACTAAGATACTAATTATAATAACCCCAATCCAACTCTCCTATATCTGGTTCTAAAAACATGATCTTTAATTTTTTGGCTTTGATACCAATGATGGTGAACCAATTTTGACATCCCAAAACAAACTGCATCAAAAGGAAATATTTTATCACTTACATATGATGTAACTTGTATGTTAATAGTTTTATAAAATCAATAAAAACACTAACATAAGAAATACCAACATCATTAAATTATCATTTCCCCCATTTTACCCAGATTTCATTATTTCACATTAATTCATCATCATCATCTGTATGAAACCATTCTTGAAATAATTAATTTAACAACATTCATGAAAACAAGGGGAAAATGAAATGTAAAAAGGGTGAGATAAAATTCATAGTAAGGTTAAACATAAGAACTAATAAATGATTTTAATTAGTTTTCATGAGAATAACATATGATTATGATGAAATAATGAAAGGGACTAAGGGTAACATTATAATATTCATACCTATCAATACATATATTATCAAACATGAGAAAATGGAATAAGTATTTTACAAAGGCTAGTATCATCAAAATAAATAATGTGATCTAAGTGATATAAATATTGATCAAAGGAAATATTTATAACCCACAAAAAGAATAATGAAAATGTGTTAGTATCTTGGGACATCATCTTTATATCACCCATAAAAATGAAATAAGCAATATGATAAAATTATATCTCTAGATTACCCAATGCATCATAGGGATATCATAGACTCACTGATTCTTCTTTTATTAGGTAACCACCTTCCTAAGGTTTATAACATAACTATCCATCCTTGGTTTATCATAGAACCACCCATTCCAGATTTATCATAGAAACAACCATCCTTGTTTAATAACATAACCACCCTTACTTGGTTTATAATATAACCACCCATCATTATCAGAAATTTCCATGGACCTTGACATCAATAAAGTGCATATAGTATTCTTTTCTTAATAGACTCATAGAAATAACAATTATTCATTTTCAAAACTTGATGAACCCATGGAAAATAAATTTGTTCCATGAAGATAAATTCGAAACATGATTGACTTTTGTAAACAAAATGAGTTCCATGAAAATATATTTGAAACAAGATTATGCAATGGAAAAAAATCAAGTTCCATGAAAATATCATTGAAACATGAATAATCTATAAAAAAAACAGATTCCTTGACAGTCTCTTTGAAATATTCTTAACTTATGGAAGAGAAATGTGTTTCCTGAAAATATCATTGAAATAATAATAATCCATCAAGATAAATAATTAGGACATTGTGATGTCAAAATATCCTCCATTTAGCATAAGTAACATCAATGGGTTTTGTCGTTGATGAATGAAAATACAATTAAAATTTCATTAAAAATATTTTTGAGAAAAATAAACATTTCATTTTGAAAATAAATTTTCAAACCGAAATTCACTAAATATTGTAAAAAAACATTTCATTGAGAAAAACTTGTATGAAAATAAAATAAACATCAAGAAAAGTAATGGAAATGATGGTAGGAAAATCCATTCATGTTATAAATGTTTAAAATAAAAATTATTTTCAACTATTTTATAAAATTATTCATAAGTGACTCATTTGAGAAACATTTATAAATTACATTATTAAAACATTTTAAAATATTATTAAATTAAAGTTAATGTATATTTAGGAATTCATTCTTTATAAAATAATATTTTAGAAAACATTTTATAAATCAAGGATATATAAGAGAATGTTACGTGATCTAAAAGGAATTACAAGATCAGTATCACATATAAATGACTTTATGGATATTTAATTAATCCATAAGGAATAAAATGTACTAAAACATGTTATAAAAATTTATAATTATTGTATCTAAATGATATATGGTCCATTAAAATAATAGTATATTATTTCTTACAAAGGAACCTTGAACATAAACAATCTCAATAGAAAGAAGATTGTAACATTAAGCCTTTAACACTTTGGTATTCTTCAATCGTAATCACCAAGAAATAATGACATAAAATGACACATTAAATATCATGAATATAAATAGTTTCATGTCATAAAATTTATAAGGGAATTAGATACACCACATAATATAATATATGTATATAACATAATATATGTACCAATGAAAACAATTTGAAACAAGAAACCCTTACAGTGATCATAACATTGAAGTGAGAATTAATAAATGAATAGATTATGGGTATCATATTTAAATCAATATAAAATAATTTTAAATTAGTAATAATATTATATAAATTCATTACACAAATAATCTTATAATATCAATAGCGATGAAGTAGTAGAATAACCCAATGAAAAGAGATTGAGTTAAGAAATTATTTTCACTTAGTAACTTTTGATGTAAAATAAAATTTGATAAAAAATTAAAATTGAAATATAAAATATCATTTAATATGTATTATTCTAGATATTACATGTAAATTTTTCAGTATATACTTCATATTAAAATAATATGGGCATAAAAATATAATATTCCTCAAAGAAAGGAAATTGAGAAGATTTCCCTTACTCCTTTGGTAATCTCTAGATCAAAACCTCATGAAAGAGAGACCCTCGCATGGGTTAATAAATCCAAATATTTTTCATGAAAGTAGTCATGAAATAAATTCAGGGGAAGTATATACACCACATAATAATGTAACGTGTTCAATATGGCACAAGCCTCACATAATTAAAATGTGAGAAGATAATCCCTTACCTCTCGAGTCTAGACATTCCAAGTGTTTCTTTTAACTCATGTATAATAAGATTATATAAATTATTTTATTTAATATAAAAAATATATATATTTAATAACTTATAATTAAATAATCAATTAAATTTATTTTAAAAACATATTTATATACTTAATCAGTTAAGTTAATGTGGAGTGTTTTGAGAACGTTTGGTTCATTGTTTAAAAACTACTCTGTTGTGTTGACCATGTGAAATGAGGTAATTATTTAAAAATATCATGAATGAAAATAATGAAATAATTATCATATTTATTCCTAAATTATACTTACAAAATCTATCATAAAATATGATTATGAAAAATGAACTACGTTATGATCATGGTGATGGTAGGTCGTATGTACATTTGAGCAATGTTTCTATTTTTCAATGATCATTATGAAAAAAAGGTATGAATTATTTTATCATTTAATAAACATAATAATACAATTAATACCATATTATTGTTTTTAAATTAACTTAAATTTATCATATATGAAATTTAGTGATGAAAAAAATAGTTTCTGTACTTTGTGGAGGCGGTAGTCTACATGTTCGCACAAAAAACATTATCATTTTTAATGTTGAAAAAATAATTCTGGATTATTTTTGAATAAAAAAAATACTTTATTAATATCATAATTATTTCACTATATCACATATATTGATTAAATATATCATTATTAACTTTAATGTAAATTTATAGGGAAAAATGAATCACAAAGTTTTGGGAGGCGGTAACCTACCGTACACACGAACGATGTTATCATATAACACTTGGAATGAAATGTGAGAAGGTATATGTGATATCATAACTCCATTAAAATAAAAATATTACAAATATAATATATAAATTTTAAATACATAATTATAACAAACCATGAGATGTGATGAAAGAAAATGAATGACATCGGTTCGCGAGGTGGTAGTCCATCATACCCGAGAATATTGATTTAGTGCCCCGTTTTATAGAATGAAGGATGGATTTAGGTTATTGAGTTAAAATAATAAAATAAAAATATATTATATTTAATTTTTTATTATACAATAATTATTTAACAAGATTTTATGATGTTGTAAGAAGATATAAAATTAAAATGTGTGGTTATGCATGACACCTTATGTCCAGACAACTTCTATAGGCAAGAAACAAGTTCCATCATATGATGACATTAGGATCTAAAAGGGGGATCTAGGTAATTGTTATATAAGTTAAGAACGTATTAGGGTATGCTTTCTATAATCCATTTTTTTCGGAAGGTTTTTAGAGGAGTGGAGATATGGTGGCCTTTTATAATCATGGTGATTTGCACACTTGTAATTTGGGAAAAGAAAAAGGTGTACCTGAATATTTACATTGAAAAAATATTAAAAAATTGAACATTAACACTAATTAGACATGAAAATGTATAAATATTTTAATAAAATATGTTTTATATAATTTTCTAGTTCATTTTAATCATTATCTTCTTAGATTAACCCCTGAGAAACCTGGTTTCACCTCAACCCTAGTAATTAATTTTTATTATTTTCACTATTCATTATGGGAAAAATTAATTTCCTTTATTTGATAATATGAATTACATTAAATGAAAATATGAAATATTATTTAATAAATTCAATTAATAGAAGTGTAAATTTCTAATTTTAAATTAATCCCATGGACACGACGAAGAAGAGGGTTTTCAAGAAGTGTATTATTGAAGAAATATATAATTTTATATTAACTCTATGACTAATAATAATCATTGTATAAATAAAAATTAATATTTATTGATATATAATATATAAATTTATTTTAAAACATTCCTCATTAGGTATTATTTTGACTAATTAAAATTGAAATACATTATGCACATTAAAATATTTTTTTTAGAAAAATCTTTTTTAAACTAAAAATAATTTTATGCTAAAATCCAATAAAAAGTTGATTAAAAAAATAATTAAGTGGATTAAATATTAATATATAATAATTTTTATAAAATAAACTATATTCAAAATATATTGAAACTTTTAAATTAAATATTTTATTGAAAATAAATAACATTTTTTACAAAATCGATATTTTTCATTAATCAGAGAAAATCAATATTCATCAAAAAATAAAAAAACATACCATAAATGAATTTTTGTAATCCAATTTAATATTTTAATTTAATTTTTTAAAATGATTTTTTAAAAACTCAATAAATTTATTATAATAGTTTCTCACAAAAATAAACAAAGAACAATTTCCATGAAAACATATTTTTTATGAATAAATTTTATCTACTAAAAATTGAATGATTATTTACTAATAATATATATATATCAAAAATAGGTTTACACTATTCATACCCATGTATTTAGTGACTAATTTATAATATTCATATTTAAAATAATATTATTTTATATAAGATTTACTCTCAGTGTTTCATGTCATGCACACTTTTGGGAATTACATCATTTTTTAAAATATTAGGATATTACAAATTCTATTTTTTATAAAGAACAATTTTCACTAGTTTTGATGATGAATTCAATCATTACATTTTTATGCATAATATATCATTATGATTAAAATATATATCAAATAGAGGTCAAAAAAATTTCTGTAATGAGAATCTATTGAAGGAAAAATATATAATACAACCTAATGGTTTTTTAGTTTTATATGGGTCTATTGTGGTTTGATATTTGAAATGATACATTTAGGTATTCAAGTAATAATCTCAAAGTTAGAAAAAATGGTTTTATAATGGAATCAATGAGTTTGGTTTCCTTAAAAAAGAATATAAATCTTTTGTATACAAGAATACTATTGAGAGTGGAGTGTTATTTATTAATTGTATGTGGATGACATAATACTTATTTTAAATGATATCATGCCTATATATTCTGTAAAATTATTTAATGGAAAATTCCTCTTAATGAAACAAAATGTAAAAGAATCCAATATGTTGAGTATGAATATCTATTGAGTGGTATCAAAGAGTTTAATTGGACTAAGTTAATAAATATATAATATAAATGTTTTAAAGAAGTTTAGCATGGAGAACTCCCTGAAGGGTTTATTACCAGTGTTGAATGGAACAAATATAATTTATATTAATATTCCTTATAAAGAGTTAGAAAGGATAGGTAATATTCCATATGTGATCTATATAGGATCTATTATATATGACATATTATACACTCAACCAGATTTTTCTTATGCTATAATCAACACAAGTTGATAACAATCCAATATTAGTGAGAGTCAACAAATTTATGTAAAAATTATATTTAATTTCTTAATAATAATTAAGGATGTTTACAAGGTCTTTGGAGGTGAGTATAAGAATATTTTCAAGGGTTACACTAATGTTAGTTTCCAATTTTACAAAGATTATATGTGATTTCAATATGGTTTCATGTTTTTTCTTTAATAGTGGGGTCATATGTCAGATGACTTCTAAAAAATCTATTGTGGTAGAACTAACTATACAAACCCAGTTCATCACTACATTAGAAGAAATGAATGAATCTATTTGGATCAATAATTTCATAACTAAACTTGGGGTGGTTCCAAGCATTGTGGGAGAAATTTAGATTTCTTATAAAAACAACTATGTTATTGATCAATCCAAGGAACCCCTGGCTCACCAATGGACAAAACACATACTATAAAAATACCATCTCAATTAAGATATTATTGGGAGTGGCAATGTAAATATCTATTGGGTGGTAACAATTGAGAACATAATATATCCTTCAAATAAATCATTATAATAGAAAAATAACAAGGGTTATTTTGAATCTCTTTGTATTAGATACATTAGAGAATGTGTTTAATGGTTAAAAAATTTATGATGATTTTATAATAAAAGAAATCTATATTTATCATTCATTCAAGTGTGTTTCATATATATTCTATGGACAGTCATATGAAAATATCCCCTCAAAGTGTGACATTGAAATTTCCCCAATCGTTTATCATAATGGAGTGTTATGATTTGTAATGATATATTAATATTATCATGAGTATAATCTTGTACTCAATACAATGAGGCATATGATATACAAAGAATATAATCACAGGATAATAAGTGGATACTTATTATCTATACTAAGCAAAAAAAGTATATCACATGTAATTTTATATGGTCACTAATATACTTAGGGATGTACAGTTATTATGAATCCCTATACACAGGGTTCCTGGGATTACTATTATTTTAACCTTAATACTTTGATACATTTTTTTATAATCTTTGAGTATTAGCTAATCAGGTGGTGGTAGAGTATATTGAAGATCATTTCATTGGTTGAATCTTAACTGAGATTGGATTATACCACTTCTATAACAATAAAATGTGTTTGAGTCATTGACTCAATTAATCTAAGTAAATTCATGGCCATGCCCGGTTGAGTGACATGTGATGTTCTCAACTACTTTTATGAATGACATGTGATGTATACATTCAAACTAGAGGGTCTATTATAGAAAATCATTAATATATGAGACTATATTGACAATATTTATAAGTTCCATGATTAATGGTCACTAAATGTCATATGTTAAGGGTTTATATAATCATGTATATGATGTATGTGATATATCTTATAGTTTAAATGTTCATATAATGAATTGATTGTGTTTGGTTGAGGTAATTCCAGAACCATTCTTATCTTTAGTAATAATAAAATTTAATTATAGGCCACTATTGGTTACAATTATGGATAATGTAATTCATAATTTTTTTAATGATACAAAGGACCATAGAGTCACAAATAAGATTATGGAATGAGGATTTATTTTTATTCGTAGTGTTTTTCAATAATTGTTTTAGAGACTATGATAATCAAATCTAAATAAGTTTTTATAAATTCATAAGATGATGAGATTTTTTGGTCTATAACCTATAACTATTCAATGAATTATTGAGATTGATGGATAATATGCACTATATCATAGACCCGGAAATGGTAATGGTCACAAAGTAGTGGTGTATTTTTAGTGATGGAATTTCACACCATGTTTTGGTGCGTATAGGAATGGTATGATATATCATTCGAAAGATCCATCTTAATTTGTTATCAACCTTATTTTTATCAGAAGAGAACATGATATGATCTGTAAAATATAATTGAATAGTGAAAGACATTAAATTTATATATTAATGAATAAAGGAGATATAAAATGTTTTAGTCATTACATTAAATGTAGTTTGTTATGAACTCTGATGGGAATATGTATTTAATGCATGAAACCTATAAAAATTAGTACTAACACTTCCTTGAGGCAAGATGAGTGACTATAGATTATTCTCACATCGTCTAAATTCTCTGAAACTACGAATTATATATTTTTCATATAGGAGATTATGGCCCACAATTTGGATTGATGAGGTCCGACCAAAGCAATTGTTATTTCCAATTTCTTTTGGACATCGTTAGTGGAGGGAAAACATTAGTTATTACTTAGGGAAAAAATCAAACACACATCTAACATATATCTAAATACTAGACAATGAGGAGAAAATGGATTATCAATTTTAATTAATTATTTTTATTTATTTTAGTAGGATTTAAGGTATATAATTCATGTTTTCTTTAAATAAAAATTGTCATAGGTATATCCCGTGAATCCCATACCTGACCAAAAAAATGACACTCCCTTAATGGAATTACATAATCATATAGGATATTACTAATCTAACAACTAAAATTACACTTGAAAGTAGTCATCCATTGATGTGGAAGAGATAAAAACCTACTCAGATCACCCCTATAATGATTCCTTGGAATGATCGGTCAAACCACCTCTCTCCAATATGAGATATCCACTTCTGTACTGGGTAATAGAATTGGAATACCATATAAGATAAATATCTACGTAGTTTCTTATAGTTATTTTGGGATAGTTCACCACATTATAAAAATTAATTATGAGAAATATATTACCCTTAACTCGAATAGTGTTTAAAAACCTAACCTCAAAATTGTTAACATAATACATCTCATCACCATCCAAGTGCAAAAAAATTAGATAAATATATAACTTTTGATCCTTATTTAGTCGCTGAAATATTTCATTAATTAATCTATATAAAAAACTATTCTATTTTTGACATTATGCTTTTGGAAAAAAACTACTCAATTAAATTGCCTCAGAAGGCATTCTATGATAATTTCTCATGTTGGCCTTCTTGGGTATTCACATCCCCCCAAAACAATTGAGGTCAATATAGAATACAGGTCAAAGGTCTTACCATCCAATAAATTATAGATACAATTTGGGTAAAAATAATTTAATATGACTTAATTTATAATTCAATTCCATATGATCTTTTACACTCAAAATTAAGTATGTGTGATACCTCTAGAACTCTGCTGTATGATAAAACCTTAATGGATCACCATGTGTATCCCCATAACCTTTTTAATGAAGAACATAATTCAATTTTACTTATTTCAGATAATCTAAATAAGGATTTGGTTACACTGTCAATGGATCATACCCATAGAAACTAATAAGGGCTCAATCAATGGCCATCATGATATAATGTCATTGAATTTAAAAGTATAAAAAATCTATTCATTTCTATCTTAGTTATTGATACAATAGTTCATGGAAATTTGTAACATGAAATAAGCCTCTCTACTCCTCACATGCCTTAATTATATATTTGTTCAATTAAATTCATGAATCACCTCTACCAACCCAAACACTCTAATATTTATGTAAATTATACAAGTATTTTTTTTCAAAATCAATCATAATATAACAGTCAAATGAAAATGAAAAACTATTGGTTGGTCAATTAATGCCCCACCATTGAATTATATATGTAAATTGTGTAAAAAAAGTTTATTGAAATTTTAATTAACCAAAAATCCTTTTATAAAGTAGTCATCATCCACATTTCATCATATTCATTTCACGTGAACCTTATATGTTTAAAATTACACAATGATTTTATAGTACTTTTATAAACTATTAATCACAGAACATTTTCCTTGAAATTATAAATTTGTAATACATAAGAACTAAGAATCACAATCCCACTCCTTGGGGAAATTAAAATTTAGGAATATTATTATATCCAACTACCTTTTTATAAATATAAAAATGAATAAAAATAATTTTTTGATACAACTTTGCAATTTCCTTGGGTTGGCCAACACAAACATAGCTCGAGTTTTGTCATCACATGCCCTCAACATGCCTTTTAATACACCATAGGGTTTTTAATGAAATAAAGGAACTTTATATAGTATGTGGAGGCTAAACATCCACTAGTTAACTAAAAATAACAAAGAAATGGTAACAAATTATCATTTAAAATATGACATAAAAATATAGAAATTATATAAATATGCCAACAACAACAACATATAATCTATTATAATACAATATGAAGCCATATAAATGTAATATGAGTCATAAATCAAATACAAAATCACTCTATGGTTTTACCATAAACAATAAGTAATCCAAAATAATAAAAAATATACAAATTAGAAATAATCGGGTCCATGGCCAGGAAATTCAATGGTTGAGTTAGAGGTGGTTGGATGAGTTTTGGAGACGAGACCAGGATAGGAGACTATATTTCTATTTATGTATAATTTATTTTGTTTTTATAGATTATTTATTTTATAATATCAATCCATTGTTTGATCTTGTATTTTATGTATGTCCCATATATTATTTACAAGGGTCTATATTTTATTTTAGTGTCTGATAAGTTGTTTTGGGTTGTTTGTTGTGTAATTTTTATATTATATATTTTCAACTATGTATAATTGTTTAAAATTAATTCTCTATTATTTATGGTTATCAGATAGAGGTTATAGTTTCCTAACACTATTGATATTCCCTATCCACTGGTTGTAAGCCTTTAATGTATAAGACATACACATGGTTGGAAGCCACATTTTTTATTAAATAAATTAGTATAATATATAAAAATGAACACAATATCATTTAATCATAATTAAAAATTAATTTCAATATAAAATAAATCATTAAATACCAAATATTATGTAATTTAAAAATTTATTTCATTTTATAAAAAAACTAACAATATTTCATTAAAGAATATAAAATGAAATGTTTTAACCACTAATTATATTGGTTAGATATGTTTTCAATGTGAAGTTTGGTTTGATTTTCTATTAATCTGATATTTGCTGGAAGTCATTGGAAGCCACATCATGTGACTTAAAGGATACGGAATATCCCTTGATAATATTTCTAAAAGCATGTAGAATATCTTTATAGAATCATTCTAAATTTTCTTGAAGTTTCTTAGGTCATGTATTGGCAACCAATGATACCCAAAAAATGATGTTGAAGCCCAGAAAATATAAAAGAAGTATTTTATAATATTTATATGACTTTATCATTATATTATTACATGAAAAAATATAAAAGGTTTCACTATGACACAAAAGATCATGTTGTAATGATTTTTTTCTTGAATATTACCCAAGAAATATCATAAGGTCGATACACACTATGAATTTATGAGTTTCACCATGAATGTATTTACATAAGATTCTTAAAATACATATAGTGATTTTAAAAATTCATAATATGTTTTAATTTTTTAGATTTTCAAATTTATGGGTCATTCCCTGAAACAATTATCCATACCACAAAGTCTATTCATGTAGTTTAAAATGATTCTAGAGAGTCGATTCTCATTTCAAGGAAAGAGTAATTTTTTTAAAATTTTATGTGACCAAAGTGTGAGTTCATGTCATGGAAATACTATAGTATTATGAAAGTTAAAGCTCAACGTCCCATTCACCAGAAATTATGATACACACATCAAAGGAATAGTTTTTTATTTTTACATTTCTATAAGTTCAATAACATTAAATAAAAAAATGTTTCATGATGTTAAACTAGATTTGATGAAATGATTAATAAAATATAGAGATCCTGCAAAAAATATGATGTAGATTTATCAATATATTTGGGTAGTAATCTAAGAAATTATTAACTAATTATTTAAATTTAATATTGGATAGTTTATAGAATATGATCCAGTAGATTCATGATGTTCCCATAAGGGGATCCTCCTCAGCGCCAGAGTACCCCATTTCCAGCATCTCACCTCGGTCGGCTGCGGGTTTATCCTCAAATCTCAGTAGCTTCAGGCATGCTCCTCTTACTGTGTTGAAATCCCGGATCTTGATTTTTCCACATCCTTGAGGTGTGGGTTCTTGTTCTGAGGGTTCCTGGGTCCTCTGACAGCGTTGTGGGTAGTAGTCACCATTAGTCTCCTACGGTGTCAAAGGTTTCTGACCTTTAGTTGACACAGCTTCTCTATAGTGGGGCGATGTGGTCAATTTATGGTCTAATGTGGTCCGAGGGTGCAGTCGCATGTTGATTGTGTTATTTGGTTGGAACTACGTTATCTTTGTGCGATGGTGGAGATGAGTTTATCTTGGTTCCTTGTAGTGATGATTCTTCAGGCATCCAGCTAGGGTGACCTTATTTTTGGGGATGTTTTCTGGATCTTTATTTATTTCCTTTGTTTTTCTCTTTTTGTTTCTCTTCCTATGTTGTTCATTTTTGTGGTTCGTGATCTGTTTTACGTGATCTTCAGCTAGTTTTTGTGTTCAGCTGATTTGGTTTTGACGCTAGTATCTTTTAAATATTTCATGGTGAAGGAGGTGGGTTTGATTTATTTGATTTGATGGGTTGGGTGGTTTTGTAAAGGGGCGAGGTCTGGTGTTCAGGTGATCTATTTGGTTTGGGTTGATTGTGGTGAACTGGGACTTGGCAGAAGTCATTATATGTTTTTAGAATGTTTTTATGTATCTGTTGGTTTGTTTTTTATATGGTATTGCTTGTCCTAGACATTCTGCAAGGATTACTTCAGACAAGGATTTATAGAAGGTTACCTTCATTGTGCATGACTAGTCAAATTTGGATGATTGAGAGGGTATGACATAGCCATCGGTACCAGGCCCATGCAATTCTACACGGGACAGCTTACTGAACAGTCATGCAAGGTGGAAGCGTGCCATTTTGATGTCGATGATGGAGAGGAGTTTTTCCACATATTCTTGTCTTGGGATGATTGTGACCCTTTTTATTTTCATATTGTGTTAATGTATCTAAGTCGTGGAGTATTATGAGGTTTTCCCCCTTTTCCCTTAAATGGGGGCTTATCCAAATACCTAATAAAAATTAGGCCTTCGAGCCATTCAGTCTGTCAATAGAAGATGATCCAATGGAAGGATTAAAATAAAAATAATTTTTTTACAGTATTAAAGTAATATTTTAAATTCATGTATCCAATGGATATAGATTTCCTTACTATACTTAAGTGAATTTTCATATAGATGAAAGAAAATAGAGGAATCCTATAGATCTAAAATCATTGTATTAGTAGTAATGAATATTTAAGATCTATAATTGAAAACTGACATGTGGTCAGGTTGAGTTATATTAAATATTGGGATTTAATTTATATTCTAACATATATATATTGGAAATATCTAGATGTGAATACTTTCAAAACATGGAAAACAATTTTTATATTTGATGTCTTTTTTATTGACTAAAATATTTTCAGACCATCTTGAGTGAATTTTTTTTATTTTATACATCTTGAAATAGTACATGAAAAAGAGAAAGATTTCATGTACCTTGGATGAGCAGTGATATACTCCTAATGTTGTAATATAATACTGGTTAAGTTGGGGTTAATTAGAATATTAAAAAAACCTGGATAGAGGTCTTTGGATATATCCAATTTTAGATTATCTAAGTAAAATTTGTTGTCTATTATGTTTATTTATTTTGGGTTTATTTCTGCATACAAAATAGATTTAGGTTTTCTTTTTGAACATTAAGAAAAGATCCAAATTAATCAAAACAAAATAATAATTTCAAATTCAACATAATTCACCCCCTATTAGGGTGTACAACGAGAGCATAGTGTAAAAATAATACTATCATAGAAAAATGTTATTTCTTAAATCAGTTGAGATAATTATTCTATTATGGAAAAATATATCAATGAAAAGCGTGTGATCTTATTTGATGGATTCAAATATTTTATTTGGGATAACATAATGAGATCACATTTGATATCTATTATACATTATGTATACTCTTCAATAGTTCATTGGATATAAGTAAGTTATCCCACATTAATACCAAAGATATAGGGTGGTAAAAATTTATTGAATGATGATTCTTAGGCTCATAATTCCTTACCAAGAGAACAATATAATCAGATTTATATGAAAGTGATGGATTTCCCCCTAATAAAATAAGTCTAGGATAAACTTGTTAGCATCAAAGAAGGTGATAGAAATGTTAAAAAACAAATTTTTAGGTTTGATAAAATACTTTGATGATGTGAAGATGAATTCAAGTGAAAATGCAGATGGTTTCTTTAACAATCATACTGAAGTGGTTTGTTCTATAAGAGTACATATTCATTTGATCGAAGATTTTGATATCATTAAAATATTCATAAAGTGATTACCACCTATGTTGAATCTAAATGTGTTATCACATGAAGATATATCCTTGGAGAGTTATCTCTAGATGATATAGAGGATAAGATATCTTCTTATGAGAAAATGGTGAAAAAATAGGGTTATTTAGAATTTTTATTAATGATATGGTTTTCCAAGTTGTTGAAAGGTAGGATTATTAGGAGGCATAAACTGAAAAAGATGATAGTGGTGGCTTCTTTTCTCTTATTATAAGAATGTTTTGAAAAGTTATAGAAATATTTAATGAAAATATACCTCAATCTTATTTACATTTTTAAAATATTTTACAAATTGTGATATGTGTCCAATGTGATATGATAAAGAGGGAAGTAAGTTTAAATTATTACCAAAATAGAAAAGGAAGTTTCTTCCTAGAAAGAATTTCAATTCACGAAATTCAAATTGATATAAATTTTAGAGAAATGTAGTGGTAAAAAATGAAGAAGATGCTAAGGAAGATCCATCCGAACGTATTTAAAATGGGCTTTTCCCAGATATAAAATATTAAACTATGGATGTCTTTTAGAAATAAAAAACTAAAAAAATAAAACTATGATCAAATAAATGTATTTTTAGATCTTCAAGTGAAATTGGAATGAGACCCTGAAGGTATTTATTTATTGAAAAATATGAACAGTAAAATTATAGTTTTACAAAATGAATCATCAAGTTATATTAACGAACTTGAATTTTATTTTTATTCTCTATGTATGAATAAGGCTCAATAAAATCCAAAGAAACAAGGGATTATATATTAAGGATCGAAGAATATATTTAAATCATTAATGATCATAACTTAACATTCAATGAAAATGTTTGGAATATTGAAACACTTGAATAATTTATTTATTTAAGAAATAACCATGAAGAAAAAATAAAAAATTATGGATCACTGAAGAATATTTAGTTTGGGAAATTACGAGATTAATTCTAGAACGAGGGTGGAAATGAGGTGAAAGAACTTTGGAATGAATAGTTATTTCTAACAGTTCAAGTGGTATAGACAAAATTTGATTTTTTTTCATAGTGAAACATCAACAAATTTTTTTAAATAATAAGATCATAGGTAATAAGTTTATGGGATAAATTTAATATCCATTTATAATATACCAAAATTCAATGAAATTTTCATAAGAGGAATGTTTTTTGAGAAATAATAGAAACATGATATTTCCCTTGATGATGTGTCAGTTTCATTGTTTTATTGGCAACACATTATTATATTACGGTAAAGTTAAATTTTATCTAAAAGTATATGCTAATAGAAGTTGATTAACCAGATTTGGGTCATATCCTTCTAATCATAATATAAATATTTTAATATTAATTGATTTTATTTATAAAATTTTGGTCATAAATTTGTAGATTTTAGGAAGAAGACATGGAAATAATCTTATCGATGTGAATGTAAAATGAATTCAAGATAATCCAACTCAATCCTTTTGAAAAATAGTATTTATCATCTTGAAGAAGAATATTTTTTTCTAATTTCTTATATAGAAGATAATGATAGGAGACTAAAAAATCTAAATTCATTTGGGAATATCTTAAAAAATAGAAAGTACATTAAGAATAAAAATTTGGATGAAATTTACTTAGAAGAATCAATTATTAAAAGTACCTACATTATTTATATTTGGTGTTCATCTCATGTAATAGGAAAAAAATTATTGAAGAATGTAAAAATAAAAGTTGATTAAATAGTAAGCATTAAAAATGATGTATATTTGAAGATTAAGGGAAATTTCAAGAATCAGCTGAGTTATATTGAAATGAAGGGTATTGATTTAATCTATGTTGATGGATTTTCTCCTTATTTATTGAGTGTTATTCAAATTTGTGACTTAGTTTTGGATGTCACATTTAGTGAAATGGGATACAACATTAAAGGAATGTCTAAAAATTAATTGTTGATAGGTTGGAGGAAGAATTTAAATCTATATCAGGTATATAGAAATGAAGAAACATGTCTTCAAATTGTAATAGACAAAAATTTGTGGCATTGGAAGCAAAAAACATTAACAAATGGTGTATTGAGAAATTATAAAAACTTATAGTAAGATATTTATAACAAAAACTAAGATAAGGAAAATATTTTTGCGGGTTTTATGTGAAGAAATATGGTTTGAAATCCATATCATCTAAATAATAAAAGTGCATCTGGGTTACTAAATTTTAATTACACTAATATGTATGGTCTAATTAGTTAATATATAACCTATGATGAGATTTATTTCAAATTATTTGTTTATAATTACAATATTATGATTTTTTTTATTTATACGATCAATTAAAGAAATAGTAGATATCCTAAAAAGGTAACAAGAGATATGAAAATTATGATATCAGATTATGAAACATAGTACGCATCCTATGAGATTGAAAATTAACATGAATGATATAGTATTAAAATGAAGTACAATCATTGAGAACTCCATATTAGAATGGGATTGTAGAAATAAGAAACATAATGGAAAACAACATGAAAATTAATGTATGTTTTAAGAATCTATCAAAATTTATCTTTTTTTCATTGAAATAAATTTTCAAATATCTTTTATTTCAAAAATAAACTTTTAGAACATAGACCTATGGATTTACCTAGGCTCTAATACACTATCCATTTCATTATTTCTGAGTTTTCCACAATGTTTTCTATTCTCTTGTATTTATATTGTATACTATTTTCGAATAATTTAAAATGTAAAATCATCTATTATATACCAATTAATTTAAGACCTGAATATTTTCAAAATATAATTCAGGAATATTACAAGAATAAATAACCAAATTAACCATTACATTTTATGACACTAAGAATGATGATATCATGTTCATAAAAAACACATAACTCATAAATTTTACATGCATAAACTCTTACTATCATTAAATTGCACTAAACTTGTTTATATGATTAGCAATTGAATATTATATAATTATTGTGAAACTAATTAAACACCCATAAAAAACTCCTTATTAATCATGGATGTCTTCCCATAATTTTTATTGATGGTAGAATTCAGTTTATCAAAGATCCTCACTTATTAAATTTTTAATGTAATATTAAATGATAATATCATATCTGAAACATGACATAAATTTTAGTTGAGTTTCTTCCATTTACATTTCTCTGTAATCTTTGAATTGAATCCAAATAATAGAAGACTTATTTCTCTCTAATAATTATAATACAATATATATATCAACTAGAAAAAAAATTCTATCAAAATATATATCCTCAAATTTCTTTTCCAATATTATAGCCTCCAATCAAGAATTTAGGCATCATAAACCCCCACATACCAAAATCCATATTTATTCCTAGATTAAAAAAACCTTTGATACACAATTTGATTCATGGAACATAGGTCACCCTCCAAAATTGAAACTCAAAATAAAAAATAAATATCCATAATACAACAAAATAATCGATTATTTGAGGGAAATGGTATCTATTGGATCTTTTTTAAAGAAAACAAGACAACAAAAAAGTAATATATGAAGATCATACGATACAATGAAAATAAATAAAATACCCCGAAACAAGAGGAACATAACATGGTTTAGGATATACAATATAACCGTAGGTAAACATGGAAATTAATTAAGACATAGGAGAAAAAAACTCCCCTGTTCTAAGTGATTTTATAATCACTAGTCAAACTGATAGATAATTTATCTGATTACCACAATCCGTAGTAGAAAACATCTATTTATAAAAAATGTTCTCTCACCAATCTAATAACCATTCTAAAAGTGGATTGAATATTTTAAAAATATTTAATGACCATTTATCATAATTCCTCTATATTTCACTAAAATAATTTTCATTATTTTGGAAATTGGAACTCTACTATCCAACCAAATCAATCCATTGATTTAATTTTCCACCACTCTTAGAAAACACAGTACTATTGACCTCCTGGTTTCAATTAGTTAATCGTTAAATAATTCTATGAATTTTTCATTCAATTTATAGTGATCCTAGAAAAATTCACCTTAATAACTTAACCATAATTTATATTTATGAGGATTTATAATTGGTAAATTGACATATGATATTCCATGCTAATCACAAATTTAATAAATTATCATTAGATTTCCCAAGGTAATTATGTGTTTTTATCTGAATATTATTAAATAATATATAGTTTTTGTTTCCTAACATGGGTTATTTCTTGAAAAGGAGTATACCTTTTAGAGATTTTGTGGCATGAATTTGAGATAATAAATTTAAAAACAAATATGAGTTCTTATGTTAGGGGATCAATTAGTTTCAAAATAATTCTATGAATAATTATATTAACTGATGTTCTATTATATTTATTTTATACAATTAGGATTTTAGAGGGAAATTATATCCAAATAATGAAATTAGTCTTAATAAGATAGAAGTAAAAATAAAATTTTATTGAGTATAACTAGATCGTGTTCATGAATGTTCTTATGTGATTGAAAATTATTAAGAGTGTATTCTTGAATTTTTGTTAAATAATTAATGATGTGGTCAATATTATACTTGTAAGTTGGAAAAATGAGTTGTATTTTTTAATTCATTAATTTTATTCCATACCATAAGTTCTATAAATCATTTGTGGGAATTATTTTGATATAAAACATTAATATTAGGGTTATTTGTAATTTGGGATAAAAAATTTAATATCACTATTAAATCCAAATATTTCTAATGAAGAGAAAATTTCATTAAATAGTTTAGAGATAGTATAAATAAAATTATATTTCTTGTGACTACATATTTATATTGCATGTATTACACATTGACATAGAATGATCTATGATAATATTTTTAACAAAACAGTGAGATTGATAAATTTTACATCATTATACATTTAATGAACTATTAATGGTTTTAATATATATGTTTTTGTCATAATATACTAAAATGTTTTAGAATATATAAACTTATAATATTTTTTTAAGGTAATTTGTTCATTACAACTCATCCATTTGTGTTGTATTTATAACATTGGAGTTGAATGATAAATGGAATAGATGTATAAATGTTTGTGTTCCCTCTAACAAATGATCACCATAAAAATAAATGATTTATGATTATATTCTGGTATTTACGTGAAAATAATTTTTTATATAGATATACATTTCATTAATTTGATTTAATCTGGATTGAATTCATTCAATATACTATATGTAATTTTATATATAATTTAATTAGTATACTCTGGGTGAATGTTTTAGAAGAATTCCTAATACACAAGATTAAAAAGGTGACCTAGTATTTAACATAATACTTTGATACCTTTGTTATTATTATATAAAATATTGAGCTAACCAGGGGTGGTTGGGTATATTTCTGACCATGTGTTGGATTTCTCTTAACCAAGAAGGAGTTTTTTTCCTATATAACATTATGTAAATTAGTCCCTTGATTTGTTAATATTCAATATTGAGAATATAAAATATATGATTTTGTTAATATAGGATTGGAATATCCCATGACACTTGTATAGACTTTTCATCTTATAAAAATATATTTTATGATTTCACATAATTCGTGAAGATACATCTTATGGAAGATAATATGAATACCATTGTATTTAATAGAGATCACTCTTGATCCATTTTTTTCACTGCATACAGTTATGGATTAAGAATTAGTTATTATTGAAAATTATAAAAGATCCATAATTTTTTACAAAAGTTATTATAACCCTTATCATTTCTTATCAGTGAGAGCGATAAAAAGTTGGATTTCAAAGAATTTGAATTTGGGAGATATGGTAATTTTTGTATTTGAATTCAAGGAAAGTGGTTAGGGTTAATTTTGGATGTTTAAAAGGATGATTTAATGGAGGAAATGTAACTATAAAATTGATAGGTAAGATATCAAGGGTCATGTAAATGAAAAAGATGTATTGTTTTTATATTAGATCCAACTACATGTTTAATGAGAATGACAGTGGGGCTTGTGCATTTTCCTTTCAACCAGGGACATTATGGGCTATTGTATTTCTAGTATTTTCCTACAAGATCTCTGGTGGAAGACCCCGACTCCCCTATTATGTGGGTTTTGTGGTTTTAAGGGGTTTCATTTAAATTCACATCAATGGTTTCAATCATGGGATAGATAGATGATAGGTAACAAATCCTCTAGAACCTCTCAAACTTATATCATTCCCTCTAGTGATCCTAAGTTTTAAAAAATGGTTTTACTCTTTCAGTTTGGGTGTGGTATCTTAATTTATTATTTTATGACTGTCCTCGTTATTTCCCTATATTCTATTGTAATTTTTATTAATGATTAGACAAGTATTTCACAAAATCCTGGAAATAAATTTTTATAAACAATGTGATTTTGTGTGAAAAGGATATATGAGGCTAAAATGTGAGGAACATAGTCCTCACCCACTCTTTTAATGTAGGTATATCACTTGGGTTTTTTATTAAGGACTTTATAAATTTGATTCAATATCAAAGTTGAATTTCATAGTAAATCATTGGGATTTTTTTTGGAGTAAAAGAGGCATTCCATGGACTGTTCACACACTTATGGCTCTAGTTTTTCTATAGACACACTACTTAGTCATTTTTCTTGTATTATAAACATTTTATTTAATTAAGGGAAATTTATTTTAAATGGATTTAATTAATTAAATGGGAAATGATTTATATTAGATAGCATCTTGACTTCTCAAGTATGACTGATTCATGCTTAGATAGAAATTATATGAGGGTGATGTTGGGGGTTAACTCCATTTCTAACATAGGAGGTTCCTTAAATAATAATCCAAATATCATATATATATATATATATATTTAATTATTTTATTCATGATTTGGGGCATGGGTTAGGATGTATATAATTGGAATCAAGTGATCATAAAATTGAGGGTTTATTTAGATAGATCCTTATTGGAGAAAAATTCATTCTACTTTAGTTTTAGTGATTTTAGGATCACCCAATGACTATGTCCATATGGGGTGTGGAAACAAATTATATAAAATTGTTCCCAAATGGGTCTTTGGGTTTGTGATAATTTTCAAGTATCCTTATCGGGGATCTTGTGTGTTAGTTTTAATGATCTAGTTATAGTATACATTACAAAGCTGATTCAATAAAGATTCGTGTTGTAAATATTTATAGAAAGGAGGAAATAGAATCTTATAGAGCATGTATTTTAAATATTAGAGAGGTATAAGGATTAATGTATGGATTTTCCATGAGTATCCTTAGGAGGTTTGTATTATTATAGAGATGACTTCCTTCAAGGATAATAACTAGTTATAGTGTTCCAATATGGTCACTCCCCTTTTAGATTCTATCAAAATGTGTATAATGGAATGAGAGAATTGAGTTTTTAGGATTTTAAGGTTTCAAACAAAAGAAGTCTTCCTTATATGGATTTTCAGTCATGGAAAATGATATACCTTTGGGTAAATTATTTTTTGTAACTTTTCATGGAATTTTTATATGTTTTATTCATGGGATGGATTTGTGCTAGGTTAACTAATATGATTTTAGAATTTTTTTAATGAAAGTACTATGATTGTTTAATCATCAGTATGTCAATGGATATGGGTTGAAAATAAAGATAAAGTCCCTATAGATAGTAAGTGGGAACAATGTGACCTGTTTTATTATGTGTAGGATGGTAAGTAAGATGAGTTCATTTTTTTATGACAAATTATTTTGAGCTTAATGGAATGGAGTTAAAAAATATAAATTTGTGATTTAAAGGTTTTGTTTTGTGTAATGTGGAATTTATATGGGATGAATATTTTGTATGAAATGAAATTCACTAGATATGTTGGTTGATATTAGAGATCTATGACATAGACTATGTATTTTAGATGATGTTTTATTCTTTATCCTGATAATGTTTTGGAATCATGCATCTATGGAAATTTGACCATTCCCAGGAAATATTGTGATATATCTTTTGGGTGTTTCATTTTTCTATGTGGTGTGTGGTAATCCACTCCATAGTTATAAAGTCACTTCTAATGACATAATATATTCTAATATATTGGAATTTCTTTCTTTGGTGTACTGTGTTATAATCCACACATGGTGTTATGTTCTGATTTTTTGTTTGGTACTCCCTTTACAGATCACGGTGTGTCAACATCCACCTGTTAATTGTGAAATATATTCTCTTAATATGTAATGAGGTAGTATATAGGGGTTTTATCATAATATGTCATGATCCACCTATTAGCATCTCAGACTCCTCCCTTGTTTGTTTCATGATCCACTACTTAGATATTATTTCTTGAGTGTTGTTTTTCATGATCCAACCTTTGAGTGCACCATCAATTACCATAGAAGTGTGGATTTCCACCAATAAGAGGTTCTCCAAATTTAATGGATAAAATTTCTAGATTCCAGAACACCATTTAGGTTTTACTTTAGTAAATCGGGCACAAGTCACTTACATTGGCTGATGCAAACAAAGTCGGGTGTTCTTATGACTTGTTAGCTCATAATTAACAAACATGATAATTTACATGTTTTTTGTTACAATATATCTAATTTCACATATATGAACAATGTATATTACAATTCATATTAGGGACCTCATCAGTAATTTCTCATATATTTTTTATGATTACACCATACTTATGGATTTGGGTGTATATGAAGAGACTTTATTTGATATATAGGAGGAGTCGTAGGTTATATAGTATCTTAGGTGTAGGATATTGATGTGGTTTTAGAGAAGATTATATGGTGGGATTTGGGATTTTATAGTAATTTTTACATATTAATTTTAGTTTAATTGTTTTTACCTTGTATTTTATTTACCCTATGGGTGATCCCTTTTTATGTTTTATGATGTGCCTATTATTTCATGAGTTTATTTAGTTGTAGAAAATAGTTATGTTTATTCATAATGATCATTAATATAATAGCTAAATTTATTTTGATAATTTAATTTTTATATTATTAATTATTTTTTTGATAACAATATTATATTTTATACCTTTGATATTAAGTTGTAGACTCCAACTATTTTTCTTAGACCCTTTACGATATATATAATCCTACAAAATATAAATATACACAATTTAGGTTTTCTGGTAATTCAACATTGTTAAAGTTCATGTGAATTAGGTTTTTCAAATTAAAAATAGTATCTATGAAACATGTTTCTTTTATGTTTTTAATTTTTTTTGGATTTCATGGATTGGTTAGAACATGGAATGGAAACTAGTCGTGTGTATCATGAACACATTTTTTATGGAATCCTATGTTACTATGTCTATGAGATCACAATTATTGATATTTTTTTATCATAGTTAACTAGATTCATAAAGAATGATGTTGTGGTTGTTGATTTGGTACTATCCTCTTATCCTATCATGTAAATAGATGTATGTTCAAGTATCACACATGGTATTTACTTGTTCATGAACATGATAGTGTGTTACAAGGTAAATCTCTTTTAGAATAATAATTTCATAAAAAATATTATGAAGGTAAATTTTTAAAAAATAGTAATGAAAATAGGGGTAGTTTTATCAAAATTCTAAAATATAAATTTTAAAGTCTTCATGAATAACTTAATAGGGTTATGTGACTTAAATAATCCATCTTTGACTGTTTAGTGGATATTTTATCTTAATAGTGTCCATGTATGAGCATTTTCTAGGGTGAAAACCCTAAATGGGTATAAATTTCTTATATACCCTGACTATGGCTTCATTAAAATTGGGGATATTTCACATGTGAATTTTGATGGGAAGCATTGGTCTAGAGTTTTTTTATGGGAATCAATATCCTAGTTCTATTGTGTTATCAACATTCTACACCTGGGTGATTAATTGATAGGCATGGGATTTATTGTGTGTTGTTCGATATGGTCATGGTATTCTTGGATGGATTTGGAACAATAATGTGGGTTTAGTAAGGCATGTGGAATGACTATGGTATGTTAATGAATGATGAGATGGATAATGCTTTATGGATTGAGAAGGTGCATTTTATGTGGAACCTGTTGAATCTAAACTTGGTTGGTTAGAAATATGAGCCTAATTTCTGTGTTGTATGACTCATTGTAAAATTTCTCAGAGATGATGTTGCAGTAATAAAAAATTTTGTGTACACTACCATTTGGTTCTCGGGGACTTAGAGTTTTTATGAATTAGTTTTTTCTTTAGTTCCATTGTAGAAAGATAGATTGGATGTGTACATTCTATTTGATTTTGAGGAGATATTATAAGTCATAATGAGATTTTAGAATCATAGTATTACTCTTTCCATGAATGAAGTATTGTTATAATATATTTATTTTATGAGTTATGAGGATGTGTTATGAGATGATTATGGCTATATAAGGTAAATTGTTTTTACCATAGAAGCAAGAGAGTATATTATTATGAAAATAATAGGGTATAGGGATTGATGAGGAACGATCAAAACAATCTATTGAGAATTAAAATAGTCTACAGTGGGTATTAACCTAGTGAAACATCCCCAGAAGTGAGTATGTTGTGAATAATTCAAACTCTTGCTAAGAATTCATGAAGGGAGAATGATAATTTCTTGAATTTTATTGGATTTACTTAGTAATCTTACCAGGATTAAAAGATACTTGGGATTAGATTTTAATTTCCAAATCATTTATGAATGAATTTGTTCTATTGTGGAACTAATGTACATATGGGATGCATAGATATAGGAAGGTGAGATGTCCATTTGGTGAAGGACTACTGGATTGGAAGGGATATATAAAGAGATATCTTTAATGTTGTGTATGAGATATTGATGGAGAATTACAATAGTCATAATAAGAATGTGTATAGGTTAATGTAAGTTGTGTACATGAATAAATATATAGAGACGAGAAGTCATTCTATGTTTATTGACTCCACTCAATGGGTAGTATGCGATGTGTCCTTTGAGACTCAAGAATAGTGAAAACTGATGTTGATGAAGAGTGGCCGAAATTTATAATTGTTATCTATTTATGACACAATGATATCATGTTTCCATGGATCAAGGTTTATGGGTTGGTAATTATTGGTTTTATGGGCTGAAACTCAGGATAAATTTTCCTTCCGGGATATCAAAATCCAATTGAGTTTTTATTATTCAGATGATGGTATGAGAGGTCCCATGGAGGTTATTGTACTATTAGAACCCAAGAGGTATGACCCATGTGGCTATTAAATCCATTTGGTTGTAGTTGGAGAGAGATAATGTCGGTGACCAATAGTTTTCAGAGTATTAATATTATACTTTTTTTGGACTTATGTTCTAAGGTACTAGTAAAGAATAAATTTAAAAAAGAAGTATATGAGTGTGAAATTTTGGAAACTGATAGAAGATTATTAATCCAATACGATGATTTTGTTACGTAATGAATGTAACTACCCAATATATGAGTGATCAACATATTATATGAGATACCAATACATGATGGGTCAATTATATGTAGTTCTTAAGATAAAAATAATTATGGGAATTTTCACATGGAATTTGGGTTATTTGGTGCATATAGTTTCCAATAGAAATTAAATTTTAGATATTGGCCTGAGTATGACTGTATTTAAAGGATATTATTTCTCCTGAAGTGATTATGGTCATGAATACTAAAATTGGGAGAGCTTATAATTTTTGAGTCACTAGTGGAGTAAATTATGTCTAGTATATATAATTTGTATGAATTTTCTATGATACCAAAGGTAGGATACATATTTTTGTGAACTAAATATATTGACTAGTTTAGAGCATCATCAATGTTAACATGACTTGTAACACACCAAAATTTGAAAGTAACAACATTATATTTGATAGCGTGTATGATACGCAACACCAACTGCATAAGGGAATATAATATTTAGAGACTTTAGAATATATTTACTATTTTAAATAAAATAAATATTTGATATATCATTCCATTCATTCAAAACCAAATTATCATTTTTCACATGCAAGAATGACTTTTTTTTGATTTGTTGCGTTACACACTAGACCGAGTTTTACCGTATGAAAATATAATTTTCAGACATTATTATTTAATATAATATAACATAGTTGATAAATTGGTGGTTATGAATTGGATAAGATAATATATGAAAATATATGGTTTATATATTTATAATATTAATTAATAGATTACCAATTAATTAGAAATGATTAAAAAACCAGTTAAATATAAAGAAAATATTTTCAATTTATGCTCCAAAATGAATTTTTCCTTACTAATTAAATTTATCACAATTATTTAATAATATTAGTGAAATATATATGTTATATATTCATAAAAATATTTGTTTCATTCATCCAATATATTTTATAATCATAAGATATAAACAAATCCAATATTTCGCAAAAAAAAAATCAATATTTTTATTAAGGCACTTTTATAGCCTTTTAATGGATAACCTATTTTAAATACATTTTTGAAAATTTTATTGATTTTATATTTCAAAATAATCTTATTAATTTTAAAATGAACAAAAAAATTAACATAATATTTTTTATTGTGATGTTTCATTTTTAATTAAGAGTGAAAAAATATTAGATTTCAATTCAAAACTGCTTTCTCATCAAATTTATTTATTAGGATGGATTATATATTAAATTTAATTTAAAGTTAAATTATATAAATTATAAATCAATTAATATTATTAATTTAATTTTAAACAATTTCTCATTTAAATAGGATATAAACACATCTCCAACTTTTGAATATTTTTTACTTTAAAAACCCGCTTTGTCATCGCATCTGCGGGATTAAATTTAAATTAATTTTTTCACATTTGTGATTAGATATTTGAAATGTGGATTATTTATTTGAAATAAGAATAAATTATGTTCTATAATGAGGTCAAATTATATTTTTACAAAAAAATATTGTTGAATGTGACTAAAAATAATACAACAATTAAGAGGGAAATAAGATTAATAATGGATTGATCCATAAAAATAATAGCCAAAATGACCTAGAGAGTTATAATAAATACATTGGATGGACATATTTAGACCCTATACTACCCTGTGCAAACTTCTGACCATTATTTGAGCCACTTTCCATTAGAAAATGTGGGTGGAATTCCCTTTCAAAAAATTTACAAGTGTAACGCCCCGACCCCAGCTACCCAGAGTCGGTGCATTACTTCGTAACATTGGCATGATCACAAAAGACCAAGTCTCGAAAGACCGATTAGTTTAGTAGAATTGGAATCACTAGATACATTAATAAGTCTTACATTACATCATAAAGTAAAACAAAACTAAAACATCTTCTCTTCATATCCCTTTATATTATCCTTGCAGGTCATTCCTAATATACTTCTTCACATCCTGGAAAAATTAAAACATTGAAAGGGGTGAGCTCAGATGCTCAGTAAGGATAACAATATAGCGGAATCTTTCATCAATAAACATAAACATTTAAGGCAATTTATAACTAAAAAAGCCTTTTAAACTTGAACTTCAACATAATATGGCAAAAGTAAAATGAGATAATGTCATTCACTTCTTCGCATGGATATTCTACTGGTCGAATAATCACATGAAATATCAATAACCTCTTTCATAATGATGGAATGCACAATGCCAAACTATCATAACCACGTAGCCAAGGACTCGTGCCAAGACCACAAATAAGATTTTGTCAAGGCCCCGTGCCAAGACACTAGTTTGTCTCATGAGACCTGCCGATGCATCGAGGAGCTATATCGGGCTCCACCCGTCACTTATTAAGTCTAATGCATTCCTCATATGAATAGTTTTAAACATATCATAAACCATAACATAATCGTATCACATAAAACTTGCATAAAGGAAACATAACATTTCCACATTTCAATCACAAGATATCAATACAATACATTGATATAATAAAAACACTTTCAAAACCATTTTCAATACCAAAATAAAATAAAGGTAAAACATGGTATTTATTTTTCTTTTTAATAAAAATTATGGCTTGTAGAGGAAGCCGAAACTCAAATAATGGTCACGGCAGTGGAGAAGTCTTTGTCGCCGCATAGGTACAACAAAAACATTCCTTTTTGTCATTTAGTAAGCGCTTCGTATAAAAAAGATTCATTTTGAATAAACGTAAATGTCAAAGGGGTTTATACACCGTATAAAAGAAATTTGTGTATAAAACCAAATATGCCTCAATGAAAGGAGATTGAGATGAAGTCCTTACAAAGATAATTTTTAAAATAAAATAGATATATTATGTGTATTCACTATAGTTACACATAAAGAAAGTAAAAATACAAAATAAGACATAATAATATCATGACATAATTTGAAAGTAGGAGATTAACCCAAAGAATGGAAGTTGGGTTAAGAAGTTCCCTTACCTCATGTCTGACTTGACTCAACCGTTCATTAACCTCCTGAATAATAGACTAGAGTTAATTTATATTTACTTATGAACCTTTTTCATGTTCATTATTCCTTTTATATCCCTTATTACAATGTTATGAACATTATGAAATTATTTAAGTTTATAATGGTCATTTTGTCAATCTTAGGTACTTGAGTCAAAAATAACATTCTTATAATTACAATTTGGTCATGTGGTGATATATACATTATATCTAGAATTATATTCATGATATAGATATAATATATCTCATATATATCCAGTATATACATGCATTTATAATATTCCATAACGTTTAGAGGTAAGAAATGAAATGCATCGTTCATGGAGACGGTAATCCGTACGTACGCATGAACGCTACTTTCATTTCTATTTCATATTTAATGAAATCATAATGATATAAACGTATATTATAATTCCAGTATAACATCATATATAATATCATTTACTCCATCCTTTATACATCCCACATATGGCATTAACGATTCAAATCACTTTGAGGGGGCGGTAGTCCCCACTTCCTAAAATGAAAATATCGTGTTTACCCATAATGGAAACAATAAAGGTATGACATAAATGAAAAATAGAGAAACTTAAGTAAAACATAAACATATTATATATCCGTTATAAATAGAGTGACATCTTAATGGCCACCTTTGAAGGTGTTTTATGAGTGTTGGACAATCATCGTTTTGTGAGGCAGAAATTCACCATCCACAGAAACCGTATGTTCTTTAACCATTATATGTAAGTGTGTGTAAGTGTATCTCGAATACTCATTATAACAACATACTAGTATATTGAGGATACTGGTGTTGTTACAAAATAAAGGAATAAAAAGAGTTTAGGGGTTTGGATAATCAAAAGAAAACAAAATAACATAAGAGAAGACATTACCTTAAAATTGGGTAACTCTTTTGATTTGAGCCAAAGGCTTCCTTGGGAAGACTTCTGCCCAATGTGATGCTTCTAGGAGTAAGGGAGGGAAGTTGGGAGGGTATTTGGGTAGAGTTTGGCTGAACCAAATGGCTTTAAAGTATGAATGAGGTGGTAGAGGTGGGGCCCCTTTATAAGAGGAGAGGAGGGGCACTCTTGGAATGTAAGGGTATTGTACATTATTATAAAATGCTTTTCGGATTCTAAAGGTCTCACACTTATATAATTCGTGGATAAGGTGATAAGGGTTCTAAATCTACCCATCCAATAGTCTTTGGACAAGTGTAAGCCTTGGATTGTACATTATCTTTTCATTTTATTAAAATCGTTAAATAATGAGGTCATCGCTGCATCATAATGATGTCATAAATAATTTAATTTATTTAATGTCTAAAAACTATAAAAAAAGTACTATGATGTAGTAAATCTTTTTATCTTTCAAATGACTATTTATATTCAAAAATATGACTTGTATAACCCCATGTAAAAATTGTTTTAGTAAAACATTTCATGTTTGTGTCATTTTTTACTTTAACGTTAAATAAAAGGTATTTATGTCATTTTCAAACTAAAGTGGCTCCATGGGGTCCCCAAGTTGACCCATGGATTGTCTTGGTCGGCCATGGCACATACAATGAGGGTAGGACATGTGTAAAGCTCATCTCATATTATTAAAACATTATTTTTACCTTAAACTACACTAATTACCTCTAATTGCGATTAAGAACTTAAAAGTTACTATTCACCAAAAATTCTTTTAATCTCATTGAACCACATTTTTCTTCTTAATTACAACCATGTATGTCGGATTTTTGAAAATCAAAACACATAAGTGGTAATATTTCATTTAAACGAAAAATCAGTTATTTAACTACCACTTAGTGGTTTCACTATTCATCAAAAATTGAAGTTTTTCAGAACAATGCCAAAATTTCACCCTAAGCTATAATTGATATTCCGAATTCAAAAATGAGGTCTATTTTAAAAAATTCCAAACATATAAGTTTCATTAATTAATATTATAATTAATTCCCGTCGTCACAACAAATAGCGTGTTTTTAAGAAACAATATATATCAAAAGAATAACAATTGTTTATGTCCAATTTCAAAGTGAAATTAATTCTAATGAACACCATTGGATAAAATGGTAAAAGTATATTCTAATTATACTTTAAAACCACTAAATATTATAATTTATCACTATAAATTATTTTGATTAAAAAAGTTGTTTTTAAGTATTTTTCACTATTCATAAAAAATTAGAAGTTCTCAGAAAAATACCAAAAATTCAACATAGGCTAATTTCGATATTCCGAATCCAAAAATGAAGTCCATTTTGAAATATAAAATTTATATAATTTTAAAAAGTGGTTATTACTATTCATAACGGCTACTTTGATTAGTCGCGATGTTTTAGAACTTGAAGTTGCATACAATGCAAGCTATTGCATTATTGAATGAGAAGCGTATCGTAGAAGCTCGGGGTGTTACATTCTCCCCTCCTTCAATAAATTGCATCCTTGCAATTTGAAATTTTTCTTTGAAAATAAAAGGTTGAAAAGAGAAAATACCTTTGTGGAAAACCCACATCGGAAACAAGATTAATAACATTTAGCCTTAACAAGAGGGAAAGGGAAATGAAAAAGTCACCACCCAATTATGATCTCGATTAGGAGAACATTGGTGGCAATTAGAGACATATAATTGGAGAATAAATGTAAATATTTGTATGGAATGATTGAGGTCATCAATTACAATCAACTGTCAAATTGAGGGCCTCAAAGCTTTCAATCTATGTTGATTTAAAATATCATCAGTTCAAAAAGACATAAGGTATTAGGATAACATATTTTTTTGATTTAATATCCCTTTAATAAAGTTTAAGAATTAATTTATTCATTGAATAAGAGATAGGTATATATATATTTATGCTTGACAATTAGAGTTTCAACCTTCAACTCATCTTTCACTCAAAAAGATAATAGAACTCAAAAATATTATACTTATCTTAATTGTATAAGGTTCCAAATGTTAACACATACCATTTAGATTAGTAAAATTATTTTTTAATAACCAGGGACTTCATGTAGGCTAGTGGTAGGAAATAAAGGCATGTCGCACTATGATTGTGGGTTCGATTCCTGCAACGTTTTCCGACGCGACGGGTTATGCCCCACCCTACAGGTTGTCCTTTTCCTAAAACTATAGTATTATAATATTACAAAAATAATCTTCATAAATTTTTAACCTTAAACAATACTATCCAAAGATCAACTTAATCCACTCCAACCTTTATAGTTATCCAAAATACCTCTATCCAGACTTTCTCTAAAAGGTCTCTTAATTCCAAAATCAATTTATCAGATTCCCCAAACAAATTAAAGTTTCTCTTTTTGTCACATACTAAAAATATGATTACCTTCATCATATTAAAACCTTAATGAAATCAACAAGTACTGCAGTACAATCCTTATATATATATCACATTATTCTAATAACCATAATATAATCCATGAGTCCAAAATCACCAATACATTAATTATTCTGCTTCAACTGTAGTAACAGCATAAGATTTTCCTTGATCCCTTGGCCTTTTCTGAGGTAAGTTTCCTTGACGCTTAGGACATTCATTTGCATAATGAACCATTTCTCTACAACTGTAGCATTCAACTTTGATATATTCTTTCTTTCCCTTTAAATCACGAGCCTGGTGACCATTTTCTCCACATTTATAACAAACTCCCATTCCTTTTAGGCAAGTACCAGGGTGATTCTTCCCACAATTATCACATAATGGAAATTACTTCTTTCCCTTTTTCCCTTTATCTGTCTCTTGTTCCACCGTTCTCTTCTTCTCTTGTTTTACTTTGTTGTCATAAGACTTAGAGAATTTCTTTTCTGTCTTGATAGCACTTGAGATAATATCTTCGTATATTGAGAACGATTGTGATACTAAAGATCGAAGGAGAAATGGTTTTAACCCATCAAAGAAATGATCATTCTTACCTCTTGGGTTACGTATATAATCTGCAGCATACCTCGCTATCCTTGTAAAGTTATCCTCATACTTTGCGACATTCTCATCCTCCTTTTGTCTTAGACTCAAAAATTGTCTTTCCATGTCTGCTCGATGGTCGTGAGGATAGTATTTTTCTAGGAAAAGATCTTTGAACTCTCTCCATTCCATATTTGATACTTCATCATCTTCCTTTGTGTTTTGAATCAATGACCACCATTGATCGTCATCTCCAGTGAGGCGGTAGACTTCCATGATAACCTTTTCACTTTCACTACTCCCCAAGGCGTGGAATATTTTCTCTAAGGATTTTATCCATTGCTCAGCTACTAATGGATTTGTACCCCCATTAAAAGTTGGCCTTTGTTGCCTCATGAAGCGGTCTAACATTGATCCCCCACGTTGTGGATCAGGGTGCTCCAAACGAGTAAGGTTATTATTCATAACCTGAGTGAGTTGTCCCAGTATGGTAATAAGTTGATCAGCACCAGTTGTATCTCCAGATCCACAATAATTATCTTGAGCAGGAGGAAAATCCCTACACGGAGTGCGTGCATTGATACATTTCCATTCCTTCAACTAAGCCCCATTTCTAAACAGTGGCATAAACTAGATTAGTTTATGAATCAAAATACATAATTCCGTACTTGTAAAACACTTAACACTAATTGAACTATTTTATGGATATAATCCATAATCATAAAAAACGTTTTCTTTGAGGAAGTATATACTCATAACCCTTCATAGTGGTTTGTAAAGAAATGAGAATTATCCTAAGCATATCCCCCGGGAGTGTCGTAACCAAGAGTGCAGCAAGGCCCGTTGTCGTGCACCAGTTGCCGTTCGAGTCTAGCTCAAAGCGGTGTTTTCGGGTTTTACCCCTAGGTACATCTGTGCCAGAGCCGCCTCTACCTGCTCGTATCCAGATAGGGATGTATTGCTCGGAAAACTCACAAAATCTCTATAATAACAAAATTATAGGAAGTTCTTCTATACTAATCCTCAAAGTCTATCTTTGGGCTATGTGCTCTAATCAGAGTTTATCTAAATCTAGCTTCCAAGTTTAGTACTAAACTGCCTCTAATACCAACTGTAACGCCCCGACCCCAGCAACCCAGAGTCGGTGCATTACTTCGTAACATTGGCATGATCACAAAAGACCAAGTCTCGAAAGACCGATTAGTTTAGTATCCTTGGAAACACTAGATACATTAATAAGTCTTACATTACATCATAAAGTAAAACAAAACTACAACATCTTCTCTTCATATCCCTTTATATTACCCTGCAGGTCATTCATAATATACATCTTCACATCCTAGAAAAATTAAAACATTGAAAGGGGTGAGCTCAGATGCTCAGTAAGGATAACAACATAGCAGAAGCTTTCATCAATAAACATAAACATTTAAGGCAATGTATAACTAAAACAAAATCCTTTTAAACTTGAACTTCAACATAATATAGCAAAAGTAAAATGAGATAATGCCATTCCCTTCTTCGCATGCATATTCTACTGGTCGAATAATCACATGCAATATCAATAACCACTTTCATAATGATGGAATCCATAATGCCAGACTATCATAACCACGTAGCCAAGGCCTCGTGCCAAGACCACAAATATGATTTTGTCAAGGCCTCATCGCAAGACACTAGTTTGCCTCATGAGACCTGCTGATGCATCGAGGAGCTATAGCGGGCTCCACCCGTCACTTATTAAGTCCAATGCATTCTCATATGAATCGGTTTAAACATATCATAAACCATAACATAATCGTATCACATAAAACATGCATAAAGAAAACATAACATTTCCACATTTCAATCACAAGATATCAATACAACACATTGATATAATAAAAACACTTTCAAAACCATTTTCAATACCAAAATAAAAGAAAGGTAAAACATGGTATTTATTTTTCTTTTTTAAAAAAAGTATGGCTTGTAGAGGAAGCCGAAACTCAAATAATGGTCAGGGCGGCGGAGAAGTATTTGTCGCCGCATAGGTACGACAAAAACATTCCCTTTTGTAATTTAGTAAACGCTTCGTATAAAAGAGATTCCTTTTGAATAAACGTAAAAGTCAAAGGAGTTTATACACTGTATAAAAGAAATTTGTGTATAAAACCAAATATGCCTCAATGAAAGAAGATTGAGATGAAGTCCTTACACAGATCATTTTTAAAATAAAATAGATATATTATGTGTATTCACTATAGGTACACATACAGAAAATAAAAATAAAAAATAATACATAATAATATCATGACATAATTTGAAAGTAGGAGATTAACCCAAAGAATGGATGTTGGGTTAAGAAGTTCCCTTACCTCGTGTCTGACTTGACTCAACCGTTCTTTAACCTCCTGAATAATAAACTAGAGTTAATTTCTATTTACTTAAGAACCTTTTTCATGTTCATTATTCCTTTTATGTCCCTTATTACCATGTTATGAACATTATGTAATTATTTAATTTTATAACGGTCATTTTGTCGATCTTAGGTACTTGAGTCAAAAATAACATTCTTATAATTACATGTTGTTCATGTGGTGATATATCCATTATATCCAGAATTATATTCATGATATAGATATCATATATCTCATATATATCCAGTATATACATGAATTTATAATATTCCATAACGTTTAGAGGTAAGAAATGAAATGCACCGTTCATGGAGATGGTAAGTCGTACGTACGCATGAACGCTACTTTCATTTCTATTTCATATTTAATGAAATCATAATGATATAAAGGTATATTATAATTCCAGTATAACATCATATATAATATCATGTACTCCATCCTTTATAAATCCCACATATGGCATTAATGATTCAAATCACTTTGAGGGGGCGGTAGTCCGCACTTCCTAAAATGAAAATATCGCGTTTACCTATAATGGAAACAATAAAGGTATGCCATAAATGAAAAATACAGAACCTTAAGTAAAACATAAACATATTATATATCAGTTATAAATAGTGTGACATCTTAATGTCCACCTTTGAAGGTGTTTTATGAGTGTTGAACAATCATCGTTTTGTGAGGCAGAAATTCGCCATCCACAGAAACCGTATGTTCTTTAACCATTAGATGTAGGTGTGTGTAAGTGTAGCTAGAATACTCATTATAACAACATCCTAGTATATTGAGGATACTGGTGTCGTTACAAAAGAAAGGAATAAAAAGAGTTTAGGGGTTTGGATAAGCAAAATAAAACAAAATAACATAAGAGAAGACATTACCTTAAAATTGGGTAACTCTTTTGATTTGAGCCAAAGGCTTCCTTGGGAAGACTTCTGCCCAAAGTGAGGCTTCTAGGAGTAAGGGAGGGAAGTTGGGAGGGTATTTGGGCCGAGGTTGGCCGAGAAAAATGGCTTGAAAGTGTGAATGAGGTGGTAGAGGTGGGGGCCTTTTATAAGAGGGGAGGAGGTGAACTCTTGGAAAGTAAGGGAATTTTACATTATTATACAATGATTTTAGGATTCTAAAGGTCCCAAACTTATATAATTCGTGGATAAGGTGATAATGGTTCGAAATATACCCATCCAATAGTCTTTGGACAAGTTTATGCCTTGGATTGTACATTATCTTTTCATTTTATTAAAATCGTTAAATAATGAGGTCATCGCTGCATCATAATGATGTCATAAATAATTTAATTTACTTAATGTCTAAAAATTATAAAAAAACTATTATGATGTAGGAAATCTTTTTAGAATTCAAATGACTATTTATATTCAAAAATATGACTTGTATAACCCCATGTAAAAATTGTTTTAGTAAAAAATATCATGTTTGTGTCATTTTTTACTTTAACGTTAAATAAAAGGTATTTATGTCATTTTCCAACTAAAGTGGCTCCATGGGGTCCCCAAGTTGACCCATGGATTTTGTTGGTCTCCCATGGCACATCCAATGAGGGTAGGACATGTTTCAAGCTCATCTCATATTATTAAAACATTATTTTTACCTTAAACTACACTAATTACCTCTAATCGCGATTAAGAACATAAAAGTTACTATTCACCAAAAATTATTTTAATCTAATTGAACAAAATTTTACTTCTTAATGACAACCATGTATGTTGGATTTTTGAAAATCAAAACACAGAAGTGGTAATATTTCATTTAAACGAAAAATCAGTTATTTAACTACCACTTAGTGGTTTCACTATTCATCAAAAATTGAAATTTTTCAGAACAATACCAAAATTTCACCCTAAGGAATAATTGTTATTACGAATTAAAAAATGATGTATATTTTAAAAAATTACAAACATATAAGTTTCATTAATTAATTTTGTAATTAATTCCCACCGTCACAACAAATAGCGTGTTTTTAAGAAACAATATATATCAAAAGAATAACAATTGTTTATGTCTAATTTCGAAGTGAAATTAATTCTAATGAACACCATTGGATAAAATGGTAATAATATATTATAATTATACTATAAAACCACTAAATAGTATAATTTATCACTATAAATTATTTTCATTAAAAAATTTGTTTTTAAGTATTTTTCACTATTCATAAAAAATTAGAAGTTCTCAGAAAAATACCAAAAATTCAACATAAGCTAATTTCGATATTCCGAATCCAAAAATGAAGTCCATTTTGAAATATAAAATTTATATAATTTTAAAAAGTGGTTATTACTATTCATAACGGCTACTTTGATTAGTCGCGGTGTTTTAGAACTCGAAGTGGCGCACAATGCAAGCTATTGCATTATTTAATGAGAAGCGTAACATGGAAGCTCGGGGTGTTACAACAAGAATGCTACTCCTCCTCCACTATAAAAGGCAATCACCCCTCCCACATCCTTACACTTATCATGCCACTTTGTCTCAAAAAACCCCCCTAAAATATAGATACTAAACATCCATCCATTCATTATAGAATCATAAAAATGGTTAGAAATACTTTTAAGGAATCCCATTGGTGCAAACCAAAAGGAGTGACCTAAAGAAGAGGTAAAATCCTTCCCAAAGATCTATTGTTCAATTTTCATTCTCCACACCAGAAACTATTATTATTACATGATTAAGTAATAAAATAAACATCCTTTTTATAATAATATTTTTATATGTTAATGGTTAAACCTACACCTACAAGAATTTAAACCGAATGGGTAAAAACATATCGTTTATGTATGACAAATAACATCCTCACGAAACGACGATTGTTTGTTTTTTTCCTTTAGCACCTTTAATGGATTGGAATTATAATGGAATCACTTTTTTTATATGATATATATAATATATACAATATATTTATGATTATTTAATTATTATATATCACATAATATTATGATTTCCTTTTTGGGGAATATGATTACATTGTTTGTGGAATTGTGAATTATTGCCTTTTTAAAGCAATATGATTCGTTCTTGTTGTACATGGAATGTATAAATAATAATTTTTAATTAAAATATTTAATATATATGACATATAAATGATAATTTATTGATGATATACAAATAAAAATATATCATTTAATTTTCATTCATTTATAGTACGACAAGGAAACTAATGTAGTGTTTATGCGTGCGTGTGACCTACCATCTCCTTGAACGATGTATTTAATTTAATATCCCTAGACATTATGGATTATTATAAATAAATATATAATAGATATATATTATAATTAAATAATATTTTACATTCATGATATTATTATATCATTATTTAAGTATGAAGAATGGTAAGTTACAAGTCAAAACATAATAAAAAATGAAGCAATTAACAACCAAACAAGAGGGAATGATGGAAGATTATTAACAAAAGAGTAAAAAGATATTTTATAAAGATCATATATGATATTAAAAATATTATTATGGTTATCTTATATATTATTTACATGTTTAAAACTATTATACATGAATTTAAAGGACTTTTTCCTAAATGGAAATGAAAGGTAATGGATTTTCATTTCACCTTTTTGCATATGTGAGATAAAAGTCTTATTAGCCACTTAATTCGTGGTTTGGTATATACACTATCCATTTTTGATATATTATATCATGAATTATTTTATCTCAATGGTTTTTAAATATTTCATTTAATTTCATCCCTTCTCTATTTTTTATAAAAATGTTGTAAAGTGGTAAGGGATACTTTGGAATGTTTAATTATTATTTTCCTAAACTATAATTGTATTGATCTTTCAATGGGTTGATTAATTTTCATTAGGTTATACTTCTTAATACTTATTATTAATATTTGGAAAATAAAATTTTTACTATATATTTTTTTTTCCTCATTTTTTATGTGGAATAACATTTGACCCATCCATACTATTCATTAATTGATTCTCGCCACAACATTGTGGTCTTTCCAAGGGTTTACTTCACAATATCATTTATTTCAGGATTATTTGCCCTGGAATTTCCATTTAAGGAAATTATATTTCAATTTTTTAAAAAAATATTGTCTTTTATTATCCTCTGGTTATTCATGACCTTTATCAAGTAATAATACCATTTTTCAACTCTTTGGTAAACAAAATGTTTTATATTTTTTTTAAGAAAACCCAACTTCATTTATCTCTTCAGTCATAGAACCTATTTTCTTCTAAAAATCCTCTTTCCTAATATTCTTTTAAAAATTATTTCTACTCATCCCAAAATTACAAATTAAATAAATTTATACCCTTTTTATAATTTACAAATGTTTTCAATTGAATCTTTTTTATCTCTTTCCAAACAAGGAACTTTTCAAAGTATTTACCTTACAAAATGAATGTTCTTTTTACCTCATATGACATGTAAGGAATTTTCCACCATAATTTGATTTTATATTCCTTTATAAGTTTAAAAAGATAATTTTGAAATAAAATGCTTACCAAATTTATTTTCAAAGAAATATATTTTCCCAAATTTTTTAAAATATAAAAAGTATATTTTCCTAAATACTATTTTTAATAGATATTTCTATAGTAATTTTATTCATCAACAATAAACCATTATTTTTACTCCACTTTGGATATGTTGTATTGATATAATCCTTTTTTTCCTTTGGATAGTTAATTATATATTTGTACCAGGATAGTATTGAAATTCACTTCCTTGATTCATTTGTTAGTCCCCTTGAAATATCCAATTTTCAATGATCGTTGAACATATAATTTCCCCTAGTCAACCATATAATTTTTCTAGGATTTTTTAATTTCCAAAACCATATAAAATTTTTCATATGGTGTTTACTTGGAATGATATTTGATTATTTTTGGACATATGGATAACTGTATATCCTTTATTAAACACAGATATTTGATAAGGAGTATTTTTTATTCGATACGAGGAATGCTTTGGATAAGATGATACAGTTTAGGACTATTTAAAGTAAGATATTTGATGCATCAACAGTCTCATGGGATGAAATCATTTTGTGGAAAACTCTTAATGTTTTATTCCAAATAAGAGTAGATTAAAATTTTTTCTTGAAAGGTATTCATAGTAGAGTTATGGTTGAATGACAAAAATTAGTTTATAACTAGCATTGTTTCAATTATTTTGTGAAATGTATTGACGGTAATAACTCCATATACCTTGGAAACATGGTGTCCAATAATCAATAATTTCCTTAATTTATATTCCGTTATTATTTTTCCATGATATTTTTAATAGATATATATATATATATAGATGAAATTTTCTCTCATTTTATTGATTTAATGACTTGTGTTTTCATTTATTTACCTTTCTATATTATTTAGTCACTTACTTCTCAGTTATTGAATACATGGAATGTGTTCTCCATTATTTACCTTTCAATATTAATTATTCTCATTGATTCATTATTTCTTCTACTTTAAAATAAATTTAATGAGTTTTTGAGACCACCCTTCTTATATTTCCTTTCTATAGAAATCCAATATGTTTACTAAGAAAGGTATGTAAGGATATTCTAGAAGGAAAAGTGTTATTATTACCACTGAAATAAAAAACAATAATGTTGTAATTAGTGTATTAATTTGTAAAAAAAATTCAATAAGGTATATGGTTTACAAAGGATACTAAACTATATAGTTATTTGGGATGTCATTTACTTGTATCATATGGTAATTTAATGGTATAAAGACACCAGCTTCGGGCTTTCTGGGGTTGGGTTGGTACATGACTCTATTGATTTGGGAATATTAGGGACATTAGTGACTTGATATGTATTGACGGTTGGGACAATAGTTTTATTTTAAGGAAAATTTGAAGAATGTTGGTGAGGTAGAGTACTAACTATTACATTACACATGATATAGGGTATGATATTTGGAATTGAATTCAGAAGCATTGATTGGTAGATTTTATCTATGTCAAACTTTCTAGAGATGATATTTTTTAAGATATTGGAAGTTATTATAGATTAAATTTAGTTGTCGAACACCTATATCTATTGACATATATGGTAAATAAAGTGTAGTATCCCATTTTATTTTCACTTATAGACTTGATGGGTCGTCCTAATTATTGTAGTGGTTCATCAAATTTTTGGTGGGAGAACTCATCCACCACATAAATGGTGGGATTTTAGATCATTATTTTTAGTGGTGGTAGGGGATTATTTAAACTGTATTTGTATGTTATGGGCCCATGATGACATAATATCAGGAATGGGGTGCCCCCTTTTCTCTCCACCAACCACCTTTAGTCTGATAGTTTTGTTGTACCAAGATGTTTTTAATTATTGAGATAATGTGTGATGTAAACATCCCTTATCATTTCATTTTCTTATTATTAGTTTCCATTTGACCGTGGTTATTGTTATTTGAAATTATATATGGATTTCAAATTATTATAATTTAATTAGTTCGTTATCAAAGGGATTTTTGATGCTATGGTCAAAGGCATCAAAGATGTGAGGAATCACACAATATTTAATTTTTTAAATAAATTTAATATCATAGTTTATTTTTAATATATTTTTTTCAATTTAGTGAAAACATGATGGAAAAATGTGTAAAAAATAAATGGTATTCTTCTAATAATTTTAACAAAAGCACTTCATAGTTTATTCACATTTTGTTGGTTAGGGTTTAACTACTAATGAATTGACATGTATGTTTTATTATATTTTTAACATTTTAGTTAATTATGAAAAGTTGATTGTACATAATTGATACTGATTTAGTGCATATTATAATCTGGATATAGGGGATCAAGTGCTCCAAGAAGATTGATTCTGGCTCGAATGTAAATTTAATTAGTTTGATAAATGGTGTTTATAACATTTTTGATGAATGTGGTCCCAGAAACATTGAAATATATATATTATGTTTCATGTGTAATGTTTTATACATACTTGATTGTTTAATTTAGGGTGAATTGAATAAAAACCATGTGAGTTTTAACAAGAAAGTTAATCTATAACCACTATGGGAAGAATATGTACCTCACTTTAGGTTTAGTGATTTTAGGATTACCTAAAAACCAAGTAATCCTAGGGAGTTTAAAAGAATTATATGTCATTGAAAGTGAATTGGTATCTAGGATTGAAAAAAATTAAGACCTTCCATTGGTGTGATCTTATGGGTTAGTTAGATGGGTTCTGTGAGAGTTGCCTTTGTAAAGATGAATTGATGGTGGATTTTCTTTATTGGTAATCATAGGAATGAAAGTGATCTTTTTCTACGGATATTATATTTCTATTAAAATAGAGGTTTATTGTTTTTAAGTATCATTTTTTAGGTTTCTTCAATAGGCTTAGTGAATTCCAGGGAGAAGATCCTCCCAGGATATTCCTTAAGGTTATTGTTCAATTGTAATTCTCCCATTTTAGATTCCCTTGGGATTTGAGTGAGGGAATGATACAAGGAAGTTTTTTTTTCAATAACAAAAGAGTTATTTGGGTGTTATAAGAATAGTCTTTATGTAGTAATTAAATATATGGATTCATAATAATAAAGAGTTATCTTGTTTTGGTTAGATTTAAATTTTCACATAGTTTGGGGTTCAACTATTTTTTTTTACATTTAGTGTCTTGGGAACAAGTGAACTAACATTTTTAGAGAATTCTTTGGTTTTGGAAAAATTACTGTGTGAATTTTATCATAATGGAGTGATGTATATTTGTTGGTATTGGTTTTTAAGGATCTAGGGTAGTGTATCTTTGTCTAAGTGACATGGTTTCTGTTGAGAGAGATGGAAATTATAATCAGTTCATCTTGTTATGACTTATAAGCTATGTCACTGTAGGGAAGGGTTATTCTATACCCCATAGTGAGTGATGGGTTGTGTTATTAGTAATTTTAATTATTTATAGGATGAATAGAGTACAAGTTTGTTCTATAATATATATAAATAACTATATTTATGGGTTCGTAGTTAGAATATTTATTCTAGGTGATGTTTTTCCTTTTTCCAAACTATTTTGATGAAACATGCAAATATAAAGTTGTTACTCTTTTGATGGTGTGTCACATTGCACCATTTTGTTATTCCTTTACTTAGTATAGTGTGAAATGATCCATGACTCAGTTGTGAAATCTTTTTTAGTTCTATGTTGTGGAATACCATATAGTTATTCATTTTTTAAGTGTGGTTTTCCATAATACCTATATAGATGTATAATATCTTTCAATGGGTTTTTGTGATCTACCTTATGATTATTCCATTATAGAGTGTGGTGTGTCATTATCCAATCCTCAGTTGGGAAATCTGTTCTATTAGTATGTCATGATATACCATAAGAGTTTTTTTCATAAACATGGTGTATTGTAATCAACCCCCTTAGGCACACACTATCTTGACAGGGTTTTAGTCATTGTAATCTAAATTTTCACCCCATTTTTTTGTTATGTTGTGTCATTTATTAAATAATTTCCTCCACATCCTTTTTTTAAAAACACTTTATTATTTGTGGAGAATTTATGTTGACTTAAAAGTTCATTTTTTTTATTTTATATGAGGTAGATTTTAATTCTAATCTATTAAATTTTATTGAGATAAATTGAATATATCAATTTTAATAATGTTGAGGAATGTTCAGGAGAATATATTCTATTTCAACGAAACCTAAATATCTCATGATGTTATCAATAGATTTTATTATAACATTTTCTAATGATAGAGATGTGAAATTTATGGATTTGATGCTATTAAAAAATTATTGGAACATTGATTATGATTGAATCTATGAATCATACTGTTTCATTTGACATATTCTATTTGCATTAATTTTTATTTTTTAATCATAGATACCACTGTGATATTTTTTTACAATTCTATATGTTCCTATTGTAATTAAATTATCTTATTATTAATTGTTGAAGAGTTTACAGATATTTAAAACTAGTTTCATTTTATATTAATGTCCAAATTTTTTTTCTGTGTGACTTAATTTTTTCAATCATTAAATTGAAGTGGAGATCAAGGCTATAGATCTCAGCTATTGATGTTATATCCAATAAGTTCCGGTGGAAAAAGATCTATCTACTGATGGGGGATTGATTCATGATTCGATAGTGTGGATCTTATATACTGTGGCTCAGATCACCAAACCACTCATTGTTTTGTGATAAAAGCAAATAATTCCGTTGATTGTAATTTCTTAGTAAATAATATACTTTAAAAGATTATTTGGTTTATTGTCTAATGATAAGTGTTATTTTTTACTATAAAATTATTTCTATTATTCATGATTGTCCTCTAGTCACCATTATGTTGGTTTAACATCCGATATTTTATTTTTTGGAACATTTATTACATATATAATCTAATTTATTCAAGTAATATAAATCTTGTTCAACTGAATTTCAGAGTGAGGTGAAAAATTGATATCGTGTTTAATGTCAATTCACCCACCTTTTGAAGTTGCAATACGTTAACCTACTGGGTTATCATTTCGTCCCAATGTAACTCTGTGTGTTTGATCATGTCTCTTGGATTTTAATTGAACTTATCTATTTCCATTGGTTATTTCAAAAATATTCAAGGTAATTTACACTAACTATGTTGTAGAGAAAATATATTTTCTTCAATTCATGGATAATATAATACCATCCTTAACATTTGATAATTTAAATCTATATAATCTGTTGATATTTATTAGAGAAAACCATGAGTATTGGAGAGATCAGATAGAAACTTATGTAATAAATACTATAGTAGACAATTTTCTAATGTTGATCAGAAATTAAAAGATTCTGGAGAATGAATTACACCATTACTCACGTTGACATATTGGAGTTTATATTATACTATAGAGTTAAGAATAATCTATTATACACTATTCAACATAACATATATAGTCATGTTTTATCATGAAAAATAATTTTTGGTATATGGAAGATGTTATAGGTGAAACACTTATAAATTTTAAATGTTCTCAAATCTATAAGGGTTATGTTAAGAGATGATTATTATCCATTTTAATTTCAACAAGGATAGTCAGCCACTAAAATTCACTAGAGGTTTATGACAATTTTGAATCTCTTACAGTCACCAAGAGTGAAGGAAATTAGTGATGATAAATTTGATAAAAATTTAATTGATATTATTGTAAAAAAATGGTATTATTTTTGAACTATAATATATGATTCTAATCATGTTAAAAATCACATTTTGGATTAGTAAATAAGCACCCTCATGAAATATGATTGTTTAATTAATAGGAGAAATGAAAAATAAATAAGTAAGAATAATGTTTCTTTCACTTCTACTTTAAGAGGTATAAATTCTAATGTTAACAATTAAAATACATTTACACCAAAGAGAATCCTAAAATGATGTTTTGATTGTAGTTGATTGGAATTTAATAAGTGTGAGATTACATAGTTTACTTTGTGAATGAATGAATTAGAGGGAAATAATTTCTTACAAAAAACATCTAAAGGATAACGAATAAAAATAATATATGATTTTATTATATTGATATTTTTTGGTAGGAATGAATAAAAACTAGACACATTTTTTCAGAGTATATGAGGGTATAAATTAAATAATTAATCAATAGGCTTATAAAAAATACAAGAAGTGAAATATTTTAGAGCTACTATAGATATTGGAAGTGCTAAAAAAATAAATCCTCAAATGAATATTGTTAATAAAATAGTGATTATAAATATAAGATACAATATTTATTTGAAAAATATGCAGGTAATGAATTTTGTTTGATGGGGAAGAGGAATCTATAATTATTGAATACATTATCTTTATAATTTTCATGTCTATTTTTTTGGATGGTGATGTGGATAACAGTCAATCACCCAAAGTGATTAATATATATTGGACTAAAAATGAGAAAATAAGACAAAGTATTAAGAAATATTATGATAATTAAAAATAATATCTTACTAAAATATCTATTAAGTAATAAAAATATGGGGAAGTGGCTGATGAAAGAAATACGAGGTTACTGATTCTAGCAAGAAAACTTCAAAATTAACTTGAAAACATAAATCAAAGACTATTCCTATTTCATTCTCAATAGATAAAATTTATGATATTAATTTGGATTCTGAATTTAAAGGATTGAAAATTTTGTGGTAAAAAAATATTTTTTGAATGAGTAACACTTATATGTTTTAAATACAAAAGAATAAAAAAAGGAAAAATTTGAGTCTTGGGAGTAAATCCGTCAGGATTCTTTTAGAATAAAATTTATTTCTTCTAGGTAGTGTATAATTTTTCATGAATTAAAAAAGGGGAATACATTGGAATAAAAAGTGTTTATTGAAAAAATTTCATTCATTCAAAACTCAACATGAATATATTGAAAAATAAATTATGGAAATGGAGCACATGTGTGTTGAAAGAATATTGGTTCTAAAGGTTCTATTTATTTACATATGTAGACACAATAAGGTCTATATGATAATGAGTTATTTTTTATCAGGGGAGATGGTTATGTATCATTATCTAGTACATGGTAATGTTATTATTTTTATATTCATTTTTTTACACATATATATTAGAGTTTTACTTATAAATTTCAAATAATTACCTTTCCATATTAATAATGATTTATATAAATTAGTTTTTTTAAGGTATTTACCTTTATAAACTGATTGTGTAACTTTCAGAATTTTTTTACTTTAAAATTTTTTATTAACATTTTAATCATGTAATATTTGTTTATTAACTTTTGTATAAAAAAAAATTATTTTTTCTATATATATTTCAATGAAAGAAAATTACTGATGTTTGAATGACTTCTTAAACCATATAATAAAACAATAAATAGGATTGTGACATTAAAAGATAACTTCTGGAAGGTTTGTTATTTTATTTTATCATCATATGAGAATGTAGATGATACTAATTGTTATATTTTAATATGATTTTCACCTTATTGATGGAACACAAATTCATTTCTTTTGTAATTATAATTTTAAACGTTTAATGTGATTTGACATCATCAAAAAAATTTGGGGTATATCTTAGACCAACCGATCAAATGAGGATCATTTCAAGTTGATAATTCCTATATAAATAAAAATGGACCCCCCCCCCCCAATTTAGTTCATTGAAATTTATATTAAACTTTTTTCACTCTATTTTTTGATGTTTGGATTTTCATGTGTGGGTAATTACTAAAATATATTTGTGTACTTATAAGGAACTTCCAAAAGAGATATTTTGTGAAAGGTTAATTTATCAAGATTGTAATATCTATTACAATTCTCTGTATAAGAAGAATAATTAATTTTAAGGATTGAAAATTATTTTATTACAAGGGAAAGATCAAGAATTATTTTATCCACATACTAATTTTCTTGTTCAATGGTTTTAAAATGCAAGATAAATATTATGTTGATAAAAAGTGAGTTTTGTATAGATGGAGGAATATTTTTTCATTATGTTCAAGAGACTCATAGTAACTTTTTAATTTATACTGTGGGGAGAGTTCCTGTTAATACCTTATAAAATTACATTATTTAATACTTATTTTAACAAATTTAGGGTAGTGGAAACCATTTTTATTATAATGTAAAAGGTACATAATTCAACATACCATGTTTTTTAGTAAATTTAATTTCTTTGATTGCTTGTGTTACATGAAAAACCATGTTTTAACGAACTGGGATATATTACTAAAACTATTTAACATGAACATTATATCCTAGAAGTTATAAATATTGGTATGAATAAGAATAAGTTTATTTTAAATATTAATTATAAATATTTTATATAAATTAAACATATTTATTAAAATGTACTTAATTTTTAGTAAAGTCTTTATATGTTTTAAAAAATAATTTTTTTTCTAAGGAAAATAATCTGTATTGGGTTTTGTGAGAAAATAATAAAATTAATATTTGAAAATTTTAGAAAATTTTATTGAAAAATGAACCTCAATTTTGGAATCAATAATTAAAAATTATCTTAGGGTAAATTTATTGTAATTTTTTTTAAAATTCTAATTTCTTGATGAATAGTGAAAATGTGTGTTTTTATTGAAAACCGACTTTTCATATAATATATTTATATCGTTAAATTGTTTGAATGTATTTTATAAATAAAATTATCCAAATTATATTATAATTAATCCAATATTTTTTTTATCAATTTTATATTTAATTTCGATATAAAAACGTTTTAACCATTGGGAAAATTTCTCATTGTAAATCTATTTTTTCATCACGTCTGCGTGATTAATTTTAAATTAAAAATTTCCACCTATATAAATGGAATATTGAAAAATGTATTCCATATTTTGAATCAAAATAATTAATATTACATATTAATTAAAAATTAATTTTTGTTCAAGATGAATAGTGAAAATCGTAGAAATTAATTATGGTTGGTAAGGTTAAAACATGTTTATCAAGGGATTAAACTAAAATATAAGATGTAATATGACCTAGAAACATATAAATATCCAATTTTATGACCATATTATTACCTTATAACCAATATGGTTTGGTGATGTGATATTTTATTGCCATTATGTGTAAAAAACTTGAGTACACATTATTATGGTCAAAACATTCTTGTGTGTCGTCTCCCCCAATTATAAATAAACACCCACTCTCCTATACTATTATCACTTAAAAACCCATTTGGTTCTGAAAAAATCAACCAAAATACATTCCTCAAATCCCTACTTATATCCTAGATTCTTTATTTTTATTAGGATTCCCTCCTAAGAAATCATTACGTATAAAGAAGAGGTAAAATTCTTAAACTTATGTTTTCGTTTCATTTCATCTTCCACCTAATTAAAGTATTATTAAAATGTAATTATATAATAACAAAATTATATGACATATAATTATATTTTATTATTTTAATCTCATGAGATACATCTATCTCATCTTCCAAAAAATTAGAAATGAAACTGTTAATTTTGTGTATAGCGTAGTACCGCCTCGCGAACCGATGCTATTCATTTTCCATCACGTCCTCTCATGGATGGATATAATTATGGATTTAATATTTATATATGATATTTATGATATTATTATTATTATTTAATTATAATATCACATATAACTTATTATATTCTAATCATAAAGAATATGATAACGTCGCTCGTTTGTACGACAGACAACAGCCTCGCGAGGCGATATGATTCGTTTCTCACAAACACAATGCCTTGAAGGTGATATGGGTAAATTTATTTATTATATGTGATATATAAGTCACAAATATTTTTATTTAAAGGTAATATATTGTTTAAATTCCTTTTATTTTATCCTTCAATAAAATAGTAACAATGTTAATGCGTACAAACAACTTACAGTCTCAATGAATGGTGTAGTTCATTTTCTATCACTAACTTTAATTGATTAATATAAATACATATATAATGGATATATATATGATATATATATATGATGTTTAAAAATATAAATATTATTTATCCATTATTAAAATGAATGAATGAAAGATACAAAACATAAATATACATAAAAAACGATGCAGTTATTAGCCAAAACAAGATTTGAACGGGTATTTTTTAATAATCGTTTTATAAAAACACTTTACTAATTCTTATATATTATTATAAATATGATTTTTGTTATTTAATATATTTATAATAAATTAATACTTATTATACATGATTTTATAATGTGAATAAAGGAATTTGAGACTATAGGTTAATAAATTACATTTAATTTTTCGTCCTTGGGACATACATTATGTTGTGTCCCAATATTATTTTATGAGATGTATATATGGACCCTTTTACATATAATGTCATGAATATATATATTCTAATTATATTTTCTGGTTAATTTTATGTTACTCTTTCATTTGTCTTATGATTCAAAGGTTACCAATGTCATAGTGGTTTGATATTTCGATTTCATTATTTATTAAGATTGTTTATGATTATGCTCTCAATGATGGAAAATTATGATGTAATTATCAAGAACTTCATGAATTTTATTTTACTATGGTTTTATTATGAGAATACATATGTTCCAATAATTTTAGATTGTTTATGTACTCAACATACTATAATAATGTTTTTAAATAAAATTGACTTTGTTTCTTTGTTCAGCTGAAAACTGTTTTTTCCACACCAATGATTTAAAAAAATATGTTTTGAATAAAGTTTTTAATGTCAAAAAAATATTTGAATACATTTTTACCCATGGTTGAAGTTTTAATAAATATTTTCAAATTAATATTCTTTTTATTCTCAGAATTAAGTAATTTAGAATATTACTGAATATGTGAAATGAATGTTTTTTATACATGTACTACAAGAATGAAAATTTTCACCATCACAACCCCAAAATGATTTAAATTTTAATATATAGGTTTCCAAAATTATTTTTAAATAAAATTACATTGATTTTTTTGCATGAATTTCTTGATTTTATATTTCATTTTCAATGGAATGTCTATTTTTTCTAATAAATTTTCCAAGTGATATTTCAAAATAATTTTCTATCTAAGATGACACACTTTAACTTTAATTATTCTTTACTAGGGATATGATCCAAGGATACCATTCTTTATATTTCTATAATTTTTCTATTTTTTTAATTTATTTATGAAACACTATTTTCCTTACCCGAGTTATAGAATGTTAAAATTCATATGAAACATGAATCATTTTCTATGGGTCATTATTTAATAAAATGAATAAATTATGATGAAGCTGTTTTCTTTTAAACAGGATATTTTTTGAAGAAATTTTTATAAAACCCACTTTTTTGTGGTTATAGATACGATGAATTTTTTATGATCACGTGGGACAAATATTTATGATATTAATTATGTAACTCGTGGGACCTATATATCCCTCCAATTCATTAGGTAAATATTGATATCTAAAGAAATTAATAGGACTGGTATGGGGGTGAACCCATTTTATTAGGGGACTTTGTACTCTATGAATGTATTGGGATTCAACTTTAAGAAATATGATGGTTTGGGGAGTGACCACATTTCACTATGATAGATTTAACAACGATCATTCTAATGTTATGTTCTCATGGATCATGTTATTTTTTTCCATTATGATTCAAATCTTATGAACTACCGTGATTTATTGTATGACTCACGTTTATGATCTATGATTTGAAACAAATGCTTTTCAAAAGTTATTCGCATGTTTTAACACCCTAATGCTCATGAAATATTGATATCCCAATTTGTTACCCTTTCTAAGAATATAATATCAACATTTACTATGTTTCATTACCCCACTTTATGAATAAATTAATAGTAAATGGTATGACTAAAAATGGTTCTACTTATGAAGAACTTAGTGGTAGTTGACATAGATCACATATGAACTAGTTTTTTATGATTCCAATTATCCCAAGGCATTAGAACTAAATCATTCCAACATGTAGTCATATTTCATTTAATGAATATTCATCTTTAATGATTTAATATATATGTATGAAAAGTAAGGGTCTCTATAGTTGGTATGAGGTAAAGTTTATTTAAACCTATGGAAACTATCAGGAGAAACTTTTGTATGAACCCTTAGGATAATCCTAGGTATATGAGAATGTTGTAAGTTATGGTAAAGAAAAGAGTTTTATTTTCATATAAATTAATCCATTTTGGTATGATACGAGTTGACATGTTTCTGGATAAGATACACCTAGGGTTAATTTCTCTAAAAATGATATTTTAGGATTGACTCAAATGTAGCCCAGTACACAAATATTGGCCTTATAGTGCATCGAGTTTGACACTTCTAGGGGATATGCTTTGGTTAATTCACATTTTATTTTAAAAGTGTCGTGAATGATTTTAGTAGATGATAATTATATGACCTTGGTTAAGCGTATTTTTTCACATATCGAAAATATAGTCTCATGATTTAAAACCATTTCCAATATGAGAATGGAAATGGAAAAACAAGACACTAGGTTTTGTCATTAGACTCCCCAAAACAAATAAATGGAATAATGATATATGGTTTGTAGTCAATTTCCTGAAAAAGAAATCACAATTAATCACTATCAGATAATATTTCCCCCTATATTGGATTTTTAGAATATACCTTAAAAAGTAGTGATTTTTTATGGGGTACGACATTCAATGGTATCTGATTACGATATGAGGTTTACCATGAATTTCCAGTGAAGTATTCAGTATGATCTTGATATAGAGTAGAGTTTCATCCCCAAATATTATTCTTAGATATAGGGTCAATATGATAGAACCATTAAAACACTAGAGGATATTTATATATCTTTTTTTATGGATTTAAATAGTGTTTGGGAGCAATACCTTCCGTTAGTCATGTTTTCTCAAAATAATAAGTTTCACTCAAGCATTCAAACGGATCCTTATGAATCCCTCTATGTAAAGAAGTATATAACTACAATTTAATGGGATAAAGTTATAGAAATAATGTTATTGGGGACCTTGTCCTCTAAATATATTTAATAGAATTTTATATCCATTAGGAAACACATAAGGAACACACAAAGAATCCATAAACACTATACTGAAAATCTCCACTGTGTTATTGATTTCAAAGTAGTTAAGAAGGTATTTTTAAGAAATTTTCAAGGCAATAAGGTTATTATATTAGAGAAGAAATTAAGATTATGACCTTGGTATACTGGTCTCTTCAAAATACATGATCATATCAGGATAGTATATTATCAGTTAGTTCTTCCATTAAAACTCTCTCAAGTCGATGATTTGTTTCAGGTATCTCTCATGGGGAAGTATGTACCTAGTCCTTCACATGAATTGAGATCATTTTTCATGCCAATGAATCATGAAATTTATTGTGATGAAGAACCTATGGGGATTCTTTATCTTATAGAGAATGTTATATGAAACTTGACCACTCACATGGTGATGTTCTATTAAGAAAGCCCCAGTTTGGAAATGATATGTGGGAAACTGAAGATGTAATGTGGTCGGGTTATCATCAGTTACATGTACCAAAGTGAAAGAATTTTTAGGCTATAATTCATTTCAAGGGGATTAAAATGCAACACATAGAGTTTTTATGAAATATATTTTTGAATAAATTTAATTTCATTGATAGGTTGTGATACACACATAACTGAGTTTTAAGAAAACATGATATACTATTAATATTATCTAAACATGAAAATTTATAATTTATCCATTTAACATTATTATATGAAAAGTAATAACCAAATTTTAAACATAAATTATAATGGGTTTATATATATATAATATATTGATAAAAAAGTTAATTTTTAGTAAAGTCATTATATGATTCAAGAAGTACAGTTGTTTTCTAAAAAATTGATTTGTATTGCTTTTTATAAGCAAATAATAAAATTAATTTTTAAAAGTTTCAGAAAATTTATTTGATAAAATTAACATCATTTTTAAAATAAACGTTTCTAAATATTATGATGGTGAGGTTTTGAGATTTTTCTAAAAATATTATTTTTGGATGAATAGTGAAAATAAGGGTTTTTATTGAAAACTAGATTTTCATGTAAACCATTTATAAGTTTTAAATTTGGTTTAACATAGTTTAAAATGTAAAATTATCATTATTATATTATAACTAATCCAATATATTTCATTTTAATCAATTTAATTTTGATTTTTGCTACAACTACTTTTAAAAATTTTGAAAAAATTTTCTACAGAAAACTACTTTTTCTTCCCATCCACGAGATTAATTTTAAATTAAAATTTTACACTTAATTAATTTAATTTAAAAAAGAGTATAACATATTTTTAAATTTTATGATTAATATTATATAATATGGTAAAATTAATATATTTTCCAAATAAATCATAACAATAGTAAATGTTAATTACCACAGTTAAGGTTAAAACAGTTTTACTGGGTGTAAAAATAAAAGGATAAAGGGTGAAATGATCTAATTTTTTTTAAAAAAACCCATTGTAAAGAAATATTTCAACCTTATAACCTCTATGTTTTTATAATGACCCATTTTGTAGATTTTTGGTATGTAAAAAATATATACGCACAATATTTAAAAAAAAATATGTGTGTTCCCTCTCCCACTCTTCTAAAACATCACCCCATATACTATCCACATAACACTTCCAAAAATAGTAGTTTCAACTAATAAATACTCAAATACCTTGATTAATTCCCTCCACATATCTTATAGGTCTTATATTTATTTTTAAACTCTCTTAATAAGGATATAGTTATAAACCTAATGTGGTTTTCTGAAGAAGATGTAATATTTTTAAACATGTATTTCTGTTTTATTTCTTCTTAAACCACCATAGGATATTATTAAACAATTTTTATATAATAAAAACATAATCATACATATAATTATTAATTATTTTGTTAATTTCATGACCTACATATACATCCTCTTCATAAAAAATGGAAACGAAATCGTTAATCGTTTATATAGAAGACAACCACCTCACGATCTGATGATATTCATTTTCCATAACCACCTCTCATGATTGGATATAATTATGGATTTAATTTTTATATATGATACTTATGATTCTATTATACCTCTAGAATTATAATATCATAGATTCCTTCTTAATTTTCATTTTGTGGGAATGTGATAACATCACTCAAGTGTGTAGAGGACTACGACATCATAAAGCGATGTGATTTATTTCTCCCTTAAACAATACATCGAAGGTAATAAGTGTAAAAATATTGATTATGTGTGATATATATAATTTCCCAACCTGAATGGCCACAAATAAGGTAGTCGAACCACTGGTCTATATGGACACCAGCAGGACTCCCCCTATGTCGGAGGCTAATGACTAGCAGCAAGGATCTCTGGAAGAAAATTGTAGAGAGACTATAACTTATGATTAGAATAACACAATGGTATAACCCATTAAGAAACTACATAAAAAAAGCTAAATCATTAAATAAATAATTAATAGATAAGGGGAATAATAATAATAAATTAAAGTAAATGGTTTTTAATGCCAATTTATTAAAGATTGTATGTCTAGTTGATGATAGATAAATAAAACAATATACATAGAACATACTACAAGATACTGTAATAACAAAATGAGAAGAAAAGGAAATCCCTTTGGTGACCTCTATGAGAATCCTATTCTCTTAACTCCGAGTTGAAATATAGGATATCAAAATAAACAATCCATGGTCTTGTGAACAAGAAGATATAATCGGGTAACAATAGTACTTGAGAAGGGTGAGTGATAATAATCTCAGTAGGCCAGAACCAAAATTGTGTATCCCATTAAATTCAGTGAATATAAATTAAATAGTATTCAGGTATAAAAAATAATATCAATGAAAAATAAATAAATAACAACCCATCCAATTTTATATGGAATACCTAACAACTTTGCCTACTTTAACTCATAGCCGAAATAAGTGTTTGATCAGATACAACACATATAGTGTAAATATATATAAATATATGTATATATTATAGTTTTATATTTCATCCACCTATATTAACCAAATGTGTATTGATGCCTAATGGATATAAACCTCGAATACTAGTACTAGCTGGAATGGGGAGTAATGTAAATATCCATAAATAGTCAACGACTCTATAGGCCAATGCAATAGGGTATATTCCCTCCATCCCAATAGAATGTGATACATCATGCTACATCACTTGGGAAGGCTAGTGTGCCTCCATGTAATAACTCTAATGATGGATTTTGGAGAATAAATCACATCTACCATATAAATATTTATAAGAGCAGGGTAATCATTCATGATTTATACCTTGGACCAACTCTATGAGCACTCACGATCTCTTGGAAATCAACATGGAATCTATCACGTTCTTCTTACTCAATGTTCTCATAGTCCTTTGGAAGTCATTAGGGAAGCTCACATGGTCTTCCTACTTAAAGATTATCTCAGTCCTTTGTAAGTCAACATGGAAGGTTACATGGTCTTCCAACTTAATGTCTCTCACAGTCCTTTGGAAGTAAACCTGGCAATTTAAAAGAAAGGGGAAAGAAGGAACATAGAAGGCACCATTTAAATTTGGGAATTTACCTACATGAGAAATTCTATTTATGAAGTAATCCAATCACATTGGAGGATCTTGGTTCATTAGTCATTTAGATTAGTGTTATTCCATGTCATTAATTTTTTTATAAAAAAGCATCCATGAACTTAGAAGTTGCCTTATATCATTCAACATTTATATAAAAAGAGGACCACACCATTTAATAACCCAAATTGAGGCAATGTGTTAATCATTCTATATAATCTATCAAATAAAAATCATAAGAAAACCAAATCACAGAAGGCCAAGAATGATTAAAATAACTAATCATTGCCTTTTGGTATAGAACACATCGCACCTCATCTGAGTGGTTTTATTATAGAAATCCTTACATTTTTTATAAGACAATACATTTAAGCATAAGTAAGAATCAAACTAAGTATTCATAATTCATCATATCAAAAAGAAGCATTGTTGGAAGTAACCATAAATTGATGAAACCAAAATAAGTTTTAACTAAATTAAAAAAAGAATAATCAAGTACGAAATTAATTCATTCTTAAATTTAATTGGTAAAAGGGTAGGGATCCTACCTCAAAGAGAAGAGTATCAGGCTGAACACTTTGACAGTTAAGGTTTCCACTAACAACCACTCAAAACAATACATCCCTCATCCAAGCATATTCACCTTCACGTGTACATAAGTACATATATCCCCTATGTACATATTCACATGGAAATGAATATGTATAAGGGGATCCTTTCATATAGGCCTATATATGCATATACCTCTTTCCAGTTACACTTATGTGAATTTTTCATATATATATACATAAGAACTTCTGGACCCAATATATATATTCAATATTTCATGGAAGAATATATATATATATTTAACAGGGGAACATAAATACATATATGTGCCGACTTTTTCATACACAATAAGTCACATTTGACTTTGGATACTCAAAACCACATACACGATGATCAAGACATACCACACAAATTATTATGAAACCAAAACATTAAAAATATCCTAATAAAAATCAAGGAAAAAGGAACAAAAAGAGGAATCCAACCTCAAATAAGTTGTTGGAGAGCTTAAATGAACCAAACCACTTCACCTTCAGTGACAGATGTCAGAATACAATCACGGCCGACTCGATAGGCCTCGTGCAAGATCTAGAAATAGAAAAAAAACTAAAAGAACTGGATAAACCCTTAAACTAGGGTTTGGCCAAATGTAACTGATAAACATGAGAAGATAAACAATAATAGAAAAAGTAATAGTAGGAAGGAAAAGATCTTACCTCAAAGAAACAATAACAAATTGTGATGAAAAATTGGGTGAATTAATGAACAATGAAGGAGATGGAGAGGGGGGAACTTCATACTAGGGAGGAAGGGGATGGGTTGCAACACAATACAGAGGGAGAGAGATGGGTGTTTAGATTTTAGTTTTATTTTATTTTTATATTAATTAAATTATTTAATTTCTTTAAGATAAATCATACCGCATAGTTTGGGTTGCATAGTTATCCAAACCGTGCACCAACCGTGCGACACCCCATTTTTAATAATTCATCTCGAATGGTTTTTCATGTATGGTTATCTTAACTATACTCAACCCATGTGATGGAAAATTTGAGGGTACTACCTAAGAAGAACTAATCATGAAAACCCCATTCAAGTCACATCAGCTACTTTGATCAAGGTCGTATAGTTACTATTAAGGGCTGAATGGTTTCAGAAAAACCATATACCCTCAACAGTGCCTCGAAAATTGAGTTTCTAGCCTTGAAGATCTTCAAATTCATTGAGACCTCCAAGATTCCTATAAGGCTTTCGCCGAATCCCAAAAACAAATTGTTGATGTTTTCTAACTCTTTATATTATGTTCTAAATCAAATTTTAAAAAACAAACCATCCAATAATTTCCAAAGCTCAAATTCCCTTGGAATTTTTCCTTGACTCAAAACAAGGGTCATTATAACCTCCCAACCTTGGAACATATCATCACAGATAATCCTTTGAGAATGAAAAATACATCACCCAACCTATAATGGTCCTGATGTCTCATTCACATGGTCATGTTGCTTTTTCAAAAGACCAATTCACCTTTAGACATTTCTCAAGAAAATAGATTATAAGCCATTAAAACCCGAGACAACTCATGTTTTACGACTAAAACACTGAAACTAAACATACTTAAGCCTATTTAGCAAGAGAGATGACCATGAAATCATATCTTTAATCATCTCACTAATTGTGCTCTCCCACCAAGGGTCTTAGAATTAGAAATGAGCCAATTCAATTCCACGTTATTCCCAACTATTGGAGTTTCCAACAAAGCACCTCTCTAAGAAGTATAAAGATTCCCTTGGAGTGTTTTTGTTAACAATTCAACCCCAATTACATCTGATGTCATATTAGGGATCTCACATTTGAATAATTGGTTGAATCCCGATCGACCAATCTGAAAATAGTCATGCATGCTTTTCCTGAAAGACACTGCCGACCGTTAAACCTCACCTGCCTTAAATTGGAGATATTTTTAAAATGGTTCTTCAAAGACTGTATACAACATAAATAAAGATACAAGTTGAGATACTCTAGATAATTATTTTCAAGAACTTGGTTGCGATAAATGACATATTACCCCAGAATTATAATGCCTTTCTCTAAAGAATATTTCTTTTGAGACAATTTTGTCCACCGAATTCCACACCTAACATCCTATGATATTCCTTAATAAGACTACTAACTGGACATTTAAAATTACATGTCTCAATACAACCTAGGGTGTAGTTTAGATCCATCTCATTGGACTCATTAAATTTTAAAATCCACTTCGAGCTCGAAAATAATATTAGGAAACCGTGGATTTAAAGAACCAAAGTCTGAGGAACTTTCCGAAGGAAGTTCATACTTCATATTTATATGAGAGATGTTGGTACAAGGATATAACATCCACATTAGATCATCGAATAAGCCTAGAGGGGCATCCGCTTAGTTTTCAGGTCAATAGATAAAAATTGAGTCCAAGAGTCTATCCATGGCATTCATACATAGAAGTCCTCATGTCACTCAGGACATACTTAGCCTCACGGAGAACTGTGCATCTGGTGTGAAACACCAACAAGTAACCACCCATTTATCCCAAAAAATATTAAACGTTAGCATTGCATAATACTGACACTCACTTAGTTTATTAAAGATGACATCAATACATGGGACATGTTCCCCGCTAAACAAATAACATTAAGAAAATTAGTATGGTTTCTAGTCAAACATAACCAATTATTGTAAATAAGAATAGAAAAACCACAATTGGTAGACATTAATAGAGAATATCATCTCCACCTACTAATCCATCATTATATACTAACAATGATGACTTCACCAACAAAAGTACCCCATAATCATTCAATCTTAACCACCAAATTCCTAAAATACCAATGATATTTCTCAAAGGTTTAATACACATCCAACTTCATCGACATCATGACACCGATAAAGCAATGAAACAAATTAAAACTTGCAAGACTTAAGGGAATTCAAGAAAGCTGACCATTTTTAAATGGTCCCCTTTAGTTGGGTTCCATCTACTTGGAAGGACATGTAAAAACTATGAACAAGGTGACCCTCCCATATTATGAGTATCCTATTCTATGATAGAGAAGATAAACTAACTTCCCACAAGAACTCCAGACCAAAAATTCCTAAAACGAATGTGTTAAGATCCTACGATTCACGATCACAATGACAAAGTATTAAAGGAGAGCGAAAATACAGACTGACCATCATGTCAAAACACCCTATTCTATTGAAAATATGTCTTGATCATTGGGATGAACTTGCTTTCTTCACACCCAGGTCACTCTACATGGAGATGACCCGAGACCACAATCAACAGATCATATCTCAAATATTTTCCTAAACATAAACGGTTCATCACCAAATTTAGAACTCAAATGTATTGTGTATATCAATTCCTACTTCCAAGAGATTACACTAGGAAAAGTAACATCCTTAATAGAACCCATAGGCTTATCAGACCTATTAATTGAAGTATTGGATGGCTTGTACTAGTGTTTTAGTCTGGAATACATGAAAATATATGACCATTAACATTGTTTCTAACATACCAAGTCACCTTGAATTGAAGGAGAATAATTGGTTACTTGACTTTCTATGCGGATGACTAGGCCCTTGGAATGTCTAACCTGTTGAAACTGAGCATCAATTGATGATAACACCCATAAAAATAGTCACAGATATAATTAACAACCTTGTAAATAATGGTTTCATTAGAATGGAAGGGTCTTACAAGGAACAATGACACCTAAAATTAACCCAACATCAAAAATATCATAACATTATCAAGTAATTTATTTTTATAAGGGTGATACCTACCCCAAGAAATCCCCTTACAAAAGAATAAACACTTAACCTATAATTAGTTCATGAAAAGAAGAAGTCACTAGGATCAAGAGCTTATCTTTTAATCCCATGCTAAAAAAATAATTCCATCAACAACTTCCCATGATTCCATAACTAGGAAAATAAAAGGAGAAATATAAACCACCATTACATGAGGGTCTAAATAGAGGACACCACCTAAGGATCAATATTTAAGGTCACTAAATTTATTCACATTTAAACTTTAGACATTAAAATATTTAATTAAAAGAACCATTAATAATAGGAAAGTCTCATAAAAATTACCTTTAAAGTATTAAACATTATGTTATATCCCATCATAATAAAGCAATTTTTCATGTAAATACATTTTAATAGATAACAAAATCCCCAAGGTCCCCTTAAGCCAACCTAGGTTCATTTAAATGTAACCCAAGAATAGTTTTTTAATTATTGAAATTTAAAAAACCCAATAAGTTCACCACATATGAAACATGACCCAAATGAACTACTTGGGTCTAGTTGTTCATTTAATAGTTTACCAAGTCATCTTAGATTTAGAACTAAATAGATATTACATTACAAAATTTTAAAACACCTCATGCCTTTACATTCAATATGGGTTTCCATTTACCAATTTATTAAGCACAAATGAAGTTGATAAATTGAAAATTTTCTCCCATTGATCAAAACTAATTCAATTTAAAATTTTAACATTAGAAACCTTTTACAAATGTTCTAACACACATGTTACATTTTCCCAGTTATAAGGTGCCCATACACCTTAAAATTAAAAACTAGACCCTATCATATTCACAAACAATAAATTTATCCCATGAAACCATTTACATATCAAAAAATATATATCATGTTATCATATGTAGAACCATAAAAATCATGCTAATAAACACAAAATAATGGCATATAATCATAGAATAAATATAAAATGCTAAATATCACCCATGTATGTTATATAAATCAGGCATCATGGCATATAACCAAGAAATGAATGATAAGTAACACCTAAAAGGTAAAAAAAATCTAAGCATGGAACTAAAATAGGTAACATGGGATTTAAAAGGAATGATAATGTTAACAAAATCACAGTACAATGCTCAGGGAAAATAGTCAAATCAATAGGAAAACTAAAATGAAACTACATTCCATGGAATATGCATGCCATGTTAAACCTTAGGTGCCTATATTAATGTATTCAATGATTTATCCTGGCCATACCATCCGAACGATCATATTCTATAAAATTTCATAAGTTAACATGTAACGGAAGATCCCAACATTCACTCAAAGTGAAATAATAATCAAATGCTTTCACTTTCCTTTATAAATCAACAAGGAATATTACACAGTATTCATACTCAAAGGCTCTTATGTTCCTTTAGAAATCAGAGTGAAAATATATTAAAAAGGAGAATTATGGATCTTAGAAGGAACCATGTACATTTGGGCATTTTTCCACTTGGTAAATTACATTTTTGAAGAAATAAAATAACTTAAGAGGTTCATGGTTTATTATACATTAATATTTGGAGTGGTTATATTCATTCATTTTTATGTAAAAAAGGCAATTTAGAAAATTGGTGCCTTAGGCCATTCAACATTTATATAAAAATAGGACTACTACCTTTAATAACCCAAATGAAGCTTATATACTAAAAATGTCATTTAATATATCAAACCAACAACATTGGAAACACTAATGTCATAATCCCAAGAAAAATTAAAATATCTAATCAATAGTTTTTGGTTTAGAAGACATCACACCTCATCCGAGGGGTTTTGTTATAAAAATCCTTACATTGTTTATCAAACTATTTATTTAATCAAAACTAGACATCACATTATGAATTCAGAATTAAACTTATCATAGAAGAACTATAGGAAGCTACCAAAAATTTCTAAAACCACTACAGGTTTCAACAGAAATAAAAAGAAGTGTATTTAGAAGAGAATTAAGGCATTTTTAAATTTAAAACAGAAAAAGGATTGGGATCCTACCTTAAAGAGAATAGTACCAAGCTGAACACTTAGGCACATGAAATTTCAATTAGTGACCACTCAAGGATATTGATTCCCACCTCAAAGAATATGCACCATCACATATAATTTAGGACTCTAATACCCTATTTACATATTCACATGTCCATGAATATATACATGGGGATTTTTACATATATGCATATATTTTCATATACCCATTTCCACTTAAACCCATATTCATTTTCCATATATATAAATAATCAAACCTATCCCCAATATGTATATTCACGATTCAATTTTTGAATATATATATATAATGGGAGAGCTTTCATATGTTTATATTCATACTAATCATACACGGAAAGTCACCTTTCAATATGGTGACTTAAAACAACATCTAGGACGACCAAGACACACTAAAAAATTATTAGGAAGCTGATACATTAAAAATACCCTAATTAAAATCTTTAAGAAAGGTAAATAGTAGTAAACCAACCTAGAAGAGGTGGAAGGTGAGCCAAAATAAACCAAACAGCATCACCTTCGGTGGCAGATTTTGGAATACGGTCAAGGTTGACTTGAGTGGCCAACTATTGGACCTTGAAATGAATGAAAACCAAAAGAACCAGATCAACCCTAACCTTAGGGATCAAAAAAATATAATAGGGTGATGGGAGACGAGAAAAATCACCATAATAAACAAGAAGAGGAAGAAGTTGATTTTATCTCTAAGAGAAAACGATAAATCATGAACAAAAACCAGGTGAATTGATAAACGAAGGGGGAGACATAGATGGGGTGTGTTTCATGCTAGAGAGGAATATGATGGGTTATCAAATGATATGGTTGGGAAGAGTTGGTTGAATATATTATATTTTTATTTTATTTTTAATTTAATTTTATTATTTAATTTATTTAAATAAAATACCTCACTTTTTGGATCACACGCTTTTCCAAACCATGTGCCCACCGTGTGTCAACCCCTACTTAATAAATCACCACACATGGTTTGTCCCACATGGTTAGCTTAAAAAATTTAAAAATATGTGATAAAAAATGTGTGGGTACTATCAAGGTGGAATTAACCATAAAGGGTAGGTGCACTATTTGGAAAAATCATGCACAACATGTGCAGGGCACATTTGTTCCTCGAATCAAGGCTTTAGGGTCACTCATAAGGGAAAAAAAATTTCAAACAAACCTTTCACCCTATAAAGACCCTAAAAATGGTATTTCCCATCCCGACACACCTGGGACTCACTGAGACCTCAAACGGTCATCGCGGTCCTTCACCTAATCCAAAAAATACACATTGAAGTGTTCCAACTGTTGGAATTATGTTCCGAAGCTTGATTTCAATAAATGGAATGTCCAGTAATCACCAAAACTCAAATTACCATTGAACTTTTCCTTAACTAAAAACATAGGTCATCAAAATATATGTGGAAAAAAAGTTATTATGTTATGTTAATATATTATCTACTGACCTTTTGTTTCATCTATCTAGAAACTGGAAACAATGTTTATTCGTACGTATGACCTTCCATCTCAATGAAAGGTGAAATTTATTTTTTATCTCTTACTTTAATGGATTACCCAAAATACTTATATAATTAATATATATGATATTTATAATTTTTTTATAATTATAGAGTTAATGTGACCATTATCAACAAGAGAGTATAAAATTTACTAAACCAAAACCTACATGAAAAATGAGGTAGTTATTACTCGAAGCATGATTTTAACCAGGGATTGTTAATAAACGAGTAGTTAATGGTCATATTTAATTCATATATGATATTATAAATAATATTATGATACCTAAATTTATTTATAATAAACATATATATATTTTACAAGAGGATTGAACATGTATGAAGAAAGTCAAGACAAAAGTTAAAACATTCTTGTCTCAATTTCTCTTTTTTGGGACATACTATATATTGTGAACCTATCATATTTTATGAGGTGTGAATAATAACCCTCTGACATGTAATATTATTAATTTATATATTTTAATGATATTTTATTATTCATTTTATTTTAATCTTTTATCGGGCAAACAATTCAATAGTTACCAAAGTGGTAAGGGTTTGATGTTACAATGTCATTGCTAATCGAGATTGTTTATGATTATGTTTTAAACGATGAATTGTTATTATATAATTTTCAAGAACATCACTAATTTTATTCCCATCCAGTAATTTCTTTAGAATAAATGTGTTACAATCTTTTTCATTTATTTATGTACTTAAGAGAACAAAATAATATTTTTAAGGAAAATAGACATTGTTTCTCTCTTTGATCGAAAATCATTTTCCTTCCATGTCAATATTTTCAAAAAAAATGATTTAAAGAAAGTTTTCACTTTTAAAAAATAATTTTTAATGATAATTTTACCCATGTTTTCATTTTTTAAAAATGTTTTTATGTTAAACGTATCGTCATTTTCTGAATGAGTTACTTTTGTATTATATTGAATATGTTAAAGTAATATTTTTTTTTAAACTTGTATGAAATGAGAAAAAAATTATGTCTTGAAAGACTAATGATATTAAAATAACATTAAATTTTTGACAAGTTATCTTAAAATAAAAGGATTTTGAAAATGTTTTATGAACTTCTCGATTTGGATGGGATTTTTTAAAGTGGAAAGGTTATTTTCCTCAAGAAATTTCCAACCAATCATTCCAAATTATTTTCAATCTAGGATGAAATCCTCTGATGTTACTTATGATTTAAAGGGGATATGATCCAAGGATACCATTTATATTCTTTATTTGAATTTTTTATGTTTATGAAGAAAAGTTTTTTATGAATCCCATTTAACTTCCATCGCTTATACCATGATAAACATCTTATGAAATATACATCTTGTTTCAGTGGTAATTCATTGATGAAATGAAGAGATGATTAAAAAACCTGGGTCTTTTTTATATTTTATGCAACGATCACATGTATAGGAAACCTATTTTTAATAGGTTATGATATGATCAATGTTTTATGATCTATTATGACATGTATGAATGTTTTCATCATGTAATGGGTGGGACCTATATCTCCATACAATGAATTGGGTTAAGAATCATTTCTCATGAGATAAATAGAAAAATAATGGGGAGTGAATCTAGTTTAGTAAGGGAATTATTCCACTATGATATTATTGGGAGTGGACCTTGAGTACAATTATGGTTCAGGGAGGGAACTCATTCAACAATGATTTATTTAGAAATGATTCTTGAATATAATGAATTGATTTTTTATGCTTACATGTATGCCAAAAATATATTTTTTTATTCCAATGTTATGTTCTCATGCATCATGTTATTTGATTCCATTATTATTCATGTCTTATTAGCTACCATGATATATTCCATAACTCTTGTGTATGATCTATGATATACAGAATATGGTTTTCATATGTTATTCTCATGTTTAATACCCATATTCTTATGATATATTTATATCTCCCCAGTTTACCCATACAAAGAATCTGATCTCACCCATTATTATGTTTAATTTCCCCATGTTATGATTAAACATGTTATATATGATATTTCTAAGAAGTGCGATAGTTATGAAGAAAATATTGGGAGATGACGTATCTCACTTATGAACTAGTTGTTTATTTTTCCAAGATTTCAAAGGCACTAGACCAAAATTATTTTAGTATGGATCAATATGTTATGTATTTAATATTAATCAATTAAGATGTAATATTTAAGTATGAAAATTATGGTTCTCTATACATTGAATGAACCATATGGAGCCTTTAGCACGATTAGTCTTCTAATGGTAGAAATGGTTTTTTTTTCAGGGAAGGTCTACAAGGATACCATTATAATTTAATATATTTACAAATTGGAAGTAATTTTTAGTAAACATAAGATAATATTGTTTAATATTTATATAATTATATTGATTCCATGTGTAATGGAATGGTTAATATAAATATTATTCTATAATAAAGAATACTGAATCAAATTTTTTATAGTTCCAATGGCCTTTCGACATCAATAAGAAGAAATATGTTTCATTGAATGATGAAATTTTTTCCAAAATAAATAATATTTTTATCCATTTTGGAAGACTTTTATTTCTGGAATGCATGGAGTTTAACCATCTAGAGGATAAGAATTTGGGGAGGAAAAATGAAATTAAGAATTAAATGAAAGGAAGTAGACAAAACTAGTAGACGTTGAGCCACTGAATAAAATTTACAAAAAACAAAACAAATTATTAAATAGAATCTATGAAACTTTAAATGGTTATTAAAACCTAATAGAAGAATTTTTAGATGATAGAATCAAATTTTTAATAGGAAAATAGGCCTTTTGATAAGCATGGTGATTGTTAGGATGAGAAAGCTGATTAAATTCAATAATAAATTGAATAAAAGAAGTAATAAAATCAATATTACAGTCTATAAAAATATATGGTAATGGCTCAAAGAGAAGAGGAAAAAATTCAAAGGATTAATCATATGAATGGATAGTTCTCTTTGAAATATAGGAATTCATAATTCATACCCACTAGTTTTACTAAAGAGTCCTCACAAAGTGTTTTAGACATATAAAGGAAACTAATTTTTTTAGAAGAGAAGAAACATAGTTTAAAAGTAATTTAGGATAAGTTTTATGACTCATATAAATATATTTGACATCAAGATCTTGAGTATGGTTATTTAAATGAAACCCCAATAATAGTTATCGAGGAAGCTACTCAGAAGGAACATAATTCGAGTAAGAACTCAGAGTTTTATTCTTCAATAGAAGAAGCTATATTACTATCTAGCTTATGAAATCAAACTATCCAATCCTAGTTTGAGTCCACTTCTAGAGAAACTAAATTAATTAAAACCAAAGTTAATTGTCTAAACCAAAAAAATTTGTATAATGAATACTAAAAATATATAAATCCCATTTAAATGTTAAATATATCTCCTGGAGAAGATAACAGACTTCCAATTAAAAAATAAAAAGATATTGACGATTTTATATCTAATGAAAAAAGATCGTAAAAATATGTTCTATGTACTAGATCGTAAATAATAGTTAAAAATAATAATTTTAATTCATGAAAACCACGATGAGTTACCATCATGAAGTCCTTCATACAATATTTCAATTCATAGAAGAGCATGTTACAAAAAAAATATTAAACATATAAGATTTTAAATGGTTGAAGGATTTGGTAAACTATCTAGAAGACCTAAATTCATAATTTATTCACTTCAAGGAAGATTATAAAATAATGTTCTAGAACCAAAAAATGATGTTAAAATCTATAAAATTTTAGGACATCGACGTCAAATATTTTATAGACTAGAATAATTATAGGATTGATGAGTTGGATGAAGATAAAATGAATTTAGTCATTCAAAAATAGAAGTTAGAATAAAATAAATTAAAAATAATATATCATAGAAAATAAATAGAATAGTGGAAGTGGAAGATATTTTACCAAGAAATGATATTGAGGAAGATATAAGACTTGATTATAAAATCTTGATTGAAATAAAAAAAATTGTATCTATTTTTATTTCTGATTAATTTGGATTTTTATATAATAACTCTCTTAATTGTCAGTGTATTTCATGTTATTGTTAATTTTTTTACTAAATTTGTTTTTTCTTTATACCATATACAAAAATAATTTTTATTACTAATTCTATTCTAACTGGAAATTTGAAACATTTTATTAAGGAAGAAACACACAAAAATAACCAAGAATAGAAGTGGAAGGAGTGTCAAGGAGGGTAAAAGTGATTGAGGTCAAGGGAATATCCTTAGAAAATGTTAGTATGGCCAGGTGGATGATATATAATTCTCTAATAAATTGTCATCACTTCCTCATTATTTCCCTTATAATTGAGTATGTTATACTCTTTCTTACACTCGCACAATGAGTGGAATAACTTAACATTTTGGTTCCGAAATGATCAACAAGATTACATTGTATAAGTAATGATATAGTGGATAGGAAAGCCTAATATACCACTAACCACAAGGTATGAGTCTAATTCAACTTCTTCAATTTTGATATTTTATGATGTATACAAGGAATGAACAATATCTCCTCCTGTAACCTTCAATTGCAATAAACTCCCTTCCTCAAAATAGGCCATGACTTCTAGAATGGATGAACCATGGAAGTCATGGATGATTCCTTGTCCGTGCATGATATAATGGATATAGTACCCATTTGTGTTTATCTTGAAACCCTAAGAAAAATTATTCCACTTCACCCAGTTCCTTGAACTATCATTTCTACTAGACTACCCAGACACAGATCTTGGAAGTTGGATTCTATGATTCTATTAATGAAACCCCATTTTTATGAAGAATTCATGGTAGGAAATTAGTTACAAAAACTTACACTTAAAATAATTTTATATGGGTTTCATAGAATAATGGCATACAATAACACATATATCTCATAAGTTCTAGAATCTTGCTTCAAAAATTAAACCACACCCCTATAAATATAATACCACACCTTCCTAAATAAGAAATTGTATAACCATAAAAACTTTTAGGTGGATGGACTAGCCTAAAACTCTAGGTAGTACCAAGAGGGAATTCAAGATGAATATCACATAAATAATTTTTTAAAATAGGTGAACCATCAATTAAAAATTCCCATTAATACAAAACCAATATCTATAAGCAATAGGGGTGAAATTATTTTGAATACTATAATCTGTGGGGATGAAGTGGTTCTTGATGCTCCAAAGTAATAAAATTTTCATCTTTTTTAATTCTTTGTTCCATATATTTATGGCCCTTCATCAAAGATGATATGTTTATAGATGAGTCCCCATAAATAAAAACATATTAAATAGATTGACGGTGATGGATTTTAGATACATAGGTTTTGTTCATTCAAAATATGAATAATTTTATAATATTTTTTTACATAAATGAAAACCACAAATATAATCATATGATAGTTGAAATACTTCTTGAGTAGTAGATTTTGGGTGGGTAAGCCTATGATGAAGAGGGGGGGGGGACCTCGACCATTTTTATTTCCAAAAGATGATATCGCCTATTTAAATTATCTTTTGAGATTAGTTTTAATGAATATTTAGGGAAATTTTCATTCTTTTCCCCAGGTGTAAAATTTTATATACCTCAGACCAAGAGATGGGGGATTATTTTTGTTTCTTCCTAATGAAGTTGGATTTAAGGTATTTCCCCTAGGTTATCTCTCATGAAAACTTCTCAGGCATTCATTTCATGCATCCTTTAATACATTTGGTATTGATTCCCCTTGTTCAATTAGTTTGGCCAATCTTGACCATATAGCCTAGCGTATCTAAAATTGTTTACAATACCAAGTGAAACTATTCAAAAATATTTCAATATTCTCAAGGACAGTCATTGTATACATACACAATGATAACATGTATATAAGAATTGAAGATAAGACTCTATTAAAAACGGCGATTCTTCCCCCAAATGATAATAATTTTTATCCCAATTGAGGATCCATCCCAATAGACTACTGTAGAAGCTATCAATATGGTGTATATTGATCCTTCAATTTGATTTAGAAGCACCTGAACAGTCCATAAGAAAGGATCCTATATAGATTCCTAGCCTATTCTCCACTATCTTTGACCTAATTCACATGAATTAGTTTGAGATTTAAATTATTCTTTCATTAAAATTGTTGTTTAATCCTCTTCTGACACTATAATCTATTAGAATAAATTTAAACTGTTAAATGTATTTACTTTGAAAAATAATGAAGAACACCTTACCATTCAAAAAAAATTCATAATATGTTAATGAATCTATACTATCATCTGAAATGATGAACCAACACATTTTTAGAACCGTAGTTAATGTTCCTACTAAGGAAATCCTAATCAATAGTAATGATTATTGGAGAAATAAGATATCCATAGAGAAACCCCCTAACTAATTAGAAGAAGTTTAATCTCTTACCAATGAGATACATCAAGAACCAATGAAATTAGAGTCATTATAATAATAGTTCAAATGTATTTTAAAATATTTCACACTAACATAGAACACCTTTAAGTATCATTCTTTCTATACTATTATAATAATTTTCAGGTCAATATTCACCATGATATTGGATCTAACTACACATCATTCAAGATCCAAAAATCATTTGATGAGATAGACTAATGACACCTTGAATATTCCCTCTTTGGAGGAATCCATGTTTCTCCCCTAAAATTAGAGAATCAATGATAAATTAAAGCCACTTATTGGGGATGGATATAAGCACTTTGTAAGAAACATAACATATGATTATAGTAAAAAATTAAAAATTGAAACTTGGTTAGATAACCTTAGGGATGAAAACCAAGATTGTGTATGTAATAACTCTTGGGAGAGGACCACCCTTGAATTAATCATGAACCCCTTTAACGAATTCAATATTGTTTAGGACCATTATTTATTTGCAAATAATGATATTAATGGAATTGGTTCTAGGATATAAATTTTGGTTAATGGTTTTGATGGACTATAATATCTCACCTTCACCCAAGATGAATTACAAATAATGTTGACCTACTCTTCCAATAAACTGTGCATCTAAAAGAGACTGTAATCATCAAAAATTTAAATATGAGTCCATGCTCTTTCCTAAGGATGAGGGCCTTAATGAAGCTATGAGAAGAGGGAAGTCACTAGAGTATTTTTGGAATTGACATCATTGGGAAATGATTCATCCTATAGTTAAATGTTTATATTTCTAATAAAATTATTATCTTTAATGAAGGAATAAGATTACATAATGTTCCTATCTCTCTCCCTTTGCAATTGAATTCAATATTTTTCCCTTATTAAGATTTCTTGTTCCCAGAGAAGGGCCACCAATAATAATTGTTTTTGAGAAAGGAGATGAAATATATCATCATCCCATTAAACTTGGATATGGTAATCGAGTTGAAAAATATCCTCTTGAAGCTCTTCTAAGCTTCTGGAGGGACACTGGTGGTTATTGGACCATGAAATAATTTCATATATTTGTCTATGAATCTTATTGTTTATTTCCCCTTGGTCACCACTAAATTTTTTCTATCCTTGATACAATAACCATCACTCTGAATCCATTGGATTTCATATACTGATTGGTGAAAAATAAGACTCATTTTATGGGTTGGGAGATTCAGATTTGGAGGATAAGGGGATAGTGGTCTAATGGATTTTTCACCGGTTGAGTGATAGAAAGCATTTGGCTGAAAATTACCTGAAATATGTCTAGAAATCTATCATCCCAACCACAAATTGTACTACTTTCACACTTATTGTTACACCATGTGTACTGATCACTAGTTAATATGATGTACAAGTGACTATTATTGGATATGAAGTATCAAAAATTAATTATATTCCTACATAGGTAGCTTCCTCATCACTTATTTTATAAATTTCCAAGAGTAATTATGGAATCACCTCTATAGAACCATGCCGAGGATTTAGGATCAAATGATGAAATAAATTTTTATAGTTCACATCTCTCAATGAACATATATATGCAACTTTTTGTTTGAGAATGGTTATTGTTTTGGATACAATATGGATGGAAATTTGTTTAAGAACTATCTAGAACATAAGAAGTATTTTTTGAAGTTAATATTCCAAAAATTAAAAAAGGGAAGTGGATGAAAAGATTTAGTCTCACTAGATTTATGGGGAGATTATTTTTTGATTTTTTTACCTAAAATTTCCCTGAATATTTTAGTAGAGGGATTTGTTCTTTTAGATATTAAATAAATAAAACAATTGTCCAAATTTTTTCACTGGTCTTTTGGGTTTCGATATCCTTGTGTTTAAATACCACTCTAGTTTTCACTCTTTATTATTCTCTACATGTCTTTATATTTTAGAAAGTCACAATGGGGGGAATTTTAAAGAATGTGGAGAAGATGGGAAATGAGAGTAATTTAAAATAAAAATTGGGGGGGGGTGGAGAACTTAGAAAAAATTAGTGAAATTAAAATAACATAAATATTAGAATAGAAATATAGTTTAGTGAAATTAGAGGAAATAAAATTTTAAATTGAAGAAAATTCATATCACAATTTAGAGGGAGTTTGTAGGTACTTTTACTTATTATTTAAACTCCGATTTTCTGAATTTTATTATTTTTTTCTTACCTGTCCTGTAATTTTCTAAAATAGGGATATTATTGAAACATTTCCAAAATTAATTTATCTATATCCTATTTTTTAAAATCACATTACACTTCATTGTGAAATTGTGTCAACATAAAAAAAATTAATTATTTCTTTTATTGAGGTGATTTAAATTTTGAACTGTAAAATTTAGGTGAATTTAATTGAACATCTCAATTTTGAGAATATTAAAGAATGTTTTGGGGAATTATGGAGACACAATAAATTTATATCATTAGAAGATAGAGTGTGATTCAAACATAAAGATATCAAAATGTTATTGTTGGATTCTATTACAATGTTGGTTTGTGATAATTACTAGGATGTCATGGAACTGAAGATGTTACAAAATTATTTAATATTCAATTATGAGTGGGATGATAAATTGAGTATATGTTTAACTTCAATTCTCCGCACCTCTTGAAGATAGTATACGTTAACATACTATGATACTAGAATAAACTTTATAAAGTTCAATAAACCATCTAGGGTTTCCATTCACTCATAAATTATGAGTCACTAACATATGATGGAGTAGGTAGGGTATATGTCCGGGTTGCTTGGTTATCACATGATAATCAAGCTGGATTGCCCTCATCTTGTGCATTACTTCTGACATTCTTTAACATATATTCTATAGGTATATTTAATAATATATTTGGGTTTATATTGGTGGCATCATACTATATTTTATTTTCATACCCAAAATTCACCCCAAGGTAGACATGCAAGATATATATTTATATAAAGGAATAGTCATTGGTTACATGGGTGTTCAGTTGATGTAGATGGATATGAATTTACAGATGGGACCAAGGAGAGACTCATCTTAACATATTTATTATTTGTTATATATTTTAGTTTCCTGATTAATATTTTTTTATGTTTATCACAATAGAGAATCCATTTTTAGTGATATATATTTCTTGTTATAACATTATTATTTTTAATATAGCATGTTGATATATTTTTTCATGATCATTGTTTTTCTTAGTAGTAAATACATTTTCATACTCGTATTTTGTACAGGAAATTAATTTTTTTATTTATAAGATATTTTATACCTTTTACAAGGTTATTCTCTCACTATAATTATTTACAAAACCTCACCACTAAGAAGATGACTATGGCATGAAAGGAGGCATGCTTAATGACTCATGGTTACCTTACTCAATCAATATTGGGGTAAATGACGTTAATAAAATTACCTATAATATTAGAGACCTTGGTTTATTTATTTATTTTGATTTATGGAATTCTCAATGTAGTTAGGATTGAAACATAGGATATACACTTCCCTGGTGTTTAATAATCACTGACAATGTGGAATTCCAAGTAACCAAATTTATGGTATTAATGTTATTTATTTTTTAATATTATAATTTCATGATTGTTTAAAGAATAAATTATGGGTTATTTATTTAATTTTTTACACATAGATCAGTGATTAAAGTGGTGTGTGTTCATCCATTATACTTGGATAATAGTTTCAAATGGAAATTTTCATTGGTATGTGTTTCTAGACAAAGTTATTTTAAGAAGTATTTTTGGAAAAAATTAAATAACATTTCTAAATTTTCTATAAAGAGTGGATATTGGATTAGTATTTTGTAATAAATTATTCAATTATTTTCTAAAAAACTTATTATAGGTATTGTTTAATAAATAAGACTTATATGAATATTTTATATAAGTTATAATATGATAATGGTTGTGTATAAGAACATAGTGAGATTAAAATAGTAATTTCTAAAAAGGGAAATTTATTTTTTCAGTATGGATTGGTAGTATTAGGGATATCTCAATTATGGATCAGAATCAGAATCTTTTGCCTAAAATGCATTTTCATATGGGCGATAGATGGTATTGGAAGAATCCTAACCTAGATAGTTAAGATAATTCATGTAATTGTTGTGTGAAAAAACTCATGGTATTATGGGTTGAGGTGATGTCAGAGTATTACAAAATTATATGCACACTTATATATGAAACTCCAGGTTTTGATGTTGGTATAGACTGCATAGTCCTCACTTACATTGAATTATAGTGTGAGTAGATTTATGTGACCAATGTGATGTCGAGGAATGATTGTTGTTTCGTGAGGGTTCAGTCTTTCAAAATAGGAGATAAGGTAGGTGGTCCTATATCAAATGTGTCACTTGAATTCGTTATAGGATGGTTATGATAATGGATAGTGTGGTTTGAAACATATATTATAGGAAAATAGGTCATGATAATAAATTAATTATATATCCATATTTAGAGGAAATGTTTTGGATGGGATTAACTAGGTCTATAGATGTCATGAGAGGCTATGTAATTAGAAAGAACATATTTTCCTTATTTAGATGCTAAATATAACAAATACGTTTTTGAGAATTTTCCATCAAGTGTGCATCTCATTAATAATGGGAAATTATTAAGGGATAATTTCCTTAAATTTCATTCAAGTAATGAAAGATAAACAAATTTATATCACCCTTGTGAAATATACCTTAGAGAATTTATATAGTTAATCTTCAATGCTCTATTTATGAGTTCAAAATGGGAGATTTATGGTTTCTAATATTGTTATGGCTCTGTAGATAAATCCTTCAAAATCCTTAGAAGGATTATAAGGTGATAAATACAATATTGGAATGTTCATTACATGGATGATTAGATTGAATCTATGGTGGAACAAGTATTCATGAGTGTTTTTTAAACTGGGAAGGTGGATCTTATATGTGGTTAAGTATTGTTGAACTAAAAGTGATGGATAAAGAAATGTCTTAGCAATGATTGTTTTGATATCTAAAAATATTGTATTTTCTTAAGTGTATGAAAGTTGAAATGTGTTCAATATTAAAATAAATTGGAATGTACTAGATTGTTTGATGATGCTTATATGATGTGTCCTTGGGTACCTATGTATGGTGATGGTTTGTGTTAATGAACTATGAATGAAAGTTCTAGTTGGTGGTTGTTTATAACACATCAATATCCTATGACCATGGAGTGGGTATTATATATTGGGATTAGTATATTTTATCAAGTTAAACTTGTAATATTTCGTACTTTTGGGATATCATAATTCTGGTAAGTTGGTATTTTTCAAATAACATGTTGGGAAATCCAATGAAGGGTAGTTCCCAATTGGTCACCTAGATGTATGAATTGTGTGGGTGTTAAATACCTTATGTTATTGTTATAATGGGAAATATTTTGTGACTAATAGTTTTTAGGGGCCAAATGTTGGGATTTTTTATTGGAATTTTTTTTTGGGAATTGTAAGAGCAAGGATTAAAAATGATGAATATATTAGTTATGCATTATATAAACTTACAGCTAATTCTGGATTGAAGAAAATTATTTTGTTTGATAATGGTTATAATGACTTATGAAATGAGTGATTGAGGTATATTTTTGAATATTTGAAAAGGATTGGGGAATTTAACCTTGTAATTGAGAGAACACATGATATAAAAGTTTACCCCTAGAAATTTTCCAGGTCAGTAAATAGTGATAGATTGAAAATGATTATTCACTATTATTCAAGGTGTAATAAAAAATATTGTACATTATTAATAATGGGGATATCATAATGATTATATCTCAAATTAAAACCCCTTATGGTTGATCAAGTATTTAGAAAAGGTCATTATGTCTAGAGTGAATAAACCATGGGAATGGTTTTGGTTTATTAAGGTATGTAATATCATTACAAGAACCAAAAATATAGACCTGGTTTGATAAAAATCGGTTATAATTTGATTCTAAGGATGTTAAAGTGATGGGGATATTGGAACTTCAATATGTGTCAATGGTTTTTAGATAATATATGGGCTAATAAAATTTTAGAGGATGTTAGTGTAGTATCTCCTATAACATTCTGTATGAGATTGGATATAACAAGATTGAATCTGATTATGTTTGTTTTCAAAGATGGTCTATTTTTTTAATGGTTTCAAGAAGGTGTTTTTTGGGAAATTGATAGTTCCTTGGGATTAAGTATAGTAGTGGAACTCATATATCTAGTAAGACCCTTCATACCAAGATACATATTAGATATCATTGGATGAAATGATTGACTAAATGTGTTTGATGATGATTTTCTAAGGAATGAATACATTAGGTGGGGAGTTTATAATGTATTAAATTTTTATGTATAGGCATGATAAAAAAACTCATCAAGAAATTTTAATCTAATACATATATAAAATTTGCAATTATAACAAGATGAAATAGTATAGGGTCTTGGTTTTGATGTTTTGATGGGGATTTTAGAGGTGGGAAGGTAGGTATAAAAGACCTAAGGTAAGATAAAAAGGGTTATGTAAAGAAACATGATTTTTTGGGCTTGAAAATGTCATATTAAGAGTTTAGTTTAATGACAAATAGAGAAATACTATTTCCCTAACCATTAGGGACATATTAGTCTACCTTACATCCATTTTTAGTCAACCAGAAAATTAGTGGAAGTCTATAACCCCTATTTATGTGGGTGGTAGGATTATATGATTTTTAGTGGGTTTTATTTAAACTATTTTTACCTATTTAAATCATAGGATATCTTAATGGTCAACTGGGTGTCCTACCTTACCTTTCCCCAATCTATACTTCCCTCTGGTTCTCTGTGGTTGTTTGTGATAGTTTTCAATACCTAGGTAAGGTTCGATATCCTAATCTGTTCTTCTATGTTCTTGTTCTTGTTCTTGTTTTCACTATAATTTTAGTGAAATGTATTATGTATTTTCTATGGATTTAACTATAACATAGTGTAATATTTTAATTATTAAGAGTATTTTTAATAATATGGTTACAAGTGAAAGAGATACGAGGAACACATACCATATCCCACAATTTTTATGAATGAAAATTTCAAGGGAAGTTTTCCTAGAGATTTGTGAATTTTTTTTTCAAAATATATGATTAATTTGGTAGTGAATCATTTTTTTCTCATAAGGTTATAGAAATAATTCCATGGACCTTTCTCATTTTGTTGGTTATAGTTTTGGTATCCCATAATCTCTCAATGAGTTTTATTATATTATTATTATTTTAATTAACAACGGATAATTACTTATAAGTGGTCGTAATTATTTTATAGAGGATGTTTGGAATTATATAAGGTCTTTTTTTGATCAATTATGATTGAGTTTGGATGAAAAATTATTTATATTATCATGATATAAGGGTGTAACTCTATTATTGGGGTAATTTTCTAGATAAATCCTGAGCTATATATCAAATGTTTCATGTTTGATATTTCATGCATGCTCGGGGGGTTAAAGTTTGGGTGTATTGAATAGATACAAAGAGAGAATAAACTAGTGATTTAATTTAGGTAGAGCTTTATAAGGTAGAAATGGTTTCTCAAATCAAAGTCTAATGATTTCAAAATAGCATAACAACTATTCTAGTATGGGCTGTAGAAATAATTTTTATGCCATTAACTATAAATGTGTATCTTGTTTTGAGATAAATGATGGGTAGTATTGGTTTGGATTTTTTGGGTAATTTATAAGGGAATAATATGATTATAGCTTATGTTGTTGATTTAATGAGGGATTTCCTTTTTAGGTCATTCAAGGAATAAAGATTTCATAGTCTATGGATGATGGATTTTCTTTTTAAGTAATGGTATATAGGTTTATAATATGGATTTATTATGGGTTTCCTTGAGGTTATTGGTGTATTCAGGTGAGAAGGATGTCTTACGAAAGTCCTTAAGGTTCTTGTTCAATGTTAATTGATTTATTTTTGGATCCAATCAACTAGAGAGTGAGGTAATGCGATGATTGGATCCTATATTTTATTTTAGAGGATATATTTGGGTTTTCATATTTTTTATTCCAACTATGAATACATTATATGTCTCAGAAATAATGGAAGGATTTATATCTCAAAGTAGATTTATGTTTTGCTTTAGTGAGGGTGTTTTCTATAGGTAGTGTGCATTGGATGAATAATCAACAAGTTCTCCAATATTCATATAGCATGCTTAAATTTTGATAAAAGAACTACAACGATGTAATCAATATAAAGGTTGTGGATATAGGTTGGATTTGATAAATAATTACATGGGATAGGTCTTAGGAATCCAATTGATATTGTGTCTATTAATAGAAATAATAAAGATGATCAGTTTATATTTTCACAATTTATGAGTTATGGAATGGAAAAAATCATGGGATAATATAGATTAATTAGAAATATGTTGTGTTATGGGTAAAGTGGGAATTTTATAGGATTACTAGAGTCTAGGAATGTGTGATTGGATATAGAATGTAATAATTGTGCATCTTATTTTCAAGGAGATAATACATGGGTTGTGTTATATTAGTGATTATTTTTTCCTTATCTTAACTATGTTTATGAAATGTAATTTTATGTATAAACAAATCAACCTGGAGTATTTCATGATCTGTAATCAGGGTGTTCCTTTCTTCTTTACAGTGTGGAATGATTCTTTCTCAGGTCTTAAAATCTCTTCTTGTGGTATGTTTTGATCTACCATCTAGATGTTTCTTTCTTGAGTGTAAATTTTCATGATCCACCCCTCATTTTTACAATCAATTTCTATAGTTTGTAATAATCTACCATCCATGTATTTTTAAGAGTCCTATGGAATTATTGACGGTTTAATTTTTTTATTAACCCTTATGATAATCATTAGTGGTATGTAAGATTAATTTTATAGGTTTTTGATATTGTGTGAGAATTTCCAACAAGGTCTAAATATGTTTTATGATAATATAAAAAACTAGATTTATAAGAGGAATTTAAAAAATTTCCATGAGATTTTTTGAATGCGTAATTCTAATATCATAAGTGTCATTTTAACCTTGAAAATACAAAAACCCGAAAAAACTGATCTCATAAGATTCCTTTCATGAAATTATAAGAGTAATTGGAATAATTTAGAGAAATAATTGGACTTTGAATATGTTAATATGTTACTTCATAATATTCATGGAATACTTCATAATAATAATAAAGTACTTTTTAAGAGTGATATAAGACGATATATGAGTTATTTGAGTGGAAAATTTTAGAATAAAAAATGATTGTTTGGATCATCCGATACTTCATAAGGGTGATTAGTGACTTCAAAAGGGAATTCCAAAACATTACTAAGGTAATAAATGACTTCATAAGTATGTATTCTAAGTTTCAAAGTTTTCTTTACTCTTATGAAAAACCATTTAAGTGAATGTTTTAAAAGCCTAAGAATTACTAAAAAAATTGTAAGATTTATTTTACTCTTATGAAGGATAACTTATTTCCAGAATATTTGACAATGGATTGGGATATATATAATGATCACAAGGTTGATCTATATATTTCTATATAGTCATTTTGGATCCAATACATTGTGAAAATGTAAAATTTTATAAGTTTTAAATATCTTGTATTTTTAGAATAACATATTTCTAGGGAAATGAGATATGATAATTCTAAAGTTGATATTTAGTGGAATAAAAATCAAAAAATTAAACACGATTTGAGTTGTTTTTGTGGAAAATAATAAAAATGGCTTCATCTCTATTGATTTTAATTTTTAAAATATATTTATTTGATAAATTTCAATGGTGATTAAATATAGGGTATTTTATAGAGTTAAATGTTTGAAGATTTGTTGTTTTGAAATGATTACATCACATGAAAAGGAATTTTATGTAAATCAGGTTTAGTATAAAAAATTATTTCACCGTAATCAGTTCTATCATTCCACATAAAAATATAGATAAAGATTTTAATTATATATGTTCTAGTGAAATGAATATAATATCACTACTCAAAACTTATAGAAATCACAAATTCATATATTTGTGAATTATTTTTAATAGTGTTTACAACTGAAGAAATGCCTACAAATTTTTATTAATCATGTAATATTGGTTGAAATGAGAATATGGGAATTACTATAACTTCACTAGAGTCTAATTTTTAATTTAGAAAGGTATATTTTGTGTTCTTTGGATCATTCACACATGAGAAACTAATTGAATAAATTCATAGAAGATCTCATTGTACAATTACATTGTGGGAATTATCATTAATATGAGTTATAATTGTAACATGTAATTTAATTTATTCAAGAATATTTATAATTCTCAATTAGGGAGGATATGTATTGTGAGACCTAGTGTGGGTAAATTGAGAAATATTGATGGGGAGACTAAATAATAAATCCATTTGTTTAGAAGTGATCAAAAAACATTTTGAGCTAGATTATGTAGTGAATATAGGATTTGAGAAGTTGATCAATGAAGCTCTACATGATATGAAAAATATCAAATAATTTGGAGTTAAAAATAATAATCAATGGTTGATTTTATTAAAAAGATGTATATATTCTCATTATATAATATTAAAGGATCAAAGGGGAAGATCCACATCATCAATGTATGAAGTAAATGTAATTATTCAATGATTATTCTCACTATGTTTTGATAGACTTCTAACACGTATTAATAGGCTATAAATAATAGTGTAATAATATAAAGGGGTGTGTGATTCACTGTATGATTTAAGAAATATCCATTGTAACCACTTGAGATCATAGTGGAGAATTTGTTACTCGGGGTGTATAACTGATCACACCATGGAGTAAGTAACCACCCCAAGACAAAAACATGAAATAAATTATTATGATAAGGGTCATTAACATTATTTTGTTGTTAGGTATGGATAATATTATCAATTGAGTGGATCAAATCCTAATAGAATTCACATGGTGAGTTTTAAGAAAGAAATTATAAAAATAATCGACCACCAATTCAACTCACATCCTCAATAGTGAAACCAATTATTAGGGTGCTTTAACTATTATAGGATCACCTAGGTTCCCTCTTTTATATCCATAATTTCTTGGAAATTTATAATTTTAATTAATTAAACAAAAGGTCTATACCCACTTTCAATGGAAAAGGTTATTATAACTAGAAGAAAATAGTTGTTACCATATCTTTTATATCTTTCTACAGAAGTTAGATATCCAATAATAATGAAACTTCCACCAATTAAACTAAGATAACACATTTAAATTTATTAATAATTGAAATCTATATGTTGTTTTAGAAAAAAAAAATATAAATATTTTTTCTCTCTGAAAAAAGATTATATAGATTTTACGGGGCTATAAACATCTAAAAATATGGGAAAATTGGAAAGCAACTATGAAGTAAATGTGAATGTTAAAAAAGTTAAGTTGCAAATATAGAGAATATGATTTTAATAAGTGAAGTAAGATTATAATGAATAAATTATGAATAATATAAAATTGTCAACAATAATGTTGAAAATATAAAATTCATTGGAGAAAAGATGTATGATTCCCTAACTGTTAAAAATTTGATATGAAGCCTTCTAGAAAAATTTGATTCTAAAATGTAGACATAATAAGATAGAGAGTGTATATCCCTTGATGAATTTAACAATGTTATAATTTCTTATGAAATGATAAATATTCTTATATTTAAAAAGAATATTAAGGATGAAATATGTTTTGAGGATATGTGAAAAAAATCAGTGATGAATTAGTTGAAGATTCCTATGAACCAAAAGGTGAGGAAGATAATGAATAATATAAGAGAGTTATGGAAAATATTACAAATAAAATCATAAATGGAAACAGTAAGAATAAAGGTGAACTTCCTCCAAGATTCCACATGTGTTTTGGAATTGGTCACATTGTAGTAAACTACACAAAGATGAAATGTTATGAGTATGTGGTTGATGAAAATGAGGAGAAACCTCAGAAGATGAACTGGGGAAAAATATCCAATGATATATTTATATTTGATAAAAGAATAAAAATATTATTAAAAACTAAAATAAATAATCTCATGACCAAATAATAAGAAGATGAATCTTTCTCAAATAGTCAATTAGAACGAAATAAATTGGGGAATAAAAAATATTCATGGAACATATTGAAATACAAGGATAATGTTCAAGAAATGAAGAGGAAAACATGAAAATAATATAATTGTATTATACAATGAGGGATGTACATGAGGAATGTATATTGAATTATACTAAAATCTAGATGGATATCATGCTATTCCAGGAACTAAGAAAAAATTTAAGATTATTCTCACATATCAACATGAGATTATTCATAAAATAGTATATGGACCCATGAGGAAAAAATATACCATTTTTTATTTTACTTTATCTTATTGAAGGATTAATTCAATTGGATGCCCAATTTCATGTTTAAGATGTAATAGTATAATGTAATTGACATATTTAAAATTATCTGATGTCATGTTGAGAAAGAGTTAGGAGTCTACATAAAAAGGATGAGATTTGATAATGATAGGTAATACCCTTTTAATTATTTTAAGAGAAATATTTAAAATAATGAAATAAATCATTTGAATAGTACACCATATACTTCCCAGAGGAATGGAGTAGTAAAATGAAAAAATAGAAGTACTGCTGAAATGGGAAGAAATATTATTAACGAGGATAAACATTAAAATATTTTTAGAGAGAAGGTATTTGTTCTATTATTCATATTCAAAAATGGGTTTTACTAATACCTAACAAAACCCTTGAGCCTTATAAAATATGGTACAAAATAAATTCCAATATGAAATATTTTAATATTTTTGGAAATGCTTGTTACATAATGATGAAAAAAACAAATCTGTGATTTTTTAAAATAAAAACTATATGGTAAAATCATCATGTGATACTTTTCCAATGAAAGTGGTTATAAATTCCTGAATAAAAGGCTGTAATTTTTTTAATGTAATTGTTATTGAAAATTTGTTCTAAATAGATGTTGTAATAAAATAAGGGGATGCGGATATTTATGCTTCTAAGATATATATTTTTTAAAAACATATTAAAGAAGAAGCTTGAAATGTGTAGTATTATGTTAGTATTTATTTCTTCCAAAACAATGATACTGGAAAATATTTTGGAAATCTATGGTCGGGGAATCAGATATTGAATAATCAAGTTTATTCCAAAAATACCATTAGAAATAAGGAGGCTCTTATTAAAATAAGTAGAATATTTAAGATTGAAAATAAAACTATTCTCATTTCTCCAATTGAGCAATAAATTATTTTAGAATCAGTTTTATGTGAGGAATGGATCAGTACTATAAATATATAATCTCATATGGTTAAGGATAACTCCACTTGGGTTCTTGTTCTATTAACTACAAGTATAAATGGAATCATGACCAAATGTTTGTAAAAGATTGATTGATAATGGTGAAGTGTTAAGAAAAATATCTTGATTGAAATAAAAAGGCAACTAACAATTACAGGTGCCTGAAATTGAAGAAGCATTTTCACTAGTGATAATGATAGAATCAATAAAAATATTTTTAGAAATGGAAGAACACAAACATTACAATTTTTACCAAATTCATTGGAAATGGTATTTTCTTAATGTAGATTTAGAAGAAGAAATATTCACTGAACAACCATTTGGTTTTATTATTAACATTGATTCTAGCATGATATGTTGGTTAAATAAATACCTTTGTGGTTTAAAATATACCATATATCCTTTTATTCGTGGTTGGATGTATGTTTGAGATATATGGAACTTTCAAAGTAAGGTTGGTAATAGCCTCTTTTTTGTAGAGATTTCTATAGGTACTCTAATATTAATTGTATATATTGATGTAATTATATTTTAATGGCAGAAACAATATATATATAAAGAATTTTTAAAGAGAAAGAAGAAGTAATTTGTGATTTCAATGTTGGATGAGATGAAATAACTTTTTGAATTTTATAATACAAAAAAAACTATATATATTCTTATGAAAAGAGTTATACATGAAAATTATTGAGTAAATTTGGCATGGAAAAGTGTAAATTAGCCTGTAAAATAACTTTTATTTGGAAACTAGATGAGTAATTGTGAAAATTGTGAAAGTGTGAATCCATTTACTTCCGGAGAATCATTATAGTACTACATTATCATATAGTATCAATACAAGATATTGTGTTTACATTAAATCTTTGTGAACAGTTTTAGAATGATCCAGAATAGTTTTATTTGCTAGAACCTGAAATAATTATGAGATATGTCAAAGGTAAATTAACCTATGTTAAGATTTTCAAAAAATTTATCAGACTTCTACTTGAAGGGACACATAGACACAGACTAGGTAAGAGACTATAATCTTAGAAAGTTCACATTTAGATTAATATTATTTTTTCAAGATAACTGTGCGAACTAGAACTGTAAAAAGAAGATTTCAGTTTCCTTGGGAATGGATGAGGAAGATTATATTCTAGTAACATTTGTTTCTAATAAAATTCACTGAATGAAAGTGTATCTAGCAAATTTAAAAGATTAAGTGGAGAATCCATTAAGAATTACTAATGAAAATCAAAGTGCAATTTATCTATAAAAAACTATTTCAACACTCTATATCAAAGGAAATTGATATCATATATCATTTCATTAAAGTTATAGTAGCCAATAATGATGTGAAACTTTAATAAAATTTCTCTAGAGTTAATATTACATATATTTTTATAAGGATTATACTCATAGATATGTTTTATTAATTGAAGTTAAAACATAATGTTGGAACTCCCCACTTACTTGAGGATGTGTCAGAATTTCCCCTAAAGGATATAGATTTTATTTAAAGTGGGATATATAATTGTACAAATATTGGTTAAAGGGGTGTAAATGAAATTCTTTCCTTATCTATTTCTAATGTTATGTTGCAGTTATTGATAAATATGGTAGAATAATTAGTGTGAGATATAGATCATGTATAAGAACATCTATATTATGTGTCTATACATTTCTTATCACCATGAAATGAAATTATCTCAAAAACATATACTAATCCAATAGTGTGGTGTCATTGAACCTATCAACAGATAGATCCTATTACTTGATGGTTTTTATGTGAGATGATGAGTTTTAAAAAAAATTGAGTCTAGATAATAAATATTAATATATTTTATGTAATGCCCAGTGTCCATATTAACATGTAAAACTTAAATTGGATTTCAAATTTTGAGTTAGTGGATAGTTAATATAGAGTAATGTGGATCAGGATAATATTATGAGGGAATTAAAATACCAAATGGGCATTTTGAAGTGTTTATAGTTTTGGTGGAGGGTTTGAGGGTTTGGGAGAGAATTTGATGAGGAATAGAGGCTTGGTGTTGTTGAAAATATTAGCAACCAAGATTTCATGGTGTGAAATGAGAATACATACATTGGGAGGGTTTCCTATGTCTTAGTGTTCTCAACCAATTTAACATTAATGAAGTATTTTGTTATGTTTTACAATAGGATTTACCCCCTTCTTCCCTTGAATGAATGTTCACACAAGAGGGATTCATCTAATGCCTCACCACATTACTTTATCCTCCATTCATGTTGGTTTTATGTGTGATATTATGGAATTAAAGGTATGTTTCTTCCCCCTCTTACCCTTCTCCTTTTTCCCACTATTATTTCTTATTTTCCCTAATTTTGCCTTAGCGGTTTTGGATATTTCTAGTAGATCATGGTGGAAATGTCTCCAATATACAGAGGTTTCCATGTTGCCTACATAGTGGAAGATCTGAGATAATGTCTACCTACCACAGTTATTCATTTTACCAATGGTATATGTCAAAAAAATATTATTGATGTTCTACCCAAATTATAATAGTATATAATGTTTTTATGACACATCTCTTTATGGATTTTTTGAAGAATGGAGTTAGGAATCCACAAAGGACCTCCCAAAAGTAGTTAGACATTGTTCTACTGAAGTGTGATTACGTGCTGAGTTTTTATTGAATATAAAGAGGTTGAACTTAGTTAATTAATTTATTATAAATGTTTTAATGTTTTAATTATTTATATTTTTATAGAGTTAGGGTATTAGTCCTTATAGATGATATTGATTGAGTATGGGTGAGGATAGACCTACTTGGTCAGGCCATGTCAGCTACTATTTGGCCATGGTTATAATAAGAAAATCTATAACTGTGGTATGTGTTCTTGCATACTATCCCTATGGACATATTATTTTATTAATATTTCAGTCGTTGTGTGGGACCCAATCTTTATATTATTAAATTTCCATTAAATGGTTTATTTAATATAAATGGTGTTTTAAAATTAAAATAAATGAGAAAAATAGATTCAATCAATTAGATGAGCAGACTAGAGTGCCAAGGCTATGAAGGACATATTTCACTAACTTAACACCTTGACTACTGATGGTTGAGGAATTTTCCACTGATATGTTGTGAACTATGTACTACATTAGCAAGTTATAGAGGCTTTAATATGATTAGTGGTCCTATGGTTGGAACCTTGTCTGTCTCTTGAAAGAGGTGAGTTATAGCTTCAGATGACTGGCCCAAGACAACCAAACCAGGCTCCAGATATACCTAGTTTCCTAAAAACATCTTTTGAGGTGAGGTCATACATTTCGTGTCTTGTTCGACCAGGCACAAGCCTAGGTGGGAAACCCATAGGTAGACATGGATCTGGTAGGGTGATCGGACCGACCCAAAGTGACCATGGGGATCAATATAGGTTATGGGACATTTCATGGTTGTTACACTTATGGTAATACCCCATGTAGCTATAAAGAACATTATAAGCTATTGATTATGTCATGGGATATGAAATCCTTGGAGAATCATGTGATTTACTTTGATCGATGGTTATATTATGGAATCCAATTGGAGAGCCTATGTTTGATTTGACCTGAGGTCCCCAATGGGTGTCCCATCACTAGAAAAACCTTGATAGGGTTTTAATGGTGATGGGTATTGATTATTATAGGTGTAATCTATAACCCATACCAATTTGTAGGCTCAATGGGGTAGAGATGATAAAAATGGGTATGATGGACAACCGGCCCCTATATTTTCTTTCCCTTATAGTGGGTTATATACTACACCTTTAGGAAGATGTGACATGGATGGGATGACATGATTTTAAGCTAGGTATATAGAGGTTGCATGGAGTTGGGTCTTAGTGATTGTTATGGATGCCATAGATTTGGATATGTATTTATTAATTGTTATGGGGAGGGTCCCCAAAGCCTTGGACACATAGTAATGGATTCCATGTATTTAGATTCATATTTACAGATAGTTGTGGGATTTGTACCTAGAGTTGTGAAGATATGGTTGTGCATTCCATGGATTTGGATAAAAAATCAACTATTAATGTATGTGTTTCTAGAGATGTAGAGAAATGGTAGTGGATATCATAAATTTGGAGATTGACACACATATTTCCATTGGATGGGTCCCTAATTTGTGAGGAAATTGTCGTTGCTATCATGTATTTGGATATGGATGCAAGCACTCTCATTTGATGGGTCCCTAGATTCATGGATATATGGTTTTGGATATTGATTATTTGTATCTGTTTGCAAGAAATGTCATGTGAAGGGTCCCTGGAACAATGGGATATATGATTATAGTTTCCATAAGTTGGGTCCATAAACTAGGAATATTCCTCTAGTATATGACGATGCATGATTAAGGTTTCATGGTGACCTTACTCAGTTATTGTTGGGGTAAATCATATAACAAAAAGTACAAATAGTATTAGAGACCCCTGTTTAATTTTTTTATGATTTATAGAATGGTAAATGGATTTAGGATTGGAACGTAGGATGGAAACTGACCATGTGTGTTTCGAACACCTACATGGTGTACGTTCAGGTAACCTCGTTTATGGGATAGAGGTTATTTATCTCTTACTTTCATAATTGCATGGTTTAGTTAAACTATTAGTTTTCTTTTATTTATTTACTATTTCAATCTTAGCTCAGTGTGTTAAGGGGGTGTTTCATGCATCATACTTGGATAATTGGTTCCCATGTAAAGTTTCATGGTTGTGTGTTATTAAAGAAAGGGATTTAAAAAATATTTGGGAAAAAATTAAAAAAAATCTAAAAAATTATTATAAAAAGTAGATCATGGATTTATATTCATTAATAAATTATTCAGTGATTTTCTAAATGAATTATTATGGAATTGTTGTATAACTATGAATTATAGTCATATTTTCTGAATATTATCATTTTATAATGGATATGTATGGGAATATAGTGTGATAATCAACTTATAACTGATAAAATGAAACAAATTCTTGGATTATAGATTCATAGAGGTATTGTATATCACAAATCTAGATTAGAATTATTTGATTTATCCTAAATTGAATTTTTGTGTGGGAGAGAGGTGGTATTGTTCAAATCATAACCTAGTTAGTTATGAGAATAATCATAATTATGGTGTGATTGGACTCATTGTAGTATTGTTTAGTTTGATATATGAGTAGTAAAAAAGTATGTTATTACCTAAATAACTAACTATAGGTGTTTATGTTATCATGGGTTAGACACTACTCAAATAAAATAAAGGAAATTGGGGGTGTATTTGTGTGAATTATATGATATGGAGGAATTATTATTGGTCACCTTGAGTTCAATCATTCTAAAATGTATATAGTGTTGGTTTACCATTATGAAATCACTTATAAGGATTAGTAATATGATGGTTCTAGTAATGGTAGGCGTAGGTTGTCACTTCTATTATGGTTAATTGGTGTCATGGTTGTGAGATGTATATGCTATGTGTAATGATAAATAATGAGTTAGGTGATGGAGAATACTTAATGATTTTCATTATATATGAATAGTATATAATATGGATAGAGGAACTTAGGATTGGGGTTTGACTATGGATTAGGAAGAAAAAATAAATATTTAAATGGATTATGAATCAGTGGTTGTGGTTTGAGGCCACAAAACATACATGTTAGAATGGATCAAATGATTTAGTATAGAATATTATTGGGAAATAATACCAACAAGAATAATTAAATTCCTTAAAATTATAAAAGAATGAGGTATCCCTAATAAGAGAGAATGTTTGGGATGGGATAAACTAGGTCTATATATTTATTAAGTGGCCTAGGAATTGGTAAGAATGTATATGCCTCAAATGGGTGAAGTATGCCAAATGGGATTTCGAGAATTGAACAAGGACTATGTAACTTGGTGGTGATAAGAAATGAAAAATAAATAGTCTCCATAAATTTCATGTAAGGAATGAAAGATAAACAAATGGGTATCAACCTTGTGGAACTTTCCTTAGAGCATGCATATTAGTGAATCTTCATTAATCTTTGTAAGATTCCATAAATGGAAATTAATGGTGTCTGATATTGTTATGAATTTGTAGAGAAATTCTACCAAATCCTTCAAAGGATTTAAATATTCTTAGGACTGGAGTGGAATACTCATTACATGGTTTATAATACTGGATCAATGGTGAATCTTGTAGTCATGTTATTTTTTTCAAAATGTGGATGTGGAACTTATATGTGGGGAAGTATTATCAAACTAAAAAGAATAGATGAAGAAATATTTTGAATGGGGTAGTTTGGATATAATTATATCTCTGAAAAACATTGTATTAGATGGTGTGAGTTTTAAAACTGGGTTTTTATGAAAGGATATTGGGAAATACTAGTTTTTTATGGGATTTATATGATGTGTCCTTAGTTAATCTTGGATATTTATAGTTAATGTCAATGACATATAAATTAATGTAAAATTTGGTGATTTTTTAGAACACGTTAACATACTAGGACCATGAATTTGGGATTATACACTATGATTGATAAGTTTTATCAACTGAAATTTATAATCTATGGACATTGTGGATACCAAAATTTAGGTATATTGGTATTTCTTAAATAACAACATCAGAAATCAAATTATTGGTAGTTCCCAATCACTCTCTTATGGGTATGAATTATGAAGGTGTTAATAAATCAGGTTTTTTATAGTGGGAACCTTTGTGTGACTAATAGTTATTAGTGTCCTATTGTTGAGTTTTATTGGGATATTTTTACTAGTTATTGGGAGACAAGGATTCAATAATGGAGAAGTATATAAGTAATTCATTATTGAACTTCTAGTTTATTGAATATTGAGACAAATGATTTAGTTAGATAATGGTTATAATGACTTCGGAAATGAGAGATGAAAGTATTATAATGAATATTTTCATAGGATGTCTAGGATTAAAATATTTCATAAGATAATTCCTTCTATAGAAGTATACCCATAAAAACAAGTAAATTTGTATGTGGTGATTGATGGAATATTAATTTTGACTATTATTCACAGTGTATCCTAAGATATAGGATATTAGTACTTGTGAGGATAACATAATGATGACATTACAAATTAAAATCCCTAATGTTAGATTGTGTTATTAAAGAATGACTATATGTCAAGTTTTAAAAACCAATAGGCTTTGGTTTTGATTATTATGGAAGGTAACAACTTTACATGGATCAAGAATGCTGACCCAGGTTGATAAACATTTTTTTAATATGATTCTATGGTTATTGTTGTGGTCGGAATGATGGAAACTCAAAATGTGTCGATGATTTTATCCATAATATATGTGATGGGGAAATTTTCCAAGGAAGTTAGTGAAGTATCAACTCTCCCTTTATAAATCATATTGGGCATATAGAGATAGAATTGGAGTATGTGTGTTTTGGGAGAGGGTCTATGTGTCTAATGGTTTCACGATAGTTTTTTTTGGAAATATATAGTTCATATGGATTGTGTATAGTTGTTGACCAATTATATCAAGTATGATCCTTAAGATAAAAAAATCTATTAGATATAAGGTGATATAATGATTCACTGAATATGGGTGAGGATGATTCTCCCAGGAAATAATAAATTATGTGGGGAGGTTTTCATGTTTTAAATTATAATTTATTTGTAAGAACAAAAAGATATTTGTGAATCATGAAATTTTAGTCTAATTAAAATTTAATATATGGAAATCCAACTAGATGTAAGAGGCTATAGTCATATTTAGGCTATTTTGATTGGTATTTTAGTGGTGGGAATGTTGGTAGAGATAGCCTAAGGTATGATTTAAATGGTTATTTAAAGAAGCGTGAGTATTTGGGTTAGCAATTCTCTTACAAAGAGTTTAGCAGATTGGGAAATAGAGAAATCCTATTTTCCTTTCTATTAGGGGCCTAATGGGCCACCGAACATCCACTTTATCTCTACCATAGATTTTAAAGTTGTCTATAACTCCTAACAAAGTGGGTGGGTTTGTTTTTTGGTATACGTTTTTTATTTTCATTAAACCCTTTTTGGAAATTAGATCACGGTATGGATTAATGGTTGGGTGTGAATATTACCTTTCCACTATTCATGCTCACCTTCCCTCTAGTGCTCTATGGTGGTTTGGGATAGTATTAATCAAATAGGTATGGTCTGATATCATACTCTATTATCCTTTGTTATCCTCCTTGGTTTCCCATTAATTTTGGTGAAATATATTTGTTATTGTATATTGATTTCACTAGATCATGGTGTACTTTGTTCATTATCGATATGATTTTTAATATTATGGTTTGAATTGGTATAGATATAAGGAACAACAATCATATCTCATAATTCATATGAAAAAAATTTCCTTGTGAGTTTCCATGGGATTTTTTGGTTTCATTCAAAATTTATGATTTATTTGGTATTAGACCGTATGGATTTCACTCATATGATTATAGAAAAAATTCCATGTACCTTTATCATTTTATTGTTTGTTGTTTTGGTATACCTTCCACTATCAATGAGTTTTCTTAGATAATTCCTATTTGAATAATTAATTAATAATTACTTATTAATGGTCATAATTAATATATTTATGATTTTTAGCATGAGGTAAGGTCTTGTGCACTCAGGTAATATTTATTTATGTCTAAAAAACAATTATATGATCATAATTTAAGGGGTTAACTAAATTTTTGAGGTAGTTGGCCACTTAAATCCAATGAAAAATATCACATGTTTCATGTGTCATATTTCATTCTTTATTAGGGGTCCAAGTTATGGTGTCTTTAATGGGAACCAATAGATCATGAACTAACAATTTAATTTTGGTAGAGCTTCAAATGGTAGAAATGGGTTTTCATATATACTTTTGAGGATTTTATGATTGCCTAATTATTAAAATACAATAGGTTATAGAAATAAATATTATGAAATTAACGATAAATTTTTCTCTTTTTTTGAGATAAATAATGCAAAGCCTTTTCTGGGATTTATTGGGTTAGTTATTAGGGAATATTATGAGTATTCATTGTGGTTTTGATTTGAAAGGGGATTCTCATTATAGGTTATTCCTGGATTAATGAACACATAGTCTAAGGACCATGGATTTCCCTTTATGGAGAGGAATATAGTTTTTGAATATGGATTGATGACGGGTATCCTTGAGGGGAGTGGTGTATTCTAGTTATAAGGTTTTCCTAGGATATTCATTAGGGTTAGTGTTTAATGATTTTTCTACATTTTTGGATACCATAAATATGTGGGTATGGTAATGGGAATATTTGGTCTTGGATACTTATTTTGGATATATATTTGGGTTTTTATATAATAGTTCTCAAGTGTGAATTATTTATATTTCTAGGAAATCATGTAAAGAGTTCTATCATTGATTATATTGTTGTTTTGGTTTAGTTAGGGGTTCTTCTATAGGTTATTTTAATTGGATGGGTTAGAAAAAAGTACCCTAATTTTATTAGATCAGGGTTTAATTTGATGGAAAGGCAAAAATTTATGTAGTAAACATGAAGGTTATGAATATATACTTGTTTTATAAATAATAACATGGGGTAGGTCTTATGGATCCAATTGATATGGTTTCGATTGAGAGAAATAAAAGTATTATTATTTTATATTATCATAGCTTATTAGTTATGGAATTTTATATAAGATTGTTCTTATATAACTGTTTCCCTCTGGAATTGGGGATGACCTCCTTGATTGAATGTTAAAACATTCCAATCTGTTTCTAACGGGTTTTTTCGTAGAACCAGAAACAGCCAATGATTCCACATCCATTTGGACCTTCTTTACAAAGGTAGGAACTCATTAGTTTTGGACTGATGAAGCTTAGGAATTTGCATTGGTCGAGAAGATTGGAGGTCGGACTCATCACACCTTTTTGAGGGGAATTAATGTCTACTTCGGGACTCTCTTTATAGATTTAAGTTATGTTCGTGAATCCTTATTACATTACCAAGTATAAAATGAGCCTTCCTTTAGATCTGACAATCAATGATTGATATGTAGGAAATTTAGAAAATCTTTTATATGTATTCGAGGTTCTTCATTGAAAAAGAATCATCTGTATTTGTTAGAGATTCTTAGTCAATGGTATCCTTTGATAGATAAAAGTCTCTTGGTTATTATGATGAACATATTGGTTTTAAAGCCACTCATTGGGGCACTTGAAGTTTATTTTCATTCAGAAGGACAAGAATTATTTCAATGTTCGGATCGTACCCGCAGATGGGTTGCCTATGTATCCTTTATTTTGGAAAAGGAATCAGAACCCACGTACTTCAAGTAAGGGAGTATGATGTTTATGATTGATGGCTCAAAGAATGATGTCATAATTACTTTTACACTCTAAGATCACGTGAGTCATGCTCGGTGTGAGAAACAAGAGGTATTGGTAAAAACCATACAATTGTGCCATGAAAGATGCAATCATAAGAAATAATGTGGGGCGTATATATGTGTGACTGCCCAGATAAATGAAGATTAGGATTTACTTCAGGGAAGACATCCAGGAACAGGGTCAATAAAGTTATATGTGCTTCATGGTGATTTGGATACTCTAACTTGGGGCTTACTCATGAAAAGGAGGCCCAAATTAGGAGAGGACTTATGATTGGATTTTAATCCCGAGAAGGAAGCCCATATCAAAAGTAAATTAAGACTGGTTCAGAAAAAATTAAGGGACTTGGGGCTTACTCCAAAGGAGGATTCCCATATTTGAGACTGGGGCTTATTCCTGAAAAGGAGGACTAGGTTAATGAGGACTTGGGGCTTACTCCTAAGGAGGATGCCCATACTTTGAGAATTATGACTGGGGATTATTCTTGAAAAGGAGGCCCTGATTTGAGAATTATAGTTGGGGTTGACTCCTAAGGAGGATGCCCAAATTTGGGAATTTTAAGATTGGGGCTTACTCTTGAAAAGAAAGCCCATATTAGGGGACTTGGGGCTTACTCCGGAAAAGGAAGCCCAAATTTTGGAATTATGACTGGGACTTACTCCTGAAAAGGAAGCCCATATTAGGGGACTTTGGGATTACTCCTAAAAATGATGCCCATATTTGGGAATTATGACTGAGACTTACTCCTGAAAAGGAATCCCATATTAGGGGTTCTCTCCTCTTTAAAGGATGAGGTTGAATGAATGAAATCTCAATCATTAGTGACAAAAAGATGTAAAAATCACTAGGTTTTGAGAAATTTTCCATGAAGTTATTTTCAGTTAATGAAGCTGAATCCAGAAATCATGCTATTAATGGCTTTGAAGAGTGTCTTGAAGACTGAATCTTGAATAGGATAGGTGGACTGCATAAGAGTGGTTAAATGGGCAAGAAAGGCACCCAAAAAGGCAAAGGCGCGCATGTCCTGGTAGGCACGCAAGTACTGCGTGGGCGGGCAAGTCCTGGTCGCGCAGTTATACATGCATGACATGTGGTCACTTGCACATTTGTAAACCATCATGGTAATACTTGGGAGATCCTTGACCAATGCCTTTATAATTATCCTGAGGTACTTCCATAAGAGAGGCGCGCAAGTTTTGGTGAGGAAGTAGGGCGACGCGCAAGTATGTTCATTTCCCTTAAGGGTAAAACACCTTAGGCACGGAAGTGTTTGTGAATTATAACACATAAAACTTACTTCTCTTGTTTATACCTTCCATTCTAGGAAAATAATTACCTTATAAGTGTTCGGAAGACCTGAAGAAGAGACTTGGGCGTTCAGGGCTCTAAATCTGAATTCTGGAAAAATTTCTCCTTAAATGGGGGCCCCACCGGGTCTATTTATAAGCTGGAGAAGACCCCGGGCGGTTATCACTTAGGGCATGGAAGTCACTTGCACAACCATTAGGCGTCATGCAAGTGGACTTGCGTGACAGTGATGGAAGGTGCGCAGTGCATGTGATTTTGAAGACTTGTTCATGCCTTTGTCGACTTTTGATGTTTTCTACAAAGGCTGAATCAATTTGTGCTAAGATATTCCCCTTTTCCAATCTTTAGATTCTGTAATGAAAGGAGCATTAAAAAAAGTCCCCCCACATTGTTGGATCCAAAATAAATGAGGATATGACTCTGTGGAAATCGAGAATCAAAAGGAATTCTGGTAGTTTAAATTCATGCACGTCAGACATAAAAAAGGCTTATTTTTATGTTCAAAATAGATTTGACCGAATGAATTAAAATTGACTCAATTCCTTGAAAATTTATCTGAAAACATATTACCATACTCAAGTATGAGGGAAAATATGTAAACTATGACTTAAGAATATTTGGATCTGAGGAATGATATGAAAAAGTTCTAAAAAGGCATTAGAATAAGTATTTCCCAAGAATGAAGTTTCCATTATTTAACAAACCCGTTAGGGGGTTGAATTATGTAGGGCCACCTAAGGGAATTTGCTGCATAGTCAAATAAATAGCATCTTTTGGCTGACAGGTCCATTTTGTAGACTACTTATGTAAGGCCACCTAAGGTAATGTGCTGCATAGTCAGACAAAAGAACTCTCAGAAATTTACTTTCCTAGTGCTAAAAGCCAGCGAAAGTTTATGGAGATTCAAATTTTCCAAAGTATAGAGTTTTCTGTATGGAAAGAGGTACTTGAATATGGAGAAGATATTTCCCAAGAAGATTATCAAAGAACTGGATGGATATCACTCCTATGAAGGTCTGACCCAAACGTAGGGAAGGAGAATATAAACCATAGACTTGAATACTTTCAGATCATGAAAAAGGATATTTGAAAAATATGTTAAGGATAGCTACTTTTGTGGATCCCTACATATTGTCATTTAAGACCAACAAGGACAAAATAGGATTTCTTCCCAAGAATGAAGTTACCAGTATTTATGAAACCCGTTAGGGGGTTGAATTATGCAGGGCCACCAAAGGGCATTGGCTGCATAGTCAAATAATAGTATCTTTTGGCTGACAAATCTGTTATGGAGATTGTTTATGCAAGGCCACCTAAGGGAACGTACTACATAGTCAGGCAAAAGAACTCTCAGAAGTTTGACATTTTGTGACTAGAAGTCAAGAAAAGGTTTATGAATTTCTGAAAATATTTAAGGTTAGGATTATGACACATAAATATCGGTATTTTCCAATGTATACAGAAATACACAGATCAATGCTAACCATAATCATGTTGTGGCTAGGTCCTGAATGGAAATGTTGGACTTTACTACGTATCCCATAAGGATGGGAATCAAGCCATATGTAGTTCTTGAACTACTGTTTAATGTCATGTGGGGCAAAAGGATTAGAGATCATAGTTTAGGGTCATAGATCTTGGACCATTATAAGAAATACACAGTGTGTGTTTTCATGGGGACTTTTCAGCCAAGGGACTGAAACTGGAATTTGGGGTTATGCCCAAAGTCTTGGGGCTGGGTTCGAGGGACACTTGAACGTTCCTACATATCCCATAAGGATGGGAATCAAGCCCACGTAGTTCTAGAAATACCCTTTTTACAAATTTGGTTCGTACATGTGAAGGGTGAAAGGGGACTTTAGTGAAATGATGATTTAACCCAAGATAAAAGGTTCAGGTATTTCCATGTATGCACGTATTCTTTGAAATAAAACATGATTGAAAATCAATGTAAATAATGATTCCCTCTTAGGTGAGGGTGTCAAAGAATATTGTAGTTTATTTTCATACTGGACAGAAGTGTTGTATATTTTAACGTCGTATAGTAAGGACGAAAGTTAACCAATGTAATGATATTGATTCTAGAGGTGGTTTCATGAATCAACATCGTATGAGATGGAGGTAAACCGATGTGAAGAGATTGATTTTGGGCTTGAACCTTGGGAGGTTGCCTACGTACCTAGCGTAGAAGGCAAGGATCAAAGTCTGCGTAGTTCAATTAAAGAATGAATTATAGATCAAGTTGTTCTTGGAGACAATGACCTAAAATGTGGTGTTGGGACGTACACATGGATAGTATCCCAGAGAGAGTTTTATGGTTGAAGTTTTCTCTAATCTCATGTGAGTCATACTCAACGTGAGAAACAAGAGGTAGCAACAGCCTTAATGATAAACAGTTTAATGTCATGTAGGACATATAATGGGACTATGCAGTTTAAAGTCTTGCAGTTAGGACTATTGTTTCTGTATAGTTTAGTGTCATGTAGTTAGGATGATGGGGACATTATAGTTTAATTTCAGGTTGGACAAAAGGGGAACTATGCAGTTTAATGCCATGCAGTGAGGAAAAAGGAGTACACCATTTAACATCATGTTGGACATATTAGGGACCTTTTCATAGCTTTAACATCATGTTGGATGAAAAAGGGATGATACAGTTTAATGTCATGTTGGACGAAAGTGCGAATAGTTTACAGTCTTATGCATGGACTGTGGATGGTGCAGTTTAACATCTTGCCGGGAGTGAGGGACTTGCAAATAGTTTAGGTTCATATGTTGGACCGTGGTGCAGTTTAAGGTCATGCTGGACCTTGGTGCAGTTTAAGGTCATACTGGACCGTGGTGCAGTTTAAGGTCATACTGTATCGTGGTGCAGTTTAAGGTCATAATGGACCGAGGTGCAGTTTAAGGTCATACTGGACCGTGGTGCAGTTTAAGGTCATACTGGTCCGTGGTGTAGTTTAAGTTCATACTAGACCCTGGTGTAGTTTTAGGTCATACTGGACTGAGGTGCAGAATTTTGTATTCATACATGATATTTCTTCCGAAATCTGGCATTGGTTGAAGTAGTGATGAGTTCTCCATCCATTGAGATTAATGAATAATCTCTATTAGAGTAGACCTTATGTATTGAGTAAGGTCTTTCCCATTTCAGCTCAAGCTTGGGAGGTTTCATTCCTGGTATCATTGGAGATTTGAGAACTAATACCAATTCTCCCTGAGTGAATGAACGAAGACAAACTTTTTTGTTAAAATCTCGTGCTATTCGATTTTGATAGACTTCCAAGTGGTGCAAAGTGCACAATATTTTCTCATCTAACCATTCTAATTCATTCAATCGCTTTTTAGATTGTTCATCTGTAGATGATTGATCACAAATGGCAACTCTAAGCGAGGGTAATTGAACTTCAATTGGCAAGAATTCTTCCTTTCCATATACCAATGAATATGGAGTTGAATGTGTTGTAGTGCGGGTGGTAGTCCGATAAGCCCATAAAGCATGAAAGAGTTTATCAGGCCATGAATTATTATCTTTATCCACTATCTTTTGTAGTATATTTGACAGAGTCTTATTGAAGGCTTCTATCTGGACATTGGCCGATGCATGATACCGAGAAGAATGGTTGGATTTGATGTTGTATTCTTGAAATAATTTCTTCACCTCGGATGAACAGAAGTTTGAGCCATTGTCCGTCAATATGGTATGAGGGACAACAAATATGGTAATGATGTTAGACTTGATGAATCTAACAATGCATTTAGAACTGATTTCCTTGAGAGGTATTACCTCTGCCAATTTGGAAAAGAAATCAGTAGCAGTAAGAATATACTTAAACTATTTTTCCATAGATGAAGGGTAAGGCCCCACCACATCCATTCCCCATGCGGCAAATGGCCATGAGTATTTAGCTGTATGAAGCAACCATGGAGGTTGATGATGAAGTTGAAAAGTACTTGACATGAATGTCACTTTTTTGTGAAATCAACACAATCTTGTATCATTGAAGGCCAAAAGTATCCAAGCCTTCAAATATGATCAGATATTCTATGTCCAGACTGGTGGCACCACAGATTCCTGCATGCACTTCTTTCATGACATACATTGTCTCTTCCCCATCAATGATTCTGAAGAGAACTCCATAAAACCATGTTTGTAGAGAATTTTTTCTAAGTGATCCGGGCTATCATAAAGAGTATAATTGACCACATGTCGCCGGATTTGTTCTTTCACGGCTCTATCAGGTGGAAGTGTTCAATTTTGAAGGTATTCCCTGATAGGTGACATCCATCCTATAGTATGACCATGCGGTTCAGGAATGGGAGTAATTTCACTAATTTCCTCTATTCTGATTTGAAGATAATGTGAAATTACATGATGGTGGGCAATACTAATGGTTGTCTCATCCTGATTTGGATCTACCAAAGCTGTGTCTATATTATCCAGTGCATCAGCTTGAGCATTTTGTGATCTTGGGACATAAGAAAATTTCAGTTCTGAATGGAATTCCTCCATTACCCCTCTGACATAATCATACAAAGGGATTAGTTCTTCTTTTTTGATGGCATAATCCCCATTGACTTTTTTGATTACCATGTATGAATCACCTTTCAACATTAATTGATTCACTTGTTCTTGAAGCGCCAATTCCAAACCTACGATGAGAGCTTGGTATTCTGCTTCATTATTGGTACCACCTTCCCATAATAAGAAGGAATAAGGTAGTACTGACTTTTCTAGAGAAATGAGCACAATTACTAAGCCATCTTTGTTGAATTTGGGATTTTCATTTTTCTCCCTGTTGGAATACTGGAAGCACCATCAAATTACATTTCCCATGTCTGAGGACTATCCTGAATAGAGAAGACTTCCTCATCAGGGAGTTCAATATCTGAAGATGTGTCTTCTACTGAAGGGTGTTCAGACAGGAAATCAGCTAGATCTTGACCCTTTATTGCCTTTTGAGACACATATTGAATGTCGAATTGCTGCAAAATAACTGCCCACCTTGGCATACGTCCTGCAATCATTGGACGACTAAGGATGAATTTGAGCGGGTTATTGCGAGATACCAATTGGACCTCGTGATGTTGCAGGTAATGTCTCAACTTCTGAACTAAAAAGATTAATGCCAGGAAGCACTTCTCATTACTCGAATAATGGGTTTCTGCTTCAAGCATAGTCGGACTGAGGTAGTAGAGGCTGTTTTCATTCCCAACATAATTCTTCTGAGCAATAAAGGCACCCAATGATCTCTCTAGAGCTGTCACATAGAGGATAAGTGGTCTTCCTTCAATAGGTGGCATGAGTACCGGTGGACTCAAGAGGTATTTCTTGAGAATATCGAATGCTTCTTGACATTCTTCAGTCCACTAGTAAGTGACTCCCATATTCATCAATTTGGTGAAGGGTAAACTTATGCCTGCTAAATTAGCGATGAAACGCTGAATATAGGCTAAGTGTCCTTGAATTCCTCTCAATTCTTTCAAATTTCGGGGAGGTGACATACCGAGGATTGACTTGGTCTTCTCAGGATTGACTTCAATACCATGATGGCGTACAAAAAAGCTGAGAAATTTTCTTGAGGTTACCCCAAAAGCACATTTTAAGGGGTCCATCTTGAAATTATGTTGTCGAAGCATGCAAAATATGACTTCCAAATCAGCCAAGTGATTAGAACGTTGTTTGGATTTAACCACCAAATCATCTACATAGCATTCAACAAACTTCCCTAAGAAGGGTTTGAAGATACAATGCATGGCACGCTGATATGTTGCGCTTGCATTATTTAATCCAAAGGGCATTACCTGGTAGCAAAACACACCCTGAGGGGATCTGAAAGCTGTGGATTCCTCATATTTTGGAGTTATTCGGATTTGATAACATCTGGAATATCCATCCATGAAGGAAAGTTCTTCATAGCCAGCCATTGCATTAATTAAAATTTATGTAATCAAAACTGGGAAATCATCCTTGGGACAATGCCAAATAAGATCTCTGAAATCAATGCAAACTCTAATTTGTCCATTCTTCTTCTTCACATGGAAAAATATTATCCAACCACTTGGGATATTGAACTTCTCTGACGAATTTATCTTTGATAAGCTTATCCACTTCAGCTTCAATTTTGGAAGCATAATTTGGGTGTGTTCTTCTCACGGATTGCTTAAATCCTCAATATTCTTCTGGTAAACCCAAATAATGAGTAGCCACATCAGGATCAAGCCCGGGAATTTCTGTATAGTTACAAGAAAATATATCTCTATTTTTCTTTAGAAAGGAAATATACATCTCTTTTTCTTCAAGGGTCATGGCCACACTGCTTAAAGTGGGACTTGGATCTTCTTTTGTACCCAGATTTATTTCTCTGAGTTCATCCACGATGGTAGAGATACCCTCTTCAAATGCTGGAGGAGAATCTATGATATCTTCCTCTTCTTCTTCTTCATGTGTTATTTCTTCCATTTCTACTTGCATAGAAGATGATGAAGCAAAATTTCCATGATCAGATGAGATGTCAAAATTTGAACATCTTGAAGAAGAGGCTTCCATTTCTGACCCAATCGATGATGAATAGTCTTGCATGGGAAATAAAGATGAGATGATGGATTGGGAATCTACATCATTGTTCACCTCTGATGTTGTTATAACTTCTTCCGGCCTGGTTGGCGAAGTATAGACTTACTGGATTTCATCATATGAAATGAAGACATATCTATTTGAGCTTCCATCATTTCCTGGTGGGTTACCAGATTCTCCCATATTGTCTAGCTTGATTGCCATAATTGAAATTATGGATCTTTCCATAAGAGTATTTTGGTTTGGGTCTACCCTATCAATTTGACCGATAGGCAACACATAATCTGTACTCATATGCGCAAATGGATTTACTGGAATCTTTTCCAAACCATATGGAGCATTAACTTTGGTAATCTCCCTGGTTGTGGATTTATCCTTTCCCTTCATGTGATAGAATTCCACCTCAATGTATTGAGACTCACATGTCTTGAACGGGGCCTTATCATCATACAATGTCCCAAATTTACCATCAAAACAATATTTGAGACATTGATGGTATGATGAAGGGATAGTCGCATGTTGATGTAGCCAGGGTCTTCCAAGAAAGATGTTGAAAGTGGATTCCAGATCAAAAATCATGAAATCTGAATTGGATACAAGATCTCCAAACTGAGTTCAGAGTATAACTTCTCCCAGTGGTTCTTGTTCATTTTTATCATATCCTTGTAACATCATGGTAGAAGGAGATAAATCAGATTCCTTGAGGCCCAATCGACGAAGTGTATGGATAGGCATGAGGTTGACTCCTGAACCATTGTCAATTAAAGATCATCAGATGTCTATGCCATTATCCTTTCCAGATAAGTAGAAAGTTCTAATATGTTCATGCATGACATCATCTTCATCTTAATCAGTGAAAGATATCACTGTATGGAATTCCGCAGGATTATTCTCTACGTGATAGACTTCAGCTGCAGCAATTTCAGTTTCAAACTCTGGAGGACATGACAAAGCCTCGATGAGTGCCTCCCAAAGATCTTTTGACAGATTCAAAGAATCCAAAATTGATAACATGGCTGGTACTTGGGCCAGGTGTTTCAATACATAATACTTTTGATCCAGAGTTCTGTGTTTCCCAATAGGATCATGTGGTTTAGCAGGTGCCTTGGAAGCAGATGCTTTGGAAGTTGATGCATCTTTTATCGGGATAGGAGTTGGCAATATTCCTGGTTTTGGAAGATTAGACGGATTAGATCCATTTACATGCTGAGAGGAAGAACATGTAACCTTCAACCAGTCTTCCAGAATAACAGTTCCAGGACTGAATTTTCTATTGGTGGAAGAACTTGCTAGTTCTTGTTGAGATCGCTGAAGGGCTCGGCCATGAGTTTCTACTGCGTACACAGTTCTATCAGGGGTAGAATTGGACTAGTGGCTTCTGAAATATCCACATCTTCCCATGTATCCCGGGCCTCTAGAACTTCCTCTGATTCCTCTATTTGATATAGGGAATTCAGGCTTATTATAATCAAAACTGCAACTGGGATACAGATCCGTTAATTGATTCATATTAACAGAACCAAAAATCAAATCTTCATCCGATGAAGACTCTTCCTGACTAGCCAATTTAGGCTATGCTGTTTGATGGGGTGGTGCCCGTTGATTTGAAGTAGATGGAATGAAGTCTTCCAAGGTCAAAGACAACTTAGGCTTTGACACGTACTCATATTCTTCTGATTCTTTTTATTTCTTTGAATCATGCTGTCTCTTTGAGGATTTTCCCTATGATGAAGAGGGTTTTTCTACGACATTCATAGAAGAAGGTACAATTTGTTTCTTCAATTGTATTCACAAAATAACATGAGTTTAGTTGATCGTCTTTCTCACCATCCAATCATCATATTTTTGTGCATTTTTTTTTGATTTCTTGCCACTCACCTTCCTCCTCTGGAACTGTAGTAATTACACATGCTACGTGAGGTGAAGAACCTTTTAGTTTGACTTGTCCCGATTCGACCATCTTTTGCAAGAGGTCATTGAAGACAAAACACATTTGGATGGGATTTCCCAGTATCTAATGAAATGGGAAATAATTGGGACTATCTTCATCTCCTTCCTTGTTTGGCATTTTGAGCCTTGGCAACTGAACCATATTATTTTCCAGAGCTGAAATGAAGTTTCCAAGAACATGTTTATTTTAGAAAGAGTATGTTTTGATTTTCAGATCCTCAAATTATTTTCTTCTTTTATCTTTTTGATCTTCTTGACGAAACGGCCCTTGTTGTTGGTGCTCAGGAGGTGGAGGCCTTCGAGAAGATGAAGGTTTTTAAGTAGAAGCAGATATAGGTGCTTGTTTAAGCATAACTGTAGCAGTCTCTACTTTACCTATTCTCCATCCTGGAGCTGATGGAATGACACGAGATTTATCCTTAGTCTATATAAGAGAATCTACAATTTTTTGAGCAATTGAATTAAGGTCTTGAAACCCTCCTGTGTATTTCACAGGGATCAACGGAGTGCGTAATTCGTCATGCAGATTTTCCACACAGATTGGCAACAGTTCCTCTTGAGGGAGTGCTAGGCTCAGGGAATATGTTAACCCCTTCCTGCGAGCAATGAGATCATAGACTCTTTCAGTCTCCCTTTGCTTACAGTTTATAAGATCAAAAACTGTTGTCTTTGGCAAAGTTGAGCTGAATTGAAGAAGAAATCGTTGATGGAGATCTTCCCATCTAATAATTGACCAGTATTTCAAGATTTTATACCAGACAAAAGCTGGTCCTTGCAAGGTACGCATGAAGCATCTATGTTTCACTACTTCTTTCTTCTCTGGAGTTCCCATCATAGGATCCCAACAAGACACGTAATGCGTCAAATGTTGTTTAGGATATCCTAATCCATTGAAAATAGGGAATACAGGGTTCCCAAATTTTGAAGGGGGGGAGATTAAATCTACCCATTCAGGGTAAGATTTCTTTTCCGGTTGAACCTGTGCACGCTTTCCTTAAATAGCTTCCAACAAAGTTGTTAATGACTCAATAGTAGTTATTAACTTTTGAGAAACATCCAGTTGAGATTGAATCTGAACAAGTGCACTGACTGGTGCTTGGAAAGGTATGGTAGCTAGTACTGAAACTGATGGCAGGACTGCTAATTGTTATTGTACTTGACCCGTAGGATTAGACCCTGTGAGGGTGTACTGATAAAGGAGGATATTCTTGATCCACCTCAGTAGCTGAAACAAAATCCATTGGCTAACTGACTCCAACACGCTTAGGAGGAAGACTACCCTGAAGTAGTTCTGCGTTCATCCTCCTCAATTACTTCATTTCTTCCTCCTATTGTGCAAATCTTTACTCAAGTGAGAGCGATTGACCCTATCCATAGGGAAGATATGTAACTTGATTCTTCCCCTTTCCCTTGTTTGATCCCTTTTCGGAGAGGGGGAAGTGGGTTATTTGAAGGAACACCCAGAGTTTGGGTAAACCTTTGATTTCGTGTATGCACACCTTCTTCATTTATGTCTGTGCGTACAACTTCCTGAATAGGAACCTCTTCATCTGATCCCTCTGAGTGAGCCTCATCTGGTGGATCAGCTACAACAGAATTGATGAAATTGATTGATGCATAATTCATCACATCCCTTCTATCATCATTTCTGTGATATTGTCTCATTCCATGTCTTTGATGAGACATTTCCTTTTGGTGATTCGATCCCTCAGGAACTTTTTTAAGAACCATAATTTGGAAAGAATCTCCTGATAATTTGGATCTAAGTTCCTCTTATGGCTTCTTCCCAAATCGAGAAAAGACTGACTTTCTCGGAGGAGGGTTTTGATGATTTGAAAACGTCCCCAGTCCGGTGGACTAGGGTTGTTCCTGCTATCTTTGCTCAACTCCTCGAATTCTATTTGTTGATTCTGAGGGATGGTTTAAAAGAGTCCCCAGTCTGGTGAGATGGGGTGACTCTTGACATGCTATGTCTAAGACTTCCTTAAAATCTCTCCTGACCTTGTGGACCTTGGTCCAGAAATTAGCTGGATGCATCAATCGACATCCACTTTTATCACCCTGTTCAAAAGACCATTGGATGATTTCTGACACTTCTGTCACATGGTGATGTGCTTGCTCCAAACGAGAGGCCTGTTCGATATTCTTGTTTGCTTGATGCAGGAGTAATTCAACACCTTGTTCTCTGTATTCATGATTTTGAGAGGAACTAGTTGAAGCCTGTTCTTGGGCAAGCTTTTGATTACAAATAAAGCTAGGTATCAGTGGCCGACCATGGGAAATAACATTGCATGAGACCATTTTCGGTGGGCTTTGTTGACTGGAGAGCACCGATAAATGCAGTTCTCCATGAATAACCCATCCTTTGACATGTATATTAGATGGGGCATTGGAAATTAACTGGCGCAACTTTCTTAGTGTGCCAAGGCATGAATGGTGAAGGGACCTCTGCTACTATTCATCCTTCGGATATCGAAAAAATTATAGAGATACCAAGTCAATTTGGCGTTGTAACCCTTCTATTATCTTAACATGATTTCAATATTCATCATAAGATAATACTTTCTTTTTAAACTGAAAAAGAGTTTTCCATATGTTGAGACGAATATCATGAATTCCATCTTCTGTCAACATTTATGGAATGTCATACTGAGAGTCAGCCAGAGGCCAAAACATGACAGGAACTTCACCTTTCTCCAGTTGTTTTCTCATGTTCAGCATTTCATCATTATCATATGATGAAGATTCTTCTACCTGTTTTTACCAGAGATGGTTCTTCCTTGTTGCTTCGTTGGATTTACCAATATTTTTAGAGAAATAACTTATTAAACTAGAAGATTCATGAATTAGGGGTGGTTAGGAGAATGAAAGACACCCTGGGCTATCTTCCGATTGAGAAAGTATTTTACCTGCCAGCGATGAAACATTAGACATGACTAGTTTCTCATTTGAAAGTGCCTCAAGATAAGAGGTCTTTCTCGGCACTACATTGTCCACTGGAGCATTTTCCGATCAATGTGCATCACTACTGCAGAGAGGACTTTCGCAGTGAAATTCATCATCATGGTGAGGACCACCAAGGTGGGTTACAGTAAAATATGAGATCTCTTTCTCCTTTGTCTTATGGCCACACAGAGGGTTCCTGTGGCTCGCATTTGAAGTTGAAACATTGAGATCGACTGAATTGTCATGAAGCAATCCTTTATGAAGAATTTTCTATTGAAGACCTTAGGAATTAATGTTCCCACTATAGGGAAATGAGGGAGTAGAATCTTGAATTCCAACAGATAATTGTATGAGGGCTTCAAGAACTACAACATTGAGCAAGGCCTTGTTACAGATTGGATCTTAATCTCTTGTTTGTACTGGGTAGGTCTTTTTCATAGATGCCTTCTTACTCACCTTGGAAACCACTTTTTGACAAAAGTGGCTGCTCTGAGAAGGTGTATGTGCCTGATCAAGAGATATGGTCAGGTTAGGCTAATGATCTCCACTCAAATCAGGTGTATGTGCCTGAATTAGTGGTCTGTATGATATGGGAGAGTATGCCCTAGAACCCTCTTGGACTAGAAAAGATGTTTGTGTCTGTTCTGGAGTGAACTGTTGATGTGTCACTCCACTGGTAGGGATAGATTTATGTGTCTTTCCCTAAGTTGTTGTTTAAGCTGTTATAATATCCTGACAGGAATCCAGGATATGAGCAGGAATTTGCTTCTACTCTTTCACCATTGATAGAATATGCTTGGTGACTTCAGCTTCCGGAACAGGGATATACATCCATTCCATGCTTGGAGTAGGTGTGTGTGCCTGCTCCTGTCCTCCTTTTCCTATCAGTGAATCCTGACAGTACTCATGTGTAGGGACAGAGAGTTGAGTCTGCCTCCTGTTTGCCATTGGAGCTTTCTAACTGACTTATCTGAATGCTACCAAGTGAGACTGTTGGTAGAATTGATTAATACTAGCAGGTATATGTGCCTGCTGATTTCACTTCACCGAACGTGGTTAATGAGATCCATCATATGTAGTCAGAAGAGCCTGGTGACAAGCTAATGATTTATAAAAAGGTTTATTTTCCTATCTATAATACTCCGCCGGAATTACCTGGCGGGATTGGCGTGATGCTGTCAGACGAGTCTGCTAGACAGTGGAATTAAAACGGGCAGGTGTGTGTGCCCGCTCATTATTTGCCACCAAGTTAGGTTGGTGGAATTCTCTAGAAATGGCAGAGATGAGAACCTGCTCACTGTTGACCGGATTTCTCCTCTGGCGATTCGTCTTTCCTGCTCAGGTTTGAGGAACCTGAGCGGAACGCCTGGAGTCGGTAGCGTCATCATGTTGAGGGCACACTGCAACATGAGTCTAGCAGTGATTATTGACGGGAGCCCTTAGGAAGGACTCTTGTCTCCTTAAATTAAGGCCCTGATGGACCTTCTCATTCACCTCCCCAGAATAAGGGTGCGAATGGTGATTGTATTTCGGGGATAACGACCCAAAACGGTTGGAGACGGTGGTTAGCACCGCCTGTTTATTGATCACTGGTCATCACTGTCTGCACGACAAGGATGAGTTATTCACTTGGAGGGATTGTCAGGCAGCCTCCAGAGTTGGAATGGTACCATGTTGATGGTACTCCTTAACTAGCATGTTTGATACCCAACATTGAAGATGCTGAGTAGGAGATATCATCCTAAGAGCGGATGATGATCGAGCAGGAGTAGCAGAAGTGGCATTCACAGCAGCAGTATTCATAGGTGTGAAATTGAGAGCAGCCATTTCCTAAAATACAGAAAATCTTGGAAAAGGGTGCCTATTTGTTATAAAAGACATAATCAAGATAAATCAATCCACATCATCTTTTGGACTAGGACATATGTCAATGATTTTTTTTGGTGGCCCTCTCATTGAGTTTTAAATAGGGGCCTAACAAATAAGTATAACATAATTTTAACTTGGTTAAGGATTCACATCGGGTTCACCATTTTTTTCCCTCTGGAATTGGGGATGACCTCCTTGATTGAAGGTTCAAAAATTCCAATTGGTTTCTAATGGGGTTGTTCATAGAACTGGAAACAACCAATGATTCCACATCCATTTGGACCTACATTCCAAAGTTAGGCACTCATTAGTTGTGGAGTGATGAGTCTTAAGAATTTGCATTGGTCAAGAGGATGGGAGGTCAGACTCATCACACCTTTTTTAGGGGAATTATTGTCAACTGAGGGAATCTATTTATAGATTTAAGTTATGTTCATGAATCCTTATTACATTACCAAGTATAAAATGAGCTTTCCTTTTGATCTAACAATCAATTATTGATATGTTGGAAATTTAGAGAATCTGTTATATGAATTCAAGGTTCTTAATTAATAAAGAATCATCTATATTTGTTACAGATTCTTAGTAAATGGTATCTTTTGATACATAAAATTATTTTGGTCATTATGATGACCATACTGGTTTTAAAGCCACTCAGTGGGGCACATGGTTTTTATTTTCATCTAGAAGGACATGAATTATTTCAAAGTTGGGATCGTACCCGCAGATGGGCTGCCTACGTATCCTTAATTTTGGAAAAGGAATCAGAACCCACGTATTTGAAGTAAGGGAGTATGATGTTTAGATTTATGGCTCAAAGAAGGATGTCATAATTACTTTTACACTCTAAGCTCACGTGAGTCATGATCGGTGTGAGAAACAAGAGGTATTGGTAAAAACCAGACAATTGTGCCATGAAAGATGCAATCATAAGAAATAATGTGGGGCTTATGTATGTATGACTACCCAGATATATGAATATTAGGATTTACCTTAGGGAAGAAATCTAGGAACAGGGTCCATAAAGGTATATGTGCTTCATGGAGATTTGAATACTCTAACTTGGGGCTTACTTCTGAAAAGGAGGCCCAAATTAGGAGAGGAATTATGATTGGGTTTTACTCCTGAGAAGGAATCCCAGATCAAAAGTAAATTAGGACTGGTTAAGAGAAAATTAAGGGACTTGGGGCTTACTCCAATGGAGGATTCCCATATTCGAGATTGGGGCTTATTCATGAAAAGGAGGCTCATGTTAATGAGGACTTGGGGCTTACTCCTAAGGAGGATTCCCATACTTTGAGAATTATGACTGGGGATTATTCCTGAAAATGATGCCCATGTTTGAGAATTATAGTTGGGGCTTACTCCTAAGGAGGATGCCCAGATTTGGGAATTTTAAGATTGGGGCTTACTCTTGAAAAGGAAGCCCATATTTGGGGACATGGGGCTTACTCCTGAAAAGGAAGCCCAGATTTGGGAATTATGACTGGGACTAACTCCTGAAAAGGAATCCCATATTAGGGGACTTGGTGCTTACTCCTGAAAAGGATGCCCAGATTTGGGAATTATGACTGGGACTTACTCCTGAAAAGGAAGCCCATATTAGGGGTTCTCTCATCTTTAAAGGATGAGGTTGAATGAATAAAATCTCAATCTTTAGTGACAAAAATATGTGAGAATCAATAGGTTTTGAGAAATTTTCCACGAAGTTCCTTTTAGATAAAGAAGACAAATCAAGAATTCATGCCATAAATGGATTTGAAGAGTGTCTTGAAGACTGAGTCTTGAATAGGAGAGGTGGAACGGCATAAGAGGGGTTAAATGGGAAAGAAAGGCACCCAAAAAGGCAGGGGCGTGCAAGTCCTGGTAGGCACGCAAGTACTGCGTGGGCGCGCAAGTCCTGGTCGTGCAGGTATACCTGCGTGACACGTGGGTAGTTGCACGTTTGTAAAACATCATGGTAATAGCTGGGTGATCCATGACCAATGCCTTTAGAATTATCCTAAGGTACTTCCAGAATAGAGGCGTGCATGTTTTGGTGAGGAAGTAGGGAGGCATGCAAGTATGTTCATTTCCTTTAAGGGTAAAACACCTTAGGTGAACAAGTGTTAGTGAATTATAATACTTAGACCTTACTCCTCTTTTTTAGACCTTCCATTCTAGGTAAAGAATTACCTTAGAAGTGTTCAGAGGACCTGAATAAGAGACATTGTCTTTCAGTGGTCTAAATATGAATTCTGGAAAAATTTCTCCCTAAATGGGGACCCACAGGGTCTATTTATAGGCTAGAGAAGACCCCAGGCGGTTATCACTTAGGGCGCGCAAGTCACTTGGATGGCCATTAGGCGTCGCACAAGTGGACTTGTGCGACAGTGATAAAACTTGCGTGGCACATGTGCTTTTGAAGACTTGTTCATGCCTTTATTGATTTTTGCTGTTTTCTTCAAAGGCTAAATAAATTTGTGCTAAGATATTCCCCTTTTTCAATATTTAGATTCTGTGACGAAAGGAGTGTTAACAATAACATGATTAGTAATAATTTTTATGGGTGATGTTGATATATTATAGGGAAACTATAGTCCAGGTTTGTGAGCTAGGATATGGAATGCACAGATTGTGAAACATGTTAACAGGAAGATAATACATGGGTTGTGTTCTATTATTGATGTATTTTTTATTATATTGAGTACATTGAAGAAATTTATTTTTATAAAAATACTTATATTTTAGAATTATGTCATGATCCATAATCTATGTATTCCTTTCATGAGTATGGTGTTTCATGATCCTCCCCGGGGTCATAAAATCTCTTCATATGGTATATTGTGATCTACCATCTAGATGTTCATTTAACATGAATGTTTATTCATGATACACCACTACATTATACACCTAATTTATATAGTACATAATAATATAGCATCAATGTGTTCTTAATATCCCTGTGGAATAGTTGAATGTTTCTATAAGTTTTCAGTCCTGATGAGAATCATTGTATGCATATGAGATTGACATTAAATGTTTGTGAGATGATTTGAGAATCTCTAAGATGGTTTGAGGAAGTTCTATGATTTTAGAAAAATTATATATACTTTTTTACAAAATATAAAAACTAGCAATTTAATTTTTCATAAGAGTCGTTCTAACTACATAAGAGTCATTTCACCACTAAAGATATCAATAATTGACAAAGTTTGATTTCATAAGAGTCCTTTTAGGACTTTGTCGGAGTCATTATAATATATAAAAATTTTCTTTTGACATTGAAAGAGTCAGTTGGTTACTTCATAAGAGTCATGAAATAATTCATAAGAGTGATATTATACGATCTAATATTTTTCTAAGACTCCATAAGAGTTATCAAAGTGGTGGAATTTAGTGTAATAAAAAATTGTATGGATCATACAAGACTTCATAAGTGTGTGAAATAACTTCAAAATGGTAATAAAAGGCTGAATAAGAGTTATATGTGACTCTATAATTATTTATTCGAAGTTTCAAGGTTTCTGTTACTCTTTAGAAAAACCTGTGAAGTGGAAATTTTACAAAGGCAAGGGAACAAGGAGAACTTTCTATGATTCATTTTACTCTTATAAAAATTATCCTATTTCTTAAAAAACTTTAAATTGGAATATTATCTCTATAAATATCATAAGGATAATAACTATACTTTAGAAGAGTCATTTTGAGTGCAATAAATTGTGAAAATGTGAAAAATTTATGTTTTAAATATCTATGATATCTAGAATAAAGTATTCCAAGGGAAATTATATCTAAAAATAACCAAGATGATATTAAGTGGATTATACGTTAAATATTTAATCATGGTGTGAGTGTATTTTTTGAGAAATTTTAAAAAAATTAATACTTTTGTATTAATTAAATGTTTCAAAATAAATTCAGATGAAAAAATTTGTTTTTGACACTTTTGTTGGGGCACTATTGTGCATATACATATTATGTTCACACTGGATTTACTATTGTATAATATTCCCACTTTCGATAGGTCCAAAGATTTCATCACTTTCAACATTGATGTATTCTCATTGATCTAAATTGGATGATGGGATGTTAGTTTCTCCTTACTTGGATTCGTACTTGGAGTTAGTTGCCTTTCCAGGGTGTCCCTCATTGATCAAGTCGTTTTCAATGAAACTCATCCCTATTACCATATGATTATTAACACTGGTTAATTACACTTCTTCTATTTTATAGGGAAACAACCATCAGTCAAGAGAGTATTTATGTCTGGCATCACAATAATTTCTAGACATTGGGGTCATTGGTCACTTATGAATCATCCTCTTCATAAGTTATATCGTATGAAGAATCAAAGGCTCAAACCCAAGGCATCCAAGGTTGATCAAGAGGTAATAAACGCTATGAGTTCATGTTTTGTATGGATTTCTACATAATAAATCCTATGTTTTGTGTGTGGTAGATGTTTAGGATCAGTTCACAAGTTCTATATCGTATGAATATTAATTGGGAAATCCGGTTGAGAGGGATTGGGGAATGGGTTTAACATATTATGTAAACTAGAATAGGGTTAATGTTTGGTGCAGATATGATAGATGGATCAGAATTTACTATGGAGGCAGACCCAAAATATTGGATCAGAACTCCTTGTGGAGGTGGATTCAGTAATTTTGTACCTAGGAAAGAATATTTCACACTAGGATAGTTTATAAAAGGATCAAAAAACCATGTGGAGGTAGAACCAATATGTGTTTACCTTGGAGGGATGATGTCACATTAGAATTGTTTACTAAATGAATAGAACTCCATGTGGAGGTAAATCTGTTAGGTGTGTCCCTAGGAGGGAAGTTGTCACACAGAGATGGTATAACAATGGATTAGAATGACCGTGGAGGATAATCTGTCAAGTGTGTCCTTAAGAGGGATGATTTCACAATTTAATGTTTTAACAAAGGATTAGAACATATTACAGATGAAAATATGAGAGGTGTGTTCCTATGAGAGAATATGTCACACCTGGATAGTTTACTAAAGGATCAAAATGCTCCGTAGAGGTGGATCCAGATTTATTGATCAGAACAGCCAATGGAGGTGGATCTGGTCAGTGTGTCCCCAAGAGTGTACACCTGGAGTTTACTAATGTCTAGATTTAACCTCGGGGAGGCATCCTATCTACCTTGATTATAGTATAGTTATCAAAACCCATGTAGCTTGATTCCATATATTATGTTAATGTGTCATGATTGATCCATAAAGGTTAACCTCATAAGAATAGGACATTATTGCCATTGAAGGAGCATTAATGCATGATGGTGTGGGGATTGTGCATTGAGAAACCATTTATAGGCGGTATATCTTGGTTGGAATGGTGTGGGATGTACGCATTGGTCTACCTCGAATGCGAGGCATTTTCAACACGGTGGGAAGAGGTGGCATGCCATGATGATCATATTTGGGACATCCTGCATTCCATATACTGGGTAAGGCTACAGTTTTATATCATGTGTTGCTGATGTTTTCATGTAGTTTAACATCATACAACTAGGATGTGGAACTATGTAATTTGACCTCATGTAGCACTGATGTGGGGGGACTCACTCCCCACACCTTGGAGTAAGTGACCACCTCTCATGTGAATTTTAGAAGGATATGGAGTTGGCACTACTGTAGAGGAGTGGAAAATCACAAGGTCCATGTTATAGTCCCCATGATCATAAGAAAGTGGGGTTAGAATACCCATTATCAGAATAAAAAGGATGGCGGTTTGATCAATCCAAAATTTAGGAGAAGGGGGTGGACACAATAGATGTTGGCACTAGTCACATGGGGACTCAAGCATCAACTGGAATGGTCCCAGATTGGGGTTGTTGTCTAGGGAACTCAACCTTCTCAAAGGGATGTTAGGAGTAGGGATTCTCCAAGGAGGGTCCCAAGAGAGGTTATTTTTTAATATTAGAGGTTCCAAATAGTGTATTTCAAGGATTGGGGTCCTCAAATAGGTCAAGGGATTCACAAAGGAGTATGCTTCATGAAACAGAGTGTCCCTATCTCAAAAGGAAGTCCTGATACATGAGGGGAGTGCTTTGTGAAGTCTGAATGATTCGCAAAGCCTAAAGTTCCATAGAAGGCCTTACTCATTCTTTAAGGGAATATTCCTTTTCCAAATAAATATCCACTTGGGGTAGAGTTTCTCAATAACATAAGTTTGGTGGTTTTTTCAATCCTAAATACCATGGGTGATCCATATTTTTTTTATTGTAAAAATCATAGAATGTGCGTGAATGGAGATAAATTTTGGAATTCCAAAGGTCATGAGTCATCTTTAAAATTCAGACTAAAGGGGCTATTTATAGGGAACGTTTTTTGAAAATATTGGTGGTTCTCACAATATTGTATGATCTTTTTAATGGGGTGAATCTCTGTAAGTCCATGAGTTGTGTTCTTGGTGATCCCAATCAAAATATTTCATGTTCACCACGTGATCCACATTTATGAATGTCATTGCACAAATATTACCATCAATTCTTCACATTTATTCAAATGAAACTTTTATAAAAGGAGATTTTTGAGCTCCATACATTTAAAAAGGAGTAATGATTCTCAAAATATACCCCATATAGGTATTTTTTCATCATTTTGGATCAGATTCTTTCAGAACTAGTCAAACCTTCCCTACCCTCACCCATTCCATGCATATTTGAATGTTCGAATCCCACCTCAGAATGGTAGTCGACTGGGAAAAGGAGGGTCATATTTAGAGGGAGAATTGCTGAAAATCCACAATGAACTTCCTTTCACGAAGATCACTCACAAATCCCATTTCAAATTTATCAGTCAATAAAACATGCTTCATGAAGACCATCATGATCCTGGGGTATCCTATACTCTTATAAATGGAGGAGGAGACCCGAAGAGAGACTTCTAAACTCTTCAAAAGGTAAAATACAGTGTTATCCTTTGGAAAAGATAACATCTATCATGAACGCTCTGTGATTTTGATCCTTGTCGCTCATGAAGCTCATTTTATATGAAAAACTAGCTCTAGGAATGCTTCTCAAAGAACATGATTATGTGAAACTTTCCTTAAAAAACTATCTACATGATTGACCTTTGTGAAAAACATTCATGAACCGGACCAAAAAAACATATGTCTTGATTTAAATGGCCTCACTAAGTCAATGTCCCCAATGCTGATAGGGAAGAAATGGTCTGGAATATCATGATCGTGGAGCACATCTAAAGTTCATGGGACCATAAATTTCTCACCAAAATATGTACATAAGATTAATAGGAATACCCATTATGCAAGAGGATACCACTCAATAGATTTGGGATGAGAAACGAATAACTTATCCCAGTGGTGAGTAGAGACAAACTGAAATATTGGATAAGGAGTAAACTAGGATAGTACCAATGGTACAAGGATAATTCATGACACATATAAAAGGATCACTTTTGGATCACATAATACACTTGAACGAATCATGTAAATAAAATTTATGTAGAGAAGTTAAAGGATGATGAATCCCCCCCCCCCACATTTTGATACTATCTCGAATGTGTTTTGGGGGTATCCGCTCAAAATATTGAACAACAACTGGGACTTAAGCTAGGGAAAAAATTCACCGATGAATGGGCCTAGGCCTATTGGGATTGAAAATTTGGATATGAATTTTAGGAATAAATGTAGTGAGTGTGGGTTTATGAGGAATCATGGACCTCGCAGTTCAACACATACCACCAGCATGACATCTTGTCAGAGATACTGAGCAGTTGGTTTCCTCCGACATAAACCTTTCCACTACATCGTGGGGAGATTGAGATAAACCTACAAGATATTCACCAGATCACTATAATCCTAATCTAAGGGTGATGTATGATGAGTTCCTCCCCATGAATAATGTGTCGGAGGAGCTGGAGGAAATTCGAGTCCTTTCAAAGGAATTCCTTCGTCTGTAGTAGTGAACTAGTGTTGAGAGGTTGGGGATGAAGGACATCCCATTCAAGCAATGGTTTAGGTATTTCTTGAATGAACCAGCAGTGGAGATTGTGGAGGTGGTAGAGCTAGTAGATAAGTTGTCTATATAGGCTAAGAACAAGTCCTAGTTCATATAATTGGTAAAATAATCACTCCTATTTTAGTATTATGGAGTAAATTCATAGGAAGATGTGGGGATAAAGCATCAAGCCTAAATCTCATGTGGTTAGGTTAGAGGGATTAATCACTAGTATTATCTATAGTTGGATACTATCATGAGAGATGAACACATGGGGGTGTTTCTGAGAACCTTTATTATGGAATTGATTCTGGTGATGGGGAAACATGTGGCTATCACAATAATGGTGAATTTATAAAAGGCCTTTCTCCACATCAATGAAGGGAACACCCCAATTCAAGTTTGTGGGCCTCTCCACTTCCTATACAGCTAGGTAGCCACACACATGGGGGAATATGAGTACCCAAACCTCATCTATCCTCCGACTAAAAACTTTTGGCTGACGATATTGAATATTTCAGGGAGTCTTTCATTCAATATGTGTTTGGTGGACATGTTGGAGAAGTTTAGGTTGGTTGAACATTTCGTATTTCACCCATTGCTCCCTCCGATAAGGATAATGACTGATGATGGAATATGGACTATTGAGAAGTGATCGTAACTCCTTGTCTCCAAGGTGGGGTAATAGTGCAAAGACACAACTACAGGATAATTCATCAATCATATAACCAACATTGGTTTTCAAGGTAGTTCAGATGCCTACAATGGCTGAAAACGAAGGTATCCGTATAGGTGAACGATGCATTTCTACCTTCGGTTCTAAGGAATATTTGGTACATGTTAAAATGTGAATATGTGAAAATGCAAAATGATCTTCCACTTTCCACTACCATATATGGGATCATTCGTAACTATGCGCATAGCTAGGGGAGAAAATATCCTGAGAGGAATCTGAGGCATCAGAGTACCTGGGTTAGTGAAGTAGAATCCCCTAAAATGTTAGGGATGAAGGTGAGAGGTGGTATGGGAACGCCTTGGAGGCAGAGCATTCCAAGTGGGTAGGTCCACATCAATGGTTCTGGCAGTTCATGACAGAAAATATATGATATCTAAAGGGAGAGAAAGAGCATCGGCCATGAAGATTCAGGGAAAATGACAACATGAATGAGGAAAACCCTTTAGGAATGTCTTGAGGAAATTTGTTTAAGATCATGGGATATTTTAGCATTGTGTGGATATCCCGAGTGATGCCATCATTACTAAAGCTTTGAACAACTTGGATGTCTATAAATATTTCTCCAATGCTCAAAGGATATTGTAGAAGCTTAGTAGAGACATGATGCATCTTATTGGGATTGGTCATCCCAATGTTGGCTTTCACCTGTCATAGGATGAGGAAGAGTGTTATGTAGAAGATTTGGAGGATATATTATGATCTCCAGTTACTACACACCCTATGACTGACTTGGTAAAGGTGCTACTATACAAAAACTCTCCCCTATAGTTCTCAATAAATGATCTGGATGTGTGCGCTCCTCTTCAAGTAGAGTCAGATGATTCTTGGGGAAGAAATGACTACCGAGGCTTAGATGGAGAAATTATTTCTGCTACTGACCATGTAAATACATTGGTCTTTGTTCACTTTTGGACATCATTTGGCATTTTTATCTCATCAAATGAGTCCTTCTTTCAATAGTCTATGAATTAGTGTGCAAGAAATTGGGGGAGGTCTCTGATTGAACCCATGAATAAGGTGAGAGAACCTCAAACCATAAATGGGATAGTGTGGGGTCCCTTATTAATGGTGTGTTCATAGAAAAATGTTACACTCCATTTGAGAATGGCCAAGGAGGCTATGACAGTGTTTCCAACTATGGAGGATCCACTAAAGGGGAATGATGAGACCATGTCCTCGATGCATGGGGTTAAGATAGATCCAATGGAAGGAATAGTTGAAAGAGTTTCAGTGGAGGAATATCTGGTAGTTTTGCAACCTGATGAATCTATTTGATACAAAGTCACAATGGGGGTGGAGACAAATATGATGGAAGCTAAGGCAAATAAAGAGGATGAATCAGACATGCCATCTCCAAAATTACCTTATTAGGTGGCTATGGGGTCCAAACCTGATGTTGAACCACCAAAATGAGAATCTAATGAAGATGGGATGATCACATCCATGTCAAAGTTTCCATAGTGTGTAGCGGAGGCTTCTTTCATAGGTGGAGAGTCTGATGGATAGTTTCTCATGAGAGTAGATCTCTATATACTCACACCTGAACACCTAAACATGATTGATATAGCTAGTGAAGTACTGGAGATCATCCCTCCTTTTGAGCCCATGAAGATAAAAGATTTCAAGGATTTAGACATGGTTTTTTCTGTGGATAATCAGATTGTCTGTCGCAAGGTGTAGGTGTGTGTGGAACTTCTTCACCCACACCCAGATAGTTGAACTACCAAACAAGGTGAGATCACTTCTCCACTAGATAGTTAGCCAAGAGATCATTGGGGTGGACTCCAACACCCCCCATGTGCTGGACTAATAAGTTCATGTCGAGCTAGAACTTATAAAATGGAAGTAACATGACCTTTCCAAGAGGAAACAAACGACTAAGGGAACCATGGTTCTCATAGAAGATTAAGGAGATATTTCCAACCTCGTGGGGAAGGCTATGGAGCATGTGGATTTCACTACTATCCAAATTAATATCAATAACTATTTTAATTCCTAGTCGGTAGTGTTCAAGGTGAATGTTCCATACACAACATAATTGGTGGATAAGTACCAGGTTTAGCAGAATATAAAGCAAATTAGAGCCGAAGTAGTTCATGCCATGGACCATGAAGAGAAATAAGATCCTGTAAAGTGGAAGTTGACCATGGAGATCAATCATTAAAGTCTAGCTATGTTTGAGTGCTCAATAATTGGGTTTGATCCCTCAGGGATTATTTTGAAAAGCATATTCTTCAATTTGTGGATTTCCAAATGATACATTAGTTTCTTATAAATGCCTTCATTATTGAACACATTCTCTCACTTTATTATCAAAATTTTATCATATTTACAAGATAACCAACTACCCACCCCTAATCACATGAAATTCATGGTTAGTGAGAGAGATTGGTGGTGAACCTATGATTACTTATTCATATGATACAATTAGACAACTGTTAAGCATTTAGGTCAGTATTTTTTGACAGACAACTATGAGTACTCTAACTGAGAGGGGCTATGGCTAGAGAACTAGGATCTCTGAACTGTCAACATTCTTTCCCTATGTGTGTTAGTGGACGAATGGGGTAACACAAGGGGCATTTAATTCTACCCAAAAAAATGAGAGTGAGGAGTCTGAATCATGGTGCCCAAATCTGGATCAAAATGGGGGTGGTGTGATGATGCATGATAATTTTAACCTGGTTTGAAACACAATATATATATTTCTTATCTCGGAATGTGGGAAAGAATTAGGGTAATCCTTTAACTATATTTGAAGACATGGGATCTAACATATAATTTCATCCAATTCCCTTCTGTATGTTGTCCTTGGAAAGTATGTGATTCAGTTTGGTGAAACCCCTTACAATTTGGAGGTCCCTTTAGACATTAAGGGGGATGAGGATCTATATAAGGGGAAAAAATGTGGTAATGAGTGATGGTATGTTTGAATAGATTCCAACAATCATAGAATTATTTCTACATGACTAGAAGATAATTAGGTAGGTATATTAGTATTAATAGATATCAATCTCTTCTTCTAGGAGAGGATTGTCTCAGATTCCAAGTGATGGTCAAATGAACAATGAGGTAGATGACCATCACTATAGGAATATTTTTCATGGGTGGGGGCCTATGTTTCATTTTATTTTTACATCATGAAAGTAGGATTATTAAAATGTAGGTTAACAATATACAGTAAGGATGTTGGACATGCAGTTCAACACAATATGGATTAGACAATTCATTATATAGTTTAACGTCATGTGATTCAGATGAACCTTAAAGATTAACATCTTGTGACCATGATGTAGAGTGTGTGGGGATTATGTGCTAGGACACCCCGCATTTATTCATAATTTTAGGTCAAGTGGACATCATTTGCCTATTGCATTGAATAATGTTACAATTTAATTTCATATGAAAGTATGTGTGAACTCGGAAGAATGGGAATCCTAATAGGACCTTCCACATATGATATCCCAGAATCACATTGAATGCACATAGTTTAAATGGGTCTTACATATGGAAGAAATATCATGGGACATTTTAGGGTGATTAAATTGCTGATAGTGGACGGTTTTGCAGAGAATATATAGATTATCCTAGAGACAGAAAGTATATATGTCACTACATTTTCCATATGTATGGGAATCAATGCACTTGTTGTTGTAGATGTGATACATGTTGTTTGAGTTCATATGGTCTGGTACATGGAAAATAGTTTAGAGTCATGTTATTTGGGCTATGGACATTCGGTTTAAATTTATGATGTGAGGAATGTATAAGTGTTGGTTCCAAGGGTAATTTTTTGTCACATAAGAGGTAAGACCTAACGTGAATGAGCCAACGGAATCCCACACACCACACAAGTATCAAGGGATAGAAAACACATTATTCATGGTTGTAATGCATGGACTGTAACTCGGTCCAATTGGTTGATGTTTTGGGGATGGGTCTGGTAGAGAGAAGTTCAGAAGTCATTACATATCCCATGAGGATGGTTATCAAGCCACATGCAGTTCTTGAATCACGATAGGGTTGAAGACCAATGTTAGCAGAGTACAAATTCTATGGAGATAGAATTTGTGGCATACCATAGTTATCATAGGGAATTCCATGTTTGGATAATAGGGTAAGGACCATCTCTTAATCAGAGGAATCCTTATGTTACATTGGGTAAGCATTATCCCTTAATAAAAATTCAAGAGGATTCCTGATTTTAGATGGTGTAAGATAGTTGTTTAACATCATTCCTTGAGGATGCTATGATTTTTAGTTTAAAGTCATAAAATTCAAGAAAATAAGGACTAAAAATAGTTTACATCCATTATTATTTAAATTGTTTCATATATTTTAAGGTCATATTTCCTGGACCAAAGGATATTATTCTCAGGTTATGGAGTTTGGGTCATGAAGAGGGGACTCTCAAATGGATATATGTATAATGGAAGAGTGAAAAGACCATCATGAATGGGGGATTAGAAGGCCCCAAACCATAGCACATATTTTTTAGAAGACTCACATATGGTTTAAAGTCAAAATTCTAGGACTGGTGCTGCATGTTTAAGTTCATAGAGTTTGGACATGACGATGAGCATCTCAATTGGATGTGTGGGCAGTGTGGTGGAGTGATAAACCTAATGTGAATGGGGGCCAAGGAGGGACAACACCACAATACACATTCTTGAGTGAACCTGAATAGATTTTAATGTCATGAATATTGGACTTGAAACCATAATATAAGGGAATCCAATTTTGAATATGAAGAGGGACGTCTAAAAATTATATATGTAGCATGAAGAAGTAACAAAATTGTTGTGAATGAGGTCCTCTAAGGCCCAACACCACACCATATATTCCTAAGAATACTTTTATATAGTTAATTTTCATGATGCTTGGACTTGGCCTCCTAGTTTAAGGTCATAGAGTTTGGACCTACTAATGAGAATCTCAAATGGATGTGTACAGTTCGACATAGTGGCATACTCAACATTAATGGAGGGATAAGGAGGCGTAACACCACCCAAAAATTCCTTAGAGACCACATATTCATTTTAAAGTCTTGAATCTTGGACTTGAAGTACATGTTTAAGTTCCTAGAGGTCATACATATTTTACCCTTATGTGAAGTACTTATGGAGAAACATAGCATCAGTGGGTGATGTGATGCGTTCTCTGCCTATAGTTTTCAAAGAGTGCACACAATTGGAATCGAAATTAGGAATGATATATGTTTATTCCCATTTGGGATCCAAATTTGGTGACTTCTTTCAAGCTATTATTGGAATTCTGAGATCTAGTATTGTAACACCCATGATAATTGAGGGGAGGCAAACCTTCTTGTTGAATAGTCTTTTTATCATGTTCCGGTGCCTCTCTATATTATTTCAGGCCAAGAGAATTTCCTCTTTGATGGATTCATACTTAGATAGATGAATTCTTATATTATATCTCAAATCTACTAGTCCTGGAAAACTGTTCAATTAGATGGAAACTGAATATCAATTGATAGGTCTGCATCTTTTCCCTACACTAGGTAATACAGGCTCACCAAGGTGGAATTCCAAGTCATTGTTTGATAGTCCCATAAGACATTGGGGGTATTTTCTAACAAAAGTTTCTTATTCTGTCCCACATTATTCTATATAGTTCTAGATATGGTCTTGTTTAATTCAACTATATTTCCATTTTCGTATGATTGATTTTGAAAAGTTTGGTTTGACCAGATCTTGTACTTTGCATAAGAATGTTTCATTTTAGTAGCCCGATGTTGGGAAAAAATCCCTCAAGGTATCACTGAAGCATTTTGAGGAGATTTTTTTTGTTGAAAAAGTAGACATCTGAGTAGTGATTGTTGACAAAGCAAAACAATGACATACAAATTTTTTGACAAAGAGGATTTCGTGGTGGAATGTCGAGTTCAAGAGCTGAGGTCAAAGATCCATGTTTGATTCAATAATGTCGATAAAAGGAATGGATTATCTGGAGGCGGTACAAAAGAACAGATACAAGGTGGCGTCGTTTTCCAGTGTTTTCCAAATTTTTGGTCCTGAAAATCGGCAAATGAAGAAAAGTGTTTTTGGCAAAGGGACTTACGCACTGTGAACTTGGTGTATAGGAAACTTGCGCGCCATATGTTTTTCAAGACCAGAAGATCAAAATATGGCTAAGGAAATAGGTTCACGCAAGTTTGGGAGTTGGTCGCGCAAGTGTCTAAAAGGAGAGAAGACTTGCGCGCCAAGACTGGGTCGCGCAGGTGACTTGCGCGCCGTCGCACAGGGTGGTCAATTTTCCTATAAATACTGGACCACCCCTCCTTATTTTCTACCGGGGTTTAACTCAGAGATCCCGTCGTGCAGGTGTGGTGGTCGCGCAAGTGGTGTGTGTGGTCGCGCAGGTGGGACTTGCACGCCAGAGGTTGAAGTTGTGCGCCGATGTTAGAAGTTGCGCACCGGTTGGCAGTTGCACGCCAATATTGGTTTGGGAATAAAAGGAAGAGAGTCACGCAAGTTTGGAGTTGAGGAAGCTTGAGTCGCGCAAGTGTCTGAGGAGGACTTGCGCGCCCGTTGTGACTTGTGCGCCGATACTTGCGCGCTGAGGTTGACTTGCGCGCCAAGTAAGGTTTGTTCCAGCGGTGTTTTTCAGGCTGCGTGGAAGCTAGAAGTTTTCCCGATAAATTCGGTGCAAAGAGAGATTCATCTACGGATGAAAGTTGAACTTCAACAGAGCATCTACATACATGAGAAGATGCATTCATTCATGCAAATGAAGAGACCTACAGGTCTATAAACTGTGAGTGGATTCCTTCCAAGAGCAGTGAGCTTAGGAAGAGAAAGAAGGTGATCCTCTCCACCGGCAGTGAGTCAGAGAGAGAGAAACAGGGAGTGACCCTTGGGAAAGCAGTGAGCTGACCCTAAACTTATAAAGGCAGTGAGCCTGGGCATAGAAGTGATCTAGCCCGAACATTGTAATCCACAGCTAGTGAAGTCTAGTGGAATTTGGTACGAACCGGCAACTTTTCGGCGTATGCTCCTTGGACGTAGCCCTCAGTGGTGAACCAAGTAAAAATATCTATGTCTGCCTGCTTATTTCCCTTCATTGCATTCAAAGCATCATCATCAGGTAAAAGAGACAAGTGATCACAGTAACCACACAAGTGCAAACAAAGTGACCCTTGTAACAAAGAGGTCAAGATCTAGTGGGGCAGAAAGAACTTTGAAAAAGAATATCAATACCCTGATTCACCCCCCCTCTCAGGGTATATAGGCCCCTATTGGTCCTAACAATTGGTATCAGAGGGATAGGTTTCTTTTATCAGATTTGTCTGCCTCGACTTGGTGTAGTCGATCTGTGTGGTTGAAGATTCAGTTTTCTCTTATCACAATCTTCCACGGGAAAAGGAAAAGCATCAAAGAAGAATCAGAAGTCTGGTAATTTCCCTCAGTGTGGAAGTGTTTTTGGAAAAAGTGTGATTCAACTAAAAGAATCAAACAGCTTATTGAAGGATGGTCTTGATGAATCAGATAGGGAAAATATTGATTCACTCAATCATCATGTGGGAATTAGTGAAGTGCATGCGCATCAGAGTGATGCTGAAACGGAAGAAGAAATTGAAGGAAGAATAGATATGCGAGCTGAGTTGGAGGCTTCTCTTGAGGAGATAGATGTTTGGAGAGAAAAAACAAAGAAATCCAACAAAGTTGTTCACGATTCCAAACTCTATATGCAGCAGCAGGAAGAAGAGAAGTCTGAGTTGATGGAAGAAATTGAGAAACTCAAGTTATCAACATGAGAGAACTCATAATCGGTTAGTGAGTATAAGATTAAGATTGAAGAACAGAAAAGGGAGATCGATGGCTTGAATAGAAAAGTGAAAGATCAATTCAAAAGATTCGAAGAACCTAATATTCCAAGTGAAGTTCGAAACACTGAAGAAGCCAAATCTAATGATATCCAAATCAAGGGATTGGAGATTGAGGTCAACAAGCTAAAAGGCTTAAATCAAAGGCTTATTGATATAGTTACTGACCTAACAAAGAAGAATGATTCACATGTTGAAAAGCTGCAGAAGATGGATAGAATGAAAGGAAAACAAAAGGCTGGTGATAATGAAGAGAGTCAAAAGTCAGATGAAGCACAGAATCTTAAAGCAAGAAATAATGATCTAGCAGCACAGTTGTCTGCAGAAATTCAGAAGAATCAAAGGCTACCACAAGAGAATGCATATTGCTCTGACTCTGTCTCTCAAGAATAATTGAAGGTAAAGGAGCAAAATGACATGGTCGATAAGCTGACACGTGAATTGGAAGATGAGATGAGAAGAGGGAAGCTTCTCAAGAGAGAACTTGATGTCCAACTTGAATCAAGGGAGACAGAGATTCAAAAGTTGGAAGAAGAGATAGAATCAGTTAAGAAGGAATTAGAGATTTCCAATGATAGAGGAAAGCCTAAAATGAAGGATGCCTTACATTTACTATTTGATCATCCTTCGACAAGTGATGATAAAATGAAGATCAGATATGCTATTTCAGAAGAGAAACAACAGAATATTTTCTCAGCTCAAAGACCAGCAAGTTTTGGAAAAGCTGGTATTGGATTTGATGAATCACCTCCCATGCATGATAAGAAGAGAGCCGTGAACAACTCCAGAAATGGAGAAAATCATGTTGGTGCGGGAGATAGGCCTAAGAGGATAGGTACAAGAAGAAGTTCTGACATGTGCTATTTCTGCGGGATTCAGGGCCACACGTCAAGCTTCTGTCTAGGGGAACAAGAATACATCTCAGGATATGAAAATAGAAACGTTACTAGATCTGAGAAGAAGAAGCGTCATGAGAAATCAGAGAAGAGAGTCTCTCCGAGGAAAACATTCATCAGATGCTATTTCTGTGGAAGAAAGGGACACAAAATGAGTATGTGCCCGGAAGCATAGGAGCCCTATATCAGAAGAGGATCTCAAGGTGCATCAACATCTCGGCAGAGAAGTGATGAAATGAGATATGCCTTTAATGGGAAATGTTTTATATGTTCTGATTATGGGAATTTGGCAAGACATTGCTACAAGAAGAAACCAGGAAAGGGAAAGGAACATGAAAGGAGATTCCCGACACCAATGGTGTATAATGAGAAATCGTACACTGGGAGACAAAGTGGAAAGTTGGAGAACAGGTTTAGAGCCTCAGGGGAATCACATGGAGCTAATAGAAAGGTGTATCAGTCACCATCTCTATCACACTCACAACCGCTCTCTAAGAAAGAACATGACCATATCTGGAAGAAAAAGAGAATAAACACTACAGCTGTGAGTAAGGAGAAAGTAAATTCAGTGGAGGACCCACCGCTAATGAAAAATAGGGTGGTGACTCATAAATCTGATAAAAGTCAGATAAACAAAGAATGCATTGAAAAATTTGCAAGCTGTGTGCCACAAGAAGCAGTGGAGAAAAGAGGAAGACCCTTGCAATGGTGGAAGAAGCAAAGGAAGTTCGAAAGAAAAGAGATTCCTTCTCATAGAAATAATCATGGAAAATGGAATTTTGGTAGAACGTCAAAGACAGAAATGTGTACTAGTGGGTTTAAACCCTAAATGGTGAGAAAGGATGAGCCTACCAAATCTACATATCGGAAAAAGGCTCAAAATGTAGGGAATGAATGCCTAGTCATATGGCCAGAACAGTTGAAGTTGGCTAGGCAGCTGGAGGAAGCAATAAAAGAGTGTGATGCCCTCTAAGAAATAATCAATGGGTTGACCCATCAGGATCAACCACAATCCTCATCTTGAGGAGTCCAGAAGAAAACCCCTCTCCCTATGTATATAAATTCTATTAACTGACGATCCGTGTGTTTCAGGTTTTAGGGAGATACAATCCAAGGGGATGTGGCATCTAAGGATGCGAAGTGGATATGTTATATGCTCTACAGTTTCAATTGATTCAAATTAGGTACTGGAGTTGAAGAAGAAAGGGAGAAACGGAACACAATAGAATGTGATTGGGTTGTTAACTTTGTCTCTTGTTTCCTACACCGAGTTCCAACTCTGTAGGCTTAGAGATTTGGTTAATGGCTCGATGTTGAGTGTCAGATTAGTATAAATGGTGCATGTGGAGAAGAATGGTTATGGGTCTCTACTGTTGGGCCCACCAGATAGAAGTGTCGTGTAACACTGGGGGAGCATTTAATAACAAAATTAGATGCCAGATCCGTCAAGGAAATAATTGGATGACCCAGCTCAGGTGTTGTCTATTGAGATAAGACGTACTATGGGAGAAGCAACAATGATCAAGCATTTCATTATTAATTATTTTGATCTAACATTATGGTATCCGCTGACTGTTTCAGGATACCAAGAAGCTGTGAGAAGTAGTTGAAAGGAATGATTCCACTGAACAATGAAATAGTGAGAAATTTTCTGATAAACGCGATGAGGAGGAAAGAAACAAAGGGGGAGCATAAGTGACTAATGCTGATTTATAAAAGAAAAATCCTCATCTGCACAATAGTCAAAGAGTTGAGCTGAAATGCTTTGCTGATGCGGCTGAAGATGAAAACTGGGATCGTACCATGAATGAAGAGATAGATCATACTTGAGAAGAATCAGACATGGGAGATTGTTTCGAGGCAAGCAGATACAAACGTCATTAGGAATAAATGGGTCTATTAAGACAAGATGAATGAATATGGCATAGTTATTCGGAACAAAGCATGACTGATGTGCAAAGGAGACTCCCAGATAGAGGGAATAGATGGTGATGAGACATTTGCACCGATTGCAAGGTAGGATACAATCAGATTATTCCTAGCCATTTCAGGGAAAAGAAACTTCAAAGAGTTCCAGATGGATGTAAAGACTGCATTTCTAAATGGGTTTCTGGAAGAAGAGGTGTATATTGAGCAGCCAGATGGTTTTCTCATTCATGAGGATGAGAACAAAGTTTATAGGCTGAAGAAGGCGTAATATGGGCTGAAACAAGAACCAAGAGCATTGTACTGAAGGCTATATCAGTATTTGAAGAAGCTTGGTTTTTAGCATTACACAAGCCAGGAATGACACATTCATTTCTCAATCCAAATATGCCAAGGATTCTTTGGAATGATTTGGAATGGAAAATTCCAAGGAGATGAAGACTCTGGTTTCTACCCAGATGAAATCATCAAAAGATGACAGTAGCAGGGCAGTTAATTTCACTGAAAACAGTCAGATTATTGGAAGTTTGTTGTACTTGACTGCAACAAGCCCTGATATTGTTTTCGCCACATGCCAAGAAGCGAGATATCAGTGCAATCCCAAGGAAAGCCACATGATTATAGTGAAACGAATACTTCGGTATATCAGGGGCACGGTGGATTTCAGTTTGACATATAATGACAGATCTCAGACAGAGTTATTGGGATATACTGATGTAGACTGGGCCGGATCAGTAGATGACAGAAAATCAACCTTAGGTGGTGCATTATATCTTGGTGGACTGTGTATTTCTTGGCTAAGCAAGAAGAAAGATTGCATTTCATTAAGCACCGTAGAAGCTGAGTACATTGTGGCCACTCAAGCGTTCACACAATTATTGTGGATGAAGAAGCAGCTTGAAGATATGGGAGTTGAAGTGAAGTCTCCGATCGGAATCCAGTGCGATAACTCAAGTGCTATAAATCTCCGAAAAAATCCCATCCATCACTCAAGGACAAAGCACATTGAGATTAAGTATCATTTGATCAAGGAGAAGGTTGAGCAGGGACTCGTGAAATTGGAGTACATGCCTACAGAGCTACAGGTTGCAGACATTCTGACAAAGGCCTTACCCAAGGAAGCTTTTGAGCGGCATCGACTGGCTCTGGGCGTTCATTCGATTCCCCGCACTTGAAATAGTGTGGATGTGAGACCCCCCTCTCCCCGAGGTATGATGTGTTTTTCCCTAATGTGCTGATATGTGTTCTCTACTATGTTACAGACTACACAGGAGTGACCTTTGGGTTCGTTGACAAAGGGGGAGAAAAGTGTTTGTTAAAGGAGGAGAAAATAGTGATTGTTCAAGGGGGAGACAGTGTGGAGATTTGATAAATCATAATTGATACAGGGAGAAGCTGATAGGTGGAGCAGCCAGAAAGGGGGAGCAATGAGAAAGAGGGAGCGTATTAAATCTGACGATGCTAGAAGTGATCGATCAAAGAATAGATATCACGACAGCTGAGGATCGTGATAAAAGAAGAAGAGTGGTTTTGGAAAGTGGTAAGACTATTTCCAACACAAACATTGGTCTTCCAACAAATCCATCAACAATTGGTATCAGTTTAGTAAAAATTGGTATCAGTTTGGTGTCAACAGTTGATGTCAGAGATAAAGTGATTCATTGATGAACTTTTCATTTACTCTTATTTCTCACGCCGAGCATTGCTCATGTGGGCTTAGAGTATGTGTTGAGTAAATCCTTGATCGCTATCAGAATCGCAATGAGGCGAATGAAGGCTGAAGAATCAACGACATATCTTTGTTTTGGAAGAGTTGTCAACAAACCCAAAGGGGGAGATTGTTGGGAAAAAATCCCTCAAGGTATCATTGAAGCATTTTGAGGTGATTGTGTTTGTTGACAAAGTAGACATCTGAGTAGTGATTGTTGACAAAGAAAAACAATGACATACAAATTTGTTGACAAAGAGGATTTCGTGGTGGAATGTAGAGTTCAAGAGCTGAGGACAAAGATCCATGTTTTATTCAAGAACGTCGATAAAAGGAATGGATGATCTGTAGGCGGTACAAAAGAACAGATACAAGGTGGCGCCGTTTTCCAGTGTTTGCCAAATTTTTGGGCCTGAAAATCGACAAATGAAGAAAAGTGTTTTTGGAAAAGGTACTTGCACACCGTGAACTTGGTGTACAGGAAACTTGCGCGCCATATGTTTTTCAAGATCAGAAGATCAAAATATGGCTAAGGAAATAGGTTCGCGCAAGTTTAGGAGTTAGTCGCGCAAGTGTCTAAAAGGAGAGAAGACTTGCGCGCCAAGACTGGGTCGCGCAGGTGACTTGCGCGCTGTCGCGCAGGGTGGTCAATTTGCCTATAAATATTGGACCACCCCTCCTTATTTTCTACAGGAGTTCAACTCAGAGCTCCCTTCACGCAGGTGTGGTGGTCGCGCAAGTGGTGTGTGTGGTCGCGCAGGTGGGACTTGCACGCCAGAGGTTGAAGTTGTGCTCCGGTGTTAGAAGTTGTGCGCTGGTTGGCAGTTGCGCGCCAATATTGGTTTGGGCGTAAAAGGAAGAGAGTCGCACAAGTTTGGATTTGAGGAAGCTTGAGTCGCGCAAGTGTCTGAGGAGGACTTGCGCGCCCGTTGTGACTTGTGCGCCGATACTTTCACGTCGAGGTTGACTTGCGCGCCAAGTAAGGTTTGTTCCGGCAGTGTTTTTCAGGCTGCGTGGAAGCTAGAAGTTTTCCAGATACATTCGGTGCAAAGAGAGATTCATCTAAGGATGAAAGTTGAACTTCAACAGAGTATCTACATACAGGAGAAGATGCATTCATTCATGCAAATGAAGAGACCTACAGGTCTATAAACTGTGAGTGGATTCCTTCCAAGAGCAGTGAGCTTAGGAAGAGAAAGAAGGTGATCCTCTCCACCGGCAGTGAGCCAGAGAGAGAGAAATAGGGAGTGACCCTTGGGAAAGCATTGATCTGACCCTAAACTTGTAAAGGCAGTGAGTCTGGGCATAGAAGTGATTTAGGCCGAACAATGTAATCCACAACTAGTGAAGTCTAGTGGAATTTGGTATGAACCGGAAACTTTTCGGCGTATGCTCCTTGGACGTAGCCCTTAGTGGTGAACCAAGTAAAAATATCTGTGTTTGCCTACTTATTTCCCTTCATTGCATTCAAATCATCATCATCAGGTAAAAGAGACAAGTGATCACAATAACCACACAAGTGCAAACAAAGTGACCCTTGTAACAAAGAGGTCAAGATCTAGTGGGGCAGAAAGAACTTTGAAAAAGAATATCCATACCCTGATTCACCCCCCCTCTCGGGGTATATAGGCCCCTATTGGTCCTAACAATACTTTCTGTTTATATTGTGTAGCAGGAAAGAGAGAGAATAGTGTTTTGCTAACAGCGAAACAAGATCAGAACGGGCATTAATTTTTAATTAGTCATACCCTGATTCACCCCCCCTCTCAGGGTATTCAGCCTAGTGGACCTAACACCCTAAATATGGTGTCGTTAGCTGTGTTAATGGTGTGAGGGACTCAAATCAATTAATGATGTGAGACCTCATGAATTTGATCACATATTATCCCTTAAATCCGTTAGGGGAATAATATATGCCCAATTTGAGAATAAGTACACTGTAGTCCAAATGGACATGCACTAACGAGCATTTTTTGGAAGATACAGGCCCCTGACATCGAGTAACCACACATCAAAGGGGAAAGAATACATGGTGATATGGAGGATCTCTAGTGGTCGAAACACAAAGTTGGCATGCATTGGACACAAATGACACCTCTTTGTGTACTCAATGTAGTTGTAAACCATGGTGAGCGTGTATGTACCCCAATCTCTAGATCTATTGGGAGAGATTCAATCCTGCCTGATGGGTGCCACCATACCTAGAATGGAATTCTTATATAACATAAGGGATCTCATCTCCTTGGATTTAATAGAAGAAGACTTTATCAAACAATCATATGTTGAGAGTCTGATGTAGGTTATCCCCACACTAGAGGGTGAACTACATTGCGAACCAATTGATTCACTCACGCTCAGTTTGATCCACTGAGTGGATACCATGCTAGAGATACCCAATGAAAGGAGTTGTACAAATAGTTATTTCTTCTATTTGTGAGGGTACACAAGTGTTCTGACGTAGAGGCATAAATATCCAACTAGTTTACCTTCTACCTACCATCATCATCTACAATGACGGAGTGATGGAAATCCGACGTGCCACATGAATGAACATGTCATCCTATTCAATCCATGCAAGAGATGATGATAATATGGCCAGGGTGTCAAAAATAAAAAAATTTGATCAAGGGACATGATTAAACTTCTTATCAAAATGGAATTAAGGTACCAGGTGAAAAGTGCATTCTAGTAGGGGAACAAGATTGGATTCTTAATGATGTAATCACTATTTATCTATTTGATTACTATATCAGAGTCTCCCTGCACATGAAAGCAGGAGAATTCAATCGTGATATCGATCTCAACACTAGTAATGGGAGAAATATACTATGCCTCATTATTGGTGCAGCCTTTTGATAGTAAGAATGAGTATAGCCAATCAGCCCGTGATAGTGTGATGAAGATGATCCCCAAGCCTACTTTATTGAGCTTGAGATTGATGAGCTTTCAACTGATTGGGAACCATGACACACCAACGAAATTCATCTTCCAGCATAGAATAGTCTGAACCAATAAATGAAAATCCTATATTATTAAATCAACATCCAAGGGTAGTTCTTTAGGTTTTGGATGGGAATCCATAAATTCCTTCAATTCCAGACACTTGATAGCTTTATACAAAACAAACCAGATGTCTAACAATTAAAGTATCACTACCTAGTGTTCCAATAGTCCTATTAACATGGGGTGATTCAAGATATAATTACATGAGTCCATATGAGACACCATATTTAACACATGATGCTGCATATAGTAGTACATGTACTTCATTTTAATAACTAGTGTGAGAAAAGTCTTATTTATAGGGTATTATATAGTATATGTGTTGAGGATCATGCTACTATGATATCATAAAAAATTCACTCAATACTAATTATTATTTTGGGAATGAAGGAAACTGAGGGACCATTCTAGGGTGGTCACATAAAGGACCATAGGATTACATGAGATGGGAAGCATCAAAATCCTTGGTTATATCAAATATTTCTTTATTTCCTCAAAAGAGTTCTGGATTTCCTCTTCCTACTAGTAAACTATGACTTTCTTCTTGAGCCTCAAAATGGGATTACACATTCCTTTCAGTTTTTTAGAAAATTAGCATATATAGGTTATGTTTCATTAGAGACCTTATAACTCCCATAGGTTACTCAGAGGAGACATCTAGATGATGTCCTTGATCATCTATGGGATGATTTCAATGCATCTATATCTGATAAAGAATCAAATAAAATTCCCATAGTTATACCCGAATAAAAATTACAAGGATTTGATCATCAAATATCATGAGTGGATGATTGTGAATACATTCTAATGGTATCTGATATAGTCTAGACACTAGCGATATTTGACCAACAAGTCATCCACATATAATTCTAGAAACATCCTGAGGATTATCTAGAAGATGTGGTGCATGGACCACTGATAAAGGGATCCCATATTATTTAATCTGAAGGGAATTATCTGATATAAAATGATCCCTTGTAGAACCTGTATAGTGGTTGAATCCTCAACCTCATGGGCCATCTTAATAGGATTATTCTTAGAGTTTCAATCCAAAAAGTAGAGGTCAAGAAACCTAGCTGAAGTATCAATCAATAAATCATTCACTAAAAGGATAAAATCATCCTTCATAAAATGTGGGTTAGGATTCAACAATTTATTAATGAATTTGATATGTCCATTCTACTTCATGACCAGGATGATGTTGTCTACCCACATGGGGTACTTTAATTCCATAATGAAGTTGTCTTTGATGTTCTTTTTAACTTCAACCTCTACCAGAGCACCTTAAGAGGGATTCATTTTATTGGGAGGATTCTTAAACCCACAATGACTCCTTGGCAGACCAAAACAGTGCAAGGTGACTTTGGGTCCTGTTACTAGAATCTCATTATTTCTCCAATAAAATGAATTTTTATGCTTCTTCTTGAAATCCACGTATTTTAATTTATCCTATAAAGGGATAGATGCACTAGTGAGGGTTGGCCTCAAGTTTTCCATAGTATCGATGTTTTCCTAATAAAAATAATTGATAGTGGTGGAGATTCCCTAATTGAATGTAGGAGGAGCATTGTATAAATTTCCTTAACCATCTAAGTCATAAGAATTCGGGGGAGGAGACATTTCAGTCATCTAAGATGACTAAGGGTAACAATTGTTTTTTTGGGAATGCACAAATTCTTTACCTGGTGGGGGGTTCATGTTCTTCCAAAACCATGGTGATAGAGGCTTTCAATCCAATTCCATTTGGACTTCCACCCCAGCTTCTATTCTTGATGTAAAATGAATGGGCTCGAGTAGGATTTTGGCTATTCAACCATGATTTATGGAACATGAGAGAATATTGTGGGCCCATCCCATGAAAGAGTACGAATTGATTTGAGAAATTTATTCTCTTTTATGGACATAATTCCCTATTCACAAGGAAATAAAAAATCACCTTCCCATGTATGGTGTTTAGCCTCCAACTGATTTATCAACATAATGAAAACATTGTCCATGTCTACCCACTGATTATCCATCGTGTCTATGCAATCATCCTTATTACATTGAAGTTTCTTTCCTTCCCTTTTATAATAGATAACTCCTAGATATATATCTTCCTAGGAATAAATGGTAGATGCATTACATAGGAGTACCCCTACTCATCCACTAAGGAAGTACTTGTGGAACTAGTGATACAAGGAGGGGACTGCCACATGAAAATGAAGCATAGGCCTACCAAGAAGCTTGTTGTAGGGGGTATACTGAGAGAATACAATGAACTCAATTATAGATATCACGACACTGAACTGGGTCTATAAAATAATCCTAAAACATGGTTCCTTCTTGGTCATATCATTGCCCAATTATTTTTGGTTGGATGGATTATTATCTTCCTCAGTCAGTCCCATGTTGCTGATCATTCAGTTTGGGATATGGTTTATCCAATAACTTGTGTCAACTAGGAAGTGGTTTACTTCCATTCTATTGAACTATTCAATAATTTACAGTGGTTAGATGTTCCTCTGTATGAGGGTTCCCTCATCCTCTCTGGAGATTGATATGACATATTTTCATTCCACTTTATCGACCATATCTACATTTTAGGTCTCTATAGAAGCTAACATAACTTATAGCTGGAGAGATATTTTCATGGATTCATCAAGGGCCTCACTCATTCCTTCTTATAGGCTTAGATCCTAGAGGTTTTAGAGACTTGTGGGTATATATTTGAGGTGAATTATCAAATCGTACATTAATTCCGAAGGAATTTTTTTCCCTCATGGGTCTCTATTTTGATTTAGGCACAATCGGTGTTGCAGGTTGTGCTATAAGATTCTGGATGGTACTAGAAATATCCTAATACTGACCAGATGAAAAGCTCAGAGCCACTGTTGGATGAATGTTTTCTAGAAGTGGCATACATCTGGCTAGGAAGGTCTAATGACAGTGTGGTCATGACAAATCTTCTTAGTTAGTTAACATGGTCGACTTTGTATGATCTTTTCGATCAGTTAACACGTTCGACTCTGGTAAATTTTTGATGGAGTAGGCTAGGAGGACTGAACCTACTAAACTCTGAAAAAACTCACTTCCTAGTCTCATTATCTTGCATGTCTCTGTTCTAGGTGCTATCATAAGAACCCTTTCAGCTCACATTTCCTTATCCATTAATTTGATGTCATCAGCTGGCGGAATTCTTGGGATTCACTTGTTATTCCTCACAATTGGGTATTGTGAATTAGTCCACTAGATCGATGGAATTCACAAAGGTATATCCTTACTCATCATATGAGGGGTATTAAAATTCTAGGAAGATCCAGGGCATAAATCAGACCTCAATAGGCATGAAATATTCAATATTTTGAGATGGATTCACAGCCAGCGGTGGGATTTTTCTTCATTTTAATCTTCAGGGCCTACTCTTATGAGATTTGAAAGGCTGTGACGCAGAGGCAAAATTAGATGCTAGTAAGGTGCACTGACATTAAGAGTTCTTGACCTACCAAAAGTGTGAAGATATCAAAATCAGTGAATCCTACTACTATGTGATCCAACCAGTCATCATAGTTCTGGGTTCCATGGAAGTCTACATCCATTCACCCGAACCCTCACATTCGCAACCAACATCAGTGGTGATATACATTACCTATATAAGCACAAAATCTAACATGACTAAGAGATGATCCACTTGGTCCTAGAGATAATCATTGAACACATATAATTATTTGTTGGTATTTTCTAGAATCACGTGGTACGGGAAATGGTCGAGGCTTTCAGTGTGTTCAGCTTGATAGGGCCTTCTACATTCTAGAAGCTTCAGAATTCCCTTTTTTAGTTAATCGATGAATTATTCAGGGACATGTGAATCCTTAAAATAATATGTAAAGTTACTTATATATAGAAAGGCAACTCTTAGAGCTTGGTCCAGATGAGAGGCCAGATCCTGATTAGAGAAAAGAGACATATTCTCTCATATAGGTGGTTGGACTTTGTGAGGTGGTGCCTAATGGTTCTTCACTAGGAGAGTATGCACATTATAGGGATTCATTACCCAGTTATGGTCCTTAGGAAAATGGGAAAACAACTATAGAGGCTCAAGTTCCTCTACTTGTACCATAGTGGCAGTCTCTTCTTTGGCACTCCATCTTACAGAAGCATAAATATGCTATTTGTTGACACTATTTGGCATATTTCAAGGCTTCCTCCAGATGATGGGCCTTATCTGAAAACTTCCAAAACCCTCCTAGAAAATTATTGGTGATGAGGGTAGGTACCATATCAATATTTACATTCCCCGCACACATCATTTTCTAATTCTAATGAGTCAGTGATGGGTTGAGTTAGTATGTGAGTCATTTCCATCGGCTGACAAAATATGTGAATTTCACATCAAGAAGTTTATTTCACTTTAAGTGTACAGAATTACTTTTCTCACACATGTTAGAGATTAATTGGATGAGTAACTTCCTATAAAGGTCTTACCAACCAGTAGTGGAACATATCGTAAGCTAACTACACCAGATGAAAAAAATCCCTCCGAATGTCTGAATGAAACCACTAATCATTTTCGACACCTAATTATCTTGAGTACCCAACTTTGTACCACACCTTGAGATGAACTGTTAAAAATACTATAGTGGGTAACTAATCCCATTGATAGTGGAAAATATAGGGTTCCCAAAATCATGGGCACTGCCATGTAATCCGTCCACACCAGGCATGACTTTCCATCAAGTTGGATCCCCACATATCATGTCTATATAGGATCCAATATAGTGGAGAGAATGGTAATCAAATCATCCTGATTAGGGACTCTGTCTTGATAGGGATTATAGACCACCAATGTATTGACATGCTCATCAACTCAGTAACCAGGCTCAACAGATTGTGGAGCGGCACGACATAGACCTTAGGAAGTGTAATAATGCTACTCGAGAGGGAATGGAGAGTCATACCTTAGCTACATTTCATACACCCATACCTCTGATATGTATGGATGAACATTGTTACTGCACTCTACTAGGTAATTCGGACAATAATTACTTACTGCCATGCTAGGGGAGAAATTGGTTGTTGTCGGGCACCGATGTAATCTAAGTTTTGATCGATAAAGAGAGAATTGATGACCCTTCTATATTAATTGATCTTCTGAAGTAATGTGGTCACTCTAGGATCATACTTTATTTTTAGGTGCATCCTTGGATGGATCAAAGGGCCCAACATGCTCTTTACCCTTATTTAGATATCGATAAGGGGAAATTTCTTATGGGGGGGGGATCCCTAAGGCCACATTTCTATATCCGCTGGTGAGTAAGGACACCTATATGAGGGTTTATATCGTACTGTCGATACTCTTGAGGTGGATTTTCCCTATCAAGACCTCTATTGATACCCTTTTCCCTATGATACTCTTGAAGTTTGGGGATAACCTTGTTTACTACGATAGAAACCAGAGGAGAACACTCATCATATTGGCGAGGTTAGGCTATTTAAAGATTGGTATGAAGTGGATATAATCATACTAACCCCAACTAGTGATTTTCATTTGTATATATGACTCTTCTATAATTTCATGGATCACTATGAGGCTCTTGACACATCTTGGGTGAAGGGTCTGACTCTAGTCGGATGTGGAAGGGCAATGATATACTAGGAGTGTTTCCATATCAACCATTCGGAACTACTAATCGATGTGCTTGAGGTGAACTTGGCTTCAGGAGATGTCCTATTGATGATCACAAAGGTGGTGAAATGTTCACCAAATTATTTTTGGGAAACACAAGGTATGGCCCTTAGTGAGGGATTATGAGATGTCAATATTGGGAGTGACTAGTGGATAGAATATTCCAGATAGCTAATCAATGGAAAAAACATCCCATAGGACCTCTTACTTAGTGGATGCGCCATCCTCTTGGAAGGTCCAAACTATAATTTGAGTTATTTGGGAGATGGGTGGTGGTATAGATATACATCGGTTCAATGGACGGCTGGTCGGAAGAGGAGCCACCATGTGAGTCGATTGTTCTATGTATGCTGGGACATCTATTGGGGGTATAACCAACCAAATCATTAAATCCATGTATAACTGGGTATTCAATACATCCTCATGTGTGAGGTTAGTGGTGATCATATGTGACTCAATAGGATGATCACCATATTGAAGAGTTTTTTTTCCCATAATAGCTCTCCTATGTCTTGTGTTGAGGTAGAGAATTGGGAAACGGGAGGTGAAATATATGGTTGAACTGTGAGCCCCTGAAAGGGTGGAAAAACATCTTCCACTTGCATGTACCTATATATGGATTTGAGAATTCTATATATTTCCCTTTTTGGTAGGGAGAACATAAACTATTAGGATCCTTCTCTATACATTGGAATTTAGGGTGTAAATTCCATTACCGATTCATTTGTGTTTATGTAATGAGATAAGTTAATGTGGTTTATGATGACTTGATGTTTCCCATTATTTCAACTGCCCGAGTATGCATTTATTCATTTTCCCTGGGATGGTTTATTAGGGTATGTTTCCTCTTTGGCCTGGAGAAGTATTCCATGATGGTGGGTAATAACATGGGGAGGGACTTCTATTATATTGGTAAGAGTATGAGGAGGAAACTCATTCGGGTTAAAACAGACATGTGGATTAAATTTGTTTTGAGAAGAAGGTGTTGGGGAGGACCTCTGTACTGGTTGCTAATACAGTGGGGAAGAACTATTAATGGGTTGAAAATAGTATGAGAAAGACCTTAAAACTGAGTCTCATCGTTATGGGTCGGCAATGAATATGTGTCAACTATGTTAGTGATTTAAAGGGACAACCTCACATTCCTATTAGGCGTCTTGGTCTAGGATCCATATCTAGAGAAGATGAATCCCTATTTTTCTATTTCAGGGACCTGGTGGGAAGAACCAGTGGTGTAAGGGGACATTAAAGCTATGGAAGATGATGCCCCTTGTTGGGAATTCTCAAGGGTATATCCTCAATGCTGGTGTCAGGTATTTCGGATAGGGGTCAGCATTGCAGGGTTAAGGTACACCTTCTCTTCAGCCTTGGGAATAAGTAATTTATAGCATTGACATAGCCTAGTGTGAGAACTCCATAGTGGATCCCAAAATGTAGTCATGGTTGGGGTGACTCGATCATCCCCCACATCCTCAATGTAGGGGAGAGAGTCATATATTCACTCCTAGGAGAGACTCTCAAAGAATTTTTTTATCAGAATGGGGGGTGGTTTCCTCTATAATGGCCCTGAGGGATGTGGTCTTGGTGAATCACCGTTGCCTCCAGGTAATGGTGGGTCATGTCTCATATGGGAATGACAACCCTCAAATTCTTAATAGATCACTAGGGAATCGATCACCCTTCACTGAATAATTGATGAGTGTGAGATGGGGCATGTGAATTAGATAGTCAATGGTGAGGTGTAATTCATGGTATAGTTGGATCTATGTGGGGATTCTTGTATCTATATTTCGGCTATCCCAGCACCCAAGGGTTCTAGTTTACTGATTCCCCACTATGTGAGACCTATAAGGAATATTTAACATCCCGGACCCGGGTGCCATCCAACGAGTGCCCCGAATCCGGTTTGCCACGTGACCTTGAGTGCATTTCCCCAAATGCCAGAGGTTGCCGACTAGCAGCGAGGGCCCATGTCTGAGAGTGGGGAAACTATTCCCTCATTTGTCAAAGTGTAGCGCAGTGGAATACAGAATAAAACATACAACAAATAGCCGAAGCAGTAAACCATACACAACTGAAATAATCAACAGTAGTGGATATAACCAACAATATATAAATAATGATGCTACATGTCTCATGTTCTATGAAAATAGCCAGAACTTGTTATACATCAATACAGTACAACCAAAAGAAGAGTATAGCGAAACAAAGCAAAACCGATGGCAGCGGCATCACGAGACTAGGATCGGTCCCATACCCTCCTACTCCTCTGCAATGGTCAAGTACCTGTATAGGGACTCTTGCCCCCATCCACTCCTACAGAAACGTAATATGTTTGGGCTGAAAAGCGTGACCCAAACAGGGTGTGAGAAATATATCTCAGCAGGCACCCACCAAAGGCATGTGCCCAACTATGTGTAAGCATGCAACAACATCGTGAAATAGTAAAATGCAATAAAGTAAGAAGTGCCAAAAAAGAAACTAACTTAACCAGTTATATTGCCATTTTAATAATTTTTTTAATCATTTAAGATACCACAACAGTGAATATTCTAAGTAAACAGCCAAATGTCCACAGAAACATAAACTACCACCCTCAAGTAAAGAGAAACCAATACAATAAATTTTTCCATAGGCACACAGATATTTCCCACAGGCGTAAATAGTGTCTCCCAAAGGCACAGAATCATCTGCCCACAGGCACGGAAGAAGTTACCCACATGCTAGGTAGTACAAAGCCCACAGGCTAATCACAACATTTCCATCAGGCTAATAGGTCACTGGGCCGTGCCAAACATGTAAAAATGAATTAAACAAACAATTCCTCTCGAGGAAATTCTCCAATTACTACTTAAAAGGCATACCCTCGGGTATCCATGCCAAACGGCTAAATAGTGGAACACACCCCGGGGTGGTTCCGGATCCAATCAACGATCCCAACCAGTATTTTAACATCATAATTAAATAACTAATCAATTATAGGTGTTTAATATAGCAACAAACTCATCCACAAGACACCCCAACATAGGTTTGTGGCACAAAAACGCACAAAACACACAGCAGTTGGGAAAACAAACACCAAGACACCTACCTTATACGCCAATGAGTGGTATACCCGAACGTCGACGCTAGAAATGCCCAAGAACGTCATAGATCTGACGAAGAACAAAACTCGCTTAACCTCAAATAAATCATGTTAGGTAAATAATTGGTCAGCAATACGCTAAGAGAAGAGAGGTATCACATGCGCGGTTCCAACGTGATCGATGGAAGCAGAATCAGATTCCAGACGAACACTCAGCGGATCTTCAAAGGTTCGGCTGTCCCTCCTGAGCTCCCTCTTCCATTCTAAGCCTTCCCTATGAATAGGGGAGGCTACTTCCCGATTTAAGCAAAAAAACAGAGTACACGGTGTGTACTTCCAAGTACATGGCATGTACTACCTTCATTTAACTATTTCTCTGGTAGCACCGCCATACTGTTAACCCATTGACATGATTACATGACATGTACTCCTGAGTACACGGATTGTATTGTCGCCTAGCTGGCGGCTGCTCCACCGCCTTAATGTTTCGGCATGCCGACTGACAACACGACGTGTAAAGTACCACTACACGGTGTGTTGTCGGTTCCTACACCATTCATCACCGACATGGCTACAAGCCCCGTGTAATCATCCCAACACGGCCTAAGGTACACGGCCTGTGGAAAACGTACATGACGTGTAGTTCCAAAATTTTGGATTTTTCCCCATTTTCCATATTTTCTTAAAAACACTTTAGGAAAAGAGAAAAGAAGAAGCCCGTACCTCAAAGATAAGAACCGGGTTCTTAAAAACTTCTCCCCTTATAGAAATTCATCACTGAATTGCCCTTCCAAGGGTGGAGAAGATATAGCCATGAAAAACTCCGACCACTGAGCACGTACGTCGGCCTCCCGCTCCTAGGTCTCGTCCTGCACTCGGCCATGCTTCCATAACACCCGTATGAGAAGAACTGACCGGACCCAGAGAACCTTCATGCTCCTGTCAATGATACAGATTAGATTCTCCTCAAAATATGCATCTACCTTCATCTCACCCTCCTCGGGCTGAAAGATGTGAGATGGGTCTAAATGATAGCGACGTAACTGAGATATGTGGAAGACATCATGCATGGCTCAGTACTGCTTTGGTAACCGCAACCGATAAGCAACCAGCCCGACTCTCTCGAGAATATCAAATGGCCCCACATATCATGGTGAATGTTTACCCTATCTCTTAATCATCTTGTGTCCCAGCCTCGGCAAAACACATATAAAAACCTGATCCCCGACCACGAACTCCAAATGTTGTCTTTGGTGATGAGCATAAGATTTCTGTCGAGACTGTGCGGTCACCATCTGCTTCTGAATCAACGGGACCTTCTCAGATGTCTCCTGTACAATTTGTGGCCCAAATAAAGATGCCTCACCTGCCTCTAACCAGCACAAGGGCGATCGGAATGGCCTACCATATAAAGCCTCATATGGTGCCATCTTAATAGTCTACAGGAAACTATTGTTATAGGCAAACTCAACTATGGGTATATACTTCTCCCAAGAGCCCCCAAAGTCTAGGATGCATGCACGCAACATTTCCTCTAACACCTGTATTGTACGCTCCGACTGGCCATCAGTCTGAGGGTGATATGTTGTGCTCAGAAGCACCTGTGTACCCAGTGCCCTCTGAAAACTTTTCCAGAAACGAGACGTAAAGAGGTCATCCCTATCTGAAACAATAGAACGAGGGACCCCATAAAGACGTACTATCTCTAGGATATATAGCCTTCTGATCTCGTCAACACCGAAGGTCTCCTTGATTGGAAAAAAGTGGGATACCTTCGTGAGTCTGTCCACAACAACCCACATGACATCATTACCATGAGGTGACCTCGGCAATCAAGTCACGAAATCAATCGCGACATCATCCCACTTCCACTCTGGAATGGGTAATTGTTGTAACAGCTCGGCTGGTCTCTGATGCTCCGCCTTCACCTGATGACAGGTGGAACACCTCGTAACAAAACCAGCTAACTCTCTCTTCATACCCGGCCACCAGTACTGACGCCTCAAGTCACAGTACATCTTGGTAACCCCAGGATGAAATTCCCAAGCTGAGGCATGAAACTCCTGCATCAGCTCCTCGCGTGTATCCCCTGGAACCCATACGTGTCCATGGAAATGCAGAACTTCATCATCTCCTATCATCCAACCAAGAGGAGGGTCCCCACTTGCCACCGACTCCCATAGAACTAGGCCGTCTGAATCAGATAGCTACCTCATCCTCAATCTATCCAGGAGGGTAGAAGTCATAGCTAAATAAGAAAGATAAGTATGCCCCTAACTGTCGTGCACCTCGAAATGCATCTCAGAGAACAAATCCATGAGCTCCCACTCACCACTGGCCTCCTGCACTCCATGTATCTGAGTCTTACTGCTCAGTGCATCAGCTACTACATTACCCTTACCAGGTGTTTAGGAAATCTCAAAATCGAAGGAATGTAGGTACTCGACCCACCTTCTCTGCCTCAGATTCAGGTCACTCTGAGTAAAGAAATAATTGAGTCTTTTGTGGTCAGTGAAAACCAAAAAATTCTCTCCCAATAGATAGTTTCTCCAATTGCGCAACGCATGCACAAATGCAGCCAACTCGAGATCATGCATCGGGTAATTCCCCTCATGTGGCCTCAACTGTCGAGACCCGTACGTAACAACTTGGTCGACCTTCATCAACACTGCTCCCATCCCAATCCATGATGCATCACAGTAAACTGTATAGATCTTCCCCTGCTCTGGGAGAATCAGGATCGGTGCGGATGTCAACTTTCTCTTCAAGTCTTAAAAAGATTCCTCACACGCTTTCGACCAAATGAACTTCACACCCTTCTTAGTCAGACCTATCAATGGTGCTGCTAAGTGGGAGAATTCCTGTATGAAGCATCTGTAGTATCCTTGCAGCCCCAAGAAACTTCGTATCTCAAACACATTCTTAGGATTCTCCCAGGAAACTACTAGTCTCACCTTCTCTGAGTCTATTGCAACTCCTGCCTCTGAGAAAATATGACCCAGGAAGTGAATCTGGTCCATCAAAAAGTGGCACTTTGAGAGCTTATCATATAGCCGATGCTCTCTCAGTGTACTCAGTACGATATCACGATGGGTGGCATGGTTGTGTAGAGTGCGAGAGTACACCAAGATGCCATCCACGAATACTACCACAAAAGTATCAAGATATGGATGGAATACATGATTCAACAAAGCCATGAAAATGGATGGTGTGTTCGTGAGTCTTAAAGGCCTAACCAAGTACTCATACATACCATTTCTGCCCCGAAAAGCTGTAAGCAGTATATCTGATGGCCCCACACGCCACTGATGATATCCAGATCTCAAGTCAATCTTCGAGAACACTCGTGCTCCATGAAGCTAATAAAAAAGATCATCTATCCTCAGCAAGGGATATCGGTTCTTAACCGTCAACTGGTTCAGCTTCCAATAATCCACCCAAGGTTTGAGGGTACCATCCGCCTTCTTCGCGAAAAGGACCGGCGAACCCCAAGGAGAAGTACAGGGTCAGATAAAAGCCTTTTCTTGTAACTCCTATAACTGCCACTTGATCTTTTGCAGCTTAGGTGTAGCCATCATATAAGGAGGAATGGACACCAGTATTGCACCTGCCACAAGCTTGATAAAGAAATCCACCTCACGCTCCGGAGGTAGACCTGAAAAGTCGTCTGGGAAGACATCTCTGAAACGATCAACAACTGGAGGGAAATCTGTCTGAAAAGTCCCCTGATCATCCAGATACAAACTCACAATCTGGGTTGTGACTCCACCTCGCCCATGATTCTCTGGTCCAGCTCGACTCGCCTGAACATCCCATTCACCCTTGTATAGAAACTCTCCACCCTCTGGTGACGTGAAACGAACCCTACAATGATAATAGTCTACAATGGCTCGAAAGGGAACCAACTAGTCCATCTCGAGAATGGCATCATAGCTCGTCATCTCTAAGACATAGAGGTCCCATAGAAAGTGACACCCACCATCCTTAAGGAGGCACTCCTTGAACTGACGCACACTAGCCGTTCTAGTCCCCAAAAGAGTGTCTAGCATCATGAAATCGGAAGAATTAGAAACACAGAGCCCAAGGCTCTCAACAACGGGTACAGATATGAAACTATGTGTAGCACCCGTATCAAAAAGTATTGAAGATAAGACAAAAGCTACTAAAATAGTACCTCTGACTATAGAAGGTTCGGGATCCTTCTCCAACTAGGTATGTTGCACTATATAAGACTGCCCAATGATGCGGCCCTATGACACAGCCTAACTACTGTGAGCTGTCCCGCCCTGTTGCCGCTGAGATCCTGGTGTCTAGCTACCATGACCACGACCACCATCTCTTCCGGTACACCCAGACATATTCCAGTTCTCGGACTAGTAAGAAGCCAATGGTCCTGATCCGTTACGCAAAGTCTGCATAGAACCCCTATCACTAGCCACTGGTGGAAACTCCCTACAAAAGTGCTGCAGATGACCCATCATGCCGCAAGCTCGGCACTCCACTGGGTCTTGTGGAAACTGCGGTCTCTTGTGCCCCTCTCTGCCACACTGGTACCACATAAACTGGCCACCTAAAGCATTCTTTTGACTAGTACTACCGCCCTGAGAGAAGTCCATCTATCTCATCCTCTTGCCCATAGAAATAGTACCAGTTACTGGTGATGAACCACCCTGGCCTACACCACTAGATTCGTGAAGGTTCCTCTCTGTGATCAGTGCCTGGTTCACAATAGCATGTACAGTAGGAAAACTGAAAACATTCACCAGCCCTCTGATGTCATACCGACGAACATACTCAAAACTTATAGCTCTAAACGTCTCATCACCCACCAGCACGGGTGAAAAGCGCTGAAGCTTGGTGAGACGAGCAGAATAGTCCATCACTGACAAAGCGCCCTGCTGCAGATTCATTAACTCTCGAGCTCTATCTGCTCTCAGCTTCTCTGGGAAGAAAAATTCATAGACGACTGCCTGAAAATCTCCCCACGCCATGTCTATGTGATGCAATGACTAGGTGGTAACATCCCACCACCTCTTGGTGGAATCACGCAGCATGTAAGTCGCGAGCTTGACCCTCTGCCCTGGAGGAGCCTCTAGATTCTCGAAAATAGTATGCATCGATCCCAGCCAAGACTCCGCAGCCTATGGTTTTCCATCCCCTGAAAACATATGTCGATGCTGCTCCTGAAAGATATGTGTTAGCTCGGACATCGATGTGGCAGCCTTCGGTGCTCCCTGAAAGGTCTGCATGAACCGTATAAAGTCTGTACGGAACTGCGCCTCCACGCCTATGTCCGGTATAGTAGCTGGTGCCGCATCTGGCTCTGTTGGAGGATCAACTAATAGGCCATGGCCCACCATCTCTGGATTATAGTCATCGCTACTCTCTTGGATAACAACATGCGGTCGTCTAGGCGGCATGACACTACAAGGTCAAAATCACGCCTTAGATTCACGATTATTAAGGCTGAAATGAAGAAACCACAAAAGGAACAAGAGGAAGAATGCATTTCATAATTTTCAAAATAAGAATACACTGTGTGTATACTGTCTACACGGCGTGTACTTGACTTCCCTTCCCCTTCCCGGGTCCTTACACATGACTAAGCCACACAGCTTCCTTTCAACAAAAACTACAGGGTGTGTATAATATCTACACGGTGTGTATGGTGTTATTTTCCAATTTCTCATGTAATCTGTGACACGGCTAACTACTCGGCTTGCAACTACATAATGTGTTACACCCGCACACGGCGTGTACACCACCCTGTTACCATAGCCACATGGCTAAGTCCACAGGGTCTGTCCTCAGACAAGACTACACAGCGTGTCCCAAAGGTACACGACGTGTTCTAGGAACGGTGACACCGGCCCATGTTGATAGTTACATGGACGAGTCCCTGGGTCACACTACACGGTGTGTGCATCATTGAAACAGCATGTTCTGTAAAGGATTTCACCAACCCATGTTGTTAGTTACACGGCCAGACTATGGGTCAACACTACACGGTGTGTACATCATTGACATAGTGTGTTCTGTAATGGAGTTCACCAACCCGTGTTGTTAGTTACACGACCGGACTCCGGGTCAACACTAAACGGTGTGTACATCATTTACATGGCCTATTTTTCCCTAGCCTTCCCTACCCTGTGTCACCACCCACACGGTTTGTGACAAGGAAAGAGACTACATGGTGTGTAGTCAGTGTACACGGCGTATACTTAAAAAGTTCATTTTTTTCTTCCTAGACAGAAAGACATACACGGCGTGTATGAGGTACTACACGGTGTGTATACTGGGTTTCCAGACAGTATGCATCAAAAACTTCCCCGGAACCCAGAAATTCTAAAAACCAACACCTAAGTGTCAAATTCTGACCCGTGAGGGCCCACACTCCCCACAAATCAATGTTTGGCATCTTATCTGTGTGATAAAAAAATAACCATTCAATGATCCACCAAATTCCGGTCAATGGGGGCCCATACTTCCCAAAAACCGAAGTTTGGCGTCCATTCTATATACAATCTAAAAAAAACCCTATCACAAAGCAGGTATTTATCAAGCATCTATCACAACACCATGGTTATCTAGCACAACATCTATCACAACAACATGCAATTTCTAATGCACCTACATGGCATGGAACTATACATGGCATGTGATTTCTAGCATGTGCCTAAATGATGCATGAGACGACATACCCTTATCTCATCAGGTTGCAACTAAATAGAATCCATAGATAAAATGAAAACAACACAATCCAAGTGAATCACCCTACGGTGATATCATATCAACTATAAAATTAGCAATATCAGAAGAATTGAAAAAATACGAGGTAGACTGGATTCTTCTTATACACGGGTTAGCTACGCCCGGGCATAGTTTATTTCCAACTACTGGTCCATATTATCCCTGACTATAGCTCCAAATAGTATGTCAAAAGAAAAGAATCTCCTTTGATACCACTTTGTAACATCCTGGACCCGGGTGCCACGCAACGGGTGCCCCCAATCCGGTTTAGCACGTTACCTCAAGTGCATTTCCCCAAACGCCAGAGGCTTCTGACTAGCAGCAAGGGCCCAGGTATGATAGTAGGGAAACTATGCCCCCATTTGTAAAATTATAGCGCAGTATAATATAGAATAAAACATACATCAAACAGCGGAAGCAGTAAACCATACAAAACTGAAATAATCAATAGTAGTGGATATAACCAACAATATATAAATAATTATGCTACATGTATCATGTTCTATGAAAATAGGCAGAACATGTTATACATCAATATAGTACGACCAAAAGTAGAGTACATCAAAATAAAGAAAAACAGCTGGCAGCAGCATCGTGAGCCTAGGCTCGGTCCCATGCCCTCCTACTCCTTAACAACAGTCAAGTATCTGCATTGGGACTCTTGCCCCTATCCACACCTATAGAAACGTAATCTGTTTGGGCCGAAAAGCATGACCCAAACAGGGTGTGAGAAATATATCTCAATAGGCACCCACCAAAGTCTCGTTCCCAACTACTTGTAAGCATGCAACAACAGTGTGCAATAGTAAAATGCAATAAAGTAAGCAGTACTGAAAAGTAACTAGCTTAACCAGTTATATTGCCATTTTAATATTTTTTTAATCATTTAAGATACCACAACAGTGAATATTCTAAATAAATATCCAAATGTCCACAGACACGTAAACTCCCACCCTCAGGTAAAGAGAAACCAATACAAGAATTTTCCCACAGGCACACGGATATTGCCCACAGGCATAAATAGTGTCGCCCAAAGGCACAGAATCATTTGCCCACATGCAAGGAAGAAGTTGCCCACATGATAGGTAGTACAAAGACCACATGCTAATCACAACACTTCCCTCAGGATAACAAGTAATCGGGCCATGCCCAACATGTAAAAATGTTGTAAACAAGCAATTCCTCTCGAGGCAATTCTACAATTACTACTTAAAAGGCTTACCCTCGTGTATCCCGGCCAAATGGATAAACAATGGAACACACCCTGGGGGTGGTTCTGGATCAAAGAAATAATCCCAACCATAATTTTAACATCATCATTAAATACCTAATCAATTCTAGGTGTTTAATATAGTAATGACCTCAGCCACACGACACCCCAACATGGGTTCATGGCAAAAAAAACGCACAAAACACATGGCAGTTGGAAAAACAAACACCAAGCCACCTACCTTATACGCCAAGGAGTGGTATACCCGAAAGTCGACTCCAAAAATTCCCAATAACAGCGTAGATCTAAAAAAGATAAAAACTCTCTTAACCTCAAATAATTCCCATTAGGGAAAGAATTGGTCAAAAACACGCTAGGAGAAGAGAGGGCTTACCAGCGCGGTTCCAACGTGATCGACGGAAGTGGAATCAGATTCCAGACAGACACTCGATGAATCTTCAAAGTTTTGGCCATCCCTCTCGAGGTCCATCTTCTGTTCTAAGACTTCCCTGTGAACATGGGAGGATACTTCCCAATTTAAGCAAAAAAACAAAGTACATGACATCTACTTCTAAGTACACGGTGTGTACTCCATTCTTTTAATTGTTCCTCTGGTGGCACCGCCATATTGTTCAACTGTCGACATGACTACACGGCACATACTCCTGAGTACACAGTGTGTACTGTCACCCAACTGGTGGCTGCTCCACCGCCTTACTGTTTCGTCCTACCGACTGACTGCACGGTGTGTAAAGTACCACTACATGGTGTGTAGTTTGTTTCTACACCCTTCGTCACTGACATGGCTACACGCCCCATGTACTCATCCCCACACGGCCTAAGGTAGACAGCATATGGAAAAGTGCACGGCGTGTAGTTCCAAAATTTAGGATTTTTCCCCATTTTCCATATTTTTTTAAAAACACTTACGGGAAAGAGAAAAAGAGAAGCTCATATCTCAAAGATAAAAACCAGGTTCTTACAGAATATGGATTTAGTAGTCAGTACATGAAATGGAAAAAGATTCCAATTCCCCAACATTATCCAATCTTTTGAAGGTAGAGAAATATCCATGATGACAATTTTATAGACCGAGTATTCCCAATTTCTAATTGCCCCAATTTTCTATTGATTTCCATTCTAGGAACACTAGTTTCTTGTTTTGACCTAGCATCATATGTTTCAATTCAGTGACATGCTAATCTATTAATTCCCAAATTCTACTAGTCCCCATGTTGAGGAGAAGAGCTTTACATCAAGTTCACCTTTTCTATTTCTGACACATTTTTCTGGTCTCACCCACTCATTAAAATATGATGGGTGAATTGGATTTCTTATTTCTCCACATTCAAAATTTCTGATGTTGGGGGAATTTCATTAGTTTCAATGGTAATGTATTTTCGTTGATCGAAATGAGACGATGTGATGTTGTTTCCCCCATCCATGGATTCCTCCTTAGAGATCGTTTCCTAGTATGGGTCTCCCTCATAGATTAAGTCAAGGTTGGGGAATTGATTCCAAGTACCATCTCTATATGGATTCTTGTTAATGACATAGATTCTATATATTAGGCAATCAACCTTCAGTACAGAGACTTGTCACATTGGGCATCACTTGCATTTCTAGATGTTGGGAACATTGGTCACATGTGAATATTTCTCTTGAGAGGGTACCACATTTGAGGCATATTAGGCATGGAAGTCATGGAATCTTATGTTTATAACTTGGTAATTATTTCCCCAGGTGTAATTATGAGAACATTGGTTACCTCATTCATCCCATGTTTTTCATGAGGTAAGTGTATTGGGTAAGGACACATTTTCTACATTCTGTGAAGATGGACAAGGACATCTGGTTGGATGGATCGAGGCACAAGTTTAATGTATTGTAGAGACAGGTACATGGTTAATGTCATGTGGGAACATGATCATTGGATATGAATTCCCCATGGAGGTGGACCCAATGTTTTGTATCAGAACAACCCTTGGAGGTGGATCCAGGAGGTCATTAACTGGAAGGGAAGATATCACCCCATGATAGTTTACCAAAGGATTATGATTCCCCATGGATGTGAATCTAGGTTGTTTGTCCCTATTACGGATGGTGTCACATCTGAAATGTTTCCCAAAGGATTAGAACGCCTCATAATGGTGGATCATGAGAGGTGTATCCTTAGGAGGGAATATGTCACATTAAGATAGTTTACAAAAGGATTAGAAATCCCTATGGGTGAGGTCATAATAGTTTTGACTCAATGAGGGATTGATTCATTCACAAAATTGTTACCAAAGGATATAAACACCACATGGAGGTAGATCTGGGAGGTCTGTCTCTTAGAGGGAAGATGTCACTTTCGTGTAGTTTACCAAAGGATTGGAATTACCCATAAATTAATATCCAGAGTGGTGTATTAGAACACCCTGTGGAGGCATATCTGAGAGTTGTGTCCCTTAGAGGGAAAAAATTGAGTTTACAGATGTCAGGATTGAACCTCAGGGAGGCTTCGTATATACCATGTCTAGAATATAAGGATCAAAACCCATATAGTTTGATTTGGTAGTTCAAGGTATTTTGCTTGGATAGATACTTTTAGTTTAACATCATGTAGTAAGGATTCTTGTTTAATAGAAGGATCATCGATGAGGGATGGGTGGTGCGTATTCATTGAGCTTCCCTTCACATTTGGATTTCTCATAGTTGGAATAGTGTGGGTATTATGCATTGATATTCCCTAAATGAGAGGCTTGTTCACTATGGTGGGAGGAGGTGAAATACTTATATGGTCGTACATGGGGAATCTTGCATTCACCACACAAGGTAAGAAAATATCTATTCACTATGTGATGAGGAAGTTTTCATTCAGTTTAATATTATACGACTAGGAAGTGGAAGTAGGTAGTTTTAGTCCATGTAGAACAGACATGTGGGGACTCAATAAAAACCCCCTGAGATTATATGACCACTAATCATGTTCCTTTGGGTAGGAAATGGCGTTGGAATATCATTAGATGATTGGTCAATCATGATGTCCATGTTAGAGCCCTCACACTCAGTAGAAGGAGTGATTATAATACCAATGATCTGAAGAAAAATGTAGGTTGGAAGCTCAAGATGCACTTTGGGGTGGTGTTGGTGGACACAACCGAAGGTGGGACTGATTATATAGGGACTTTAGGTGTTGCTATATTGCCATCAGATTTGTTCGGGGGTCCTGGTAACTCTACTTTCATGAAGGGATTTCAGCAGAAGGGAGGTGTTGTATAGGGTCCCATGAGAGGTGATTCATAAATATTGGAGATTCACAAAGAAGTTTCTTGCAAATATTGAGGTCCCTATAGAGGTTATGTGTTTCAAAAAAGTGTATCCTTTGTGAAACAGGGTGACACTATATCAAAGGGAACTCTAAATTCAGGATGGGTTCTCTTGGATATGGATGAATGCTTCATAAATATAAAATTCTCTAGATGGATTTAATCATTTACCTAGGGTATAGACCTTCACAAAATTTATATCCACATGAGATGAAGGCTCTCAAGAACAAAATTTTATATGTTTTACAATTTTTGGATCCCTTGGGATATCTATATTTCTTCAGTTCATGAGGTTTAGGAGGTTCGTGAATCGAGAGTGATTTTGAAAGTGCAATGGTCATGAGTCATCCCTTGAATGTCGGACTAAAGGTAATATTTATAGGAAATGGTTTTTGTGAAGATTGGAGGTGGTCTTGAATGTGAAATCAATTTACGAAGGGATCTGGCACCATGATACTAGGATTCACATTTGTGAAGATCTCCTTGAACCCTTGGCACATTGGTGAAGTGCTCCATGATTCATAACCTTATTGTGCAGAGGTTACCATCAATCCTTTGTGTGGCCACGAAGGAAACTCATGGACATGGAGCATCGCAAGATTTAGACATTCGCGAAGGATAATATCTTCTTGAAATAGACCCCTCAAAGGGATTTTGGGGCCCCTTTTTCAGACATTCATCCAGAACCAGCCATGCCTTCCTCGACCTCACCCGCACCACACTTATTTTGGTGACCACAAATATCATTTTTGGTTGAAGATGGAATATTTTCAATATATTAAATGGGATAATTTTTTGTTGTTATCATATTTTTACATCACATGAAAATGAATTTAATATGAATAAATTTGAGTATTAAAAAGGGTTACACTTTGATCAGTTGTGTTGTTCCATAGAAAAATATTGATGAAGAGTCCATCTCAATATGTTCCTGTGTGATTAAGAGAAGATCACTGAACAAAACATATAGAATTAAAAAATTCATATATTTGTAAATTATCTTTGATGTCGATCACCATAGAAAACATTTCCAAGTATTATTATAAATTAGCTAAAATTGGATGAAATGAGGAGAATGAGAGTACTATAATTCTATAAGAAATAAAAGGTAAAATGGGAGAATAATATTTAGTGATCTTAAGAGCCTAACCACATGAAAAGTGGATTGTATAAATGAATTTAAATCTCATATTAATATTCTATTAATTTATTTTTCTAGAATTTTTGTTGGAATTTTTTCTTTCTAGAATTTAATTTATTAAGAAATATTGAGAACTATCAATTAAGGGGGGTAATTGTTCTGGGAATTAGTGTGGATATATAACATGATATATTGAGAGGAATATTAAACACTAAATTCTGGAGTCTATAATATATCTAAAAAAATTTACTGCCTAAGTATTTTTTGGATCCATGTTCTGAGTACCAGATCATTGAAGTTATACATGATGTGACAAAGGTAAACTAATTTGGAGTCAACACCAATTATTAATGGTTGATTCTCCATAAATGGTGAACATATTTTCCTCAGATTATCATAAAGGCTCAAAGAGGGATATTGACATCATCATTTTTAGAAGTAACTATAATTCTTATATGATCTTTTCTCCATGGTTTAATAAGCATGTAGCTAGTATTGAGATCCCATTAAACACATTTTAATGTTATGTATGGGTTTTTTGTTTCATTTTGGGCTTGAAAAGATACCCATTATATCCACTTGTGATCATAGTGGAAAATATGCAACTCTGGGTGTATAACTAATCACAATAGGGAGTAAATAACCATATAAGGACCAAAACTTGTAATAATTGATTATTAAATGTATTTTTTACATTAAAGTTTTATTAGGTAATACTAAAATTATCAGTTTTGGTAGACTGAATCCTAATAGATTATGAAGGTTTATTTTGTTGGGATAAAATAAAAAAAGAAAGAACCACTAATTCAACTCACCCTTTTAACAAGGAAACCAATTCCATAGGAAATTTAACTAGTATGTGAGAACTTCAGTTACCTATGTTTGATAAAAAAAATTAGAGATAGAAAATTTAAATTTAGGTAATAATAGGTTTATACCCACTTTTGATGGAACACTTTTTCACAGTTGTAATAATGGTATGTTTCACTATCTTCAGTCTCTTGTCATAGAAGTTAATGATGGAATAATAGTTGGATTCACACCAATTAATGAAAATTATATATTGAAATGAACTAATAATATAAACTTATACATTTTTAAAAATCCCCAAAATATCACTTGTAGGTCTCTATCAAAAAAATTAGAGAATGGAAATGGGGCTACAAACATCTAAAAATATGAGACAAATTAGAAAGAAACTATGAATTAAATGTGAAATTTAAAAAAGATAAGGTGAAAATTTAGGGAATTATATTTGAAGATATTAATAAGGATGATGAAGAAAATATTTATATCTTCTTAAGAAGATACAATGAGATTTTCCGCAATATCAGAGGCATTGGGGAAATTTTGTATGATTATGTAATTGTTTAAAAATTTATAAAAAACTTTTCTGATAAATTTTCTCCTAAAATATCACCATTAGAACATAGAGAGGATGTGACCCCTAATGGATTTCTAAAAAATATCATTTATTATAAATTGAAAAATATTATTATATTTAAAATGAATATTACAATGATAATGATTTTGAGGGTATTAGAATATGAAAATAAAATATTAATAAAATGAGGATTCGTGTGAATCAGAATATGAGGATAGTGATGAATACTATAATAGAATTATGGATCATATATCAAATAAATTCAAAAAAGTATAAATTAAGTATAATGAAAAACTGCTTCAAAGGTGTTTCACCTTTAGTGCAATTGGGAACATTGTAGTAAACTATTTAGATAATAAAATTTATGAGTACGTAGTTGATGAACTAGATAAGAAACATTGGAAAAGGAATTGAGGTAATAGTTCAAATGATGTGAGTATATTGGATGAAAGAAATAATTTTTCTATGAATTAAAATAAGAAGTATCAGGACCAAAGAACAAGGGAATGTCTCTTCATCAAATAACTAATAAAAATAAGAGTCTGTTGATAAATACACCAACATCACGAAACATATTGAAAGACATGATGAATATTTTGACGAGGAAGAATAAAAATTGAAATAAAATATATGAATTATATACTGAAGGCTGAATTTGCGGCCTGAATTGAGAAAAATACTAAACTCAGGAAGGATCTAAGGTTGTTCACGGAACTCAAAAAATGTTTAAGATTCAGTTCACTAGATCACTTGATATTTTTCATTACAACTTATATGGACCCATGAGACAAATATATACCATTGGTTATTTTTTAGTTTATCATATTTAATAATTAATTCACCTAGATTATGAATTTCATTTTAATGATTCACTAGTCTTAAGTAAGTCACATGATTAAATTTTTCAAGTGATATGTTGAGAAAGATTTGGGTGTCCACATAAAAATTCTAATAATGATAAATAATATCATTATCCTTCTTCTTAATACAATCTTAAAAGTTATATAATCAAGAACCTATATAGTATACCAAGTACATCCTAGTAGAATGGTGTAGTTGAATGAAATATAGTATTATTGAGATGGTAATAACTATGCTTTCTAAGAATAAACCTTATAAAAACATATAAAGATAAGGTATTTTGGATACTATTCATATTAAAAAAATTTGTTCAGTGAGTCATAAAAAGCACATGGAACCTTATGAAATGTGGTTTAAAATAAATCCAATAGTGAATTAATATAAAATTTTTGGAAATTATTATTACATAAATATAAAAAATAAAAATTTGAGAAAGTTTTAGGAAATTCAAAAAGATAAAATCTTCATGGGATAATCATCTAATGATAATGGTTATAAATTCAAGAATAAAAGCATTCAGAAACATTTTTGTTTCATTAATGTAAAAATCATTTAAAATTAGTGAAATAAATAAGTGGTAGTTGAATTAGGTGAAGAGGATATTTATGTTGGAAGCGTATATGTTTTTAAAAAGTAGATAAAAAAAGAAGATTGAAATGGGTAAAATTTGATTGGTGTTGGTTTTTACCAAACTAGTGATAACAATGATATTATTATAAATAAAAGACTAAGGAATTAGAGATTGAATAATAATATTGATTAAAAATATCATTGGAAATCAAGAGTAACCAATTAAAAAAATAATAATATTACGAATTGAAAATAAAACTATTCTCATTTCTAAAATTAAACATCATACTATTTTAGAATCATTATAGTGTTAGGAATGGATAAATTCTATGAATGAATAACATGATATAACAAAGAATAACTCTATTTCGGTTTTTATTCTAAGGCATGTATGTAATAATTTATTTGGCACTAAGTGAATTTAAAAAAACATTTAATGAGAATGGTGATGTTTTAATAATGAAATTTATATTGGTATGAAATAGATACTCACAATTTGAAGGTATGAAATTTGAAGAAACATTTTCACAAGTGATAACGAAATAATCAAATAGAATGTTTTTGTAAATGGAAGCACAAAACCCTTTCCAGGTTTATCAAATGTATGTGAAATATGCATTCATGAATGTAGATTTAGAATAAATTTTTCATTAGAAAACATGATGGTTTTATTCTTGATTGTGACTCTAGTGTTATTTTTAGTTTAAAGAATGTTTTTTACAGTTTAAAAAAGTACCTTAGATTCTAGTATTTAGGATTGGTTATATTTTTCAGATATACATAATTTTCAAATGGAAAGGTTGTTAACGACCTATTGGTGACCAAGATTTCTGAAGATACTCTAATTTTCACTTTATATATTTATGTAATTTTATTTTCTAGAGAGACAAAGTATCTATAAAACAAAATCAAATAAAATGAAGAATTACGTTGATATTATTAAGATGGTTGATAATAACTACATTTTGGGATTGCATATTACCTAAAAAATCACTAAATTTTCTTATCTGAAGAGAAATATACCATAAAAGTATAAAATAAATTTGGCATAGAAAAGTGTGAAGCAAACTCTTTAGCCATTTCAATTGGCACCAAACTGAGTAAGATTGAAGCTACATAATTTTTAAATAAAAGGAACTTAAGATAATCATTGTAAGTCTACATTATCTAATAGTATCCAGAATATTAATTGTGTTTACATTGACACTTTTTGAATGGTTTCAGAATAATCGAAAAGTGGCCTATATGCTAGAAGCTAAAATAATTTCGAGATATGTCAATGGTACTCTAACATGTGGCTGGCTGTTCAAAAAAATCACACTTGAACATGTGGGGATACATAGATGTTGACTAGGTAAGATATTATACTAATAGGAATTTCACATTTAGTGAAGAATTATTTATTGGAGAGAATGGTGTGAACTGGATGAGTAAGAATAATAATTAAATTTCTTTGATCATATATGTGGAATGTTATATTTTTATAACACATGGTTTTAAATAAATTATATGTATTCAATGTTTCTAGAAGATAAAAAAGTTTGATATGAGAATTCATTGAGAATTTCTTGGGATATTCCTAGTGAAATTTATCATTAAAAAATATTGTTAAACAATATATACCAATAGAAATTGATATAATATTTATTTTTATTAAATAGGGAGTGTCCTATGGTGATGCGAAACTAGAATATATTTTCAACAAATTTCATTATGAATATATTTTAATAAATTTTATGCCAATAAAAATGTACGACGAGTTGAAGGTGATACTTAATGTTCATCCTTGACCTCTTTCTTGAGGATGTGTGACAATTCACCTACAAGGATTTATATTTTATTGTCCAAGGGGGGTATATAATGATAAAAATCATAGTTAAGGGAATTTAATGAAATGATTTCAATATCTGTTGTTAATATATATTATTAGTTCTTGATAAATTGTTGAGAATAATGATTATGAAATATTTTTTGATTAAAAGGACATCTATATCACATTTCTAAACATTTCGTAACATCAAGATATGGGATTATCATTAAAAATGTCATGCATCTAGTATGTTATTGTTAATACACTTCTAAATTGATAATGTCTACAAAGATATGGTTCAAATGTAATTATTCTAGTTCAAAAAGTGTGTTTATTTGAGCTAATAAAGTTAAATATAGTTGATGTAATGCCATTTTTCAATAAAGTAATATAAAATACAATGTGATTTATAATTTTGAGTTAGTGTATGGTTTGTTTTGGGGTTTGTGAAAAAAAATTGGATTCTGAGGGTTTGTAAAAACTGAAGGGGTTTTTGGTCATGGATTGAGATTTTGTGGAGGGTCTGGAGTTTTTGGCTTGCACCAAAGGATAATTAAGGGACTAGGGTTGATAAAAATAGTCATACCAATATTTTAACGTGTGAAAGGAGTATTCATACTGTGAAAGGGTTGGTCATTTATTTGAGGTCTCAAGTCATGAGATATTCTTAAAGGTTTTTTGTTAAGTTTAAAGAAGGGATTATCCCCCAAAATTATTTCTGAATAATGTGAACATGGTCGGGATTCAGAAGAGACCTCTCCCCTTTTAATATAATATATTCATGGTGGTTTTGGTGTGATTTAATGGTGGATAACATAAGGTTATTACTCTTTCTACCATTATCAGTGTTTTCCCTCTATTGATTCTAAATTTTCCAATTATGGTTTAGGGGTTTTATGTGATTTACACTAGACAATAATGAAAATTTCATAAATATATTGTGGTTTCTATGTAGTTAAGTTTGTGGAAGTCCACAGACACTATCCACTGTCATTCATCATTTCACCAAAGGTAAATTTATCCATAGAATTATTTATAGTTTTTCAAAAATTAAAAAATTAAATAATGTTTTAATGAAACAATTGGTAAGGGGTTTTTCGATCAATAATGTTAAGAGTCCCCAACAGACCTCCCAAAAGTTGTTGGAATTAGTTCTAGTGCTTCATGATGAACAATTGAGTTTTCATTGAATATATAGAGGTTTAATTGAGTTAATTAATTGATTATAAGATTTGTAATTAATTATTGATGTTTGAATTAATTTTCGGTATTTGGTCATTGGGATTATCCTGGTTGAGTATGGGTGAGGTTGGATGATCTTTTGTGGGCCTTTTCGGCCACCGTTGAAAATTGGATATAATTTGAAAATATAAAAATGAGGTGAGTGGCCTTGTAAAATATCCCTATGGATATATTATTTTTTATATATTGAATGCATTTCGTGTTATAACCACTTTAGTAGATTACATTTTCATTAAATGGTTCTTTTTATTTAAAAGGATTGTTGAAATTAAAATAAATTGGTAAATTAGATTGAATCCCAAGATGACCAGAATAGAGTTTTTAGAACATGAAGGCCATAGTACAATAACTTGAAACCTCAAACACCGATGGTGGAGGAATTGACCACTGAGATGTTGTGACCTATGTACCCCTTTAGTAGTGAAATCATATCTTATGAGGCACAGTGGTCCAAGGGTTAGAACTGTGTCTGCATCTTGAAATAGATGAGTTAAGGCTTGTGATGATTGGTAAAAAAGGTCCAAATGAGTCCCATGAAATACCTAGTGGTCTGGAAACATCTTTCTAGGTGATTTCAGACCTACATTGGTATGTTATATTGTGAAATGACTTAGTTTTATATACAATAGGAATATAAGCATCATGTTGGGTGAGAAGAGAATCCCAAAGTGACTATAGGGATCAGGATGGATTACGGTCCATATTAGGGTTGTTACGCTTATGGTGACACATCATATAGGTATATATTCCATGATAACCTATTGATAATATCATGTGAAATGAAATAATTATAATATCAGTGGATGTCTTAAGTGATTTTAAAACTAAGGACCCCTATTGGAGTTCCTCTGTTCGATTTTACTAGAGGGACCTAGTGGGTTCTCTATTAATGGACTTACCCTGAGCTGGTACGTATGGCCATATATAGTGATGGTTGAAGGTGTCACCTAGAGCCCAAAACAATGTGTATGATTTATGGGGAATAGATGATAATGAATAGCTTGGGAATTTTTCCCAAACTTTTCTTTTATTTCTCGTATAGCGGGTTATGGAATGTGACATTAGAGATAATGTTACCTGAATGGGCTACCATGATATTGATCTACATACAAGGTTGGAGCTTCCTAGGAGTTGAAGCTTAGTTTTGAAGATTGCACAGTTTTGGAGCTCAGGGATGGTTATGGATTCCATGGATTTGGAGAAAGATACACGACCTTTCGTGGGGTAGTTCCACAAAACAATGGAGATATGGTAATGATTTGGATAGATTTGGAGATGGTTTCATAGACATCCATGGGATTTTTTTCCCTGAGTTATGAGGATATGGTTATGTATTTCATGGATTTGGATGAATACACAATGAATGATGTTGGATGAGTCCCCAAATCCATGGAGATATGGCTATTTCTATAATGGATTTAGAGCTGGATGCATAGATTACCACATGATGGGTCCCTAGTGTTATGGTGATACAGTTTTCGATACAATTTATTTGGATCCGAATGTATTTTTTATAATGGGAAAAGTCCTTGGATTAGTTGTGACAAGGATTTTTATACCATGTGTCTTGATATGGACGCATATAATTCCATTAGTGGGGTCCCTGAATCCATGGGATATATTATCATGGTTTCCAGAAATCGGAACCAAATTCATGGTTGAGATGCCAAGTATTTGGAGGTCAATTGTTTGGATAGCATGGGTCTAGGACCCTAAAGGCAAGATGATATAGTTGGGGATTCCATGGTTTTTTAGGCCACATGTTTCCATTTATTTAGTATTCAAATGTTTGGAATCCTATGGGATAGTTCCCTATAGTAATGTGGATATATTTGAGGCTTCCATGGATTTTGAGGCCACATGTTACCAGGTTGTCGTGATCATTGAGATTTTCTCATGGATACCCTAACACTAGAGGAATTATGTATTTTCAATTACGGTCACAGAACTAATGATCGATATTGGTTTATTTTATTTTTTATTGATCTATTATTTATCCTCAATATTGTATACCACTTGCACATATCTCAACATATGTTTGTTACTACAACACCACATTGGTGGTTCCCATCCATGTTTTTTCACCCACAGACAAATCAAGCCTCCATTGCACATTGGTACCCAAGTGGAATCTCACATGGATATAAGAATAGGTTTGTATGAGGCATGTGGATGATTAGGAAGGATGGATCAGATGAGTATATGGAGTTTTGGATGGGGTTTTTCATGGAAATTTCAGAGATACAAATTTTTTGTATTTTATATTATTTGATTATGATATGTATATGTAACTGTCCTAGTGGGTGGTCTGATGTATGTATGTCATATATATTTGAGACATTACTACATTTCATTTACTATATGTATTTTTTATATTTATTTCTTTCACTTTGTAAATATGTTATTTTTGATACTTGTTTATTTTATCTAATACTACACACCATGATACAGGGGGAATAATCTCCCCATAGTTACATCTTAGATCCTATATTCTCATCGATAGCTTCAAGCATATGGGGAGTCATGTATGAGGTCATGTATAATTTCTATATTTTTATTATTCAAAGACTAATCTTGACCAAGATGTTATAGTTGACAAAATTCCAAAGAGGTAGATAAAAGTGCCTTATAGATTTTTTGTAGGATTTTATTTATTATCGACCCTGGTGTGAATCATTGGAGGTTTTTGAGATTTCATTTAAATGTTTTAAGATAATTTGAGAAGACCTTAGATTACTTAAATAGTCACCATGATTATATTTATAAATTAATATTTTTTAAGCTGCAAATTGATTTAGTAATTATTTATAAGTCATTCTGACCTCGTAAGAATCATTTAATTATATGAAATTCTAAAAATTAACAAATGGTGAATATGAAAGTGTAATATCATAACATAAAAAGATTTAATACAATAATTTTAATGAGTAGTTTGACATTTTAAGATTCAATTCGATGCATCATAAGATTTTTGGAATTTTTTGGAAGTGTAATCTTGTTATTTATAATAGTGATTTGAGACGTTTTAAAATTTCTATGAGTGGTAGAATTTGAAGGATGAAAATCTCATAAGAGTTATCAAAGGTTTTATAAGGATGATTTGTGACATCATATAGGTAATAAAAGGATTTGGAAGAGTAACCAATGATATTTTCTGAGCTATTTCCATGTTTGAAAGAGTTATTAATTCATACAAAAAATATCGTCAGTGAAATTTTGGAAATGGGATGTAAACAATGAGAACTTTGTAATAGTCATTTTACTCTTATGAAAATTTTCTTCTTAGATGAATTTCTATCAATTTCAGGGTCCATATTTGAATATCATGGGGATTATCTTTAAACATAAATATATTAATTTTGAAGTTAATACTTTTTGATAATGTGATATATCAAATGTTTGAAATAACTATGATTTTGAGAATACATTATTTTTTGGTAAATAGAGTCATTTGTTTCCAATGATGATATTTAGCTGATTAAGAACCACAAAATGAATTTTGATTCATTTTTTTTGTGATAATAAAAAAAAATTAGTCAAATAACAGTTTGAGGTTTTCAAATACATTAATTGGAATAATATTAATTATTATTGAAGCTTGATTAATTTTTAGAGATTAAATGGGATGAATTTGTGATATTATGAAATTATTAAATCATCTAAAAATGAATTTTTTATGATTTAATCCAAGTATAAAGAAGTTTTTTTCCATGGTCAGGTATACCACAATATGAATAATATTGATGAAAATTTTATCTGAAGCTATTCTAGTTAAATGAACAGAAGATAGTTGCTCGATTCATCTAGAATTCTCAAATTTATATAGTTTTCAATTATTTAAATTTGTGGTCATTGATGAATAAATACCCACGAATTTTTATTAAATAGCTAAAATTATAAAAAAGAAGAGAGGGGTAGTACTAGAATTCCATTAGAGATAGATGGTCAAGTGTGAAATGAATATTTAGTGACAATGGGAGCATTCCCAGAAGAATAATTTTTTGATGAAATTCATAGAAGATATAACTCTATAATAAATTTGGGGAAAAATATCTAGAATTTGAATTCAATTTTTTTTTTCATAATAAAATTGATTCAAAAAAATTTAGATTTACCATTTAATGGAGAGAAGATTTATGAGGACTGGTATGGAAATAAGATAGTAAATATTCATAGGAATAAATAGAGACGTAATCAAGGAGTTTAGAAGAGAGATAAAAACATATAATGCCTTAGTGTTATATAAATTTGAGATTTAATAATTAAATCATTGATAGTTTGTATTAAGTGATAAAGCGTGACTGGTCATAAATAAACATTGATTATTATAGGTAATTTTTTTTGAAGATGTCATTTAATTCTATTCATGTTATCTTTAATGATTGAAGAGGAAGACCATCATCATCAGTTTTTGTGGAAACTAAAGTTATTCTATGATCTTTATCACCCTATTCTCAAGAACTTATAGCTACTAGAAGGGGTTTGTAAATAATTTTTTGATGTTTTGTTGGGGTTTGTAATGAACCATAGGATTAATAAGATACCCATTGTAACTAATTATTATTATACTAAAATATATATTAATGGGGTCATATAATTGATCATAGTGTATAGTAAGTACCCACATTGGGACCAATCCTTTTAAATATTTACTTATTTTTTGTTCTTTAATTTTAGTTTTTTATCGGGTAGATACTATAATTTTCAACTAATAAAATCCTAACTGATTTAATTGGTTGAATTCTAAAGGAATAAATTATAAAAGTAAAGAATCACTGATTCAATCCACCTCTTAGTGGTGCAACCCATTCCTAGGGAACTTTATGTTATTTTTCTTTGTGTGGCATCTCATGATATACCATTAGGATGTGTTATATATTTCTATGGAATTACATGATAAAATACCAAGGTGTTCGTTCCCAACTCTGATGTGTTGTGATCCACCCCTAGTCGCTCAATCTCTTTTGGTGGATTTGTCTTCATCCACTTCTCAGATATTCTTACTCGATTATGGTGTCTCATGATCACCCGTATCCTTCATGGTCTATTTTGGTGGATATGTCAGGATCCATCAACTAATTTTTCTCCCACTATAATGGCTAAAATTTATTGATTATTGGATGCTATTTAGGATTTTCATTGGCTCTTCAACTAGGAATCTCTATCACAGACCGAAGTAGGAATGAGTGTGTGTCATGGTGTCATGGTAAACACATAATGACCTACCTTGACTTCGTATATAATGTGTTTTTATACTTATTTTATTATTCATGCATGCACTATGTATATTATAATACATATTGGCGGCATCGCTGTTATTTCCCTTCTATTTTTTAAACTCACACCTTGTACTTGCATCTTGGTGTACCTGAAAACATTATATATGATATGTTGAATAGGACAAAAGTTGTGGAGGTTCTCTAGAGATGTATCTGTTTGTGGGTTTAGAGGGGGGACTAAGTACATACTTGAGTATTTATAGTTAATTATACTTATGTATTTTATTTTCCATGTTTATAATTTTTATGTTATCATCCCAATGGATGATATATGTTTTGTTGAATAAATTTATGTTATACCATGATTTTATTTTGTAATATTATGTTGTAATTTCTATAATAAATAACAGTTATTCTTAGTCATAAATCTATCTAGGTACACTATTATACTATAATGGATGATTTTTTTGTTATTTATTTTATATTATATGTTTAAAAACTTGAACTTTTGAGTATAAAGTTTTGATTTATTTTTTAGTTTCAATGTCCAAGTCCTTTAAAGAGGGTAAAAGTTTACATTTACCCTAATGATTGACCTTGAAATTTTTTTGATGGTTCCATTGAACATAGATCACATTGTTTACCATTGGGTTGAATTTTAGAAACAAATTTATTAATGTGAATTTTGTTGTATAATAAATATTTTTTTAAGGAATAAATATTTATTCAATAAGTTTTAACAAAAATACAACCAAAAATGAAGTTCATATGAAAATAACAAAATTATTTTTATGTCAATATTCTGGTGTTATTCTCTGGAGAGGAACACATTATATGATCATGTGTCACGTAATACACAAAAAATTTTGGATTCATTATTTAAATCACATAATTATTCATATAAAAATAATTTAATATTTTTATTTATGGATTAGTGATGTGAAATTGGTATGGAAATATGGCTATGACATGAATTATTAGAGGATTTGTACTGTGAATATTTTAAACAGTTTAGACTTCCATCGAGATGGAATTTATTTTAGGGTTTATGAGAGAAAATAGTATACCAATGGTTAAATAATAGATATAGATTATTGGAGAATAATTCCCCCACCAATTATTCATTTTAAAAACTAGTGAAAGGTAAAGAAACTCTTTTTCATCTTCCCTCTTTTGGTAGAGGCCCTAGAGTTTCCTATTCATCCTTCTCATAATGGGGGGGCATTCTTCAGGTGGTAATTAAGATCAAATAATGTGAGAATGGTGATTGAATTTTTGATTTGTTAGTGATTATCCAATGTATTTGGGAATCTTGATCTATGAAATCACCTTCACCCATGTGACATTGATCAATATTTTATTATGATTCAATTCTCTCCTTTTAACGTAGATTTTCCAAAGATGGTATTGATAATCATTTGATGATGATAATAAATCGGATATTTAAAAGAAAAATATTTTATTCTTTTGTGTGGGATAATTCTCATGTGTCATGGATAATTTAATTTCACAATATAATTATCTATATTGCACATTCCACATCATTTGGGGTATTTTTTTGTCAACCTTTAAAAAAATTTAATTATGAAACATTACAAATTGAAAATATATTCTATTATGTTGATAACATGGATTCTTTTTGTAATTATTTAATTTTTTTAAACTATTAAGTATTATATATGTAAAAATTGTTGAATTAAATCTCATTTTTATTATAATTATCAAGGGTTTAATAATTGGTTTTAAATAAATAAATTTATCTTTTTAAAATATTTATGCTCGTGTAGCTTAAATTGTTTAAGGATAAGAATCTTATGATTATTGTTATTATTTTGAGATATTTATTTTAGATAAAAAATTTCTTGTTGTTTTTCAAGAATAATATTCTATCAAAAATAGAGACGGACTCTCACTCTATTATTTGTTAATTCTCTATAAAATGAATTAAAAAACACAAATTTGATTTAGGTTCCTTCCATCGACCAATATCCTCTCATTAGTTACCCCTGCTATCTACGTATTTAACTATTTTTGGTTATTTTACATAATGTTGTGAAATCAATGAGATGATTAACACATGAAATTAGAATGCGATAACTCATATTGAGATGAATAACAATGGTGAATAGCCAATAAGGGGTTGTCAATGCCATGCATAGGGGATTTCAGGGAATTTTGATTCTCTCAACGATTAAAATGGGTGTATGTAACATGTGGGACTATGAATAAAGCACAATTGAAATAAAAAATAGAATTAATGAAAATCAGATTGTTTGGGTAATTATTAATCTATTTTTCTATAATTTTCATGTAAACACACAACTATAATCATATTTTTCTAGTTCTAGGGTTTTTGAATTGCTATAAATATCATACACCATGATATATTAGGCTATAGAAATTTTTATCTAGACTCAATTGGATGAGAATATAAAAATAGTATATTCCAAGTAACCAGCTGACCATACACACCATAATAACCATCGTATGCACTGTGTATAGTGGACCCCTTTAATTAGCATGTACCCAGAACAACAACTAACTATCCAGTGAAATGTCACATTTCTTATACAATATGTACATGTCGTGTAATTATATATGAAATGAATACATGTACCCATAGTACATATTGAGTGGATCATTGAGTCCCACTGTTATGTAACTAACAAGACATGATGTATTAGTCAAATCTTCATGAATCAGACTATTTTGGATTCTGCCCAAGTGTTTCTAAGAGCAATTCCATTTGTACCCTTAAAGGATACACCATTATATTGAAACATAGGGTGTATTTTATATCTTCTATATCAAGAGATGTAATTGGATGTGTGAGTAGTCCATACTGTAATTTTTTACGCATAAAATTTTAAGAAATGTATCTCTTAATAATCACTGATTTTTTTCATGGTGTATGGGAGAGTTGTTCGATACAGACATGAGGTAGGTAACCCTCATAGAGATTTGTATTGGACAGGGTCCCCCCATATTTATTATGGATTAGGTAACACTTCAATAGGACTAGGGTGTAGGGTTTTCATCATTTGGGTATGTTAACTCCATTTGTACATGGGATAGTTACTCCCTCGATCGAAGGAATGTGAGGGTTCCCTATACTAATAGAAGAGTTAATAACCATATCATGTGATGGGGTTCATACACTCTACCTATATTGGCTGTTGTTTTCCTTGGGATAGGTTGTGGGATTTCTTTTATTATTGTTTTGTACCCCCTAAAAAGATATTCACTCCATAGGGAGGTCCAGATCGAATACTATTCCCAGAGTGAGGTTGTGTATATGTTATGGGGGATGAGAAAATGTGGAAATTTGATATTTGACTTTTGAATGATGGGTTATAAATATAAAACTCAATTACCATCAATATGTAACTCATAGTTGTGCTGCTTATTTTTTACTTATTGGACTTTGGTGAGTTGGATATCATAGGATTTTATGAGATATGGTCCTTCATGATCTTGATTTTTGGGGATATTGATTATTCCATTTACATGGTTGTATTTAAATTTGAGTATATCTAATACCTTGATATTCTCTTTCCCATTTAACTCATATTTTGGTTTTTATAAGATATATTATTTTATTTTTACCCTACATTTTGAGGCATCCTATTATGTATATTTATAATTACCCTATGTGAGCTCTCTGACTATATGTGTTGTGTCTATTCCAACATTACACAGTTTGAAGATGTTCATAGAAGATGTAGAGTTTATGCAGCTAGTGGAGTTGAAGAAAAGTTTTATACAATGGTACATTGAGGGATATGGTTACTATGGGAGTCCATAATTGACGAATATATATAATATAAGTATATTTCCATTCCTAGAATCAGTTACTACTAGTCGTCTTATTTACTGTAGTAATATTACCCAATTTGGGTTTTACCATTGTTGCACATTATTCTTAATTTTATTTTTAGTAGACCATATCCAAGATAAAGTGAATAAGGTGTCAATGAAACATTTGGATGAAATTTTAAGTGATTAATGAGAATTCCATTTTAAAATTTTTCATTTTGATGAAAGGTTAAATTTTTATTCGATGATTTGGTTTATAATTCTATGGCTTGATAAGGAAATTTGAAGTGTTTTTAGGTACGGGTTGTGTTTTGGAATGTGTGTTAGGGTTTTTGGAAGTCTATAAGGTAGTGTCACATATATCCCTTATCTACAAATGACACCAAGTACCCAGTGAGACTGATAGTGGTAAGGGTATCAATGTTATGACACTGGGTACCCAGTGGACCTCTCCTGTTACCTAGTTGTCCTAAGTGTAGTTTTATATTTTAAAGGGGAAAATTCATATATTTTTTTCTCAAAATTTAAATCCTATAATTCCCATAATTTTATTTTATTTTCTTTCAATAATCCATGGTTTTATCCCAATGCTTTTAATGCTATTATTATTTCCATCCTTAATCATCTAACGTTTTGGTGTTTTATGGATTTTTCCTTCTATAAATAAAAGGTAATCACCCAATTCCCTATTCCTTCTATTTTTTCCTCTCTTTCAATAATTATTCATCCCAAGACATTTATATATATTATTTCATTAACATTTATTTATTTATGTCTTATCATATCTTTTTCTAATTGGAGATTATATTAAATTAATTATGGGGATAATATTCCCAGGTTCAAGCTAGGTTTTTTCATTGTTTCAATTCAATTGTTAATGATTCATGAGTAATTCATTGAGATAGTTATAGAAGATTGGTTTTGGGATTTATAAGGTATTGGAAATTATCTTATAGGATGGATAACTCTCTCCAAAGGATATTGTATTGTATCTCAACTTCCTTAGTGGTTTTTTTGTTGTTCCTGGAATATTCCTACCAACATTTTCTTAAATTAATAAACATGTGTAATAATAATTTTTATGAATTTTGAATCCAATTGATTAAAAATTTATTTTCATTGTAAAATGAAATATAGCCTTTTTAATCCCCGACATAAAATTAATTTATTTATTTGTTTATGTGATATTTATATATACATAAAAATCATGTCATTAAACTTTGCAGAAATAATATTTTTTAGTTGTGTTAGTACCGAACATATAGTAATTAAAATAATATTTTTATAAAATAGTATAGTTTTTTTGTGGATATTATATCATCTCATTACTTTGAGTTGAACCCTAGAACATGAAATATGATACGATTCATATTTTTACCGAATGGGTAATAAAAAATTATTTATTCAAATAACCCAACATAGGTTATGTATTAATTTATTTTTAGGACATCAAAAAACCTTTAATCCTAAATATAAAATATGATTATTATAATTTTTTACATACACTGTTTTTTAATCCTTACAATGTGATATTGAAATCAATCATTTCATTCCACTATATCCTTAACATGTTTTAAGCTAATAATATTGATTAGTTATAGTATATAGTTATTTTTCCGGAATAGAGATGGAAAGGTATGATAGGTTGTATAAAAGGATTACTACTTTATGTGTTTTCACCTCATGTTAGGATTTCCTTCAAAAGAAAATTTTGTGTTTTCAACAATAACATGCTACCCCACTTGAAAATCTAAAATAATTTTTGGTCAAATTTGGGACTGAAACTCATAATTTAATTTTATAAAAAAACTTGTACTTTAGAAAATTAATTATTACTAATATTTATAAAGTGTTCAAATTAATTACATTATGGAGAATTTAAAATTTTAATACTTTTAAATACTAAAGATAAAATGTAAATGTTTCATGACCTAAAATGTATCCATTAAAGATGAAAATGTTTTTATTTATATATATTTTTATTAATATATACATAGTCTATAGACCTAGAGGAACAAATTATTTTTAATACATGGCCATATCAGGCATAAGGACAAAATTTCCAATAGTAATCTCCTCCCTAGCTAATAAAAATTATTTTTAACCACAATAATCCACCTTAATAGCTACTCAGCTAGCAATCCCAATGCATGAAAGCGTGGACCTATTTCCTAGGGTAAATCCATACATTCTAAATCATACAAATATGAGAGTTTTCCATGTGAATTTCCCTTGATTAGGCTCCTTCAGTACTTCACCTAGAGTTGGATCAAATATATATTTTTGGTGAAGCGATTCCCATCCGACAAATATTGCTCAACCAGACTCCTCATCTACAATAGTGTCCATTGTATCCCGTTCAAACACCACCTGAATCCAAAGCCCATAACTACTTTGAGTGCCCAGTAGATCCCTATCGGATGACTTCCTCCATCTCTTATACTCTGTTCATCCTCCCTCCCCAGTCAGGGAAGACCAACCATGATGCCACCTGACCTAACCCGTGCCTTCTCTGTCATCCCTTCTTCACGTAGCCACCGTCAATCCCACCACCTAATTAAACTCAAATTGAATCCATCACCCCCTCCATGACATAACCCAAAAATCCTCGTAACAAACATAGATTATTTGTGTCATCACCATTGATCCTGCATCCTGATGAAGCCCTCCTTAAATCCACTACACCTCTATGTCCTATCCCGCCAACCCACCCCCTCCAACCACACCATGCTGAAGTGACCACCAACAACCCCACCGCATCCCCATTAAATACCCAAATATGGGGAAACCTGGTATATAACATTGGTTTGATACAAATTTATTTGGTATCCTTTACAACTATTATAGGACCTCTACTTCAAGAGAAAATGTTTTCTAAATACTATTTTATACAAAAAACACTCTCTTTAAAGAGTCCATTACTTTGTGGGTTAGAATCCAAAATTCAATACTTGTTTCCTAACTCATTCCTCTTGGGGGTTATAATAGTTAAGACTTACTTGTGACCAATATAAACTTAACATAATGTCTATCTTAGCTCTAGAAATTACCCATTTAATTATTAGAGTTCCATTTGTTTATATTTGAAACAATATTGAAAAATAATTCTTAAAAGATCAAATACTTGGTTCCATTTTTCAATTATGAACCCTAAATAACATTTTAAATAATGGTTTGATAAATGTTTGACACTGTGTTTGTAACAAGAAAATAAATATAACTCTATCACAATGAACTCATATATTATTCATGTCATGATTGTGTTTTTTAAACTCATAATGTTATTGGAATGGGACTATATGTTTGTGTAGTGTATCATTACTTAATATGTTTGAGAATTATTAAATGAGTATGTATATTTATTGTTAGAATATGAACTGAAACATGGTATAACATCATTAGGTCATGATCATGGGATCGGTTTTTAAACCCTGGATTTTTTATACAATATCCCCTATTCTATGGGATAGACTGAGACCTTAAATTTTTACACACCTTCTTTTCCACATGATACAAGATTAGGCCTAAATTTCATATGTCATCTTAAGTGGGATAGAAAGAAATATTTCTCTAACATTATCCTAGTTTGGACATACTAGAGGTTTTCCCTACCTACATCTTAAAATTGATATTGATATCTCCTAAAGCTGGTAAATACAAGTCTTTTCATGCATGGAACCCCTTGATATGTGGAGTCAAATTTTAAAGTGGTTATATATCAATCTAATTAAATATTATTTCCTTTATCATGATATTATAATATATTTTGTTCATCTATTTTATTATATAAGGGTATATATGATTACATGTGTTTATACATACACAAAATTATTCATTTTTGATTTAAGGAATATTGGTAGTGACATAATAAGTGTTTATATTCACACACATTTTATGGGAATTCTTATGGAAATAATTACTTTTATTGATTATTTTTCTAATACCTCATTATAATTGGTGTGTTTGGGGATCTTCTAGATTTTGGCACCATTGGAGTTAGACCCTTGATGAGTTTAGGGATTGGGTGGAGGATTTTAGGGTTATAGGTTGATGTGTATAGTTTATGCATGTTGGATAGACAATTTAATTCATATTTATTTTCCACACATAGATCCTTTTTTTTATTCCTATGTCTACATTTTTGTTTAAATTATTTTTTATAGTGTGTTTTGTATTGTTTTACACTACTTGATAACATAATTAGGTATTTTGGTCTCATTTGACATGCTTCCACGTATCATATAGTATTTTCATGGTATTTAATAATTTTTTTTGATTCATATGTATTTTAGTGGAAGAATAAAACATTTTTTTTGATAATTTTATCGACCCAAAAAAGCCATGTTATTTTTTGGTAGGTATCTGTTTAGTTTATTTTCTATTCTAATGGGAAAAATATGTACCACCAGTGTTTAGGTAAACCCACAATGTTATCATATACACTTTTGACTAGGAGGTTAAACTGAGGTGTTGGGATGATTTTTTATGAGTAAATTCCAAGTATTAAAGTTAGGGATGTAACTTTATGTCTGATGCATATGGTGTATATAGTTCAGGTTTTTTATTTTTATTGCTAGTTTTTTGGAAATATTTACTATTGGTAATGATATATTTTTAGGCTATTATAAGATAAGATATAACAGGAATTGTTCTGCCTTTTTTGAGATATACATCATCCCCTGGCCAATTAGATATGGGATTGGTGTGACACACTAGACTTACTGTTGGATCTTGTGGAATCTTTTTGGGATGGGTCATGTCAGATTGGAATTATAGCCGTCCAAGTATTATGGAAAAATAATGTAGTTAGTTTTTCTATAAGGACTGGTTATGGTATTGGGGAAGCGATTCTATGAGGGTATTTAATTTGGTTATCCAATCAAGGAGACTGGTGTATCTGCGAAGATCGATATAACCCTTCACCAAGACATCGAGGACATGTTAGATGACTCAAAACATTGAGACACCGTTTTCAGAATAATTATTAGAATGTGTATCAAACAATGTCACTCATAATCTTAAATACCCTTATTATATTATCTCACTAAGATTTTATCTCGGAACTAGGGTATTGTCCATTTTATTTGGGAATATTGCCCAAAATAAAAAATTCATATGAGGAGGTAATTTCATGATATGATTATACTGGTGTTTAAAATAACTCAATTAATTATCTGAGTAATGAGGTATCATTTTGGAAATGGGTACCATATTATCAGGTACCAAATTCTACTAAGCCAAATTATGTTATTGTCAAATACCATTTAATAATGTTTGGGTATATTTCAAGTTCTACATCACCAACTCGATTATTAATTGGGTGGGGTTCATTTATCTATTAAAGGATACCAAAAATCCTGAACATATTTGTATCTATTTAAAATTAATTTATTATTATTGTATATTTCATTTTATTTTTTTATAAAATCATGCATGTTTGGACAAATGAGAATGCCACAATCAGGATAATGACATGGGAGAGGTGCAATATGGAACAATCGTAGTGGAGGAATAGGGATGTTTTAGGGTAGTATGCAGGAGAAGGATTATAAATCCCCATTTCATAATAGGTTTTCTAATTTAGGACCGAATTCTCATATAAAACAATGTCATACATTAGATAATGAATTCAGTGTTTGGAAATTCATAAGAAATTGTGAACCCTCTACATGAAAACTCTTTTACCCCACTACTATGGTCCACCTCTCTCAATGAATCATGTATGTTTTCCTAGCTACAAAATGTTTAAAATATTTTAAAAAATAATATATCAATTAACAATAAATAGTTTTGTGTATTAAATGGGGGAAATTTAGTTAATCAGGTTCAGGTTAGGGTTTTAAATAAAAGGGTGTAATTGGGTTCATGTCCAGATTAGATTTGGCATAATTTAAATTCAATATAATTTTAGTACCCCAAAATTAGTGTTCACTCATCTTGTTTCAATCCTTTTTGAGGTATCATGATATACACCAATTTATTAGTATCCATTCCATATTATCAAATGCAATATTCTTCCATCATATGTATTTTTTCAAGATATTTCTTATAAAGGAGATTTTTGGTCTCTCTAATATGTATATAATTTCCTATATTTTTGATTTTCTATATGTGTTTCAATGATATATTCCTCATGGGTTCCCAAGGTGAGACAAATTCTTGAATTTTGGAGGATTAGATGAAATCCTAAATTAACTATTACAATATAATATGGAAACTCGTTGTAGTATCTCAAGTCTAGTTCAATGATAAGTAACTGAACCTAAGAGACACCTTCCCTCAAGAATGAATCCATGTACAATCTAGGACACCAAATAATAGTGAGGGTCTGTAATGGTATAATTGGGAGACTATAACCAAATTTATGAGAGTAGTAGCACAGTGGTATAATAAATGAGTTATATTAGGAATATAATAAAATAAGAATATAGAAATGTAAAACATAGAGAAATAATAAATAGAGAGGCATAAATTAAAAGCATAACCATTTTAATTAACATATAAAAAATCTATCATGTCATGATGCTATAAAAAATGGGGGATATAAGGGAAAAACAAAATAATAGGCATACACAACATGATATAAAAAATTAAAAAAATGAAAAAATATATCTACAGTAGTATCATGATCATATGCTCAGTCTTCTACTCCCATACTCCATCCTAGTTTGGAAAATATAGCATTCACAATTGGATACATATGATTATACCAACCTTTATCCATGAAGTTTGTTCGGGTACCAATCGATGGCCTGAACATGGTGATATATAAACTCAGCTGGACACCACAAGTGGTGTTAGAAACTATATAGTTTGTAAATATACAGTGAGAGATGTGAAGGTATCATAATTAATTTTTATAAATTAATAAACCATATCATTTTGAGTTCGATGTTGAACTCCTATCTGATACTACCTTCTATGGACTAATTTGTGAATTTATCTAAACATTTATAATTTTAAAAACAATAATGGGTATCTTTTCAATTAATTTGGAATATAAAATATGTAACACCATGTCTCTTGATTATAATTTTTAAAAATGGATGTTTATGTCCAATAATTACATTTAGAGAGTATGGAGCATACTTTCTTTTAATTATTAATAAATAATAAGGAATTTCATGTGAAGTAATTCTTTATAAAAAATATGGATCATAATATCCATTATCTATATTAAAAAACAAAGTACAACATATAAAAAAAAACTATATGGAATTTAATTTCCATGAATTAAAACCAATAACAAGAAACATCATAACCATTAAAAAAGGTATGCATGATGTAAATGTGTCCATTTAAAATTAATTTCAAGGATAATTAATTTCACTCTTTATTTTATAGAATTGATTTCATACTTTAATGAATAAAATAATATGTATAATAAGGGGGCCAAGGTGTATAATTCATGACACTACATTCACCCATCAATTGACTTTATACCATTTCTCTAGCCAATTCCAATACAAACCCACCTTATTAGTTCTTTAGCCTTAAGGAAATCATAAGTCATTAAGGAATATAATATAACTCACTGAAGGGGAGGCTCGAGATGAGGTCAACAACCTACCACTTGTTATCAAGGTCTTGTGACATGTCAAGAATTATGTTTCAAAAATTAATTCATGTGTTTATTTATTTTATGGTTGATGTTGAGAAATTACTGAAAGTGATATAGTGACAATTTAATATAAATTCCCAACATTTTAGGGAAAAGTAAAATACCATCAACCTTATCTTAATAGAATACTACTCATCCAATACCCTCTTCTGATTTGTGAAAAAATGGCTGACATTGAAGAATTATAAAAGTTCCCTTAAAATATGGAATATTAGCTTGCATGAATTTAGCACTCAATATTGTGTGATAAACTGAGGGAAGAAGGAAGAGTAACATATGAATTAATGATATCAAACCAACATGGTATGACAAATTTGAATCATATTTTGATAAAGGATGGAGACTCAAAGCCTAGGGGATAAGAGAATCTTCCAACAAGCTGGGAGAGGAGTTATATTAATTGGGAACGAAATGGGGAGAATAAGGGTCAAATGCACATAGGGAAAATATTTGATTTCACACTTTTTAAAGGGGAACATGGTTTGGATTCTTGGTTTTCTAAGTATTGGGTAACTGTAAACCACCTCTATCCATATGGAATGTAACCTTTCAGGGAGAGGAACATTGTATAAAAAATCGCACATAGCCCATGCGTGTTCACTATTCTAGATACATTTCCCCTTTCATGGTTTTCATGCATTTTGATAAATCATGTGCACACTGTACATATCAACTGTACAAAAAGATTAAACCATTTACTACAACTCTGTGGCCTACCATGCATGGTTTTCCCAACATCTCTCCTCCTCATATGGGTTACACAATTGATCCATATTTTATAAAAAATCATCTGCAAACTATGCACCTCAATCTACATCTCAAAAAATTTAGTGGTCTTGGCCCTGAAAAAATCAGAGATTCTCTATATCTCTACCTTGGTCCCCTCATAAAATATAATAATAATAAAATAATAGGTAAAACATATATCATTAAGGCCTCGTATGTAAATACCATTCCCATAGTAGCCCAGATCTTGTGCCTTAATATAATACCTTGGTAATATGAATAAGCATTTGAAACCCAAAGGATCAAATTTTTTGTATACTTAGAAAACAATATAAAAACATATTTGTTACATTACAACCTTGAATGGAAACAAATATAGAAACTTCATTTCAAACACCGATAAACTCATAGATTATCCCTATAAGTCATTCACAATATACATCTTCACATCATATGGAAAAAATAAATCTTCTGAAATGGGTGAGATTATATGATCATTAAGGGTAGGAGATATCATTTAATCAATCAAAAATAAACATAAACCATAATGCATGGTGAATAACTAAAAATAAATGCCATTAAAACATAATATTAAGAACAATATTGAAGGAATAAAAGTTGATTACATAATTTCATAACTAATCACATGAGAGAGAGTCATAAAAATGGAAATTATACTAGTAAAATAATCACATTGAATATAAATTACTAGTATCATAATAAGGTATTTCTTATGTCCATACATCAAAAAAACCATCAAGGATTCGACTAAGACACCACACATAAATGGGTAAAACCCCATTATATTTTGTTTCATAAGACCTACTATAGAATTAAGGAGCTATAAAGGTCCCCAACCGTCACCTAATTAGTCTAATATAATCCTCATATTAATGAGGTAAAATATAAACAACATATACATATTAAATGTAAATAACCGTCCTTGATCAGTAAACATAATCATAAACCATTTTGAGTAATATGGTGAACAATATCAAGATAACAAATCCACAATCATTATAATACAAATTTTTTTAAAATATTTAGATGATATCATGAAATATAAATCCCAATTTATGATATGATTCAACAGTGTGTGTAACAGCCCGAGATTTTATGAAAAATATTCTTTTTTATTTCACTAATGTCTTGTGTTGTACGCTACAGCAAAAGGAGCTTGCACAACACACATCCTTGACTTGCCTTGCATTACACGCAATCGCAACCTTCCTCGATAGCGTGTGTAGTACGTAATACTGAGTTTCACAAAACAACGATATGCTATTAAAATATTATTAAAACTAGCCGTTATGAATAGTAATAACCACTTTTTAAATTTTAGAAATTTTAGCTCTCAAAATGGACTTCAATTTTGGATTCGGAGTATCGAATTTAGCCTAAGGTGAAATTTTGGTACTTTTCGGATAACTTTCATATTCTGATGAATAGTGAAAATTACTAAATTATAATTAAAAACATCTTTTTTAATCAAAATAATTAATAGTGATAAATTATTAATTTGAGTTGTTTAAAAGTATATTTAGAATATATTTTAACAATTTAATACAATGTTGGTTATTGGATGTAATTTCACATTTAAACCAGACATAAACAAGTGTCAATCTTTTGATAGATATTGTTTCTTAAAAACACACTATTTGTTTTAACAACGGGATTTAATTATAAAATTAATTAATGAACTTCTATGTTATGAATTTGGTAAAATAGACTTCATTTTTGAATTCGGAATATGAAATATAGCTTAGGATGAAATTTTGGCATTGTTCTGAAAAACATCAATTTTTGATGAATAGTGAAACCACTAAGTGGTAGGTTAAAAACTGAATTTTGCATAAAACTTAATTTTACCACTTCTGTGAATGGAATTTCAAAAATCCGAGAGACACGGTTGATGTCAGTAAGAAAAATGTGGTTCAATGAGATGAAAATAATTTTTGGTGAATAGTAACTTTTTTTTACCACGGTTAATAGTAAATAGGGTAACTAAGGGTAAATATGATATTACTATTACCCTAACACATGTCCTAATTCTATTGGATAAGTGTAATTCGACCAAAAACAACCTTATGAATATAATATGACCATTTAGGTCCACTTGGATTAGATTATGACATTTAATATTATTTTATTAAATGAATAGTTAAAATAGTTAAAATCAAAGTTTAATAACTAAAACATTTTTTATATGGGGTTATACATAAGATAAATTCAATTATAAATATTCATTAGAAAGATAAAACGGTTTCCTACATAATGATATTTTATTAATAATTTTTAGACTTTAAATAAATTAATTTATTTATGACACAACGATGATGTAGTAATTACCCTTTTAAGGAAATATTAACATAATTGATGTTATAAATGCTCAAATGAATGTAATTTCAGACTTTTTATGATTTAAACTACTTTTCTAGGTTACTATGATATATTAGTGTTGATTTAATTAACTGGGTTCGAACATATAATTATGTTATGACTTTCAAAAAAATCATATATCAAATAGTGTCAAAATTGACACAAAATAGTTTTTAAATCAAATATTATATTACTAATTGTTATTTTATTTCTAAAAATCTAAGGTTCGGACAAATGATTTAGATAAGGATATATATATTAATAATAAACAATTTGGGGTTCGTTTGGCATGTTATAGTAAGTGTATTAACCATATATTGAAAGAAAACAAAAAGACATGGTAAAAGTTAAATTATTTAACTTAGAGTTAAATCTAATTGATAAGGTTAAAATAATACCCTAAACTTGTCTAAATCTTATTGGTTGATAGGATTTCGACCCATCCCCACTTTACCTTCGAAATAATACCCTTTGGAACCATTATAAACCGATTTTGACTTTAATATAAAATAATATTTTGAGGTATTCCTAAGGTGCCCCTCTCCTCCCTTATAAAAGGGCACCTCCTCCCCCTCCTCCTCACACCAATTTGAGCACTCAAGCTCGGCCAACCCCTGACAAAATCTCTTCTCCACTTCCCTAGAAACATCCTAGAGGTTATGGTCTTCCTCAAAGACCAATTGTAGTGCCCTAAGAGGAGGTCTCAAAGAGGCGCTTCAAAGAAGAGGTAATTACCGTTACCAATTCTTTCATCTTTATTTCTTCTTCCACTTCTTCTTATTAGGTTGTTTCATTATGAAGTAATAACATAAGTATCACTCGTATACTGATATGTTATTATAAGTATGAAACAACCCTATTTCACCATCTATCCATCCTACGGAAAAAGAAATCACCGCGCGTGCGTACGTACGGAATACCGTCTCCACGCCGTGGTGTAATCTATTTTCCACCACCACCTTACATGGATGGGTATAATGGTGTAAAGAATAACTATACATAGTTATTAAAACATCATACTGATTCTGATATATTGTATAATCCACTCCAATTCAATTCAATATTTATGGAAATGATATCATCGCTCGTGGGTACGTACGGACTACCGTCTCCACGACGCGATGAGATTCATTCTCCATGTTAACCATTTAAGAATGATTATAAAGTATATATAAGAAATAATAATGAAATATATGACATTATAAAGCTACTGGATTTATTTATATATATATATATATGTATGTCATCTACTTACTTCCATTTCAAGACAATAAAGAAAGTAAAACAGTGTTCATGCGTACGTACGGACTACCGTCTCCATAAACGGTGTTTTTTATTTTATTTATCTATCTATTATATATATATATATATACTGAATATATATGATATATAAATCATATTTTATATTCTTGATGTAAGTAAATCATGATATAAGTAATAATTATGTCAAGAACAACAAGTCAAAACACCTACGATAAATGAAAGGATTTTACCCAAAACGCTTCTTTAACATGGAATTTACAAAAGAACGGGTAATATAATGTCATAAGTGAACCATATATGATATAATAACAATTAATATGATTTTGTAATAAGTCAATGACATTATTTAAATCATTATAGAGGAGGTTCGGACACATACGAAGCAAATCGGACCTAAGGTAAGGGAAATATCACAATCTCACTTTTATCAGAGATTGTTTTTACTTTGGTAATTACTAGGGTGTATTTTATCATCCACATCCATGTTCTCTCAATATGTAATGTTATTTACATCCACCTACAATTGTTTAAATCCCATTTTACCCTTTGGTGAGTTTTTAGTAAAATATATGAAAGGAATCTTTTGTCATTTTTCATACGAGGTACTTTTTGACTTTTCCGACAAAAGTACGAGAAGAATGTTTTTTTTAACTTATACGGCAAGAATGGATTTTTAAAACTTTATTTCCAAGAAGATTCCTTTAAAAGTTTTCAAGTTTATTTTTAATAAACTTCTTTTATTTTAAAGTCATATGACATGTTAAGAAAGGAAAAATGTTTTTGAAGTAGAAATGAGTTTTTCCTCAAGAATGAAGTTCAAGTATTTTATCAAAATTATTTTCCATCTAAGATAATAAAAGGGTTCTTTTTTTGTCCCTATTATTACATGGATTTGATTATGTTGTGATGGAAACATTTTTATGAATTCCTTTATCTTATATGAATTGTTTTATGATGTCATGTTGTTTAAGAATCCCATTTTTATTACATGGGTTATGCGATGATGTATGATTTATGATTATGTGGCACACATAAGAAAGGATTCATTATAAGATGGGTGGGACCTATATCTCCCTCCAATGCATTGGGTAAAGATTTTATATCTCATGAGATAGACATGGCTGGAATGGTAGGTTATACCGGTTCAGTGAAACAGGACTGAAACGAGGGTTACTCGATTCAGAAAGGGACTTTGTCCACTAAGATAGTCTTGTCAATGAGTCTTGACTAACAAGAAATGATTCTCTATGATTATGTGTGAATGCCACAAAGTTTCATGTTTTAAGTTATGATTATTGTGATTACATTTCACTACCATGATTTATCCCATGTTATGAAATTATGCTCTCTTTTGCAGGTTATGATTTCCAAAATGTTATGTTCTTATGAATACGATGTGATTGATATTTATTTTGTTTACCCTTACTGAGCATTTGAGCTCACCATTTAATGTGTTCTTTTCCCTGGGATATAAAGAAAGGTTTTTGGTAAAAAAAGGAAGATCTTTATGGGATATGTTGAAGATCTTTCACCACGATTAGAAGATTTTATTCCAAGTTTCCAAGGACACTAAACTATTACGATCCTTGTGTGTGTGTTTTTGTTATGTACTAAGTATTCCGCAAAAGTAATGTAATGTTAATGTACGTCAAGCTTCGGGTCTCTACAGTTGGTATCAGAGGAAAGGTTTAGTCAACCTTTGGAAACTAGGATGCGAGAACTTTAGTGAGATCCCTAGAGATATTTCTAAGGTATGTCTAGGGATGTCCCTATGGTTAAGTATACGTATAGGTTATAGTACTAGAATTACGCTAACGATCATAGAATTAAACCTAAGATGTTAGATATTGAAGGTACTCCCCCTTTATTATGTTGTTTTCCCTAGCATGATTTTTGCCTCTCACACTATTCTTTTTGGGTTTTAGACGATGGCTGGAACCCGAAGGAACCGTGTTGATCAATGCAATGGACAATGCAATCATTGCCCTCTTGAACAAACAAATGTTATGGGAGATGGAGTGAAAAATCTTATTGCTATACTTACACAAGCTATGAATCATTCTGGACTTCCAAATGAGCAGAGAAGGGAACAATATTCTATTGAGTCCTTCATGAGGCAACGTCCACCTTCTTTCAGTGGGTCTTCTGATCCACTTGTTGCTGAACAATGGATCAGTACCACTGAAAAGATATTTTCAGTTCTTCAATGTTCTGAACATGATAAAGTCATCTTAGCAGTATATCGTTTAGAAGGTGAAGCTGATCAATGGTGGAATCTTATCAAGAATACAAGGCAAAGAGATGAAATTGAGTCCATGGAATGGGACGAGTTCAAGAACTTATTTTTCAATAAGTACTTCCCTCGTATTCTTCGAACCAAGATGGAGAAGGAGTTTCTTGAACTAAAGCAAAAGGATGATGAATCTGTTGGTATATACGAAGCAAATTTTACAAGACTTGCAAGGTATGCATCTGGCATTATCATCCAACCTGAAAGTAAAGTTGATCGATTTTTCAGTGGCTTAAAACCAAGTCTTCGAAGGGCATTAGCTATAAGATACTTCAATAGCTATGAAGAAATTGTGCGTTGTGCTATCAAGGTAGAAATGGAAGTTGGTGTTACATATCCATCTCATGGTTTTGACAAGAAACGAAAGATTGAGTTCAAGGAGAAATCTCAGAATAATGGTGAAAAGAAGATGAATGGTTCCTTATGCACAAAGTGTGGAAAGAAGCATGGTGGAGATTGTCTTAAAGGGACTAGAAAATGTTTTAAGTGTGGAAAAGAAGGTCATCGAGTAGCTGAGTGTCGAAGTAATGGAAAAAGGGATTCTAATGATGTGAATAAAGAAAACACTGTAGAGAACGCACCACCAACACTTCAATGCTTTAAGTGCAAGGAAATGGGACATTATGCTAATAAATGCCCTAATCCAAGGGTTAGTGATGATCAACATGAGCAACCACTAAAGGCAAAGGACAAAGGGAAGTCACATGCGATCACTATTGGCGATGTTGAATATGATAACGATGTGGTGGAATAATTATGTGTGTATGTAATGGGATTCCAAAATAATGTTGTATCATAAAGTATTGGAATATTTATGTATTGGTCTATTGTGTTTTTCATTAATTTTATGGTACCAGTAACCATGGAAAGTGATTGAGATATTTTTGGAAAAAAGAATGATATGCGCATAATGAAGGGAAAATGAGAAAATTAAATATTTGACAGTATTCATGAGCTCATGATTGATATAAGGACTAAGTGATATCATGGTTTGAGTATATAAAATTCTGAGGATTTTGGTATGTGGAAAGTGTTAACTTTTAACTGCATTCATGTTTTTACTAAGGTTCAATGGGTATTCAATAGAATACATGATTAAGGACTTTGAATGTTTGGAATGTGACCAAAAAAACATATCTTATGATATATGGGGATCGACGATGGTGTTAAATCTCTGGTAATCGTTTTCACTATGTTATGAGAGTGGACTGCAGTATTTTGGATAAGCCTAAAGATTGGAATGACATAAGTTATTATTTTTTAAGGATAGAACTTTTGAAATTATTAATGTGATGTTATAGTAATGTAGTTTTAGAAAAAGGACAACCTGTAGGACGGGCGACAGCCCATCGCGTCGGACAAGGCTGTGGAAATCGAACCCACAACCGAAGTGCGACTGGCCTTTATCGCCTACCACTGGCCTACAGGAAGTCCCTGTTTAGTAGAAACTAGTTTTATTATATTAAGCAGTATGATATATGATGTATAAGTCCATTTTAGGAACCATATGTGATTAATCTCACTATAGATCGACTTATGTATATAAAATTTTGCTAACCTTTTGTTTGAGACAGATGGAATGACCCGTCATTCTATAACATGATCTGCTAACACTTCACGAATAACAAATTCAACTTCATTTATTTAAGAGATTAAGTGGAAATTGTTCAAGGCATGAACAACAGTGAGATTGTACCAAAATAAAGAAAGTATTTATTCTAATTCAAATTTTCAACTTTAGGGAAATGATCTTGAAAACCAAAAAATGTTGTCCTAGTGATCTTATACCTGATTAATCAAATGGTACCTTAGATCGTCACAAATTTATGGATTTGTGATTACTGGATTTTCCATAGCCATGTTCTCTACCACTCTCCATCAGAACATGATGGTTAGATTTCCCTTCCATATCCATATTTTCACCTATGTGGAAACCCAGTGATTAGTTTATTTGGGTAATCGTTACATTTCATACTTTAGTTTTTAAAGCCAAGTTTTGGTATACCTTTTTATGATGTGGGTTTCTATTAAATAAACTTTCGAATAGTAAACCATTTATAACCCCGACGAATTTCGAGGGCGAAATTCATTTTAAGGGGGGTAGAATGTAATAGCCCGAGATTTTATGAAAAATATTCTTTTTTATTTCACTAATGCCTTGTGTTGTACACTACAGGAAAAGGAGCTTGCACAACACACATCCTTGACTTGCCTTGCATTACACGCAATAGCAACCTTCCTCGATAGCGTGTGTAGTACGTAATACTGAGTTTCACGAAACAACGATATGCTATTAAAATATTATTAAAACTAGCCGTTATGAATAGTAATAACCAATTTTTAAATTTTAGAAATTTTATCTCTCAAAATGGACTTCAATTTTGGATTCGGAGTATCGAATTTAGCCTAAGGTGAAATTTTGGTACTTTTCGGATAACTTTCATATTCGGATGAATAGTGAAAATTACTAAATTATAATTAAAAACATCTTTTTTAATCAAAATAATTAATAGTGATAAATTATTAATTTGAGTTGTTTTAATTTATATTTAGAATATATTTTTACAATTTAATACAATGTTGGTTATTGGATGTAATTTCACATTCAAACCAGACATAAACAAGTGTCAATCTTTTGATAGATATTGTTTCTTAAAAACACGCTATTTGTTTTAACAACGGGATTTAATTATAAAATTAATTAATGCAACTTCTATGTTATGAATTTGGTAAAATAGACTTCATTTTTTAATTCGGAATATGAAATATAGATTAGGATGAAATTTTGGCATTGTTCTGAAAAACATCAATTTTTGATGAATAGTGAAACCACTAAGTGGTAGGTTAAAAACTGAATTTTGCATAAAACTTAATTTTACCGCTTCTGTGAATGTAATTTCAAAAATCTGAGAGACACGGTTGATGTCAGTAAGTAAAATGTGGTTCAATGAGATGAAAATAATTTTTGGTGAATAGTAACTTTTTTTACCACGGTTAATAGTAAATAGGGTAACTAAGGGTAAATATGATATTACTATTACCCTAACACATGTCCTAATTCTATTGGATAAGTGTAATTAGACCAAAAACAACCTTATGAATATAATATGACCATTTAGGTCCACTTGGATTAGATTATGACATTTAATATTATTTTATTTAATAAATAGTTAAAATAGTTAAAATCAAAGTTTAATAACTAAAACATTTTTAATATGGGGTTATACATAAGATAAATTAGACTATAAATATTCATTAGAAATATAAAACGATTTCCTACCTAATTATATTTTATTTATAATTTTTAGACTTGAAATAAATTAATTTATTTATGACACAACGATGATGTAGTAATTACCCTTTTAAAAAAATATTAACATAATTGATGTTATAAATGCTCAAATGAATGTAATTTGAGACTTTTTATGAATTCCAATGCTTTTCTAGGTTACTATGTTATATTATTGTTGATTTAAGCAACTTGGTTCGAACATATAATTCTGTTATGACTTTGACAAAAATCATATATCAAATAGTGTCAAAATTGACACAAAATAGTTTTTCAATAAAGTATTATATTACTAATTGTTATTTTATTCCTAAAAATCTAAGGTTCGGCCAAATGACTTAGATAAAGATATATATATTAATAATAAACAATTTGGGGTTCGTTTGGCATGTTATAGTAAGTTTATTAACCATATAGTGAAGGAAAACAAAAAGACACGGTAAAAGTTAAATTATTTAACTTAGAGTTAAATCTAATTGATAAGGTTAAAATAATACCCTAAACTTGTCTAAATCTTATTGGTTGATAGGATTTAGACCCATCCCCACTTTACCTTCGAAATAAGACCCTTTGGAACCATTATAAACCGATTTTGACTTTAATATAAAATTATATTTTGAGGTATTCCTAAGGTGCCCCTCTCCTCCCTTATAAAAGGGCACCTCCTCCCCCTCCTCCTCACACCAATTTGAGCACTCAAGCTCGGCCAACCCCTGCCAAAATCTCTTCTCCACTTCCCTAGAAACATACTAGAGGTTCTGGTCTTCCTCAAAGACCAATTTTAGTGCCCTAAGAGGAGGTCTCAAAGAGGCACTTCAAAGAAGAGGTAATTACCGTTACCAATTCTTTCATCTTTATTTCTTCTTACACTTCTTCTTCTTAGGTTGTTTCATTATGAAGTAATAACATCAGTATAACTCATATAATGATATGTTATTATAAGTATGAAACAACCCTATTTCACCATCTATCCATCCTACGGAAAAAGAAATCACCGCGCGTGCGTACGTACGGAATACCGTCTCCACGCCGTGGTGTAATCTATTTTCCACCACCACCTTACATGGATGGGTATAATGGTGTAAATAATAACTATACATAGTTATTACAACATCATATTGATTCTGATATATTGTATAATACACTCCAATTCAATTCAATATTTATGTAAATGATATCATCGCTTGTGCGTACGTACGGACTACCGTCTCCACGACGCGATGAGATTCATTCTCCATGTTAACCATTTAAGAATGATTATAAAGTATATATAAGAAATAATAATGAAATATATGACATTATAAAGCTACTGTATTTATGTATATATATATATATGTATGTCATCTACTTACTTCCATTTCAAGACAATAAGGAAAGGAAAACAGCGTTCATGCGTACGTACGGACTACCGTCTCCATGAACGGTGTTTTTCATTTTATTTATCTATTGATTATATATATATATATATATATATATACTGAATATATATGATATATAAATAATATTTTATATTCTGGAAGTAATTAAATCATGATATAAGTAATAATGATGTCAAGAACAACAAGTCAAAACACCTACGATAAATGAAACGATTTTACCCAAAACGCTTCTTTAACATGGAATTTACAAAAGAATGGGTAATATAATGTCATAAGTGAACCATATATGATATCATAACAATGAATATGATTCTGTAATAAGTCAATGACATTATTTAAATCATTATACAGGAGGTTCGGACACATACGAATCAAATCGGACCTAAGGTAAGGGAAATATCACAATCTCACTTTTATCAGAGATTGTTTTTACTTTGGTAATTACTAGGGTGTATTTTATCATCCACATCCATGTTCCCTCAATATGTAATTTTATTTACATCCACCTACAATTGTTTAAATCCCATTTTACCCTTTGGTGAGTTTTTAGTAAAAGATATGAAAGGAATATTTTGTCATTTTTCATACGAGGTACTTTTTGACTTTTCCGACAAAAGTACGAGAAGAATGTTTTTTTTAACTTATACGGCAATAATGGATTTTTAAAACTTTATTTCCAAGAAGATTCCTTTACAAGTTTTCAAGTTTATTTTTAATAAACTTCTTTTATTTTAAAGTCATATGACATGCTAAGAAAGGAAAAATGTTTTTGAAGTAGAAAGGATATTTTCCTCAAGAATGAAGTTCAAGTATTTTATCAAAATTATTTTCCATCTAAGATAATAAAAGGGTTCTGTTTTTATCCCTATTATTACATGGATTTGATTATGTTGTGATGGAAACATTTTTATGAATTCCTTTATCTTATATGAATTGTTTTATGATGTCATGTTGTTTAAGAATCCCATTTTTATTACATGGGTTATGCGATGATGTATGATTTATGATTATGTGGCACACATAAGAAAGGATTCATTATAAGATGGGTGAGACCTATATCTCCCTCCAATGCATTGGGTAAAGATTTTATATCTCATGAGATAGACATGGCTGGAATGGTAGGTTATACCGGTTCAGTGAAACAAGACTGAAATGAGGGTTACTCGATTCAGAAAGGGACTTTGTCCACTAAGATAGTCTTGGAAATGAGTCTTGGCTAACAAGAAAGGATTCTCTATGATTATGTGTGAATGCCAAAAAGTTTCATGTTTTAAGTTATGATTATTGTGATTACATTTCACTACCATGATTTATCCCATGTTATGAAATTATGCTCTCTTTTGCAGGTTATGATTTCCAAAATGTTATGTTCTTATGAATACGATGTGATTGATATTTCTTTTGTTTACCCTTACTGAGCATTTGAGCTCACCATTTTATGTTTTCTTTTCCCCAGGATATAAATAAAGGTTTTAGGTAAAAAAAGGAAGATCTTTATGGGAGATGTTGAATATCTTTCACCACGATTAGAAGATTTTATTCCAAGTTTCCAAAGACACTAAACTATTACGATCCTTGTGTGTGTGTTTTTGTTATGTACTAAGTATTCCGCAAAAGTAATGTAATGTTCATGTACGTCAAGCTTCGGGTCTCTACAGTGTGTGTCTAAATAGATACAAATAATAATCTAATAAAGGCAGGTGGAATTCATGAGAGAAGTACCCTTTTTTACTTAGGAAAGAAGTGTTCTTTTGGAAAAATCATTTGTATTTTTCATAAAATCATGTTGAAAAATGTATATCCTATGAACAAATTATTGGTTAAATTAAAATATATTTTAGGCCTAAATTATTTCCATGTAATCTGAAAACATGTAAAAAGGGTATTTAAGAAACATTAAAAATGATCCTCTTTTTTTTGGTTTTAAGGAAAATACTAGAGTCTATAAAACTGAAATTGTTATGTTTGTTTATATAAAATGAGTAATAAACAAAGATATTTTTCATGAAAAAAGTGTTATTTTAGTAAAATAACTGTTTCTTAAAACATATTATGGAGTGCACTTGGAAATGGGTAAGAAACTAAGAAGATCCCTCTAATCGATCTTGCTTATCAGGAAAAATTGAGATGTGATCCCTTTAAAATCTGCTATTTCCATTCAAATAAGAATGAAATAACAAGGATAAATGATTTTGAGACATATAAATTGAATTTATAACATTTATATAAAAAAATATTAATTACATTGGGGTAAAGAGAGAGAATGTGTCATCTAAATGGAAAATTGAGATTTGAGGAGAATCTCTTACCTAATGTATGAATGCATTCTGCACTTGTACTTAATATCCCAAATAATGAAAATAAATTCATTAATATTTTACTTTAGTACATATTAAACATTTATTTTATTTTTAATAATTTTTTTATGTTCATTTATGGTTTTTTTATGAGTTATAATATTCTATTTCATCGTTCAGAAGTGCTTTTTCCTTCGTTTCCATGCTTGATTCACTTGTATACATGTATGAAAGATCATATAAATTGAGAATTGTTATCCTAAAATGAAATTATATGTTATTAATTAACTTAATGAATATTTAATGTTTTTATGTATAAATTTTTTAAAATATATGAATTAATAATCAGATAAAATGTTAGTGAAAACATTTTCGATTATTGTGGTGTTTTTTCAATCATCACACACTAGGATTGTTTTATTAATTAATATTATTTTTTTATACTCATTAAAAAACAAAAATTAAGATTTAATATACATACTATAATATTTTGAAATGTTAAAAATGGTTTTATGGCCATCCTTGAAAGAAGAATGGAAAAAAAAACTCATCATCCATGAAGGCGGCAAATCGACACCTCACGAACTATGTTTTCATTTTTAGAAAAAAGGGGATGAAAAAAGAATTATTGCGGGATATCCAATTATCATGATAAAATTAAATTATATTTAAAATACTAAAATTATCATGAATGTTCAATAAAATGAGAAAATTAAATTATAATAAGATAAAATAAATAAAAATAAAATTAAAAGAACAAAAGTGGATTTTACCTATTGAATTCCACATCATGAGAACCTCCTTAAAAAATATGAAAATGATATTTTTGGTAAGAACAGAAATCCTAGAACTTGTTGCAGAGTTTTGGGAGACGTATTTGGATGAAATTGGACAATATTCAAGGGTTTTAAGGTGTAAGTATAATAGGTGGTGATAGGTGGTATTTATTGTGGAGAGGGGTGTTTTTTTAATTATTTTATTCTTTAGTTTATTATTTTGGCACAAGAATATCTATAGTTTTCACCTTATCTCTAAATATATTAAAATAAAGAAGGATATTTAAATATTATGGGTTTACATCATCCATACATAGTCTATGAGTGCATAATTTATGTATTTGTTAACTACCATAAATTACCATATTTCCATATTCACCCGAAATTCCACTATTTTTGAAAAATCCAAATAATTCAGCCGAATATTTTTTTGATGCATAGAATTAAAAAATGAACTTCATTTTATGAAAATATTTATCTAATTTTGAGAAATTTAATTTTTAAATAAAATAATCAATTACTCGAAAAATATTGATTTTAAGATTATGACTGTTTTTATGACACTTTGAAAAATTAATTAAGGTCACATAATGTTATCTTATAATGATAAAAAAGTATATTAATTTATGAATTTATTTTATAAAAAAATATTTATTTTAAATCATTATATAAATTATATAATTTTAAATAAACATTTATGTTTCATGAAAATATCAACACTTAATTTATTATTCTGAAAACAATTATTTACATATCCCATGATATAAATATACAATATTTTCACTTATAGGGTACTGAAATTTTTTCCATACTATAATAGATGTGTTTACTATTCTTTTGGTAATATTAATATTCCTAATGGTCACAATACTATTCTAATGGTCCTATTTAATACTATTTCATGCTTTTAAACTTGGTGTTGTGTGATGCATAAACTATCGAAGATGTTAAGTTTTAAAAGAGTCATACAATAATATCTTGGGGTGTAACATTATCCCCTCAAAAAAAATTCATCCTTAAGATTTACAAAATCTCATCTCATAAAAATATTTCATTAGGTTTTCATCATAAATTTCTCTAGTTCCCACATTGGCACTTCAATTTTATGATATTTCAAATGTACCTTAATCAGATGAGTCTTTCGATTCATCAACATATATTCTTTAGTGTCCAGAATATTGATATTCTCTTCACAGTAAGATGAATTAGTTTCTAATTATATACATTCATAGGTGAGGACATGTGTTGGTTCTGGAATGTACTTTGTTAACTAAGAGATGTGAAACTAATTTTTTTACTTAAGAAGATAGAGGTGGCATCTCCAAATAATAAGACACAGTTCCAATTCTCTCTAATATTTAAAAAGGTCCAATGTACCTAGGGATTATTTTTACTTTCTTTCTAAATATTATGACAGCCCTACATGGATATACATCCAATAAAATATGATCCCCACTTGAAATTCCAAATCTTTCCTTCGATTATCGGCATATTTGTTTATCCTACTTTGAGCTACTTTGATATGTGTTGGAATGATCATTTGCTTTTTCATTATTTCCTCCAATAGGTCTGGTCCTACATGCTTCCATTCACAAACATCATGCCAGCATGTTGGTTTATGAAATATCTTTACATACAATGCTTCATATTATTCCATTATAATACTTGAGTGGAAACAATTGTTGTGGGAAAACTCTACCAATGGTAAATATTGATCCCAAATAACATGAAAAATCAAGTGATCATTATATCAGTATGTATTCTATTCTTTGAATGGTCCTTTCAGACTATTATTTAGTTTGAGGGTGATAAGTTTTACCATATTATTTTGGGTGTATAATATATTTTGAAGACGTTTCTAGAATTTTGATGTAAATCATGGATTATGATTAGGAACAATTGATAATGGTGCTCCCTAATGTCTTAAAATGTAATTAATATAGATTCCTACAAGGCACTCCAGTGGAAAGTCCTCCCTTAGAGTAAGGAAATGTGCATATTTGGTAATTCAGTCTACAATTAACTATATTCCATCATTATTTATTGGAATTTTTGGTAATATGATGAAAAATAAAAACTAATTTCATCTCATCCCCATGTAGGAATTGGTAAGAGGTTACATGAATTCTCTAGGATGTTGTCTTTCAGCCTTTACCTATTGAGAAACTAAACATCTAGAAAAATAACAAGCAATTTACCACATTATATTATCCCACCAGAAATTTTCCATCAAATCATTAGACATTATAGTGATACCAGATTTTATAGAGAAACATGAGAAATTGGAATCATCAAATAACTCCCTTTTTGCTTGGGGGTAGAGGTAACACATATCATCTTCCCAAATTTTATAATTCCATCCTCATACATGAAGCCTAAAAACAATCCATTATTCACATCTTTAATATTCCTTTGAAAATTCTCATCATTAGAAAAATAATTTTTTATCAATTCTAATAAAGATAGTTGGGAAACTAATTAAAAAAGTAATGTTTTTTCTCCTTCATTGATAATTCCCATATCCATCTCCTCTAAATTCATGTACAGATGATCCTTGTCAATCCTATTTTTTTATATATCCATAATACTTCATACTTAATGCATCTTCTACCTTATTCCCCTTCCCTAGGTGGTAGTGTATTATAAAATCACAATCCTTGACTAGTTTGAGCCATCACCTTTTCGTCCTATTGAGTTATTTCTTGGATAATATATATTTCATGCTATTGTTATATGTATATATACCAAATATTTTAAAATATAGACAGTGTGTCTATATTTTCAAAGAAAATATTGTAGTTGGTAACTCAAGATCATTAGTTGGATAGTTCTGTTCAAGGGTTTTTAATTGTCTTGATGCATAGGTAATAAATCTATCATTCCATACAGTGACCCAACCAATTCGTTTCATTGATGCATCACTATGAATCAAAAATCCACCATATCCCAATGTTAGAGTAAATATCATATAGTTAACCAATCTCCACATCAAATAATTAAAAAAAATAGCATTCTTTTTTCCATAAGAACTTAAACCCTTTACGAGTAAGCTTGGATAATGAGTTTGCTAAATAAGAAAAAATTTAAATGAAACACCGATAGTAACCTACTAAACCAATGAAGGTATGTACCCTAGTTCTATTTGTTGGAGTATGGAATTCCAAGAATACTTTTTTCATCATAGGATCAACAAAAATTTTGACCTTAGAGACTATATATAAATGAAAATAAACTGTTTGAATCCATAATTCACACTTTCTAAACCTTCCATATAACTCTTTTATTATAAGATTCACTATAAAAATCGGTATGTGACTCCCATGGTCCTCATAGGTTTTGGAATACATCCAGATATAACCAATAAATACCAAAATAAAATTGTCATGATTTCCTTGAACACTATATTCATTAGATTCATAAAAACAAATGGTGAATTAGTCAGTCCAAATGGAATTTCTATAAACTTGCAATGTCCCAAACTAGATCAAAAGGATGTCTTTTGAATATCTTCATTCTTCATGTGAAATTATTGATATGCAGACTAAAGATCAAAAATATTGATCTCTATGATTTTGATAAAATAATTCAGAAATATGAGGTAGCATATAATTTTTCTTTATTGTAATAAAATTGATCTCCCTATAGTAAATGCATAGCCTCATATATTCATCTGTCTTCTAAACAAAAAAGAACATGGGCTCCCCATGGGGAAGCACTAGGAAAAATAAATCCATTATCACCCAACTCCTTTAGTTTTTTCTTCAGCTCCATTAATACCATAGTTTCCATTCTTTAGGGTGACTTTAAAACTGGAATTCCCTCAGAGATTAAATGAATAGAAAAATAAACTTCACCCTCTAGATTATTTCCTTGTAAACCCTATGGAAATACATCAATTTATTCTTGTAAAATAGGTACATTATCAATTTGAATATTTATTTCCTCACCCATATATGATGTTTTATCTTCCTCTCAAATAATATTTTTAAGAGGGTTGCTAGAGTTGGATTCCAATGTCAATCTGATGATGAAATCTCCCCACTGAATATGAGAAATTCCATACCTTCGTCATGAATCATAATTTCATTGTCTTTGCAATAAATTTTTTCATTATACATGGAAATATTTTCCATACCAAGGATTAGTTCAAAATAAACAATGGGTATGATGTTAAAATAAACAAATAGATCTTGTTTATGTGAAATAATAGGATCTTATCGATAAATAATTGTTTCAATATGGTTTCCGCTATGAGTATTTACTAAAAAACCCCCTGTTAAGTAGAATTGAAAACATATAATATTTAATTAAAAATGGAATGATACAATGGAATTAATTGATACATAATCAAAAAAATATAGCTAAATTTTAGGATAATATTATTTTACTTTTCACCACATCATTAGGAAGTTCAACCTCAATTGATGTGATCTTATAATCCTTTCATTTCTCTCGTGGAATTTTATGAGACATGTTTCCTTGACTCTTAGGATAATAATATTCCTAATGTGTCGTCTATTTACTATTATATTATTGGAAATTAGTAAATTCTTTCTTTACCTTGTAATCAATTGCATGGTGGCCTTTTTATCAATAGTTATAACAAACCCACATACCTAATAGGAATGTTCCATGATGTTTCTTTACACATTTATTGAAAAATGGAATGTCAACTCTTCCATTCTTCCCCTTTTCCTTATTTCTTTTTCCAGAGTGTATAAAAACCCTTTTTTTGTTTCCTTTAAAGTCATAAAACCTAGAGAATTATATCTCTGTCTTGATAACTCGTGAGACTATATCTTCATATTACGATTATTTTTTAAATACTAGTTCCCTTCAGTGAAATGGTTTGAAAAAATCAAAAAATTGATCAATATTTCTCTTTGGATTATGTATGTAAACCATCGAATACCTTCCTAAACACGTAAAGTTGGATCCCTAATAATAAACATCTCATCATCGTTTTGAATCAGATTTAGGAATTTTCTCTCTATATTTTCTCATTGTTTATGAGAGAAATATTTTTCAAATAAAATTTCATTAAAATATGTCGATTTAATATTTTAAATTTATTCCTCTTGTTTTTTGTATTCAATTAATGACCACCCTTGATCATCATCACATGTTAGGTGGTGAAATTCCATGATAACATTTACCCTTTTATTACTTCCCATAGAGAAAAATATATTCTCTATAGAACTTATCAACTACTCAGCCAAAAATTGGATTGTAGTCCCATTAAACAATTCGGGGTGTTTTCTCATGAAGTGGTATAAAATTGTTCCTACACATTTTTTATTATGATTTAAAATATGAGTAAGGTTATTTGTCATAACCTAAGTGAGATATCCTAGTATAGTTGTAGGTTTCTCATCTATATTTGTATCTCCATCTCTAAAATCGTTATCTTTGAATAGGAGGGAATTCCCTATATGGAATACGAGAGTTGATATAGTTTTAATTCCTTCCACTAGGTTCCATTCCAAAAAATGGCATACACTAAATTAGATTATTAATCATAATACGTAATCTAGGGGGATATATTTACTTTTAAATCCTTCATAATTGTTTTTAAATAAAACGTGAATTTCCTTAAGAATATCAACTTGGAATATCAAATCAAGATTATAGTAAGGCCCATTGTTATGTACTAGGTAACACCAAGTTAGGCCCAACACACCTTGTTGGTGTTGTTACCCCTTTGTAGATCTGTACTAGAACCACGTCCACATGTAGTATCCCGCCATAGTTTTATTTCTAGGAATACCAACATAGTCTCTACCTTAACAAAAGTCTTCGTTGTTCTTATATTATTATCTTCAAATTCTATATTAAAGTTATGTTCCCTATTCTATGTTTTATAAATATAGTTTCCAAGGTTTCAACTAAACTTTCTCTAAGACCAACTTTAAATACATCAACCCCAGTGGCCCGAAGATGGTTACTTACATAATAAATTGTTATTATGAACAAGAATTTTCATCCCAAATGACCGAATGGTTTAGTATGTTTGGAAAAATATATATTAAAACAGTTCTTACATTACAACATATAAATTAAAACAACATAAAACTCAATGTGAATCACCCATAAACTCCAATATTATCCTAGAAAGTCATTCATAATATACATCTCCTCATCCTAGGAAAAAATAAAACATAATAATGGGGTGCGATTATACTCTTAATAAGGGTAAGTAGTACAGTATAATCTATCATAAATAAGCATAATCAATAAGGCATGGTTAATAACTAAAAATTCCTGCCATTAAAACATAATCATGAGCCCAATATCGAATTAATAAAAAATGATTAAATAATTCCCTAAATAATAACATGAGAGGAAAACATTTCCATGGATGTTATAATAGTCATATAATCACATGGAATATAAAATAATACCCTCATAATGAGGAAATGAATAATTTGAGACATTATAAACTTACATCCAAGGACTTGACCAAGACACCATACAAAAATTGGTAAAATCTCAGTCTAGATTGTCTCATGAGACCTACTGATGAATTCAGGGGCTATAGTGGGCCCTTCCTATCACATACAAAGTCCAATAAATGTTTTACATTAATGGGTAGAAACACACATAACATATACATATGAACTGTTAATAACATTCCACAATTAGTAAACATAATCACTATCCATTGTTAGTGTTTTGATGAATGGTATCACGATAGCACATCTATTGTAAACCTAATAATAAACCATTGAATAAATTATGGAAGATGATATCATATAAGTTAAATCCTAATTAATAATAAGATTAAATTTAGGGTGTTGAAATAGATTAAAAATACTCAAATAAAATAATAATGTAACTCCAGAGAGAAATAACCTTTTGTTTTTCAAAATGAAGAGTTCTTTTGGAAAAATTATTTGTATTTGTCATAAAATCATATTGTAACATATATATCCAAAAAAAATATAATGAGGTACAATAAAAATATATTCCAAGAATAAATTATTTACAACTACTATGAAAATAAATAAAAAGATAATTTAAGAAACCTTATAAATGAACCGATTTAGTGATGTTTAAGGGAAAATACCAAAGAACCTTTAAAATTGAAAAATTCAGAATTTTTTTGAATAAAACTAGAAAATAATAGAGTTATTTTTTCATGATAATAGGTGATTTTATAATAACATGGTTTCTTGAAATAGATTATGGTTTGAACTTGAAAATTTGAATTAAACAGGGATGTTCCCATTAAACAGGCATTCTTATCAGGAAGAATTGAGAAGTAAACCTCATAAAATTATGTATTTCCCATAAAATAAGGATGAAATGATATGTATAAATTATTTTGAAACATAAAAACATAATTTATATAAAATAAAAAAAATAATTTCATAAGGGAAAAGTGAGAGAACGCATCACCTGAATGAAAAATGGTGGTTTTTGGAGAATCCCATACCATATGTCTGAAAGTTTTCTACACTTGTACTTAAGGTCCTAGATAATGAAATTATATTTATTAATTATTTAATTCAGAACCTATTAAATGTTTATTATATTTTTTATAATTTTATTGAGTTTATTTATGGTCTTTCTAGTGAGTTATAAGATTCAATTTTGTCATTCATATGTGTTTGTTTCCATGGTTTTCATGCTTGGTTCACATGTATACTTGTATGAAAGATCATGTGATATGAGAATAGTCATTGAGAATTGAAATTATATGTTATTAATTAATATAAATAATATTTAATGGTCTTATATTTCATTGTTTTCAGATATGAGGATGAATCCATAGATAAAATGTTAATCATAACAATTTAGATTATTTTGGAATTTTTCGATCATCACACACTAGCTTTGTTTTATTAATTAATATTATGAATATATACAAGATTCATAACTCTAAGTAAGTTATAATACACATAATATAATCTTTTTTTAACTATAAAAATGGTTTTATGACCTTCTATGAAGGTGGAATTAAAAAAATGAAAAATCATCCACCACAAAGGCGATAAATCGATACCTCATGAACTATGTTTTCATTTTAAGAATAAAAAGGGGAAGAAAAAAGAATTGTTGGTAGATATCACATTATCATAATAAAATTAAATTATATATATGATACTTGATTTATTATTCATGTTTGGAAAAAGCAGTTAAGTAAAGGATAAGAAAAAATAATGATATAGAAATAAAATTTGAAGAATGAAAGGGGATTTTACCTCTTGAATTACTCTCCTTGAGAACATCCTTAAAAAACATTAAAATTTTATTTTGGTAGAGACCAAAATCACAAAAACATGGGGGAGAGGTTTGGGAAAAGGATTCAGTAAAAATTGCACAAGCTTCAAGGCTTTGGAGGTGTGAGAAGCTGAGTTGGTGAGGGGTGGTGTTTATAGTGTAGAAGCGGGGCGTTTTTCTTATTTTATTCATTATTTTATTTTTTTGGATCTAGATTATCAATTATTTTTAATTTATCACTAAATAAATTAATATAATGCATCAGAGTTTAAAATGAAGGGATTGCGTCATCCATACATCATCTATGACTCAATTATTCATGTATTTGTAAAATACCGTAAACAATCATTTTTACTATTCACCAAAAAATAAAATATTTTAGAATAATAAACAAATAACCCTAAAAATTTGGTGAATATTTCAAAAATTAACTCCATTTTATAAAAATATAGTTTTTTGAAATATAATTTTAAAATAAAATATCCATTTACTCAAAAACGACTTATTTTAATGTTATTTCTTCTATTATGAAACTCCTAAGAATTAAATATGGTCTCATAAAACTATCTTATAATCATAAGACAACAAAATATTATTTTAAGAATAAATTTTATGATTTTTTTTAAATCATTATATTAATTATAAATTTGAAAATAGACATTTATTTACTCAAAAAATACCAACACTTAATTTATTATTTTTAAAACATTTTTATACTTATTCAATGATATAAATAAGTCATATTTTCTTTTATAAGCTACCAAAATTTTAGATATAAATTCATAGTGGATGTTAATTTTCTATTGGTCATATTGATATTCTTAATTGTTACATTACAATTCCAGTGGTCATCATTAATAGTATTTTATGGTATTAAATATGTTCTTTAATAAAGAATAAATTATAGAAGATGATTAATTATAAAAGATATATTACATAAAATATTATGTTGTTACATACTACCTATCAAAAAATTCAGGACGTTGATACCTCCCTTATGTTTAAAAAAATTTCTAAAAGTTTTCTTTCAGAGGGTGGTTGAATATCATCTGAGAATAACTCTCGGCACTAAACATGTATGTCATCCTCTCACTCCCATGTATCTTATTGTGTATGTTAATGATCCCATAGCATTGAAACTAGAAGAACTCACCTATCTATAAGATATTTTATTGCTCTATCAATGATACAAATTAGATACTATTTGAATGAATAATTATCCTCCAACTAAATTTCATCGGGATCAAAAAAATAGAAGGGTTGGAATGATATTGGTGTAGTTGAAATACGTGGAAGACATAGTGAATTCCCCTATATCTATGATGAATCACTAAAAAATAATCAATTTGTCTAACTGTCTCCAGGATCCCATAAGGTCTGAAGAGTTTTGGTGATAACTTTTCCAGCCTTCGAATCCTTATATGACCCAATCTAGGTGAAAGTCACCAGAAGTCAATATGTCCCACCTCATACTCTGAAGGTCAGTAGTGACGACCTTTTTCAACATTATAATGATCACATGTATAGATTCACTTACCTAAGGTGATATAGAATATCCCATCTTGAAATCCATAGTGATGTCAACCAATTTTCACTCAGGAATGGAATGTATCTATAAATGTCCCACTATTTACTGGTGTACTGGCTTGACCTACAAACAGGTGGAACACTGAGTAATCAACTTGCAATCCCGTTTTTCATACCAGGTCATCAATACTAGAGGCATAAATCATGTCATGCCTTAATGATATTGGTATATACATCCCTAGAATGGGAATGCTATTCTCACATCAATAACACTCATATAATCATAAGAACCAATAATTTCCCATGAATGCACTTGATCTCCTCCTTGCCAACGACCCAACCAAGCAGGGGGTCCTCTACTAAGATGTACTCCCCTGGGACTAATCCCTATTGATGATATAGATTCCTAATATTAACTCTATCTGGAATTTAAAAGATCACTACCAAATAAATAATAATAGTCTACCCATGATGGTTCTGAATCTCAAGATGAAACCCAGAAAAGAGTGTCGACAACTGCCAATATCTACTAGCCTCTTGAACAACATATTGATGAGTATTCTAGCTTAGAGCCTCAACAATATCATTTTAATTTTTAGGTTTATAATAAATCTCAATGCCAAAATTCAATAGATACTAAACCCACCTTCATTTCATAAGATTCAATTCAATCTTAGTGAAAATATATTTGAGTCCATTATGATCTACGTATAGAATAAATCACACTCACATCAAATAACACCTATTATAACCCAAGGAATGAACAAAAACATCTATACCGAGATCAAATTTCATGTAATTCTGTTCATTATGTATTAAATAGTTAGACACATACGAAATGACTCGATCTCCATGAATTAGAACCACTCCCAGTCCGATGCCTGATGTGTCATAATATACTGTATAGCTTATTCCGAGCTCTAGAAAAATCATGATCCCTACAAAATTAATTATTCCTTTAAACTCTTGAATGGGTTTCTCACATGATATAGACCATGTAAATTTCATAGCCTTCTTGGTGAATCTCATAATAAGTGCTCCAAGGTATGAAAAATTCTTCATAAAAAATATATTATATCCACATATCCTTAATAAACTCCGTATGTCAAACACATTCTTGGGAAGCTTTTAAAGAAACCATAGTTCTTACATTATCAAGGTTAGTAGATGCTACTTCCATTGATTTAATTTTACCATTCAAGTGTACATTATCAATCCATAACTACCATTTTTATATCTAGGTATACAACATATTCCCTCTTGGTTTATTCAATAGGATTCCAATATGTTCGGATTGATCATGTTGAGTTTGAGAATACACCAAGATATTGTCCACAGAAATCAAAACAAAGGAATCCAACAATGGGTGGAAAACCAGATTTATTAGATCCAGAAAAACTATTGGTGTAGTCATGAGACCTAACAAAACAACCAAATACTAGTATAAGATATATATACCACACAATGTTATACATGGAATATCTAAAGTCTTGAATCTTACATGATAGTATCTTGACCTCAAATCAATATTTGAGAAGTCCCTAACTCCCAAGGGTAGGTTGAAGAGGTCATCTATATGAGGTAGTGAATATTAATTCTTAACCATAATCAAATTAAACTAGTGGTAATCTTGGAAAATCTTGATGGTCCCATCTATCTTCTTGGAAAAAGTAATGGGTGAACCTAATAGTTATGTCTGGGGTAATATAATCCTTTTTCCCGCTAGGCCATCCAATTTTATTTTGAGCTCATTAAGTAGAGTAACATCCATCCAGTAAGGTGGTATAGGTAAAGGCGTCACCCCTTGAAATATCTCAATAATGACCTCTACCTCTCACTTAGGAAGTATCCTAGAAAATTAATTGGGTAAGATGTATCTAAAATGGTCCACTTAAGCATGGAAATCTATCTAATGGGCTCCCTGATTACTTAATTAAATACACACTATCATGGATATCACTCTTCCTAACCCATGATTCTCGGGTCCATCTCGATTCAATGGACATACAATCCAACTTTATAAATATAATTACCACACTTGGGTGATGTGAAATACACCCTTCAGTGATATAAATAACCTAGATTGTTAAAAGATACAAACCAATACATCCCAAGAATGATTTCAAAGCCTTATATATTGAGGAAATAGATGTTCCATTTGAATGGATTTCTTCTTATATTAAGGGGGCATACAATACATCAACATACACTATTCGATATAACTACCAATAGAGTTGAGAGAGTAATCACTTCATCGAAATACTTGATCATAAGGATACTAATTTCTATAATTGCAACATATATGAAATCATGAAAATTTTATTTATAGAATAATGAAAACATGATGTTAGAGGCTACAAAAATTATCCCTCAAACCATAGATGGACATACATAATGGTCCTCAATTTTGGACAGTACTACATACATATAACCCGATCCATTACCTAGAGATATATCCTAAATTCTCTGGGCATGTTTTCCCTACTAGTGATGCATGTCTAGTGTTTTTATTCCACGTACATGGCCACCTATCTAGACATAATAGCAAGCAACACTCCTCTCTTATTGACACAAAGTTTTTGGGTACTGGGATGGCGCAACGGAAGCATGTGGGCCAGGCGATTAAAATTTTCTGCATCACAATAGTGACATAACCCTACCAACTATGGTCATATTGTTCTGGTTTGGTCTGAGGATCTCGCAAGGTTTAAGAAGAGCACAAAAATAAACGGAACATGTACCTAGTTCGGATTTGATGTGTGCAAGTCCACCATAGGACACCGGTGATTGTTGCTCAAAGACTTCGACATAGAAGCCCTCTAGATCATCCACACATGCATCTCAAATCTGCTCGCGCATTGTTCATTGAGATTCGGGTGGTAGCGTAGATCTTCAATGCTCACTTCAGCATAGTCACAATCACCGCAAGGCAAGAAATATCAATCTGAGATGAATGAACTTAAAGATCATACTTCTCTGGAGATACTCTCTCTCTAGATTCCAGGAGTAGAGAGAATCTCTCAAATCCATCAAATGAACTGTTATCAAGGGGAGATCCTCTCTCTCTCACTTATATAGAGAATGTTTCAAACACACAGTATGGGATCTCGACCCCCTGTAATAAACATCTGCTATATAAGTGTTATAAATAATTTTTTATGTGAAATAAAACGATTCTAGAAATGATAATTATAATTTATCACTTACTCTAAATATATATATAGGAATATATTAGATGATAAATTTGAGTCTTTAACTAAACTCACACATCTTGCTAATATTAAATGATCCTAGGAAATTAAAATTCATTCAAATAATTTTAATACTTGTATTTACTATATAACATGTAAGTACATGTTATAAATAAATTCAACGAATTATTCTAAAATTGAATAATTAATGAATTTATTTATTCATTGGTGATCCATAGAACTTGGATAATGGTCAGACCCTTTATCGGGGCCCACCATGTTCTATATTCCTATTCCGTGAATAGGGCAGATTCTCAAGGCACTATTGTGTGTGGCCCTCTAGGCCCTTAACTCAATAGTAGTGAATAATATCAAACAACCTAGAGTCGGGTCTAACAAACCATCAAGGCCCCTATAAAGATAAGAAAAATTCAAAGAAATGATTTCCTTCCTATGAAAATGGTCCGTGTAATATAATATCTTCATCATCGATATCTCAATAAAGTAGAATGCACACTAGGGTCATTATTCATTTTTGTGATTTATTTTATTTTTTGATTTGTCTTGACAGTCTTACCATCCCACTACCATGGACATGGATTTAATGAAGGTGTAACCATAAAAATCAACCATGACTGAGATATCTCTTCCTTAACTCAGAAGCGACAAATACTTTCTCGATCATTCAATCAATGTCATTCCATTAATGACGCACCTGATACAAACTACCTCGCCATGAACATTTCTCCATGGTTCTCACCTTGCATCAACTGTACGTAATTAAATGAAATCCATTGACAATGAACTCAAGTATAAAGTAATTTACACATGTCTATAGATAGGAACGACCAATGACACCTAAAACATGTGGTGTTCCTATTATGCGGGTCTGTCCTTCTGATCTCAACTAGTAAAGATCATTAAGTGTGAACTTTATGAGAAGAATTCTCAATGCTTATGAGCCCCCAGCACCCAATGGTTACACGTCATCTGTGTCCATTGAAAATGATGTTATTGGACCATAGGAAGTTACTTTATGATTGCTTTCATGGCATCTCAGGGTTCTCATAATAGCTTGTGATCTACTATTACCCTTTGATGCAACAAGTAATCTAAGGAAATTTCCATAAACAATGTTGATGAAGAAGTATCTACATGATTATGGAACGATAAACACATGTATTATAACAATCTAAACACATGTAGTGGTAATCAATGTACAAAACAAGTTGGTTCTAGGGCACCACTTTAAACTCTCCCACTTGTAATTGAGCGAACTGCTAATAGGTTTCAATCCACTAGCTATCACATATGAATCATGCTTCTGCTGAGAAATGGCTTTACTCAAGGGGTCTCCCACGTTGTCCTATGTGGCTACTCTACTAACATTCACTTCACCTCTTTGAGTAAAATCCTTCAAGAGATAAAACTTCCAAAGAATATGATTTGTCCTCTGGTGAGACCTAGGATCCTTGGAAAGTTCCTCTGCAGTAGTACTCTCACAATATACCTGAACAAGGTATGCACTGCTAGGTACAACACCAATGTCTGAGATAAAGTTTCATATAAAAAATTCATCCATTTCTACATTGGAAGCATCAATATATTCGGACTCTATAGTAGAATCAACAACCACATCATGTTTCAAGATTCTCCAGATCACTGCACCACCATTCAGGAAAAAGATGTTGCATGACTGCGATTTCATATCATTATGATCTATCTGGATTCTAGAATCATTTTATCCCCTCACAACTAGTTCCTTATTTCATCCATACACCAGGAACATATCCTTAGTACGCCTCAAGTATATTAGGATAGTTTTACTATTTTACACTGCAGCTCTCCTGGATTGGCTTGATATCTACCCACCATTCTTAAAATAGGGGCAACATCAAACCTATTACATAGCATGGCATACATGATATAACCCACAACTGAAGTATAATGGACTCTTATCATTATTTCATTCTCATCCTCTATTTTTGGACACATTTTCTTGGAGAGATTTACACCATGTGACAAAGGTAACAATCCACTCTTGGATTGTTCCATACTATAACTTTTTGTGTACCTTGTAAATATATGAACTTTGACTTAGCCGAAGCAGCCTTTGATATCTATATTAATAGATCGTGATCCCTAGAATGCAATATTATTACCCTAAGTCTTTCATGGATTAGAATTCATTTAACCAAGTCTTAACTAACTGCAAGAATTTCACCTCATTTCCCATAATTAATATGTCATCAATATATAATACTATGAAAAAGATGGAATTATTTTTAACCTTTTTATAGACACAAGGCTCACTTTAATTTTTTGACGAAACCAAAATCTCTTATGGACACATTAAATTGAACATTCAATGATCTTTCTACCTGCTTCAATCCATAAGTGGATCTTTGCATCTTTCAAACATAGTTGGCATTGTTTGACATGAAAAACCCTTTAGTTTGAGTTACATATATGTCTTCAACCAACTTCCCATTTAGAAAAAAGTTTTGACATCCATTTTCCAAATTTCATAATCATGGAAGGCTGCTATTGCAAGAAATATTCTGATAGATTTATGAATTGCTACTATTGAGAAGGTTTCATCATATTCAATGCCTTGAAGTTTCCTAAAACACTTTTCAACCAGTCTTACTTTAAAGTTATTAACCTGACCATCCATGTCCAACTTCTTCTTGAATACCCATTTTCATCAAATGGGCTTTACAAAAGCTGTAGGGTCTACCAAAATCCAAACCTGATTTTGGTACATGGAAGAATTCGTGGATTCTTACCATTTAGCAGCTTCTTTTCCTTCAACTGTTTTCTTATAGGTTAGAGGTTCATCATCCTCAAGGAATAATGTGTCACCTAACTTGGTGACAAGAAAACCATAACTCTCTGGTTCTGTAACCCCTCATGTAGACCTACGAAGTATCTATGTCTCAGGAACAACTTCTTCTTCCATTTGTTCTTATGGAGATTATTCCTCTACCAACTCTTGTTCATCTGGAGCATTAACTTCATCAATGTCAATATTTCTCCTAGTATTTTTAATAGTAATGTGTTCCCTTTCTAGAATTGCGGGGTATCTTTCCACAATGAATTTTCGATCTAAAGGGTTACATAGGTAGTATCCTCTAGTTTTATTAGGATAACCTACTAAGATGCACTTAGTGATTCTGGATGCTAATTTTTCACTTGGTAAAGTCTTAAAAAATTCCTCGCACCCCCATACATGCATGTGTGTCAGGTTTGGGTTCCTTCCATACCATAACTGATATGGAATCCCATCTACAGCTTTAGATGGTACTCGGTTAAGGGTATATGATGGTGTCTGCAAGGTGTATCCCCAAAAGGATAATGGAAGGGTTGCATGACACATCATTGATCTGACAATGTCAAGAAATGTCCTATTCCACCTTTGAATAAAACCATTCTATTGTGGTGTATAAGGAGGTGTGAGTTGGGATACTATCCCACACTCCTTCATGTGATCAATGAAATCTCGGTTAAGATATTACCCACCTCGACCTAAGTGGTGTTATTTTATCTTCTTCCCAAGTTGATTTTCTACATAATTTTGGTAATTCTTAAATATCCTAATGGAATCTAACTTATACCACATTATGTAGATATTTCCATACCTACTATTGTCATCGGTAAAAGTAATGATTTATTGTAAACTACCCCTTTCAGCTATTGGAAATGGAACACACACATCAGTATGTATTAATTCCAACACTACATTGGCTCTTTATCCCTTTCCAGATAATGGTGCTTTGGTCATCATTCCTTGTAAACAAGATTGAAAAAAATCTAAGGGTTCTAACTGTACCAAGTCTAGATACCCTTCTTGATGTAATATTCATAATCACTTCTCATTTACATGACTAAGCCTGTAGTGCCATAGGTGGGTGATATTTGAGTCATGTTGGTTGTTTTTTTCATTGATTTCCATTACCGAGTTCTCTAGTTCCAACATATACAATCCATTATTAAGATGTGACATACCATAACATATGTTATCCCTATAAAAGAGACAACATTTATTTCCAAACATGAAATAAAAAACCCATAGTGTTGAGAATTGACATAGAGATAATGTTTCATGTAACAGAAGAAATATAATAGTAATTTCTTAAAACTAAAACAAACCCATTTGTCATGGTTACGTGATAGTCTCCCACTGCCAAGGTTTCCATACTTGCACCATTTTCAGCTCCGAGATCCACTTAAACTTTTTCAATCTTATTGAACCTACTTTTTTCCTGTATATGAATACAAATTTTTAAACCACATGCCTTATCCAATACCCAAATTGTAAATAAATATAGATTGAATTCAATAACAAAAATAACTGATGTAGAAGCATCAGCTTGTTTTTTCTTCCCAGCTCTACAATTCTTCTTCCAGTGGACTTTCTTAGCACATCCAAAGTAGATAACATCCCATTCATTACAATGTCTTTGAATATTTGGATTCTTTGCAGGATGATGCATTGGTGTCTTTGGCCTTGAATTGGCCTTAGACCCCTTGGCCTTAGACTTGTTTTTCTTGTTCACTATAAGGATAGATGAATTGGTAATTTTCATATCCTTATAAGCTTGGTGAACTAAATCCAAAAGTTATGGGAGAGACTTTTTCATATCATTCATATTATAATTGACAATAAAAGTCAAAAATATTGATGGTAAAGAGGCATGAATGAGATCCACTGCTAGTTATTGGTTTAGTTTGAACCTAATGGCTTCAAGCCTCTCAATATAACCAATCATCTAGAGCACGTGAGGACCGGCTTGATGCCCTTCTGCAAGACTTCACTTATAAAGTGAACTTTTGATCTCATACCTTTCTTGCCTGGAACTCTAGTCATATAGTTCTTGGAAATGTGAATGAATCTTGTTGGCATACTCATCCTCATGCATTTTTTGCAATTGGTTGGACAAGGATGACAACCTGATGCATTTTACATCAAGCGCATCCTCTACATGCTTTCTCCATTTATCTTTTTTTCCTTACTTGCACCATGATGAGGCTCAGCAGGAATTGGGGATTCTAGCACATATAACTTCCATTATTGGCGTAGTACTATGCACAATCGCTTGTACCACTCCAGGAAGTTATTGCCAGTCATGATATTTTCTTTATCCAAAATTAATCATAGTGATAAATTACTTGTGGTATTGGTGATTGACATTTTGAAACGACATCAGAAAAACATTTAAAAGATAGTACTCTGTCTTGATTACCTTTTGAAATTTAGGATTAATAAATTATTATATAATTTTAATGTCTCCCACTAATTTAGAGATATTTAATATCCTTCACTATTAGATTCGGAACACTCTATCGCTTGAGTGTTCAAGTGGCCAGGATCTTCGAAACTTACCTCATAGTCTCCAATCTTGGGCTACACCACTACCTGGAGAGTTTCAAGGTAGGCACTAGGCTGGCCAACCACTAGTTCTTGTGGTTTTTTATGTTGTTGAGTAATGTCCCAACTTTTGGAATCTGAACTTTATTCCCTTAAAATTCTTCCTCTATAGTAAAAGCAAGTTAACTAGGGCTAATCCTTGTCAACAAACATTAGTTACATAAACCCACTTCTCCCATGAAAACACCTCGGCAATAAGAAACACTCTCAACTATAGATGATGAGCACCCCAAACATCTGGTTTTGTTTAGATGTGAGTAATGGAAGGCATTTATTCTACTTAATATATCTATGAGGGATTTTTAATATTTATTTATGAATATAATCATTTTCTATTTATTATGTTCAAACTGGGTTGTCGCACCCATAACTGAACATGCAATAGAATATTATTCATCACATATTTATCCATTTTATCTATTTTACTATTCTATGTGATCACACAATTATCATGCGAATGCATAAAATAATAAACTATGCATAAGGTAAATCATGCAATCTGACTGGTCTTGAGAATTCTATAACGATTGATCCATAACTGATCAATTATTACCTAGGGGCATCTATACCAGATTCGAAATGTGACTCGGGTTGCTACTAGCCCCAGTGCAAAGCACTCAACTCCGGTTGAGACTACCACCTCGACATGGCGGGGTCTGCATCTCAGATCATCACCGTATAATTTCTAATATAATCACATGTAGTTGAGGGGGTCTGGGGTACAAAATACAACTAGTGCAATGGATGCGAAAGCCCTTATACATATTTGAATTAAAAGACAATACGCATACCATTATTTATCTTATAAAATATTACAATCATCACACACATTAAATAAATAATTAAATAAATAAAGGAACACATTCATGGGTAAGTCCCTAGATCAAGCCCAGTCAGTGTAAAATATGCACAATAAAATTAAATTGGAATAAATATAAATAGTGTGAGGGTGTTCTAAAAAATTAAATGGATTTTATTAAATTCATATAATTTATTTATCGGTTCGATTTGATTAATTTAATTTTAATTTTAAATATTAAATTAAACCTTTAATTTAACATTAATCTTAAAATAAATTAATATCTCGGCTTAAAATAAATTTAAACCCCAAAATGAATTCTAATTAATTTAATTTAAAAAACTAAATTAATTAAAATTTATTTAAAACGGGGAAACCTCTAGTCGGGAAGGATTCTGGTAGGACTACGAACCACTACAGGGTGTTGTCTTGGTGTATGGACAAATAATAAAATTACCATGGCGTGACTGCCGCTGGACTGTGGCTTGACCACGGCGTGACCCTAGCGTGACTGTGGCGTGATCACGACGTGACCACGACAAGATTGCGGTGTGACCGTTCGATCTAGGGACTCCCTCGGTGGCAGCAGCTTCTGGTGAGGTTTGAAGGGAACAGGGAGGAGGCAGGAGAGCATTCTAGCCAGCCGCATGGCTGTCATCCCACTACTCCGGCAAACCGGCGAGGCGGCAGCCCGGTCCAGCACAGCCTCGACCAACAGCGGCCTAGTCTAGCACAGCAAGGACCTAGGTGGCACGACTAGGTCGGTTCGGTGAGAGGGAGGTTGGGGTTCAGGGGCGTTACTGTGTGGCGGTCCGTTGGGGATCGACCCAAGGCGGCGTGACCAGAAGTTCCGGTGGGGCTCGAGGCGAGGCGGCACGACCAGGCGGTCTGGTGGGGCTAGGGGTGGTGTGGCACGACCAGGCGGTCCGGTGGGGCTTGGGGCGGCATGGTGCGACCAGGCAGTCCAGCGGGGCTCAGGGCGGTGGTCTTGCGGGCAAGGCAGAGGCAGACCGGGTCGGTGGCATCCTGCCGACGGTGAGGCGGCCTGCAAGCTGTTTGGCGGCCTGGAATGCGGTGTGGATAGGGTTTCTCCCAAAAGGGGGAGTCATGCCCTGCGTGAAAGAAAATACCCCTTTGGGTCTTCTATTTTTTCCTTTTTCCTTAGAAAAAATGCCACCACTTTTCCCCCATTTTTTAAATAAAAGGAAGAAGACCCCATTTTGGGGTCTTGGTCTCCCCACCTTTTTTAAATAAAAAGAAGAAGACCCCAAAATTAGGTCTTGGTTTCTTTTAAAAAATCATTGTGAATTTGTTATTCTACACCCCTTTACATTGTGGAAAATATTTAATAATAAAATATTATATCATATTTTATAATAATAAACTATTATATTTTAGTTTATCTTAATAATGATTGATATTAATATCAAATGAACTAAGAAACTACTATGTTGATCTGATTAATGTTTTTTAAATGATCAGATCATGATCATTTGAAAACAAAATGAGGTGAAATCGGATCCGAATGAACCATTTTAACACCCCAAACTTAAATTTAAGGAATCTTAATTTTGTTGACTTCAAAAAACCTTGTGATCCCGTTGATACCACTATTGGGTACCGGGATGGTGCAAGGGAAGCCAGTGGGCCAGGAAATTAAAATTTTGTGCCTCACCAGAGTGACATAACCCAGTCAACTCTAGTGATCTTTTCCCGGTTTGGTCTGAGGATCTCCCAAGGTTTAATCAGAGAACAAAAAAAAACAGAACATGTTCCTAGTTTGGATTTTACATTTGAAAGTCCACCACAAGAAGCCAGTGATCATTTCATAACGACTCTGATGTTGAAGCCCTCTAGATCATGCACACATGCATCTCGAATTTGCTCGCATGCCATTCATCAAGATACAGGTGCTAGTGCGGATCATCAACACTCACTTCAGTGAAACGATGATCACCGCAAGGCAAGAAGATTTAATCCATGATGGATGATCTTGAAGATCCTCATTCACTTGAGAGACTCTCTCTCTATATTCTCAGAGGAGATATATGCTCTCAAATCCGACATATGAATAGTTACAAAGGGGAGAGCCTCTCTCTCACTTATATATAGAATGATTAAAACATGCGGTATGGGTTCCTAGCTCCCCATGTAATAAACATCTACTATATAAGAGTTATATGTAATTATTTATGAAAAATAAAATTATTCCATAAATAATATTTATAATTTATCACTTACTCATAATATGTATATAAAAATATACTACATGATATATTTGAGTCTTTAACTCGAATAACACCTCATGCTAATATTAAACAAACCTAGGATATTAAAATCCATTTGAAAAATATTAATACTTGTATTTACTATATAAATTGTAAATATGTGTTATAAATAAATTCATCAAGTTATTCTAAACGTGAATAATTAATGAATTTATTTATTCTTTGGTGATTCATATAACTTGGATAGTGCTCGGACCCTTTGGCGGGGACCACCAAGTTCTATATTCTGATTCCCATAATAGGGAATATTCTCAAGGTGCTATTGGGTTTGACCCTCTAGGCCCTTACCTCAATATCAGTGAATATTATCCACTAAATTAGAGCGGGATATATCAACCCATCAAGGCCTCTATAGAGATAAGGCAAAGTCAAAGTAATGACTTACTTCCTACGAACAAGTTCAGTGTAATATAATATCTTCATCATCGATATCTTAATAATGTTGACTACACACTAGTGTCATAATTCTTTATCTTGCTTTAGTTTATTTATTGATTTGTCCGAACGGTCTTACCTTCCCACTACCATGGACATGGATTTAATGAAGGTGAAACCATCCTAATCAACCATGCCCAAGATATCTCTTCCTTAACTTGGAAGCGACCAATCCTTTCTCAATCATTCAATCAATGCCATGCCATTAATGACAAACCCGATATAAAACACCTCGCCATGACTTTTTCTCCACGGTTTTCTCCTTGCATCAAATGTACATAATTAAATGACAACCATTTACAATGATCTCAAATCTAAATAACATTACACATGTCCGTAGATAGGAATGACCAATGACACCTAAAACATGTGGTCTTCCTATTATGTAGGTCTGGCCTCATAATCTCAAATACTAGATATCATTAAGTGAGAAATTTATGAGAAGATGTCTCAATTCTTATGAGACCCTAGTACCTGATAATCTCACATCATATGTGACCTTTCAGAATGATGTATCTAGACTATAATACATTACCTTAAGATTTATGTCGTGTAATCTCAGGGTTCTATTTATAGCCTGGGATCTACTATTACCCTTTGAGGCGATAAGTAATCTAAGGACATTTCCATAAACAAAGTGGATGTCTAATTATCTAAAATATCATGGCAAGATAAAAAGATGTATTATAAAAAACTGAATACATGTAGCGGTAATCAAAGTTCAAAAAAAGTTGGGTCTAGGGCACCCACGTTCAACAAAATCTACTTATACTAAATATGAAGGTGGATCTATTGCAGACCATATCCCACAACGAATAGATGGAAAGTTCTTACACAAAAATGAATATTCACCATCCTTCTACAAGATCAGTACTCAATGGGTTCTCTATTAGATTAAGGCTTTAGGTGATAGGGTTTCACACACTCATGGAATAATACATGGCTACTTTTATGGATACTCTGACCACCACAGTCTATGTGTGAACAATATAGGTGATGATTCATGATGATAGTCACAATACTACAAAGTCTAGGTATTGAACCACCCTATCTCACACCCTCATCCTATTTCAAATTATGCTCAGGGATGATGGATTGATTCACTATCCCTAATACTGTAATCAATGGAAATATGTTCACCTATGATATGATTTCATACCTGATTCCATCCTCAAACAACCTATCTACGGATAACTCTTCACCCAGAGAAATCATGGTAATGAAATTAATCATATTTAAGTAAGATGAATATTCCATAAGAGAGATAGTTCCCAAATAAAATTTTATAAACTCCCTTGCTTGGTCAGATCTCAATGTCTTAGGATATAAGTAACAATAAAATGTTGTATGGAAATCCCTTCAGATAATAACATGATACTTATCATTCTATGTGATTAAATCCACCAATATCTTCTCTGATCTTTGAAGCTTGTATATAGATATCTTTTTCTCTCGTTTCTAGAGGTGTCTCAAGATGATTGAAGATAGAAAGCATGGACCCTATCCATGACTCTGTATGTTGGGGACTTCCGACACTGGAAAAAGTAGAAGGGCTCTTCTGTTGGAACACCCTAGTCAATAATTCTTTTGAAGAAATAGGTTGTGGAGCTCCCTGTATAGACTAAACTATCCATAAGAAACCATATGGAAACTGGGAATGAGTTCCCATATTAGGAATATTATTATGTTCCACATTTCAAAACATATAAGGTCATACTTGTGGCTCATGTACCACCACCTCTAGAGGATGGCCATTGCCACCTTCCTAGAATTCAACCCAAGCCTTTGAGGAGGCATATGTCTATAATTCCAAAACCATTCCTTAAAACATAATTTGGTAACAGAATAGACCATAGAAAAACTTATAGGATAAGTAAAACGCCTTTTACCAATGATTCACTCCCACTACCTACTCCTAAATACAGTTCTTGGTGATATATAAGATCATAATAGTCCAAAAGAGACTATCCCAGCTTCCCAGTACCAATTTTGTTTGAACTTCTATTTCTCTTCTCCAGATTAGAGGATCCATTATATGGAGTGTCAATTTAATCTTATAGAGGAAAATACCCTTTAATTTTTAATTGACAACACTACTTATTGGAATGTACATCAACTATAATTTATAGATCAACATGTTTATATATATATATATATATATATCTCACAGTCAAGTTATATGAGTTATTATTCCCTATTTATGAATTTCTATGCTTTATAATTTACACGAGGCACTTCATGTAACTACAACCAAACCTCTACATATGTTTTTAGGATATAACAAGCCAATATTAAGTGATTTAATTATACAGATCTCCATTAAAAATTTATATAAACAATATCTTTATAAATTATAATTGGAATCCATTTACCCCATGGTATGTAGTTCAATAGTTACCCCAATTGTACCAATGGTGGTGAGTTGAGGAGGTCCTGGTTTCAAACCTCTACATCTATAACTTTATTTCCTTTTTAACCTTACCCCCAGACCAACCATGTATGTAATTAATATCCTTTTAATCACAACCAAATAAAATTTCCTCTTGTGTAAGCATGGTCTCAAAAATAAATCATGTGATAATTGGTAAGGTAAGCTCCCATAGACAATCTATATTGGAAAATGAGATTTAGGTTTATGTATACACCTTAAATAACAAAATTTTATCCCTTTCCTTCAAGATTTTTTTCAATTTTCCAATATATAAATTAGGGAACAACAATATGTTGCAAGAAATCCATGTAATAAAGTAATCATGCCATGGAATATCCATGACATATAAATTTTCATGTGTCTACAATGATGCCCGAAGTGAATACATCCTTATTTTACTTGGAAAATGGTAAATAAATAATGCATAATAATAATAATAAACATGAAAAACATGTTTGATGACCCCTAATTGTGCACCATTAACTTTTCAATCGAAAATGTCATAAGTGAGAAGACCATGCAAAATATCAATGTATTTTTCAGGAAATACATGGAAGAAGTACGCTTAAAGAAAAAGATACAAGGTTATAAACTTTTGAATTTTTTTGAATTCATATTACTTAGAATATTATTCTTATTCATAATGAATATTATTATGCTCATCCAAAAAAATAGGTCAGCTAAGCCAACAAGGTGACCTGCTCAACCATAGCACTTTTTAGGAGTCAACTCGATCGCACCCAATGAGTCATCTAGCCATCCAGTCAAGTGGTATGAATTTAGAATAGAAGAGAATACATGGTGTGCATATAGGTATGTGAGGGTATTTCAAGGAGATTCGTGCAATGGTAGGGAATTTACCATGAGGTCATGTGTGAAGCAGTTGTAGGTGCTGACCCCATTGTTATCTCGAATAATGGATGTCGCAAGATCATTTATTAAGTGTGGGTCTCCTGTTTGAGGTTCCAAAGTCAGACATATTAGGATTAAAACACTATTAATCCAATAAATGTTTTTATATAACTTCAACTATCTGATCAAATTAATCGAGTCTGTTCGATCAAGCTTACACATTATTCTTCAACCTTCTGCTCACTAGCTTTCCAACCACACTCTAGATGCCACTAATTCAAGCATGATACACCCATCGTTGCTCCATCACCCAATGTATTAAATACCATACACCTCCTATGATCAAACCAAGGTGTCCATGATTCACTCAATTTTCACAAGGAATGCATGAAACATCATTTTCTTGAATGTTGTGATTCAAATAACTAATCCATGAGATACCACAACATTAATCCATTCTTATGAACCATGAGATGCCATCACAAGATATTTTTTCAATGGAACAATGCAGGTTAGGTGATGAAACCTGGATTCCATAGAAGCTTTATAGATTTGGGAACCTTCATCCTTTGGAATTTTTTCTTTCTTTTTACACATTAACACTTCGTGAAATTTTCCACTTATACACTGCAAGATCATGCATAAACCTAATGAAACATTGTGTGACCATCACTGGATGTCTTCTAAACCATCACTTGAATGATAGGAAAGACATATCCATTTTTTATTGTTTACTAGAAATGTTTATAAAATAGAGACACCACATTAAGTTGATCATGTAATCAAATAAATCCCTCTTATGAGGCACCATGAATCATGTGGGGAGATTATGATGATTAGGAGAGGCATGGATGATGTCACAGAATATTCATATTATGAGGAATGTATCATTTCATTGTGAAAGACTCCTATATTTGGATAATGTGAAACCCCCACCACCTCATCTTGAACACTTGGAATTCCTACCATGATAGGTTGTACCATATTTGGGCCACCATTCCCAATATAAACCCTACCCCATGCATAAAAACACATGTGAGAGAGGGGAGGGGTAGAATTGGAGAAATAGAGGAATATCACATCCTAATTTATTGAAATTCACCAGCTAATGGTGTTCTCAATCACATGATCTATTTCATGTGGTTACATGATTCTCTAAAAATCATGGGCTTCTATCATGTATAGAACCATGGTTGTACGTATTCATACAAGACTCATGTTATGTGAAATATTTTTATTGTCTCCTGTCATGTAGGGTTTCACCCCTTTGTGAAGACTTCTAGAAATATATCCATCATTTCTTGTCCTCATTGGCTATAATTCCTTCATGAGGACAAGGAAGGTGGATCTCGTGAACCCTTAGTCTCTCAGGGTCATGAATCTTGAGTCTCACGGTGCATGTATACAAGCCTAGGTGAGGCTACCTCAACATAAAACACCGCAAAAAATCCCCATCCATGAAAAATAATCACAATGAACATTCACTCATTGTATTAAAGGGGAATTGACCAACCCTAGTCATACACCTTTGTCAAATTCTAAAGCTCTAATATCCATCCCTTGCATATAATCACAGCACCCATAATAAGACCTCATAAATCTAATGAAAATTGAATATGTAATTGGGCATTGTGTGTATCATCATGAGGAAATCCATCAACAACTATGTAGTTTTAGCATGTGTATAAATAAATGAATAGACTCTCATCCATGTTTCCCATGCTCCATAAACCCTAGTCCAAGAGTATGGAATCAATGGGAACCGTATGAATATTTTGGAAGAACCCATCATAATACTCAATAAGAAATCACATGAGAAATTAAGCATAATGTGATTCTATCATTTGCTCACTACCTTAGCATGTATAGACCTAATTAGAATATGTAATCTCACCGTCAAGGCCCTTAAACATGTGTTCGTGGCCTTACCTTAGAACATGAACTCCTCCTACCTTGCAACATATTATCCTTGTAGCCTTGAGGCATGATCCATTCATACATATATCTTCAAACACATGTCATTGAATGAGATAATAAATGTGTTCAAAATACCATGCCACGTAACTATTTTAAGGTATTTTTCTTAAAAGGCTTCCCACTAGTATGATGATGCCCTTATTCAATCATAGTCAAGGCATGTTGATCACAAGAGAATATTTGGACAACACAATGTGATCATGAGAAGTTTTTTAGGCCAAGAGAAGTTGATTGTGCAAAGGTGGTGAGGACATTCCATGTTGATCATGTGGAGACATCCAATTAAAGAAAGTTGATCCTTTGAATGACACTGAACATGTCCTCTTATATTATGTGAGGACAAAAAAGACAGGTAAATTGATCATGAGAAGAAATCCTAGACAAGTCAGTTGATCATGTAAATAATACTAAATCTATCTTCATTGATTATGAGTAAAAATCTCAGAAAATACACCTTGGTCAAGGGAATGTCTATGGGAAATTCAATTTGATAATGTAAATATGTATCATAAAAGTTAGTTGATCATGTGAAATACTGTGTACATGTCCACTTACATCATGTGAAATATCTTAGACACATCAACTTATATCATGAGAGGTATCTTTGACATAATATGATGACACCCTTGGAATTGTCTTCTATGTCAGACTGATACTACAATCATGTTAGATGAAAAATCAAGACACATCTATCAAAAAACCTGTAAAGGTCGGGTAGACCCACTAGGACATGGAGACTTCTTAAGTAAAATACACTAGTACCTATGTCATATGGATGCCTAGTCATAAAACATTATTCACATCCCATATTTATAAGGGATGTTTACTTGATGGGCGAGAGTTACACACTCTCAAGTGAGATCTCCTTATCATACCAATAATATTAAAATGACCTTTTAAGGTCATCATATCTGTTTATCTAATAGAAATTAGAGAATGAATATGAAAAAAGGAATCCATCTTAGAAAATCCCCAAGAATTACTAAAACCTTGGGGATAACCTGAATTTACATGGGTGTGATAACCCACCATAGGAAATTAGGGGTTTAGAGGGTTATTGAACATCGATAATGTAGATTCTTTTTTAAATAGTATATAAAGGATTCTTACCTATGGCAATGGCTCCAATAAGAATCCACTCGGGTATAAGTCCATTCAAATCCCAAATATTCCTAGAACAAGGGAAAAATATATCCCATAAGTCCCTTATCCATCATCATCCATTAGTGGTTGAGATGTGGGATTACATATGGGCTTCAGTTTAAATGTAATCCCCAGCTATGCCTCCAAGTACCTCAAACCCATCAGTGAGTTAGGAATAAACTGAACTATGATAACTCTAATTCCTGTAATAGACATGATATATAAGACATCATCCTAAGGCCCAATATCTCCACCATATCTTTCATGATATGGGAAATAATATATATCATAGGGAAACATTGATGTGTAATCCCCATGAAAATATGATCTCATGTGATATTTCATATCTCCTACTATCTCTTTTTTATCACACTGAGTATGACTGATGTGGGATTAGAGACAAATGATGATTATCCCAAAAGAATAATAAGAACTCCCCCATATGGTACCATCATTGGGATATAAATATGATTACATTTAACCTTCACTCATAGGACCATACTCCCAACGAGGCAGTCCATGGTATCTAAATATGAATAATCTTTCTACAGGGACTATGTTTTCACATATTTAATGTCATAGAAACAAACAATGAAGACCCTAATTCCATTATTAACTGGATACATAGGACACCTCATCGAGGTCTGATTCCTATTATTATGTCCTTAATATATGACATTAGACAACGCAGAGCAGTCTATTCAGATAAACATAAACATTTTTGAATAAACTATATGGGTTTTGATTATTGTTCTCAAATGATACATATGATTCCTCATAGAGGTACAATCCCATATCGAAGAAACTAACCACCTACCTTGATATAAATGAACTCCGGATTACTTGAACATGACCACAACCTAATGCATCCAATATAAACAAGAAAATTATGAAGAACATGTGATATACACACAAATTTCATCAAGAACGTAGGATCTTAATCAATTTATTAACACAGGGGTAACTAGTCCCATATTGGGGCCTTGGAAGGATTTATATAACATATCATTAATATATAATAGAGCCCTAAAGTAGTTAACAATTCTCCCTAAAAGGGTGTGATGAGCCCAACCTCATAGTGTCTCAACCAATGTGGGTTTCTTAGAATTATTGGGTTTGAAACTCCGAAGGAACACCTAACTTCAGAAATTAGTTTTATACTAAGTTAAGGATATGGGAGCTATTGAGAGTTTCTCTAAGAGAAAAACATGGTAAACCCAATAAAAATTAATGTGAAATGACCCTTAATCACCAATTTTCATGTTTCGGGAAACGATTGTTCAAGATTTTCTTGGAAAGAAATAAGATAGCTTGATGTGAAAATCTCTTAACTGTGTCATCCATTTCATTGGTTAAAAGGGATACATGGTTCGTTCCCCATTGGGAAATTTTTTTCAAACATGTTTTATAAAAAAATGGTTATCCTAACAAGTATATTTATTACATTGAACCTTGTATAAAAATAAGCGACCACGTTTTTATCCTTCAATGTTGAAGGGAATTGACAAAACATGTAAGTTAATATATGATGTTGTACTAATAAGGTGTCAGGTTTCCTCATCCTTAAGTCTTAGATTCCTAATAAACAAAATGAAATCATCGAATGTTCCAATGTATTATGTGACCGCTAGATAAGATTATATGAACCTAAGGCCCCAATGTATATTTTCACCAATGAAACATCACTTGTTCCAAATGGTGATGACATTTTTAAAGAGTATCACATAGATTACTCCCTCTCAACCATGGAATTGGCTCATGAAATATTTCAGATGATGAATCCTTATGGGTCATACATTCCATGAATTGTAACAGATGTGGAAGTGGACCTCATTTCCATATTCAATCTTTTTGCGAGATTATCCACAGAGGACAACAATGCATACCTACAAAACCCAAGGGAGGTGGCTGACGACAATCACTATTTCAACTCCATTACTCAGGATCTACCTAAGAGGAATCCCATCCATTCTAGTCATCATCATTAACATGTGATCATGATTCCAAAAATAAGTTATAGAGGAAGTTGTCCTTACCCTAACCATCCCAAGTGGGGAATCTAGTAGGATAGACTTTTAGGGATATCAAAATAGGGAATCTATGAAATAGGTTTATATTCCTATTATAACAAATTTGTCTAAGGCCCACAAGTATATACTGACAGTGGACCATAATAAATCCAATATCATCCCTAGAAACCAACCTTTGACTTCATTAAAACTATGGTTGGTAACCATGAAATCCTGGGGAGCAACCCAATCCATTGGGATGGGGGTATTTTTATCATATTTTACCCTATGATCCTCTTCAATATGGGTAGTGACCCCCCAAATGTTAATATGGGCACCATCCACCCAACCATTACTATGAAAACTAACCCGCCAAATGGTAAAGTAGGCATTGCACCTCTAAAAGTCATATCATACACCAAATAACCAAAAGAGATACTCCATTTAGGAGTTTTACCAACCCACTTATGTATCTATCAATATGATATTAATAAAATCTAAATAATTATCATCAGATTTGGATAAGCACATTCAAGAAAGTTATATTAATACCTGTCTACAGGCATCTGAGTCATAGTAGGCTCACCTATATTCTACCTATTTCACATGAAAAGAAGTGTTTGACGGTATCTTTCTATCATCCAGACAAGGTTCTACTGAACATGGTGGGATTTAATAGGGTTTTAAAAATGGGTAATATGGGAAGTGAAAGCAGTGGGTTCAGTCTTTGGGGTACTCTTGAGACTCATGTCATCATCCACTCAAACTACCACTGATGGAGAAATGGGTGTTGTCATAGATCCTTATAGTAAAGCCTTTCCGGATAACAAACAAATATATATTGATGAACAAAATTATCTACACCAATGAAAGAATATCGATCTATGAGAAAGAATTGTGGGAATTCTACTAGGATTTCTACCTCAGAACGATGAACTGGTACCTTCCGCAAGAATGAAGCCATGTAATGAAGTTCCCCATCCCATAGGTATGGGGGAATTTTTATACTTTTATGACCCCTATCCGACAAGGTTGGTGGAATTTTAATATTTTCAATCACCTCATTGAGGTTATTCATGAAACCATCAAATCTCAGTAATTAACACAAATCATCTCGGAGAGTTAAAGTTATTTAATATATGGGGATAATCATCATCATCTGAGGCCTCCAATTCTTCAACACCTACCCAAATACAAACAAATACCTATACTCCATAACCTAGACTCCAATGTCATCCATTCACACATTCCAATGGTGGTATAAATATCGCATGAGAAAAGAATCATGGTCACCCATACATTAAAACAAAAATAAACAGCGATATATTTATTCAAATAAAAATATTTATATTGGTACCTTGATTATAATATAGAGAATGGTATCATAAAACATAAAAAAATAATGTATCCAAATAAGGTAGGTTTTATATTCCATGACAATTACTTCCCTACAACTGACACCTCAGGTACACATTATGGAGTTATACTACCTTCAAATATTGGATTTAGAAATAGGTAGATGTGGTGATATTGGAACCATTATGATTAGAAACTGAAATAGGATAACATTCATTGTTAATTTATATAATTTACATTTCCATTATTATTCATAAAAACCATTTTAATGAGTTTTACAAATTCAAAATTATTTCACATTATGAAGTAATTTTTTATTAAAATGTAATATTACATGGTACATTTTCAAATAACTCATAAAACACTAAATGGTATTGGTTTTTTTAAATATTTCATTTTCAGGTCTCTCATGGAATATGGAACATTCTATCCTTTTGGAGTTATTGATGATTCAATTAGGAAGATGACTAAATTTTCCCTTGAACCAAGAACATTATGGGTTATGTGAACCAAACCACATCCCAATAAAAATACTTTAGAGGCCAATATACAAGCCATATTAAGAAAAAAATTGATACAAATATAGAGGAAATCATTATAATAATTTCATAAAATAGTGAATATTGATAACAATTAATTTCTAAGGGAGTTTTAGGTGTTCTAATGTGAATAGTAAATTTCAGTCCAAAATCCATTTCCCAAAAATATCTCACCGTTTAAATCATATATCGAAGACCAAATATCCATTTGGAAAATTATCCTAGACACTAGAATGTTATTATCACCCAAAACTATCTATTTTCATCTCCGTTTATCTTATATTTTTCTATTTATATTTGTGGGTTTCCTAAGAATCTCAAATCCTAATTTCAGCATACTCTAATAGAGTATCTTCAACATTACTTCATCATAAAACTATGTTGCAATCAAATAAGAAATAAATATTGGGAAGCCCCTAATATAAAAGATATAATTGATAATTAATGATCACCCCACTCATGGTGTGATGTACAATCCTTTGGATGTTGACTATTTAAAGGGAAAATTTCTAGCACTCTTAATGATTGTTGAAGACATAAATCTTGGTGATATCCATGCTGTTCAACCACATTCAAATACTTTTCCTCAGAAATTTACTGAACAATTATGTAATCAAATAGAGAAATTGAATTCTAAGGTTTCATATTTGATATTAGAACTACGAAGCATTAAATCATCTAAGTAACCCATCCCTATATTGATTTTCATGTCCATATCCTTATGTGGAGTGTCTAGTTTCCAACAAACCTCTCATGAATTTAATAAAAAAAAATTTGGTTTTTGGATAGATAAATAGGATGAAGGATTTTTTTAGGGTATTTAAATCAGAAAAAAAAATGATTTATTGTATTTATAATAGGGTAATTGTGCATCATGGATTCTAAGACCTGATTATATTTCAATTGATCATTTTTGAGAAACACCAATCACTAGTCCATTGCAAGAAATAAAAAACTTCAATTCCATACCCATTCATAACACTGATCTTCCTAGTATGGTGGCTGAATCTTAAATTAAAAAGGAACAAATTCTATTTGGGGATTTTGATTATGAAAATGAGTTCGATTCAAAATCCCACACTATGTCTGAAAGTATTAGACTACCTGGACAAGAACATATGTATTTTTTTATCCTCATTAAAGTTTTCATTGATTGGGGATAGGTAAGACCTCCCTATTTTCATTTTTTCTTCAATTTATACAATTTAAATAGGAATTGTCCATGATATAATATGCAAGACTATAGAATAAAATGGATCCACCATTTCAAATATTACTTTGATTTTTTCACTCATTGAAGAACATTTGTTTGTGCATTATAAAAATTGTAAAAAAGGAATAAATCTCAATATAGTAGAAGTGGTGAAAAAATGTGGTTATTAAAATAGTTAATGTTGGTATTATGAATATTCATGGTACAATTCTAGATAAAAATATTAAACTATGTGATTTTTTTAATGCAACCTTGCATTTACCTGTACATTTACTCATGTTTTGAATTTTCAAAAAATGTACCTTTTTTACTTTACATTTGTTTTTATTTTTTTTAGATAAGGGCACCTTTTTAGGTTTCTATTATGTTCTATTTTCTGGTTTGTACAGTTTAGGGGCTTCAGAGATTATAGGATTTTTACGAAAATCACAAGGGTATAAAAAATAAAAAATAAACCATTGATTAGGATTCTCCAAATGACATGGAAACAAAGGGATTAAATGGGAGTATAAAAAAATTTAACATCAACCATGAGCTAACTTCATTCCATGATTCTCTTTTTTAATTTTTTTGAACTCATATTTTCTACCTCTACCCACCTTATGATTTTTATTTTCTTTAAACACTTTGGTCTGATTTATTCTATGTTAGTAGAGGGGGATGAAATAAAAAAAATTGTATTTTAATGCATAAAAAATAAAAAAAGGATTTGAAATTAAAAAACAAAGTGTGTTAATGGACAAAAATATTTATTCAACCTTAATCATGATTTTATGAATTGTAAACTTTGAAAATTAATATGAAATAATTTCTCAAGCATTGATTCTAATTTTCACCCGTGTTTATGTTCATGAGAATAGTTTCTGGAAGATATAGTTGTCTAATGTAATTTTTCACTATTTATATTTTCATAAAAAAATCACAAAGCACATCCTTTTGATTGGGGAGTATTATTTTGAGTTCATGGGGTTCCATAAAAAATTGAATTGGTTTCGTTATAGTTTTAATTTTATCATGAGTAAATGAAAAGAAAAAAAAGAAAAAACAACCATATATTTGTTTGTAGAGCAATGTAATATCCAAATGTGTGACTTTTGGAATGTGGGGATCATGAATATATATTTTTTCTAGCCCAAAGATAAGAATTTTATCTCTATTGATGGTAATTTTCATTTGTTTTTGATTCAGCTAACTCGATATTATTCCTAATTATGTGAGATTCACTTTGTGCCCTAATGTCTTTGAGTCTACGAGTCATTTGAAGAGTCTCTATAGAAGGGTTGACAGGATGGAGTTCAATTTCAATTACCACGGAAAACGTGAAAGAAATGAAAACATAAAAAAATAATAAAAAAATAATAATTACTCATCTTATTATATAAATGTGATTCCTCCTAGTACATCCATATTTCCCTATTGAATTAAAATGAACCCCCATGTCTATTGTGAGACACAACACATCACCACAATTAATTGATGTTGGAAAAAATGTGGTTATGAATTTGAAAAATGTAATATTATTGGGCATTGGATATTCTTGTGAATCTATCTGGTGTTAAATGATTTTGATGGGTTTCATAATTTTTTGGTATGAGTTCTTTAGTCAAGAATTTTATATTACAATGTTTTTGAAAAGGGGAATTGTAACAACCCAAATTTTTATCAATGGGATACCTCTTTATAATTATTCCTTATAGTATAATCACATTAGGAAGCACAATGACATATAATGATACTAAATATTATGTTATAATTAGACATAATATTTCCACTTCTATTTTTAAAATTTCTAAAATTTGACATACATGATTGTGTTGAGGATGTTTTTTTGGAGTCTAATAGAAGAAATATAATTTTTAGTGAATAGTAACATAACATTGAGAATAGTAAAATACCTTTATAAATACTAATATGACCCTTATGAATAGTAAATCATTAAAATTAGTAGTAAACTTACCCTTGTAAATTTAAAAAAACTATAGGCATCTTATAAGTGACAATTTGACCGTAGTAAAAATATTGGTATTTCTGTAAGTCATAAATAAATAATTATAATTAATTTATTTATTTAAAAGAAACTGAATTTTCTTAAAATGTGTCCATAAATTAAAAATTATATGTCTTCTATTTTTAATATAATTTTATAATACCTTATGCAATTTTTGAAATCATTATAAAATCAGTGTTAATTTTAAAAACGGTATTTGTCATGTAAATTATTATTTTACTTAAATATTAAATAAATGTTATTTATAAAATAATTTTTTAAAAATGGACTTAATTTTTGGATTCTAAATATCAAAAACTGGTTAGGGTAATTTTTTGAATTTCTATGAAATACTTCAATATTTGGGTGAATAGTAAAAATACATTTGTTCACATAACCAGTGTATCTTAAATTACATTATTCATGATTTAATGATGAAGAAAACATTTTAGAACATTATATTAGACCATTTATATTTAATTTCATAAATTATTCATTAAAATACAATAAACTCAATTTACAAACCTAAAAAGAACTTTCCCAAGCCAAATGTCAAAAGGTGATTCCTTAAAATTTAATTCTCTCTTTCTTCCACCTTCCTTTTAATAAATTGATGAATTTGAATTATAAAGATGATTTAAAGTTTAAAACAAATTACATTATATTAATATATAATTTATGACGTAAAAAAACTACTACTACAAATCTAAAATTTGATATCTTATTTTTTAGTATTTTATTATAAAAAGCCCCCTCCTCATGTACAAATAACCCCTCTCCCTCTGCTTTTCAAACCACACATATAAAAAATCAATAGATGACTAAAATATACCCAATAATCATCAATATCCCCTATCCCACATACAATAGCTTATATTCTCATCAAGATACCATGTCTAGCTTTGTTAAGGAGGATCTTAAGAGGATGATTCAAGAGGAAATTTATCTCTCTATCTCTTTTCCTTCTATTTTTCAAATTCCAAGTTCTTTTCTTATTCTCTCCCCATATATATTCATCAAAATGGAATTGTAACTCCCATATTATACATAAAATGTAATTTTATGATACTAATGGGATATTATATCATCCAACCCCCTTTTACTCTTATTTTTATTTTAGAAAGGAAAACGATGTTCGTGAGGTGTTAATTTATCACCTTCAAGAATGACATGTTTTATTTTTTCCTTTACTACCTTTTGATATGGTAATTAAACCATTATTATGGTTGAACCATAATATTTTATATGTATTATATCTTATGTAATTTTCTGGAACTAACATATGCACAGATTACTAAATAAATAAAAGAAACTAGTTCATTGTGGACGAAAAACTACTGAATTAACACAAACAATCATCATTAAAATCCTATCTAATGATTCATCCACATGGTATATAATATAATAAATTATAAGATAATTTAAAATAATATAAGATAATTAATAATGTGTAATATAATTTCTTTATGTTTACCCATGTTATGCCCGAACATCTATTTATGAGTAGAGGCGAACCACTCAAGAAACTATAAAAATGAACATTCCCAAACAATGTTTTTAATATCTATAACTCATCCAAATGCCCATAAGATAACTTATTGAAACAATAATAAGCTATATTAATTTAGAAAACGTTATTTAATTTATAATTAATGAATTTAATGAGGTTATATAGTACATTAAAGCGAAGAAAGCATTCAGGTACATGGTAAGGAGAAATTCTCGAACCCAACTGTCATTCTTCGAGTACTCCATCTTTAACTACATTTTTGGTATGGTAACTCCCTAAAAATAATTTTTTAATAATTATATTACCATTTCTAGGATATAAATTCTTTCCACTTGAGATTATGTCAATCAAATGTTTTCCAAAAGAACTCTGCTTTGATAAACCCTCCGTTTATTTCTCACTCAAAGTTGATGGTTATTGTATCAAGTATGTTATTCCTACTTTATTTTGGGAACCCAAAGTTTATGATTATTTTCTTATGATATAAAACCCATTCCTTTCCATGTTTTAGTTATGTTTATTTTTTTTATATATTCTATGTGGATTTCATGATAATGATAATGTTATGATGTGACAGGTGCGCCTAGAATTATACAACGCTCCCATGAATTAGGTAAAATGGTGAATATTATGAGTTAAATTGAAATAATGTGTGAACAATATTCTCCCATTATTCACAAGTATGTTTGGTAGTTAACTAATAAGACACGATGTTTTATTTTTATGCATTTCCACATTTCTAGTCTTTTATTAATGATTTCTCTCATATTCGGGATCCTTTGCCTATGATATGATTATGCTTAACCATTTTGATATTGTTCATATATATCCTCGTACTATGCATTAATCTCAGACCTTTTTTATGAATATCCTCAGGTGACTAGATTTAATAAGGAGAGGTCATGTTCCAATAAAAATCTAGCATAGAAGGAATTAAATAAATGATTATGTTTGATGTTGTAAATGTTATGTATAGTCCAAGATATCCCAAGACACTAAAACATTGGATTATCAATTTGTAATATTATTATATATTTTATCTTAATAATGATGTTATATAAATGTATGAAATGGAAGGTTTTCTATATTTGGTATCAGAGGCAATGTTTAGTTAATTTGGGATTTAGGATTAGTGAACCCTAGAGAAAACATCTAGCATGAGACTAAGTAAAAATATGCACACAAGAAGCTTTACATAAGAATCCCAAAAGATATGATTTTAGTAAAAATTGTGCAAATTAATAAGTTATTTATTCATGACTAGTTGACCTATGTTTTATTCTATCCTTTTCTATTTTACAAAATGGAGGGAACCAAGAGAAAGCTAGCCAACATCTCACGCGACGGCCAATGCAACGATTTCCCAAATGACATTCCCAATGCTTTGGGAGGTGGAGTTAAAAAATTAATGGTGATGCCTACCTAAATATCTTTGGGGATGAAGAATAACCCAAATAATTGGGAATTTCCACTTTCACCTAAGAGGGAGCAACTAGATATTGAATGTTTTATGTGGAAATTACCATCGATGTTTAGTGGATATTCTGATCAACTAGTTGTGGAACAATTATACAAATATATGGGAAATATCTTTTCTGTGCTTAAATATTCAGTGATAGAGAAGGTGAAACTAGCCATTTATCATCTTCATGGAGAATCTGATCAATGGTGGGATTTGATTAAGAACAAAAATCCAAGGGATTAAATTGAAGAGATTGAATGGGAAGAATTTAAGATTATGTTTCTTAAAAAGTATTTCCCAAGAAATCGTCATATAATGATAGAGAGAGAATTCATAGAGCTCTCTAAAACAGAAGGGGAATCTCTCACAACCTATGAAGGGAATTTCACAAGTCTTTCTAGGTACACTTCAGGTTTTGTTATCAACTATGATTGAAAAATTGATAGATTCATTAGTGGATTAAAACCAATCCTTCAAAGGGATCTTTCAATTAGGGACTTTGGGACTTATGAAGAAGTTTTTTGATGTTCTATCAAAGTGGAGATAGAGTTTGTAGAATGGTCCTGTGGCTATAGTGATAAGAAATTATATAAGGAGTTACATTCTAAAGGATCTAATGATAAAAGTTGGAAGAAAAGTCAATGACCCACATGCCAAAATTGTGGGAAGTTTCATCATGTGAACTGTCTCAAAGGTATAGACAAGTGATTTAATATTGGGAAAGAAGGACAACATGCTCGATAGTGTTAATAAAATGAAAAAGAAAGATAATTTAATAAAAGAAAGGGGATCACCACCCATGGTCCAATGCTACAACTATAGGGAGCAAGGGCACTTTGAAAGCTAGTGAACTAATCCTTGAGTCCTTGAGTGTAATCAGTGTTAGTGGACACCACATCCAAAAGAACATGGGAAGTATTATTTCATAACTACTGCAGAAGTGGAGCAAGAAAATGAAGTCGTACAAGGTACACTTCCTATTCACTCAAGAATGGAAGATGTTTTTTTATTTTGGTTCTACACATTTTTTTTATCTTGAAAATTTTCTAGAACTATAGAATCGAATCCCTGAAACCTTAATGTAGGGATATCTATAAAAACACCAATTAGTGCAGTCATTGCAACACAAGTGTCTGAATATTCTCAAGTTAGTGAATGTGGGAAGATTCTTCCAGAGAACCTCATAATACTTCCCTTAGTAGAATTAAATTATATAATAGGAATGGATTGGCTCCCGTTATATATAGAACACATCAACTATCATGAAAAGGAAATGACTTTTCATATTTGGAATCATCCCATGCTCCTCTATAATTTCAAGGAAGATCATGAATATCCTCTAAAAAATCCTTCAACGATGTGAGTGTTGATACCTGATAAAGAATAATACCTCACCCAAATGGTCGAATCAAAGTAAAGTGCAAAACTTGTGGGAATGTCCATCGTGAAAGAATACAATGACATTATTCCATATGATTTACCCACACTTACCCCGTATCGTGAGGTAGAGTTCTTAATATAACTCATACCCGAAGTTATTCCTATCTCAAGGTGTCCCTATAAGATGGATCCTATCAAACTAGAGGAGTTATTGAAGAATCTACAAGTGCATTTGAAAAATTGTTCATAAACCCTAGTGCATCACCTCTGGGTTCACCAATGCTCATTATGAAGAAGAAGGATATAACAATACATTTGTGTATCGATTATCAGAAACTAAAAAATATCACTATAAAGAACATGTATCCTCTTCCAAGGATTGACGACTTGTTCGATCAGTTTAAGTGAAGCTCAATACTCCTCAAAGGTGGATCATCGTTCTAGAAATCTTCAACTTAATTTGAAGAGGGATAAGACTCTCTACCATACAAGTTATGGTCACTATGAGTTTCTGGTGATTCCCTTCAGACTTACTAATTCCCCTACAATCTTCATGTATTTGATGAATATAGTCTTTATACATTATGTTGATTTTTTTGTAGTATTTATCTATGATATTCTCATCTACATAAAGTACATGGAGGAACATGACGAACATCTAAGACTTGTGTTGGTGACATTAAGAAAGGAGAAATTATACAACAAGTTCATCATGTGTGAATTTTGGATCAAGCAAGTCACATTCTTGGGGAATGTGATCACAAGTGAGGGAATCTCTATTGACAAAGGCATTTGAGGTATGGCCTAGGCCCTCTAGTGTCACTGAAATCCATAGTCTTCTTGGATTAGCTGGTTACTACCTACATTTTGTGAGAAATTTCTCATGATTTTCAAGACATCTAACAAAGATTAAAAATAAAGGGGTAATGTATATATGGATAGAAGAATTTGAGGGAAGCTTCAATGAGCTAAAGAGAAGGCTGATCACTACACTTATTCTCACACTACCGAGAAGTGGAGAATGGTTTGTGATATAAAATGATGCTTTATAGAAAGGGTTGGGTTGTGTACTCATTAAAAATTATAATGTGATAGCCTATGTCTCATGACAGTTGAAGATCCATGAAAATAACTACTCAACACATGATCTAGAACTAGAATCTATGTTTTGTGCCTTTAAAATCAAGCGACACTACCATTATGGTGAGAAGTGTGACATATACACTGACCAGAAGAGAATAAAGTATATATTCACACCAATGGATCTCAACATGCGTCAAAAGAGATAGTTAGAGATAATTAAGGACTACTATTACTCTATTCACTATCATCCTGGAAAGGTGAACAAGGTAGATGATTTTCTAAGCAGAAAAGTTACTACTACTCTATCCATGTTAAAAATTGACAAAGAACCAATCTTCTTGGATATGTAAAGGATGGATTTGGAAATCATAAGGGCAGGGGATACATCCTACCATGCCCAAATCATTGCACAACCATTAATCCCAGAGATGATTAAGGGGCACAAAGGGATGATCTAGAGTTATAAAATAGGGTATATGTAGTAAAGGAATGGAAGCTTTAAGTGTTCCATATCAATAATGATGGAGTTATTCGATTTGGAATGTGACTTTGTGTGCCTTCATCACCCAGGATAGAGTAGGTGAAATTGGATAATGCCCATAGATCAACTCTATCTACTGATACTGGTATCACCAATATGTTCCAAGATCAACGTGAACACTTCTGGTGGGATTACACAATGAAGGATATCGATGAATATATCATATCATAAATTTAATGAAGAGCGGAAAAAGTCCAAGGGGTAGATGAAAAAATTTCTTATGCCCATGTATAAATAGGAGAATGTCACTATGGACTTTGTCACAGGTATCCCAAGGACATCGAAGGGAAATAATTCAATAAAGGTTGTGGTTGACCAACTCACCAAGACATCCCATTTTATCACTATTCGAGAAGACCTCTTGATTGAAAAAATTGAAAAAATATATGTGAAGGATGTGCTGAGACTGAATGGTGTTCTACTCTCGATTATCTCGGACCGTGATCCAAGGTTCACATCTTAATTCTGGAGGATCCTTCAATAGGCTTTCAGTACTAAATTAAATTTAAACATGACCTATCACCCCAAAACTGATAGCCAATCTGAAAAGACTATTCATATGAATTAAGACATTCTAAAATCCTTCTATTTATAATTAAAAGGTTTATTGGATCAACATATCCCATTAGTTGAGTTATCATACAAAAACAGCTTATAATCGAGTATTCAGATGGCCCCGTATGAAGCTCTATAAAGAAATCAATGTAGAACTCCATCATATTGGGATGAAGTTGGTGGATGAATGCTACTTGGACATGACCCTATGAAAGAGATTTCAGAGAAGGTTCAAGTCATCCAGAAAAACATCAAAGCTTGCCAATGTCGACAAAAGATCTGTGTGGACTACCGTATAACTGACTTGGAGATTGATGTTGGAGATAAAGTCTTACTTCAAATATCATTTTGGAATAGATTCATGCATTTCGGAAAGAATGGTAAGTAATGAAAAAGGTACATTGGCCCCTTTTAGATCCTTGACCGCATAGGATTCATACCCTATCAGCTTTCAATTCAACCGAATATGACTCTAATAAAAGAAACATAATTTTTTCTGTGAATAGTCAAATACCCTTATGAATAGTATTTTGGCCCTAATGAATAGAAAATCCTCAAAATTAATTCTTAATCTACCCTTGAAAGATTAACTAATCTTTAGGTATCTTATATGTGACAATTTGATGTTAGAAAAAATATGTGTATTTTTGTAAGTCATAAATAATTAATTATAAATGTTTAATTAATCTCAAAAAATTAATTTCTTAAAATGTGTTCATAAACTAAAATTATATGTCTTCTAGTTTTAAGATAATTTTATAAGACCTTATGTAACTTTTGAAAGAATATAAAAAGCAGTTTTAACTTTAAAAATAGTATTTTTCAATTAAATTATGAATTTAATTAAATATTAAATTAATCATATTTAGAAAATTATTTTTGAAACATGGAATTCAATTTTGAATTCTACATGTTGAAAAATATTTAGGGTTAATTTTTGTGAATTTTCTGAAATACTACAATTATTGGGTGAATAGCAAAAATATCATTTTCCACACAACTGGTGTATCATAAATTGCATCATTCATGATGTAATTATGAAAAAAAACATTCAAGAACTTTATATTTTCTCATTTTATATTTAATTTCATAAATTGTTCCTTAGAATACAATAAAATCAATTTCCAAACCTAAAAAGAACTTTCCAAATCGAAATTTTCAAAAGTTGATAACTTAAAGTATCCTCTTCTCTTTCTTTCACTTTCATTTTAATAAATTAATGAATTAGAAATATATATATATATGATTAAAAGTATAAAAATAATTATATTATATTAATATTTGATTTATGATGTCAAAAAAACTTCTATTACAAGTCTTGCATTTGATATATTTTTTTATTTATTATTTTATTCTAAAAACACCCCCTCCTCATGTATAAATAACCACTCACTCTTACCTTGACAAACCACACATCTGAAGCTTCATGTCCTGTCCAAAATCTTCCCAAGAAATATCTCTAACCTCTATCAAACATCCAAGAGCATCTTGTCTCATCAAGATACCAATCCTATCTTTCTTAAGGAGGATCTCAATAGGAGGATTCAAGAGATAATTCATCTCTCCATCTTTTCATTTAATTTCCATTCAATTTAAAGTAATTTTCTTATGATCAAACCACCTATATTCTTCCAAATATTATGGAAGATCTAGTATCATACATATAATGGAATTTGATAATACTAATGGGATATCATATCATAAAATCCCCTTCTCCTCTTCTTTTTATTTTAGAAAGGAAAACGAAGTTTGTGAGGTGTTAATTTATCACCTTCAATAACATCATGTTTTATTTTATTCTATTAACACCTTAATATCTGGTCATGAAACCATTTTTATCATTGAACCATAATATTTTATATTTATCATATCCTATTTAATTTTCTGGAACTAACTTATGTACATATTACTAAATAATTAAGAGAAACAAGTTTGTTGTGGATGATAAACCACACAATTAACCCAAACAATCATCATTATGATCCTATCTAATGATTCATCCACATGGTATATAATATAATCAATGATAATATAATTTAAAATCATGGAAGATAATTAATAATTTGTAATATCCATTCTTGATATTTACCCAAGTTCTAGATGAACTTCCATTTATGAATACAAGTGAGTCGCTCAATAAAATCATAAAAATGAACATTCTCGGACAATGTTTTTAAACTCTACAACTCATCAAAAGGCTCATAATATAACATAATGAAACCATAATGAAATATATTATTGTACAAAGGGTTTTGGAATTGATAATTAATGAATCTATTGATGATATAAAAGATATTAAAGTGAAAAAATCGTTTAGATACAATGTATGGGGAATTTCTTGAACTCAACATTCGTTCTTCGGGTTCTCCCTCATTCACTACTTTTTTGGTATGGGAACTCCATAAAAATCATTTTTTTAATTATTATATTACCGTTTCTCGGATATAAATGTTTTCCACTATATTTTTTGTCAATCAATTGTTTTCAAAATAACTCTTCTTTCATAAACACACCTTTTATTTCTCAGTAATGGTTGATGGTTATTGTATAAACTATTTTATTCCCACTTTCTTTTGGGAACCCAATGTTTATGAATGTGTTCATATGATATGAATCTCATTCCTTTCCATGGTTCAGTTATATTCATTTTTGATATATTTTCTATGTGTCATGCACGATAATGATAATGTTATGATGTGGTGGGTGCGCTCGAAATTATTTAGCGTAATATAAATGTTTGAATGTGACGGTGCACCCATAATTATATAGATCATTAATGAATTGTGTAAAATGATGAATCTCATGAGTTAACATGAAATGATGTGTAAAAAAGATACTAAATATTTTCACAAGTATGTGTGGTAGTTAACCACAAAGACATGATGATTAATTTTTATGCATTACGGCATTTCATGTCTTTTATTAATGCATATTATCATGTTCATGACCCTTTTCCTATGTTATGATTATGCTCACCCATTGTTATGTTGTTCATATCTATCCTATTACAGGGCATTTATCTCACCCCTTTTTGACATATATCCTCAGGTGATTACATGTACTGAGTAGAGGTCAAGTGCCAATAAGAAGAAAGAGTAGAATAAATTAATCAAATGATTATGTTTGATGTTTTCAATATTAAGTATGGTCTTATATTTCCATAGAAATTAAACCATTTTATCATCTATGTGTAATAATATTATGTTTTTTATCTTTATAATGATGTAATAGTAGGTAAGAAAAGGCAGGGTTGCTATTGAAAATCATTTTCATATTTTTCATATTCATTTTTTTTGGGACCATAAAAACTCAATTGGGGGGGGGTGATTAGAGAGAAAAGAGGATAATATTTAATATTAATATTTATAATTTCAGGTGATTAATTATTCAGAAACACCATTTTTAGAGAATTTTACAAATAGAACATTATTTTACATTATGATTGTAATTCATTCTAAAAATGCATTATTACATGGTACATTTTTAAAAACCTATTAAAACACACAATGTTATTAATTATATTTTAATATTTTATTTCAAGATCTATCATGATATAAGGAACATTTTTTTCTTATGAAGTTATTGAAGATTCAATAGGTAAGATGAAGAAATCGGGTCTTGAACCAAGAACATTCTTAGTGATGTGAACTGGATAACAGCCCTATAAAAATTACATAGAGGCCAATTTATGAGCCCAATTATGATACAAATTGAAATTGAGATTGATTAAATCATTAGAAAAATAACAAAAAATAGTTATCAAAGATAGTTCTATGTTTTTAAGGGTGTTCAATATATCCCATGTTTAAAATAAAATTTTGGGACAGATTCCATGGCCCAGATAAATAAACCACCATTTAAACCATATCTCAAAAAATATCAATTTGGGATGAAATTTTATATCTTTTAAAGACACAATTGGAGATAAATTTTATACTTATATGGTTTCCCCCAATTAGGAAATCATGAATCATATTTGGTACATTTTTTTGGTTGATGCTAGTTGGCTTGATTTGTTTTCAATAATGGGAAGGCCTTTTGTTCATTAAATTTCCACCCACTAAGGACAACCCCCATTAATTAGGGTGACCTAAACTACTATAGTATTTACCCAAGGCTTCAAAAATTACAATTTAATGTAGTGGTGTTGTATTATTGAGGAAAAGTTTAGTTTTTTTTCATTGTAATGATTTGTTGTCTCTTTATATTTGTAATGTTCTTATTTAAATTTCATGTTTTTTATCATGTTATTATACAATTAAAACCTCTTCTTGTTCTCATTTTATATTATCCTTGTTAAAATTACGATAAATGTTTATAAATGAGTAAATTTATTCACACAATTAAGAGGGAAGTACTTCATAATATGGTGGATTGTTCATTACATCATTATTTTCACTTATTCAATTCTGTCCTAATGAGTCAACTTACAACTTCCGTTGAGAGCATAATATTAATAGAGGAATAATCTTATTATGCGTTGAATCAAGGGAGTATCAAGGGGATGTATTTGACTTTATTTTTCACTCTATAAATGTTGAATAATTAATTTTAATTGAGTATTTCATTCAATGATTTTCTTTCTTCCACTTCCTAATTGAATTTTATTGCCATACTTTTAATGTGCTAGTAAGATCATTTACGTAAGAGTGCTCATGAAAATGATCCTCAAAGTGTATAGGTGACAAGAATGTGTTTTTGAATGTTTTAAAACAGTAAGTGATGTTTTTATTTTTATTTCATTGCATGAATACATCTTGAGTTGATGAAATTAAAATAATTCAAAAAGGAATTTGTCTAATCCACCCCAAGAGATAACCTAGGATATACTCATTTTCTAAGAATTTGAATTCACTTAGATATCTATGATATCATTTAAACACATTTAAATCAAACCAAATCTTTCAACCACCTATCCAAAAACAAACCATAGAATGTACGTGTCTGTAGGTTTCTTCTTTGGTCTCAAAGGATTCGACAACCCAAACTACAATACAAGCAAACACTTAACCCTAAAAACTTCGGTAAAATTGGGCAAGACCATATCGACTACTTAATCCATATTACATTCATGTGATCACTCTAAAAAAAACACACGAGTAGTGTAGTGGATCATGGGACCCATGCCTCCCATGTATAGGTGGTTGTCTTTCAACACAACATTAAACAAAGCCTATTCTTTCCAAACAAAACACGCCCAGATGTATTTTGACTATTACATGGAGAATTGTTTGATGTAACTTCAAAAAATGAGGAAGCTAAGTGTGGAAAAGTTGATTGGACATGATAACTATTTCTTCTACCATCAATGTCTGGATAACCAATATAGAGTTTCTTTATCATTAAATATTGGTTAGAGATATAGGAATGTGAAGGATCAATAGAATTAAAGGATATTGAAAGTACTGAAATATGCATAAGATTCATCTAACCTCTATCATAAGAGAAACTCTATTGAGATGTTTCTTACCTATGTCCTTGTCACATGACATTAATCTTTATGGATGATTTCTGAGTCTCATGGTACTAAACTGCAAAACCACATCCTAGACGCTTGACATTAACCATGGTGATACGTCATGGTCACATGATTTTAATATTCATGAAAACACTCTTACCACATGAAAATAAACTACAGAAAACATGGTCGACCCATAGGATAGTAATTTATATTTCATCTCAATATCTATGAGAAATTATTAGCATGAAGTGAAAATTTTAATTTCTAGAAATGCCGCTGATATAGTACAATATCAATCCAAGATACTAAGTGTGTTATGTGATGTGACATATTGATAGACACATAGATCTAGGTGTCAATGACACCTTGTCGAATAATGATGTTTGTGGACCTGAGGGAGTAGACTCATATCCCTACTAGTTCAAACCGTGTCTAATATCATATTCCCGCATCATGAATGGGGAAAGTATATATCCACATCCCATGAATAATGTCCATCCACATATTTCAATAGAACATGATGGAAAGGAGTGGTAATATATCCCCACTTCAATTAATGACATCGACCAATGTATCTTGAAATCTATGAGCATACATGAACATATTACTATACATACCATGTTGAACTGCCAATACCTTGTGACAATCACATAGGAGATCCACTGGTATATTCTGGTGAAGATGTAGGGACATACATATATTCCTTTTTGGGAATCCAGAGCTGTGTGAAATTATGATTTGTATTAAAAATTGGATAGTATAAAGAAATTTCATATCCTTTCTCTCATTTAGGAGGTTTATCATCATATTAATGTAACGTACATGGTATAAGACACAACTCATATTCCCAATTCTAACTAGGGCACCAAAAGTGAGAGTGTCACATGCCTCAAAAAATGCTCATATTCTAGTTTCAAAAGATGGGTGAATTATTACAAGGGATGAAAATTAGGATCAAGCCCCATTCTGTCCAATGGTCCTCAAGTTATAGTGGTACATGCATTGATGTAGGCTCATACTCATGTCATTGATGATACTTGGAATATTACATAAGCTCATGGAATCCATGCTCATATCCCTACTTCCTCAAATAAAATACTACACCAATATCCTTCAGAGTCTATACAATAGTTATTTTATATTCCTTATCCCATTTTGAAGATGCATCTTCATATTTTGGTGGAGAATTCATATTTGAATGGGGATAATATTCCCACTTCTATCAGGTATGACATATATATTCTGAACACCACCCATAGGTGGGTTATATTTCTACTGACGGTGAAGAATCTCATAGGAATACTCCAGAATCTTATTATTTGTAGGCCTATATCCCTTCAACAAAAATAACTTACAAAATATTCTTGTGGCTGTCAAACAGTAGGCTCATATCACTACACAATCCCATAAGGTTGGTTGGAATATTCCGTCAATGACAAAAGTTGAGGCTTATATCCCTAAATATTCTCAATTCCAGTGTCCTTGAGGTTTTTTGGGACACATTCGAAACACCCCAATGGTCCATCAACCCTTTAACTGGAGAAGAAGGTGATCTTTAACATTATAGTTCTCCACATAGTAGTTTTGATATGGAACTTAGGGACTCAACTACTAAAATCCACCATGGTCAGCCTCCCCATGATGATATATCCAAGGGAAAAGAAATTCATCCAATTTACCATACACATTTTTAGATGGATTCTCCAAAACTAGACACCTTCATATAGATTGGTTCTCAAAACACCAAGGTTAACCATATATAGTGCCCCATAAACATTCATAAGCACATCACCACAATCAGTAGGTGACCCGGTGAGGAATACTCTATGGTATAACCCGGTAAATAAATATATCTCGGATAATAAAATAGGATGACATGGATATACGGAGAAATTTATCTAGAAAAAACCACCCAAACATGTCTATTCCAATTTTCACTTAAATTATGAGATAAAAAAGGGTCAAAATGGAAGAAAATACATTAAATTATCCCGAATATATAAGTGAATTGTTAGATATTATAGGATAAAAACCTATCTTATTAGGGTTAGGATTGTAGCCTCCAAATAATGAATACACTTAATTTTCTATTGGAAATGTTTGCATCCTTTGTGGCCTGATAACGAAGCTCTAAAGATCATAACAAACAACTGTGACAAGTTTTCTATGGAGCATGACAACATTATGACTGATTGTAAAGGTTCTGTCAGAATATTTCATCTGAGGATAGGGACTGTATAAATTTAAGCCTAGATGTCCATGATTCTCCTCTATCTGATGAAACCATAAGATAATTTAATCACTTTCAAAATCTCTCTTCAAGGACTATGGCAGTAGGGGATGATAATGTCTTTTTCTATAACCTCTATCGTCTAGAATATTATAATTATTCCCCCGGGTTATATATCATGTCTAAAAATGATTCCATTCACTCAGAGGTGGAATAAGTAGATGACGACCTTAGGAACACCCATCCTACATTTAATGAATACATATCTATCACCATTAATGAGATTAGGCTCGTAAATCTAGGAATTGAAGAAGTCATGTGGCCTCCCTTGATTAGTGGGGTCATGCCCCTCGAAGTCAAATAGATTTGTATTTTATTTCTAAAGAAACATCGATATGTTATTTCCTGTAATTTCATAGAAATTTCTAGTCTAAACCCCGATGTGGCTACACACCACCTAGGCTTACCTGATGACCATCAAGGTTTCTAGAAGACATCCAGGAGAATGGAAAACTCTCATGATACAACATCCCAGCTGCACATTGTTAAAAATGAATGATACATCCTGAAAAGATGACATCAAACTATGTTGAATAATTCCTTGTATTAATACTTTAAACTACACATGTTGGATCTACACATATTCACCTAGGACACACGACATTAAACTGCAAAAAAATACTTTCTAAGCACATGTCACAAAACTTTACATAATACATCCTCACCGTACAATGTTAAACAACACCGAAATCATTTTCTCACTGAAGATTCATTGCACACATGTTGGATCTATTCAAAAGAGAAATATAGTGCCCCATCCTAGTGTGCATGTCATATCCACACAGGGAATCTCCCATCTTAGAACTACTCATGGAATGATTCTTTCCACCATTGGATATGTAGTGAGACCCAAATCTCCAATAATGGGCCTAAACACAATATATTCATCCCAATGACAAGAAATCGGACTATGTAAAAATGGTTAATCCCTCGTTTCCACGTCATGTGACCCTCATTGTGACCACAAAACATTAAGCCTCATGGATAAATTCCTCACAACATGAAAATAAACTAAATAGTTTCATAAAACTATGTGTGGAGTTATTCCTTTCATAATAGGATACATAATGACACCTAGAACTCCATTTTTTGGGCCCAACCACAATATTCCTCCTCATTCACATCATTTCCCCATCATCTTTACCACATGAAGTTAAACACCACAACTGATATTTTCTCCAAATCATGATTAACTGCATGGTTTTAAAGAACTATGTATTGCTTGATTCTAATTCCAATGTTATATATAGGGACACCAAGATCCTATATCTTGGTCTAGCCACAAGATAGTGAATAATTTTGCATTACCTTTTCTAATTTCCCCAAATTGTAAGGAAAACCATTTTCATTCATTATTTCTTAGACCAAGCATGGATTATGTTTTCCTATGAATTTCAGTAGGGTTTTTTACACATTGTTCAGACATATTAGATCATGAGAGGGTTAGCGTGTTCAAAGATGAAAGACCTTAAAAGGCACACCAGGATTCCTTACCATATAAAATTAAACCTCATGGTTTTTTATCCATTTAATGACACAAAACTATGCATTTCCATGGACCTCACCCGAGAGGGCCACTATAATTGTTATTGGACTCCCACTACTGCCCCATTCTTGAACTTCATGTGGATTGATTCCTATTATCACATGATACATAGTGAAACATGGATCTCCAATACTGGGTCCAGCATTAATAAAAAATGGGAATAATTCCCCCATCTATGTATGGATTACACTAGCATAGGAAGTTCCCCATTCCAGATCTACATGTGTCTTTATTCCTGTCATCACTGGATGGGTAGTGATTACTAGACCTACATTATTTGGTGAAATCACAATATAATATTTTCAAATCATGGAGTCATCATCCTTATCACATGATGTTGAACTGCATTGTGTCACAAGAACTACATGTGGGTTGATTCCTATCAACGCAGGATACATAATGATCTTAGATCTATAATCCTGGGTCTAGCTACAAAAATCAATAGGAACAATATCCCCCTTCACATAGGGGTAAGACATTTGTAGAGAGTTTCATATTTAATTCATAAAAATTTCTTCATTACAATCATCATAGGATATGAAGTGAAACTTGGATATTCGACTATTGGGCCCAGTCATGAAAAAATCCCTCATACCTGTGTATGGATCAGACATGTGAAGAGATCCTTCATTCAAGAACTACATACTACTTGATTACTATCATCATTGGTTATATAGGAACACCCAAATTATTATTCCAATGTTTATACACAATGTATATGGATGATAAAACTAAACCCCTAAATTTATATGGGTTTGTAACTATACATTTATCCAGTTGACACCCACTCTCATGCGGCATAATCGACTACCCAATTGCCCTGGGGTTCTCACATCGAGAATGACTCATGTGAGCATAGGAACCCGATAAAGTCAATTTAGATGATGAGATCAAGATATATCCCAGATCATGGTCGATGTCCTAACAAAAAAACTTTAAACATCATAAAATTTTTATGTCCTTATCTAGTGATATTAAACTATAAGGAATGGAAAACATCCTTACTATATGTTGTTAAACATCATAGAAGACGTCCTGGTTGTATTACATTACAACTGCATGAAAAATACATCCCCACTATATGAAAATAAAATTTTTAATACATCACCTAGAATTATCCCTTATCAAAGGACCGCAAGACCCTTACCCTAGTCAACCATATTACGGGGTGCTTCTATCATCTGTTAAGACCCTTAGCCCCTAAATCACACTTTATGTCTTGAGTGGCTCAGGTCACCGAAAACCGTTCTGGGACCATGGAATGGAAAATATATCTCTCTATTTTACCTTGATATTAATTCATCAGGTCTTTGACCTGACAATTGGAGACATATTGGCCCTATATGAATGGGTTTCATATCCCTGTGAGCCTAACATCCCTATGGAAGAACTCAACACTTGTGGTTTTTCTAGGCCAACCCTAACATGAATTTCCCATAACATTACTCATGACATGAGTACCTCGATCCATGATTTACAACATTTTCATCTCCCACTCAGAGGGATGTTGGTGTCCTCTAGACACTAGGTATCCTAATTAGTCTATTGTGTAACATTTACCTGATACTAGGCCCATGTGTGTCTGGAACATAATTTACAAGAAATTTGGTCATAGATGTACAACCTTAAACATTATCCTTTCATGGACCAAATCACAAGACCCTAAACTAACTTTGAAAGATACATAAAACATGATAGGATAAAAAAGGGTTGTCTGAGATAAATTAATGTCTCCACTCACTAAACTATTCATCTTTTTATATTAGGAAAAAGTTATAATTTAAAAGAATAACTAATAATGAAAAAATTCCCAATTTGTAGCCCTGGTAAAAGCTAAGAAATGCTCTTTGGACACCCTGATCCAAGAAAAAGTTAGAGTAATGATTTTTCACATCTCCTCACAATGATAACATGTTCACTAGGTGATGGAACATCTTTTAGGGATCTTGAACCCGTCTTGAATAATACATTTTTCATATATCACACTTCATGATTTAATGTGCCTTGGGTCGCTGAAATCCATTTATATCCATTGGAAATAAAATATAATCCCTTTTTTGACCATCATATTGAGGTATAAGGGCTTTGAATTACTAACCTGAGACATCATGGCCTTATATGAAGGGATTTATGTTCCTAGTGAGCCTAATGTCACAATGGTAGAACTCAACATCGTAGAGTGTTCTACGAAATTCCAGACATGATTTTCCAAAATCATTACTCTTGAATCAAGAAATCTATACCCTGATTTTCAATCCCCCAAAACATACTATTCATGTGGATTCGATATCCTCAATGTCACACCACGGTTTTTTTACCCTTTCTTAAATAATGGATGCGACACTCCATTACCAAACATTTTGATGGCCCACACAATGTGATTCAAGACCACATTTCGTAGGTACCAGGCCTCCAAAAGTAAAATCTAATCTTCCATAGGGTTTGATAACCCTATTTGGATATCTTTCTATCACCTTACAAATTTTACATTCAGATGAATGAATCTTCTTCAATCATCCATGACCCTTGTAAATGGGTGGGGATCCCCTCTACATGACCATGCATGTATCTAAAATCTTCCCATTCATAATGGATCTAACATATAAACAAGAGGTATCTCCTACTTATAGGAATAGTTTGTTTATCCCCATGAGTCCCCATGAAAATGTGGAGGATATGATCATCATTGGATGTTTTGGTTCTTCCATGGTATGTATTCCTCATTCCATGATTGAACAATCCATGCTCCAGGACACATGATTTAAAAACCCCATACTCCGAGTTCCAAGTGGATTATGCATCCAAATTTTTTCCCCATATTCCAATACCACCTAAAAAATATTCCCTGGCCCATGGAAATGTGTGGGTTTACCTATTCATGAACATGATGGAAAAACATAATGGATTTGACCTATCAACCAGAGGTATCTCCTCCTTGTAAGAAAGAAATATAATCCTTATGAGCCCTAGAAACACTAAGAAATTAATCATGACCTTAGAGGGTTTTGGGTCCTCCATGGAATCTGTGACCATATATTGTGGTTATCAATAATATCCTAGATTTAGGACTTTAAACAATATGTCATCTTGGGTTCAGATCTAAAATACACTAAATTATTGAAATTGAGGGTCTAAGCTAAATCACCTTAAACTAGATCAATAATTGGTCCAAGATAAAAGAACATTATTACAATAACTTAAGGACTCAACTAGAAGACTCTAAACTACAATAAATATAAGGTCTTATCTAGAAGTCCCTAAAATAATACACAATGATGATCTAGTATTCAATACCATAAAATATCCAACTGTTGGAGAAAAAATGATTGACATGGTGAAAACATAAAATGTGCATCATAGGAAAAAGTCGAGTCTCTTCATGTTTGACATGCACATTGTGTGATCTAGGAAATATTCGACATCTATAAGGTAAAAGACGCACAAACATTTTTAGGTAAAAAACCCATAATAGGGTGGCTTGAGAAAAATACAATTCCAAACCCACTAAGTCCCCCTCTATAAAATTCTAAGGAAATATTTAGAGAAATATAAATAAATAGATACAGTGATTAAGGGGATCACCATTTGGCTATGTAAAAAATAAACATGTTCTCACTAAGTCCCTCTACTTTGTAAAAAGACAGATCCCTCTACCTTCATAAAGAATACCATACCCAAATTATCCTTATAAATTAGGTGATTTGAATACATATAGAGAAGGTACATCCATGATGAATCTCATGCTAATTCTAATTCATGAAAATTTCATAAGAGAAATATATTGTAAGTTATACACACGAATCCTTGAATTTAGGTCTCTTGGGTATTAAATAAGGGATGGATATCGTGGATGATAAGTGAAACAACTCCACCAAAATATGGATCTCTACTGGGAGTTTCTTTAAAATATCATGTCATTCCCCTTAATATAAATGAAATAGATATATAAAAGGACATTAATCATGGAGTTCATTATCCATGAACATATATTTCATGTGCACACGTTTGATCTACATAGTGGGGTATTTCAAAACCACATACAGATTGATTCCCATTGTCATGGGATACATAGATTCTTCCTAGTACCTTACCTTGTATCTAGACATAAGTTTATTTTAATCCAATTATTATTCTATCCTACAATTAGTACACATTACTATTTCAATACATTCATACCCCATGTTTTAGGTTCAGCCAATCACAGATGGTCAGGATTCTCTTATTTAAAACTCCTAAAATCCCTCAATCGGCACACTCTAGAAAAATAATATTATAGGGATTAATATCAATGCATGTCATATGTTCATATGAAAAAAAATTGATCGACATTTACCTTATAATCAAATTAGTTTTTCCCCAAATGAATCTAATTCTATGGGGGTATTTTTTAGGCACCCATAATTGTGCACCATACACTTTTCCATCAATGATCTCAAAAGTGAGAAGTCCACTCAAAATATTGATGTCTTTAGCATGGAAGACTTGAAAGAAATATTGTTGAAGAATTGTATACAAGGGAATACAGTATTTCCAATTATTATTCATTTTATTTAGAATATTACTCTATGTATTTACGTATATTATTCCCATTATCCAAAAAACTGGCCAACTAGGCTTACCGACCATCCATCTTAATCTGAGCATATGTGGGAGTCACCTTAACAACACATAAGGATATATCAAGCCAATTGAGTGGCATGGATGTGTTCCATAATATATCGTGTAGTGTGTGCATGAGAATGTGTGGGAGTACCTAGGTGGGTCACTCAATAGGAGGGTGCGATTGGGGCTGGCGAGGGCATGTGTGAATGTATTTCGAGTGTTGAAAATATTTTCAGCTGAATGAATGGATGTTGCACGATCATTTATTAAGAACAACCCTATTATCTAAAAATTAGGTGTGGGATATTGGAGGAGTGAAATAGTATTCATCCAATAAAAATATGGATATCATCTCCTCTATGAAAACAAATCCATCGAGGTCATCCGACCATGGTCACAAAATTAATATTCAAGATTCCTCTCTCTTTATCACTCAATTCACTCCTAACGTCACTGGTATATGATCAATACACCCAAATTCACTACATATCCCAATTTACTGCATTCCATCCATCTCTGACGATCATACCAAGGTGTCCAGGACTCAATTAATGTCCATAAGGCATGAATGAAACTTTTTTTCATGTATGTAGTGCTTTGGAGAACTAATATATGAGATTCCATTGCATGAAACCATTCATGAAAACTATGAGAGTCCATCTCAAGAGGGGTTTCATGATGAAATTATAATGATTGGTTGAATTAGTGTGGATGACATAAAAGCATATCCTTAGAAATAGTAATGCGAGAACCTTCCACCTTCAGAATTTATTCTTTATTTTCACTGATAGAGAGATCAAGTAGTTGATTGTTTGGTACACTAAAAGATAATATAAAAACTCTAAGACAATAATTAAAGGTCATCATTATATGTCTTCTACCCCATTGTATGATGGATAGGAATGTTTAAACCATGATTTCCTTATGTACTGGCTATTTTTATAAAATAGAGATATCTTGTGAAGTCGGTCATGAAATTACATAAATACTTCACAAGAGGCACCACAAATAATTTGGTGAGATGATGTTAGTCAGACAAGGAAATGTGGAAATCACTGAAATTTTAATATAGAGTAACATATCCTTTCATCAATAGAACCTTATTCTATAGATATTGTAAAGCCTCCACCACCACATCTAGCACATGCGACATGACCACCAAGAAAGGTGGCATAAACTTTGGGCCAGCTTAGCCAATATAATCCCTACCCCCCCCCCCCCCCATAAAAACACATTAGAGATAGGGGAGGGATAGAAGTAGTGAAAAAATAATATTTCATCCACTTTCAAATAAACTAACCAAGTAATGGTGATCTCTATCGCATGATCTATTTCATGTGGAAACATGTTTCATTAAACGTAATATCACAATATCATGTGGAAAGTTGAGTCTGGACATATTTATATAATCTTCATGTTATAGGAAATTTTTTTCAAAACTATCTATCAAGTGAGATTCTACCTCTACGTCATGGGTCCAGAACTGGTATCCCTCTACACATTTATTATCTAAAAGAAACGTCTTCGTATGAACTAGAAGGGGGGATCAGATAAGACCTATGTCTCATATTTTCATGAAACTTGTATCTTTAAGTGCTTGCAAGAAATCTTGTTTAAGGTAATGTGGACATAAAACACCCTTGTGAATCAACATCCATGAAAAGGAAGCACTATAAACATGAACACAATGCATTCAAGAGGAATTGACCACCCCCAGTTGTGTGACATTATCTTATGTTATAGCTTTGATACACAGCCCCTATGCAATATCAAAACACCCTTATCAATATTCCATTAATGTCATAAGAATCACATGAGTAATTGGGAATCATGTGGTTTCTCCATGAGGAAACCTAATGACATGTTGGTGGTCTTGGAATGCATATAAACCCATGGGGATACCCTTATCCATTTAAATAATGTTCTATGAACCCTCATCCATGCATGTGGAATCAATGAGAATCCTATTCATATGTTGGTTGAACCCATCACCATACTCTATAAGAAATATCATGAGAAATTTAGCATCATGTGATTACATCATGTTAGCACCCTTAATCAGGTATAGGACCTAGGATAGGCCCTCATATCACCATGAAGTCCCTTAAATGTGTAGTTTTAGAATAACCATTATCCATACACACCTCCTCAATTCCAAAATATTTTCCATACACCATTGAGGCTTGATCCATTCAGAAATGATACTTCAAACACTTGCAAAAAAACGTGATCATAATTGTGATTGAAATCCCCCTCAATGTAACTATCTTAAGATCACACGCTCACAAGACTCCTTGCTGATCTCACAGTGACCTTATTCGGCCTCATACAAACCATGTTGACCACATTTATGTTTGTGGAAAATCCATGTTGATCATCAAAATTTGTCAAGGACATGAAAATTTAATCAAGAATATGTGTCGAGGACATGTCAGGTCAATCAAGTGCAGACCACCAAGACAGGTCAGTTGATCATGCGAAGGACACTAAAAGATTCATCTTTGATTATGTAAAGACATCATAGATGTTAAGTCAAAAGTCTTCTTTTGGCTTTTACATCATGTTTTGTAAATCACAAATATATTCTATGTCATGTTTTGGAAATCTCAAATGTATTCTATCATATGTTTGTAAATAACAAATTGTCTTTTATCATGTTTATCGTATCGTACGATGTTGATCGTACCGACCAAAAAGTGTCGTACTGACTCTGTCAAACGTATCGTACTGACTCTGTCAATCATATGGTACTGACTCTGTCAATCGTATCGTACTGACTTTGCTATTCAGATGATCATTATTTGTTTTGGTACTTTGTCAAAAACTCTCTGTATTTGAATCATACTCATGTTTTACATTTCTATATATCTCTTGTCCTAACAAAACGATGTCGTTGAGTTAGTTATATACTAATCAAAACGATGTCGTGCTTTCTGTTTCAATATGACCGTTGGAGGCAATATGACCGTTGGAACCCGAGGCCTATAAATAGGAGGTCATTTGAAGCTGAGAACACACTGATGAACGAAGAGAACGAAAGAGACTCTGTGAACTACAAAGATTCTAGAGAGAGACACTGTGACTTCTCTCATCAGCCTTGTGCATCCGATCATCGTATCGAGGGCTTTCAAGTAATTGAAAGACAGAGGTGCCGATTATCTGCAAAATCGAGGGCTGCCGGGGATAGGCAGACAGACGTGCCGATCATCGTATCAAGGGCTGCCGGGGATAGGCAGACAGACGTGCCGATCATCGTATCGAGGGCTGCCGGGGATAGGCAGACAGACGTGCCGATCATCGTATCGAGGGCTCACCAAGGTGTTGGTGAGACAGACCTTTTATCCTAGGTGAAAGGATAACCCTTCTCTTTGGGTTAAAAGAATTGTATTACTTTTACATTTCCGCTGTTGTATTTGAAAGGGATTTGTATTGTTTCCTTTCTTCTTTACATATTCAATTGTAATTGTTTCAATTACAATCATTCCATTACATATTGTATTGATTGGTTCTATACGCTTTAAGGTAGAATCATTCATATCTGTATTACTCTGATTATTGTGTTCATCTTGAATACAATTGTTTTACATAACATTAGTATTACAATACTTCATACCTTTTACATTCAATACAATTGAGGGTATTTGTATTTGTATTAGTTTAAGTTCATTTAAACTAATCTCTTTGTTACTAAAACTCAAAGGTTTTTAAACCTACAATTCACCCCCCCTCTTGTATTATTCCATCTAATAGACTTTTATATCGACTATTCGATCCAACAATTGGTATCAGAGGCGGTTTTCCACTGACTTGTATTACTAGCTTTATTTCTTATTACTTTCTTAAATACTTACTACACTAACGTGCGGAGTGGAAAAGTTGTTTTTGTTATATTAGATGGCAGGAATGAATATCGGATCAATAGATAATATGAATCCTTCTAGACCACCAATCTTTGATGGGAATGATTATGAGTATTGGAGAGATCGTATGAAGACTTTCGTCATCAATACTGGTGTAGACAATTTTATTATGTTTACTGGGGGTTACAAAATTCCTGACAAAGAAGTTAGTACTTTTACCAACCAAGAGAAGCAAGAATATCAACTGAATTACAAGGTACGCAATACTTTATTATGCTCTATGACCAGGAATATATATAGTCATATATCTTCATGTGAAGCAGCCAACTGTATCTGGAAGAAATTAGAAGTCACTCATTTTGGTACATCCAAGGTTATAGAAACAAGGAGAGCAATGCTTCGAGCAGAATATCATGGGTTTGTTTTTCCTTATGGAGAGCCAGTATGTAAAGTTTAACAAAGGTTTATGACAATTGTCAACAGCTTACAATCTATGGGAGAAAAAGGTCTTGATGATGAATCTCTTGTTGATAAGATTATAGATATTATGCCAAATGAATGGGAGTCAAAAAGAACAGCTATTGATGAAAATAGAAAAGTTTCCCAGATTACTCTTGATGAACTCTTTGGAACTCTTCTACAGTACGAGACAAGAATGAAAAGAGATGCTGATTTCAATAAGAAGAAGAATGGGAATGGAAGTGTAGCTTTTGCATCTAAAGCTAAAACACCTGAAAGGGTTACAAGGTCTAAATCCAAGAAAGTTGTTGTATCTGATTCATGTGATTGTAATCTTTTGGATAATGAGTTAGCTAATCTTGCTCGAAGGATGAACAAGATTGTGGGAAAGAAAGATTTTCAATATAGATTCAAAAAGAAAGACAGGAAAGATAGGAAAGATTCAGAGGTAACTTGTTATGAATGCAAGAAAGCAGGACATATAAGGCCTGATTGTCCTTTACTGAAGAGGAAAGATAGAAAAGAGAAGCACTCTGAAAGAAACAAGAAAAGGTTTTATAAGACAAAGAAAGTCTTGAAAGCAAATGATACATGGAGTGCAAGTGGTAGTGATTCCTCAGATGATTCTTCAGAATATGAGACGTCAGGACAAAGGAATATTGGACTTCTAGCCAGACTACCAATTGAAGATCATTGTCTCATGGCTAAGGTACATAATGCTGAAGCTGTTACAAATGTCTCTTTAAATGCAAATTATGATGATAATAGATATTATGAATCTTCAAATGATGAACCCTCATCATCAGAAGATGATACTTTACCTTCCTTTGAAGAAGTCTCTAGATTTGCTAAGTTACTTGAAAATGAAAATTCTAAACTCAAAAAGAGATTTGAAAAAGCAAATTCTAGAATTTCTATTTTGACTAAAGAAGTATCAGATCTTTCTAAAGATCTTGATGAGAAAACTTCTGATTTTGAAAGTATTTTGAAAACCCTTGAGAAAGTCAAATCTGAAAAAGATAAACTTTCTAAGGATCTTGAAACTGCTATTTCAAAGAAAAATATTTTAGAGTCTAACTCTAGTTCTAATTCAAATGTTTTAGAAAACAAGAATTTGGTTTTAAAACTAAAGTCAGATATTTTATCCTTGAAAAAGTGTTTGTCAAACTTTACTCATGGAAAAGAAAACTTTGATAGGATGTACTCTCAAATAAGACCTTTGAGAAATCGTTCTGGTCTTGGTTATACTTATTCCAAACCTGTTTTTAGTAATAACTATTTTGTTCCTCAAAAAACCATTTTCTGTTCCAAGTGTCAATGTGGTGGACATTGGAGAAGAGATTGTTCTCTTAACAAAACTCAATCCTTAGGATTTCATAAAGCACATTTTGCAAAACAAATGTGTATTCCTAAAATTCTTTTATCTAATCCTTCTGGATCCAAACAAGTTTGGATTCCAAAAATCTAATTGTTTCTCTTTCAGGAAAACGAGAAGTGTATCAATAAGAACATTTGGTACATGGATAGTGGTTGTTCTCGACATATGACTGGAAACAAAGATTTCTTTGAAAAGGTTATCAAAACAAAAGGTGGAAAAGTTACCTTCGGAGATAATGCTCAAGGAAAGATTGTTGGTATAGGTAATATCGTTTTTCTTGGAAAAGTTCTTATTTCAAATGTTTTATTTGTAAAAGGTCTTAGGCACAATCTCATCAGCATAAGTCAATTATGTGATGAAGGTTACCTTGTGAATTTTAGAAATGATAAGTGTCTAGTTCACAATTCCAAGGATAAATTCATTCTATCTGCCCATAGGCAAGAGAATGTTTACACTATTAACTTAGAAGACCTTAGGAACCAAAACTTACCTTGTTTAAGTGTAATAGAAGACCAATCGTGGCTATGGCATAGGAGACTAGGACACTGTAATTTGAGAAACCTAAGAAAACTCTCAAAAAAAGGACTTGTTAAAGGGCTACCGGATCTTAGATATGATTCTTCAAAAGTCTGTGATCCTTGTCAATTTGGAAAGCAACATAAAACTAGCTTTAAACCAATTAATGAAGTTTCAACTTCTGATGCATTACAGCTTGTGCATATGGATCTGTTTGGTCCTTCACAATCTGGAAGCATTGGAGGCAAATACTATGTATTTGTTTTAGTTGATGACTTTACTAGATTTACATGGGTCTACTTTCTCACAAAGAATTATGAAGCCTTTTCGTATTTCAAAACTTTTAGAGCCCAAGTTAAAAATGAGAAAAACCTACCATTGATAACTATTCATAGTGATCATGGTGGTGAATTTCAAAATTCATATTTTGAAACTTTTTGTAGTAAAAAAGGTATTACTCACAATTTCTCAGCTCCAAGAACTCCTCAGCAAAATGGTGTTGTTGAAAGAAGAAATCGTATTCTTCAGGAAATGACTCGAACCATGTTGAGTGAATACTCAATTGCTAAGCACTTTTGGGCTGAAGCTGTAAGTACTGCCTGTTATACTATAAATCGTGTTTTAACTAGACCATTTCTTAATAAAACTCCTTACGAGTTATGGACTGGCCGAAAACCTAAAGTTTCTTACTTCAAAGTTTTTGGATGCAAAGTATTCATTCTGAATACAAAAGATAAATTACACAAATTTGCACCAAAATCTGATGAAGGAATCTTTCTAGGCTATTCCACAACCTCTAAGGCTTATAGAGTTTTCAATAAAAACACTTGTACTGTTGAAGAAACAGTACATGTAAAATTTGATGAAACTAACCCTTTTGTTTTCAACCAACCCAATCCTACATCCTCGGATGTGTTTTCCAAAAATGTTTATCAACCTATATTAGAAGAACATTCTGATAAGGAAAATGTTCAAGAAAGTGTTCCTGAAACATTTACCACAGAAGATTTTCTACCATATGTTGATGAACAAGTTTTACAAAACCCAAATCAATTGTTTCTTAGGAATCATCCCAGTGATAACATCATTGGTGATATAAATCAACCTGTAAGGACCAGAAATTCCTTAAGAAATGAAATAGAACATCTTGCTTTTCTTTCCCAATTTGAACCTAAAAGTCCAAGTGAGGCCTTAGGTGATGATGATTGGATCAAAGCAATGCAGGATGAACTAAATGAATTTGAAAGGAATCAAGTCTGGACTTTAGTTGAAAGACCTAAAGAAACAACTGTAATTGGTGTAAAATGGGTTTTCAGAAACAAGTGTGATGAAAATGGAATCATAGTAAGAAATAAAGCAAGACTTGTTGCTAAAGGCTATAATCAACAAGAGGGAATAGACTATGAAGAAACATATGCTCCTGTAGCTAGACTAGAATCTATTCGTATTCTATTAGCCTTCGCAGCATATTTCAATTTCAAACTATTTCAAATGGATGTCAAATGTGCTTTTTTAAATGGTTTTGTTCAAGAAGAAGTTTTTGTCGAACAACCTCCTGGTTTTCAAGACCCAAAACATCCTGATCATGTCTTTAAACTTACCAAGGCTCTATATGGTCTTAAACAAGCCCCTAGAGCATGGTATGATAGACTTACAGGATTTATTTTACAAAAAAATTATAGAAAAGGTACAGCTGATCCAACTCTTTTTATCAAAATGGAAAACAAAAATGTTTTGGTTGTCCAAATCTATGTTGATGACATCATATTTGGATCAACTCAGAAATCTTTAACCGATTCTTTTGCAAATTTAATTAAATCTGAGTTTGAAATGAGTATGATGGGTGAGTTAAAATTCTTTCTAGGTTTTCAAATATCTCAAAAACCAGAAGGAACTTATATATCTCAACATAAGTCTATTAAAGACTTACTCAAAAAGTATGGATTTGACAAAACTAAAAGTATTAGCACCCCAATTGGTACCTCAAATACTCTTGATCTTGATGAAACTGGGAAACCAGTAGATCAAACAATTTTTAGAGGTATGATAGGGAGTTTTCTATACTTGACAGCTAGTCGAACCGACTTGATGTTTTCTGTATGCTTATGTGCAAGATATCAATCTAATCCAAAAGAGTCTCACTTAAAAGCCGTAAAGAGAATCTTTCGGTATTTAAAAGACACTATGGATTTAGGACTTTTCTACTCTTCTGGAAATGATTTTGTTTTAAAAAGTTTTTCAGATGCTGACTTTGGTGGTTGTAGAATGGATAGAAAAAGTACATCTGGAACATGTCATTTCTTAGGAGACTCTTTGGTTTCTTGGTCCTGCAAGAAACAACACTCAGTAGCACTCTCCACTGCTGAAGCTGAATATGTAGCAGCTGGAAGTTGCTGTGCTCAAGTATTGTGGATGCAGCACACACTCACTGACTATGGTTTGAGTTTCTCCAAAACTCAAATTCTTTGTGATAATACAAGTGCCATAGCTCTTAGTAAAAACCCAGCACATCACTCTCGTGCAAAACACATAGATGTTAGGCATCACTTTCTTAGAGATCACACACAAAAAGGAGATATTGTTTTACAATTCATCGGAACGCAAGAACAACTTGCTGATATTTTTACAAAACCTTTACCTTCCGATAGATTTGAATTTATAAAACAGAAGCTAGGAATGATTACATTAAAATAATCATTCATATCTACTTCCTGTTTTACATCTCTCCTAATAGTAAGAAACTCCTCGTAGAAAGGGGGAGGACATTTCTTTATGTCTTTATGTTTCTGATCTTTAAATATTTACTCTCTTTATATATGTTTCTTTCTGTTTATCGTATTGACAGTTTTATCGTTTCATTTTAAGTTTTCCTGTTTATCGTATTGACCATTTCAGTTTTTCTGTTTATCGTATTGAAATTCTTTTCCATCGTATCGTTCAAAAATTTTGTATCTTCCGATGATGGTATTGAAATTCTTTTCCATCGTACCATTCAATAGTTTTTGAATCGACCGATGATGGTATTGAAATTCTTTTCCATCGTACCATTCAATAATTTTTGAATCGACCGATGATGGTATTGAAATTCTTTTCCATCGTACCATTTAATAATTTTTTGAATCGACCGATGATAGTATTCAAATTCTTTTCCATCGTATCATTCAATATTTTTTTTTGTATCGACCGATGATAGTATTGAGATTGTTTTCCATCGTACTGTCGGTTAATGGTAACAACTATTTTCCATCGTACGGTCCGATCATAGTAATGACTTTGTTTTCCATCGGCTTCATTTTTTTTTCTCTTTACGATTGTGTTTACTTTTGTTTCATACCAAAACCAGCAATCACCTTATGTTCTCCGACAGTTTTTTTTTCATTTTTTATTTTATTTTCTTTGTTTTAATCCTAACCATTGATCTGGTATTATATAATCTCGACCGTAGAAGTTCAACGGTCATCTCTTCATTGCTTATAAATACCCCCCTCCCCTCCCCAAACCCACATTGAAGTTTCAGGTTTTGAGGCGAAGCTCTGCTCCACCAGCTATAAACCATCGTACAATCTTCTCATCAGCAGAACCTTTATGTCTCAATCTTCTGCTAATACTCCTGCCGAAATGTCTTCAAAGACTTTTACAGAGAAAGACTTTCACAGAGAAAGGTTAGTATCCCGAGAATTTTTCGATATGTACGATTCTAAAATCAAGAGGATTATTTTGTTTCAAGGATGGGAACATCTCTGTGTGGAAAAGCCTGATATTCAAGATCCAGTTCTTTTTGATGAAGTTTGTCAGTTTTACAAAACTGTTTCTTTCGACAAAGATATGACTATTAACTTCGCTGTGTACGATAGAAAGTTATCTATGTCTGTGAAACAAGCGGCACATTTTCTGAATGTTTCTATAGAAGGCGATGCATTCTGTCCATCTCACAAACTACCAGAGGAAGTTGGTACGTTTAATAGAGAAAGTGCTGAAAAAACTTTGTTTGTTGTTAATGAGGGAAAAAGGAAAGTTTATCATCTTTCACCGGACAATCGGTTTGTCACTTTATGGATGAAAGGTTTTCTTGTCCCAAGAAAAGGGGATAGAGAAACTCTTAAAGTTTCTGATGTCTTTATGCTCGACTATCTTGTGAATATGAGGAAAGTAAATCTCATGGGATATATATTTGAAACCATCAAGAATGTCAAGAAAGGAGGGATTAAATCCCAGATAATAATGTATCCAGCCATCCTTACGAAATTCATTCTTGAGAGTATGAAGTTTTGTAACATTCCTTTGAAAGGAAAACCTATGGATTTGTGGCCGTCTTTGATTAATAAGAGTACGATGAAAAAGCTGAATGTTTGTTTTGATTCAAATTCAAAACTTTTTGTCAGAGATGTAGAAGCTGAATTGGCTCAAAATCAATCGGCACCTATGCCAGCCAAGGACAATCAATCAACCGGTGTTACTCGAAAGTCTGATCCTCAAACTAGTTCAAAACCAAAGAAGAAGCCGAGGTACAGTAAGGAAGTTGTAGACAAATGGAGAAAGGACAAGGAACAGAGAAAGGAAGGTGATCCGAAGTTTGGTTTTGACCCTGCTGAGGCCTTTGCAGAAAGAATAAGGGTAGAAGAAACCCTTCAAGCTGAAAAGAAAAAGAAGACTCTTTTGAAAAGAAAGGCTCAGGACTTTGATATCTCTAAATTCTTGAAAGCAGTTGAAGATGCTAGTGCTCAACTAACTGTGGAAGTGCATCAAGAGCCCATCGTACAGAGTCTGCCTGAGAAAGAAAAAGGAAAACAAGTGATAGAAGAAGTGGAAGTAGAAGGAGGAGATTTTCTGTTAGAATTTCTTCAAAGTTCAAAGAAAAGTAGAGAGGAATCGCTTCAAAAGCTGAGCGAAGGTGTACAACAAACTCCTCATACCGATCAGGAAAGATCTCCGGACAGGATGTCATCTTGAGAAAAGCAAGATGCTCAATCTTCTCAGTCTGATAAAGTAGTTGTCATTAGTGACAAAGTGGAAGATGAAAGAAAACAGAAAGAAAAAGCGAAAGGGAAACAGCCAGTTGTTCATTCAAGCAGATCGTATGAACTAGCATCGTACGATGAAGATACTGATTCAGAGCATACAATCTCTCTCAAGAAGAGTGATTACATTGTTCATGTTTTGAGAAGGGTGGAGAAAACAATTCCTTATTTCGTGAGGCTGGAAGGGAAGATTGATTTTATTACTGAAAATCAAAGGAAAAAGTTTGGCTCTGTAAAAGAATTGAGGAAGAAAGTTTTGTCTGTAGAAGCCGATCTGAAAGTTCTTTCGGAAAGCTCAGTTGCTCATAAGAAAGCTTGCAATAAGATGACCAAGTGGTCATACAAAACAGAGAGCTCAATCAATGATCATGAAATAGCTATTGAAGATATAAGGAGGTTATCAAATGACCTAGCAATTGCTTTCAACAAACTTGATAAAGAAACGGTTGAAAGGCTGAACCTTTTATCTTCTCAAAGAACCGATGTTCCTTCAGTGAAAGATTTGCAAGAGAGGATGAATGCTTTCCAATCTGAATTCTCGAAGGTTTCATCTTTCAAAGATGAAATGGTTTTACTGAAGAATCAAAATTCTGAGTTGTCCAAGGATAATAAGACTCTGCAAAACAGAATTGATACTCTTGAAGAAGTAATCAGAGTCCAGGAGGAAACCATCAGAAATCAAGATCAGATTTTTGCGGATCAACAAGAGCTTCTCAAAACTCAGGGTGAATCAATTTCTGAAGACAAGAAGGAGATCAAGAAGATGAAAGTTGTGCTTCATGAGCTTATAAAGAAAGAGAAGGAAAGAGAAAACAAATGATTGTTGTATTTGTTTCTTTTGGAACTTGTTTGTTTTGTAATAACTCTTATAATTCATTCTCTTTTATCCATTGTCTTGTATTACTTCACTAACTCTTCCAGACAATTCGAGATTCCTCCTTTCTTTTTGTAAATCACAAAGGGGGAGAATATTTACAAAGTAAAGATTGTTTTACAAAGGGGGAGAATGCATTACAATACTCTTAAGGAAAATCTATGAATACAATCCTTAGGAAAGTCAATACCTAAGGGGGAGTTAGTTGTATTCAATTTCTTTTTCAGAAGAGTTTTCAATAACTCAGGAGGAGATAAGTATTTCTTGTTTCATTTACTTTGTGTGTTTGTGCTTTCCAAAAGGGGGGAGATTGTTAAGTCAAAAGTCTTCTTTTGGATTTTACATCATGTTTTGGAAATCACAAATATATTCTATGTCATGTTTTGGAAATCTCAAATGTATTCTATCATATGTTTGTAAATAACAAATTGTCTTTTATCATGTTTATCGTATCGTACGATGTTGATCGTACCGACCAAAACGTGTCGTACTGACTCTGTCAAACGTATCGTACTGACTCTGTCAATCATATCGTACTGACTCTGTCAATCGTATCGTACTGACTTTGCTATTCAGATGATCATTATTTGTTTTGGTACTTTGTCAAAAACTCTCTGTATTTGAATCATACTCATGTTTTACATTTCTATATATCTCTTGTCCTAACAAAACGATGTCGTTGAGTTAGTTATATACTAATCAAAACAATGTCGTGCTTTCTGTTTCAATATGACCGTTGGAGGCAATATGACCGTTGGAACCCGAGGCCTATAAATAGGAGGTCATTTGAAGCTGAGAACACACTGATGAACGAAGAGAACGAAAGAGACTCTGTGAACTACAAAGATTCTAGAGAGAGACACTGTGACTTCTCTCATCAGCCTTGTGCGTCCGATCATCGTATCGAGGGCTTTCAAGTAATTGAAAGACAGAGGTGCCGATTATCTGCAAAATCGAGGGCTGCCGGGGATAGGCAGACAGACGTGCCGATCATCGTATCGAGGGCTGCCGGGGATAGGCAGACAGACGTGCTGATCATTGTATCGAGGGCTGCCGGGGATAGGCAGACAGACGTGCCGATCATCGTATCGAGGGCTCACCAAGGTGTTGGTGAGACAGACCTTTTATCCTAGGTGAAAGGATAACCCTTCTCTTTGGGTTAAAAGAATTGTATTACTTTTACATTTCCGCTGTTGTATTTGAAAGGGATTTGTATTGTTTCCTTTCTTCTTTACATATTCAATTGTAATTGTTTCAATTACAATCATTCCATTACATATTGTATTGATTGGTTCTATACGCTTTAAGGTAGAATCATTCATATCTGTATTACTCTGATTATTGTGTTCATCTTGAATACAATTGTTTTACATAACATTAGTATTACAATACTTCATACCTTTTACATTCAATACAATTGAGGGTATTTGTATTTGTATTAGTTTAAGTTCATTTAAACTAATCTCTTTGTTACTAAAACTCAAAGGTTTTTAAACCTACAATTCACCCCCCCTCTTGTATTATTCCATCTAATAGACTTTTATATCGACTATTCGATCCAACAATAGACAATCCTATTCATCATGTGAAAACATCTGGGACACATTAGTTGATCATGCGAAAGACACTGAACTTTTCTTCTTTGATTATGAAAAGAAATCTCAGACAAGGTACATTGATCACGCAACAGTATATGGACAATGCACTTTGGTCTGACAATGTTGTCTCAATCACATTAGTTGATCTTGTGAAAGAACATAGATATTTCCTTTTTGGTTATGAGAATGATATTAGATATGTCCACCTTGATCATGTGATCTAACTTGGACATACCAATAATACACCCTTGGATGTGTTTTCCATGTCAAACTGACACCCCAAACACATCGGGAAATCATTCAATACATTTCTAGAAGATAACCAAGAAATTTTGGGAAGACCCCCCCCCCCAAGGCCATGAAAACATCATCCAGATGCTACACTTAGGATTAATCCATATGGCCCCCTGATAAGAACCTTCAGCCACATCCCCATTTTATAACGGAAGATTCCTTGGTGGTTTTGAGTTACACACTATGACATGGACCCTCAATGTTATACCAAGAATATTAAATAGAAATTTTATGGTTATCATCTCTATTTATCTATAGAAAGTTAGAGAATGAATATAAAAAGTGAATCTATCATAGTATAAGCCCCTAGAATTCCTAAATCCTTGGGGATAAATATAATATCTTTGGGGTTGATCACCCACCCAACCCATTAATGGGTTAAAGGGATAATGAACAATTATAACTCTAATTACTCTCCAAAAAAGATATGTATCATTCCTTCCAATGTCTTGAGATCCAATAGGAATACACCCTAGTGTAAATACCTTCATATCCAAAATATTTCTTACCCATGGGACCAATTTAACTCATAAGTCCACTATCACTACTAGAAAACTATGTTTATACTATGCTAGGTTTTTAAAAGAACTTTCTAAATGATTTGTTAAATACCACCTATGTTAGTGCTAAAAAAATGATTTTTAAAGGAATCTTTAACAGTGATAAAAAAAGAATTGTTAATGCGTCCACTTTATCATTTCTTCTAAAAAAGCATAGATAAAGTCCCCACCCCTTTATCATCTCTATTAAAAAAGAACTGATAAAATGTGGCCATTAACAATGCTTCTAAAAGACATTGATAAAGGGGGGTATTTATCACCACTAGAGAAAAAGCACTGATTATGTGGGGACATTATGAGAGTTTTTTAGAGGCAATAAAAAAGTCCCCAATTTATTATCACTTTTTTACTATCACTGATAAAGATTATATTTAAAATAATTATATATTATTAAAAATAATATATTATTATATAAATATACTTATACTGATAAAATTATAATATATATATATATATATATATATTGATGTGTTTTAGATAAAGATATATAGTCATTTACACATAATAGATAATATATTTATTGAAAATGGATTATAAAATAAATTAAAAAATACTTTTAATTAATATTTTTCTAATTATTATTGATTGATATGAATTTAATAGAAATTCAAAGAAAAAAATATGAAATTAATAAATGATATAAAATAAGTTGAAAAATTAACTCAACCCTTAAATTAGCATTACTTCTTATCTGTATGTCCCTTTGCACTCTGCCACATATCAAATCAAAGGCTTCGATGATCTCTGTGACTGGGTGATGGAGGTGAACCCTATTACACATTTTACAAGGCCAAAAGATACCCATAAGTAGTCCAAAACAATGTTTTCAGTTGGAGTACCCAAATATTTTAACATTCAATTGATTTTGAGACTCTATTAATATTGGGGTGTCCAATCCTGACCCAAAATACCCTACCCAACCCCACCATATATGGTTCGGTCAGTATCAAAATTCAATATGCACGGGTTGGGTTATGTTGGGTGGACTTGTTGTTGTGTCGGATTGGGTCATGATTTGGGAAAAAATCAACCCATCTCAACCCAACCAACATGAAAACAACTCCTACCCCTCATGCTCATGCTACCTCACATCCCATGGAAGCTCGTCATTACAACTATCATGTTGTGTTTCATCCCCCATAATCAACCTACCCTCATATTCCTTTATTGTCGCACATCGTCTAACCCTCATCATCGTCTTCCCCCTTTACCACCTCCATTGTATGGTGAGGCCACCATGACTAAACCCAAATCCACCAGAGATGACTCAGTCAGCCTTTTCCTTTTCCTATGTCTTCACTACAATCCCAGATCCGTTAGAGGCTGCCCCCTTTACCTTCTCCTCATCCTCCATCTCTACCGAGACCATCACGACATAAGATTCAGGTCTACTAGATATTTCCCCATCTTCCATCGCCTCCATATCTATCTCTTCCAACACTATTTTAACTGTAGATTTAGCAAAGACATCCCCCTATTCTTTAGCTTCATCCTTCCCCTCCACCATGACCACTACGACAATAGATTAACTGATGACTACCCTATTTATCTTCACCTCTACCCCCATGTCCTTTACAAACTCTATTATCCTAAATCCCTTATAGACTACTTACAACATGAAACATATATGGTAATCACACTACGGATTATGTTGTTGACACTATGGGATGAATTTTGTGGTTAATTTTTCACTAGGATAAAGTTTTATCCCAGTGTGATGAGGAAGATGATGAACCTAAGAGGGAAAGGGAGGCATTCCCTACAACCTAAGGGTTATTAATCTAGGATCATAGCGACCATTTTTTCCCATAACCCATCAACCTAACCCGATCCAACCTGATATGTGATGGTTTGGGTTTGGGAAGGACTAAATTAAAAACCATTTTGACCCAACCTGATTCCACCTAACCTCTTTTGGTGGGGTTAGGTAAAACAATACCAAGACATGGCCCAACTGGACCCATGGACACACCTAGTAAAATTTAACATCCCTACCTAGGGTCAACATAAATTGGGCCTCGATTCAGTGTGTCACATGGAAACAAATGTGCTTCCCCATAATCTATAGGTTTCCAACTAGTAGAGGGGCTTTAAAGGTGGTATATTGGAGAGACACTACCCTCATGTTAGAGTAGCACAACCATTGAGATAGATAAAAATAAATAGTGTAAGCGAAATATAAACAAACAGAACCAATAAAGTGTATAAATGTAAATAGGAAACTGATCAAGTATGCAGAAAAAGAAACATATAATTTAAAAAATAAATATCATAACCAAAATCCTTGAATGAAGTTTCAACACATGATACATTTCATGCTATAATACAATTAGGGGAACATAGGAACATTAATACAATTATACTATAAAAAAGGTAAAAAATTTACAAAAGGTAAAAAGATGATCCATAATAATATCAAGCCTATGTCCAATCTATTACTCCTAATCTCCATCTCAAAGAATTGAATTTACAACCAATAGAATCGTGCGTTACATTATCAACACCTATGAGAAAACATTCTTCTCAGGTGCTAAAGGTGGCCCGATTAGTGCGTGAGATAAAAATATCCGTAGGACACCACCAATGGTGTCTATATGTAATTTGAGTTATTCTAGAAACTAAATAGTGTGTACATCTAAAAAATAATACAACACTGAAATAAATAACCACCCACTCAGGTTATTGACTGAAATCTGGTAGGTATACTTTCATGACCCACAACTGGGTGGAATGTATGATTATGACACTACATATATATAGTCATAATATATATTTTTTTGTTATATATTTTATCTACCTATATGAAACAAGTGTTTGAGAATTCCTAATGGACATATACCTAGAATACTAGTTCTACATAGAATGAGGTGTACCTTACACTATCCATGACAAGTCAACAATCCTGTATGCTCATCCAATTGGGTATTTTCCATGCATCCTGATAGAATGGGGGATGTCATTTTTGTCACTCAGTATGGGAAGTAAACATTCCCGGGAAACACTCTAATCATAGAATGTGGCATGTGAATCCCATCTCCCATATCGTATCACTAATGTGAGTCACAATGATCAACACCCAATGAAAGGGAGCATGAGTATCCATGCTCTATAGAAACCTTACCATCGTACTCAGCCTCTTTAAAGAAATATTATAATTATAAATTACTTTGGACTTTAGCACCCATTCCCATTCATTTTATATATCCCATACACATAAATGATTTATAATCATTAATAGAATATTACATAATTCATAAACAATTATGTATTACACTACAAATATCAATTCCATATAAATCATTAAATTTCATATGGAACATTTAATAAAATAGAAAAAAGGGGTACGACCTTACCATCCCCATGTTCATACCATTTAATCCATTTGATTCATTTATAAAGTGAGCCATCATGCATTAATCCTTATATTAAAAACAACCAATTAAATTTATCAAAACATAAAAATTCATTTATATGGATCAATGGTCAAAATGGAGGTGTCAAGGGAAACATGGAATATTTCTACCTGGGAAATTCTATTTAAAAGTGGTTGAACACCAAATAATTGATTTGGATTACATTAAATCCAAAGGATTCAAAGCCAATTTTCTTTGAAATCCATGTAGGGAGATACAAGGTAGTTTCAAGCATTTTGAACTATTGGGTTAATATGCCCACTTTCAAGTGCCACACCAATGTTGTGAAAATATAATGTATGGGTAAACTATAAACCACTAAAAATGTTTAATTAACATGTATCTAGGTTTTTGAGTCAATTGGACATGATAAAATCAATATAATTGGGATTCGTGGAAAAATTCAATATGCATCTTGTTGGAAATTGGTATGAAATTACCAGTATCTATGGGAAAAGGATGTGACCACTAACCTTGAGGCTATTGAGGATGCCTCACTCAAAATCATCACTAAAAATGAAATCGATTGGAAGAGATCTATTAATTGGTCCAATGACTTGAAAATAAGGAATATTATCCTGCATCTAAGTAGTATAATAGAGGGAAAGAGAAACTTGATAAGAGTTGAGAGGCCATCAGATCTTACATTATAGGACACAACACTTTTGAAATATTGTGGAATATACAGTAGATATAAAAGATATCTTGATGCCAAGCCTTTGGTGTTCTTGTGCTCTAAGAGGAGGAGAAACAACTAGTATGGCTGCTGGAGGGAGAAGTAAGGGGAAATAAGGATTAAGGTTTAAGTGGGGGGGGGGGGGGTAAATGGATAATTCACCCAAAAAATCACTATGAGTGGTTAGTCTAATCATGGTCCAATTGTTTATGGTTGTATGTAGAGAAGTTCATCCCACATGTTTTGGTGGGCAGTTTGACTAACTATGTGAAAACAAGGTATAATAGCTATGTCTTCCATCTTCAATCGGCTTCACAGCCATGCGTCTTGGGTTTCACAGTTTCACAAAAACTATATGGACCCTTATATTTTCCCATTTCAGAAATCTGGTCTCTAAAAATGCCTTATGCACTCTTTTTACCTCAATGCCCTGGTCAAACAACATTAAAATGGTCGTTTATGGTATTCCAATTGAAAAACTAGTGATTTGTACCTTATTTAAAAAATGAGCTTTTACAAAATCTCCACCTTAAAGTAACTCATCCATGAGGTCTCCATCTAAGGTTAAAGAGGTACTGTTGGAAAAGAGTTCCGGCTGTTGAGATCGTAGATTAGCTTCTCAATCCAAGGTCTCATCCTGTACAAGGCTGTTATTCCATTGCACCCGTACCAAAGGAATAGACCTGCTTCAGAGTGACTTTACACTATGATCCAGTATAGGAATGGTATACTACTCGATGGAAGAATCTATCTTTTGTTCAACCATATTAGGCAGAAAGACATGTGACATGTCTCGATAGTATCAGTGAAGATGAGATATATGAAGAAATCATGCATAGAATAGTATCTCTAAGGAAGCTCCAACTGCTAAGCAACTGGATCAACATATTTCAAAAAGTCAAAGGGTCCAAAGAACCTCAATGATAGATTAACATTCTTTTGAATACATTTATTCCCAATCTTGGGTGAGACTTTCTAGAAAACCAAGTCTCAGACCACGAACTCAAGAGATCATCAATGTTTGTTGGCATAAGACAGTTGTCAGGACTGAGCTATCAACACCCACATTCTAATCTGTTTGAACTACTCTATAGTCTTCTCAATGAGACATGGTCCAAGAATAGGTGGCTCCCCAACATCTAGTCATCAAATAGGGGAGCAGAAATACCTATAATATAATGATTCATAGGGATCCATTTTGATGGTAGAATGAAATATGTTATTATAAAAAAACTCGATGAGGATAATGTGCTTCTCCTAGGACCCCCAAATGTCAAGGATACATATACAGATCATGTCATCAATAACATGCATCCTATAATCAATCTTTCCATTTATCTTTGGGTGATTTTCCATACTCAGAAGTACTTACACACCCAAGGCCTTATGTAACCCATGCCAGAACGATGATGTGAAATGATTGTTTATGACAGAAATGATAGAATTTAGATCTCAATGAAGATGTACCACCTCCATGATATATAGTATTTATAGATCTTCTATCTATAAGTTCTATTGTATAGATTTTATGTGTAAAAACTCTATCAAAAGATCTAAAAAAACCTATATTTTATCATTATAATGTGGTGATCTTTGTAGACCTACCACAAAGTCATTCAAAACATCATCTCGTTTCCCCTTAAGATTGGAAAATGATTGTAGAATCCCTACCAGTATATGATGTTCTACCTTCACTGACAAATAGGTTGAACACTGTGTGATGAAGATGATAATCTCACATTTCATACTAAGCCACCCACACTAGCATCATTGATCTCGATACATTTTGGTGACAATAGTGTGAACCACCCATGACAAGGTGTGGAATTCCTGCACCAGCTCCTCTCTGATTTCATTTGGTACCCATACATGCCCATGGAACAAAAAAGTGTCATCACCATCCACTATCCAACCAGAAGATGTATTATCATTAGAGACACATTCCTTTAGGAAAAGGCCATAGGGATCAAATAACTATCTCATTATTACCCATTCAATAATTGTAAAAGTCACTACTAAGGCTGATAGGATAGTATAAACATGGTACACCAGAACCTTAATATGAATCTCTGAGAATGAGGTCATAAGATCCAATTCGTTATGGGATTCATGAAGCACATGTGCCTGAGTCCTTCAGTTCTAATCATCAACTACTGAATTTCCTTTACCAGGTGTATAGGAAAGATCTAAATCAAACAACTATAGGTTCTCACCATAACCACATTGCTCGAGATTCAGATCCCACTATGTTAATATGTACTTCAGTATTTTGTGATTAATGGATACAATAAAATTCTCTCCATGTAGATATTGACTTTACTAGTGTGAGGGATGAACTAAAACATCGAGATCGAGGTCATATGTCCAGTAATTCCACTCAGGAGACTCAAATTTTGAGACCCATATGCAACAAATTTCTTGTCCTATATCAAAATATCTCTAATCCTGATTCCAGATGTGTCACATAATATATTATAGATCCACCCAATCCTTTGTTCAATCAATTTCTACACTTAATTCAATCTTCCTTTTAACTCTTGAAAGGCTTATTCATATTCTTCATACCATATGAATTCCACACCCTTATTTTTCAATCTCGTATGAGGCTCTGCAAGGATCGATAAATCCTAGATGAAGAATTTTTAATATTCAATTGGCCCAAAGAAGCATTGATTTTCAAATATATTCATGGGATGATACCATAAAACTACAGTTATAACCGTCTCTAGGTCTTCCGAAACTATAGAATCTGAGATGATATAACCCTAGAAGTGGACTTATTTGACCCATAAGTGGCATTTAATGATATTATCATAGATCTAATGGTCTTTATGTGTATTAAACACAACCTCAAGATGGGTTTCATGGTCATTTATGGATCATGAAAATAATAAGATATCATCAAAAAATATTACCAAAAATGAATCATGATATTGGTGGAAAACCTGATTTTCATGATCCATGAAGTCTGTAGGTGTGTTTGTGACTCTAAAAAACATAACCAGGCACACATAAGGACCATAATTACACCTGAATGTTCCGATTTTTATTTCTTATGTCTTCAAATTCACCTAATGATATCACAACCTTAGATCTATCATTGAAAACACCTTTTATCCATGAATCTGATCATAGAGGTCATTTATTATAGGATGTGCATACCAGTTCTTACAGTTATCTAATAAAATTAAAGTTAATTCACATAGAGCCTAATGGTACCATCGACCTTCTTGGGGAAAAGGACAGGTGATCCCCATGGAGAAGTATTGGGGCGTATAGAGCCTTTCTCTTCCAGACCCTCCAACTAATTTTTGAGCTTCAGAAGCTCCATAGGTTTTATCCTATAAGGATGAATGGTCACTAGTGCTTCTCCAATCAAGAAATAAATATTAATATCTACCTATAATGAAGGAGGTGTACAATATAATTCACCAGGAAAAACATCTCTGTAACACTCCATTATGGGAGGAAAAATATAATGTTTTAACCCCTAGTAATTGAGGAAAATACTGACGATCTGAGCTATCAAACTACCCAACATATGCTACACTGTCCTTCTCTTATCTCGCTGACATATCATTATCCCTTATGCATATTCCTAATGATATTTTGTGAAGAAAACATCACCCTTCGATGATATCATTCAAAATGGGATCTGTAGGGAAGTAATTAGTTTATCCCAACTATTAATTATAATCCCATCATGTTGAGGAAATATAGATTCCATATAAAGAGGTAACTACCTATATCAAGGGAAATTACTTAAAATGAAGAAAAAACTTAGATCAGATACCTAATAGTGTATCTTGTATCATAACACCATGAAAATACTCGATCTAGAGGCCTAGACTATCAGTAATTATCTCTTATATAAATGATAAATACAGACCCATATCAAGAAAGGAATACACTCAAGTCGATGCTACAAGAATATTTCGTTAAACTATAGATGTTCAAGTTCTTTTCTTCTTTGGCATAGGTTGGAATGCATTTAACTAGACTATACTATGGCCCTGAGTCACTATCTGACATCCTTGAGCAAGCCTGCTCAACTGACACTAAGAATCATACATCTGACTACCTCTTCTATGAATACCACCTTGGATTGATTGGTTAGTGGAATTCCATATGAATACCTATCATGATAATGTTGAACCCACTATTGATCAATGAGTGGGTACAGATCCCTGCTCACTTTGCACTCGAGGGAGAGTATTGTATAAATTCTATAGATTCCCCATCCTTCCATAGAATCTTCACTAAGAATAGACCCCATGTACACTACAATATGGAATGCCTTGTATTCCCAAACTAGTGATAGATGATAAAGATATCTTCCTAAAAATCATGACTACCACTACCTCTGAAAGTAATCCAAAGTGCCTCTTTCTCCTAGAAGAAGAACCACCGGAAGCCCTAGGTGTCGAACCACCTTGGACCGATCATTAAAAAACCTCAAATTCTACTCTATGATATGGTCCTGATTGATGATTTCAATGATACAAGTCATTTTGATCAAATAAACTATGACTAGATGGCATAAATCAGTCCATCCTAGAATCTCTTAGTAGTTATAAGATCACAATCAACTAGAGAGAGAGTGAATGATTGTATCTCTATGAAACGGGTCAAGTATTCCCAAAATATCATGCTCCCCTACAACAGATTCATAAATTCTCTAGATCTGTTGGCCCTTAGATTATGGAGAAATTTTTAGTCTTAGAAGATGTTATGAAACTTACCCCATACCATATCACTCTATTGAACCTCCAGGGTGAAAACATCCCACCACCTCTTAGTTGAGTCATGTAGAATATAGGTTACTAGCCTGACCCTCTACTATAGAGGTTTCTCGAGATGCTCAAATATAGAAAGGATTTCCTAAATCCAAATATTATACTGTAATAGTTCCACCATCCCCTGATAAGGTGGAAGGATATGGCTATTGAAAGTCATGAGTCAACTATGTCATTATCAAGGTAGGTTGTCCAACACCTTGCATGGATTAAAAAATATGCATGAATCCATCTCAGAACATGGCATCATCACCCACATAAGGAACTAGAAGAGAATCCAAATGTGGCTCCATAGGAGGAATGACTGGTGTCTCACAACCCTCTACCTCATGAACACAATAAATTTCACCTTTAGGGTGTACGATTGGAAGACATAATGGTTACATAATTCCATAATTCAAAACAAATTTATTATAATACATTTAATCAATTGAAATGATAACAAATATAAAACTAGGATAATTATTTATCCATCCTATATAAATAAACGTTCCTCTCTACCTGCTTTAACATCTAGGTCTAGATGATCGAAATAGATAATATCAAGCCACATGAATGATAGAAGATACCTCACTACCCACTTCTATGGTTGAGTTAGGATATAAATATCTGCATTTGTAATATGCAATATGGAAATTTCAATTCAAAAGTTATATTCATTTTAAAATTAATTTCAAATTTTTAATTGTTTTTTGTTGAAAACCACTAAGATGGTTGAATCAAATGGTTTTCTATTTTTCCATCCATAAGTGCCATACAATTTATGAACAAAAATATGGAATCCAATTGACCCAAACCATAACACGTTGATGTTCATGAGACTGATGGTCTATAGCTCGATGTGCCATAATTGACTATTTAAGGTGTATTCTTTAACCATATATAGGAAAACCCTACAAAGTTAAGGTAGGGTCTTTAAGATTCAATTATGTTTTCCATTTCCTTGAATAAATGTTAGCACAATTCAATACATTTCAAGGCACAACCAATATGTAGAAAAAAAATTCATTCTAAAAATCAACATGGCATGGGAAAATGCATTTAATATTTATCCAAATATAACTATAGTGATTCATTTCCTAATGCAATGAACTAATTTCATTAGTCTGAATGAAAATATATTATTTTCAATCATACTAATATTTTTATCATCATAAATCTAGTGTGTGTCCCTATGGTAAAATTGTATCAACAATAATATGAAAAATCAGAACAAAAGTTATAATATTGGAAACATTGGCCTTTATACCAAACATGAGTTTGTGATGAAGATGATTGGATTATAAGAAAGTTCCAAAAATTAACAATATCCAATACATTGTCTCCAAATAGAAATTAATGAATGGAATTTCTCTAATACATGTTATAGTAGCTTAGTCTGTCCCACAATCAGGATATTGTTCAATTTAGACCTAGCACGCATGGTTTTTCTTTTTCAAGACTCTTCTCTCATACTCCCCCTGGAAAAGGCCTTATGATGAGAGAGGTATCCACCCCATAGTATAAAGGGATACTTCATTCTCTAAGATGGTGGATCACATATCCTCATGTACACCTGCCTATTTTCTAGTGACCGCTGACATAGTATGAGGGGATAAAGGTGGTACGGTGATGAGACTATACCCACATGTTAGAGTATCATAATTTATAAAACATATATCAATCGATAGTAGAAGCGTAATATAAAAAAACTGAACCAATAAACTCTGAAAAAATATAATAGAAAATTGAATAAGTAATCAGGGGAAGAAACATATAACTGAACAACTAAATATCATATCAAAAATCCTCTAAGGCAATGTCAGTACATGAGTCATGTCACACTATAATATAATAAGGGAAACATGGGAATAGAACTACAACCATTCTTTTCAAAGAGATAAAAATGAATAAAAAGGTTAAATGTTGATCCATATGCATCTTGATCCAATCCCCAATCCTCTACTCATAATCCCCACCTCAAATAATACATCAACAACATATATAAGGGGACTTTTCATTAATTATACCTATAGGAAAACAATCTTCTCAAGGTTCCAAAGGAGGTTTGAGTATTGTGTGAGATAAAAATATCAGTAGGCCACCACCAAAGGTATCTATGGGTAATCTGTGTAGTGATCATAAAAACATTGATTAGGAATAATAATAATAATAACCAATTCTGAAATAAATAATAGCCCACTCAGGTTCTTGAAGGACACCTAGTGGGTCTACCGGCTTCAGTCCATGCTCAGGAGGAATGTATGATCATGTAACTATATATATATATAATAAGTAATAATATATATAGTTTAGTTATATATTGTATCCACCGATATGAACCAAGTGTGTGAGGATGCCTAATGTCCATATACCCAAAATTCATGTGTTGGATGGACCGAGGTATAACTCACACTGTCCATGACGTGTATATGAGCCTATAAGCACATGCAATAGGGTACATTCCCTATATCTTGATAGGTTGGGGGACTTCATGCCCATCACTCGGGATGACGAGGGATCATGCCATTGAAAAACATTAATAATTGAATATAGTTCATAAATCTGATCACCCATATCATATCACTAGTTTGAGTCTCTATACTAAACACCTTATGTAAGGGAGTGTGTGTTACAATTATCTACAAAATCATTACCATCATACAAATCCTCTATAAATCCATATTAAAATTGAAACTATAATGGGTATCAACAACACATCCATTCCTTTTATATATCCCATGCACATATTAGAGGCATAATATTTTATAGCATATTACATAAGGCATATCCTCTTATGTATGTCATTTCCACGTTCAATTCCATATAAATCATTACATTTCATATGAATCATTTAATATAATATAAATAAGGGAAATGGCCTTACCCACATGTTCTTCATTCCATTTAAAACCACTTGATTTATTAATAAAGAGAACTATCATGTGTTATACCTTTCATTTAAAACATCCCATTCAATATATCAAAACATGGAAATTCATTTTTAAGGATCAATTATCAAAGGGGATGTGTCATGTGAATCATTCCATATGCCAACTTGGGAAATAACAACTGAAAAGGGTCCAAACACCGATGAGGTGCTTTGGATTAATATAAATATACATGAATCAAGGGAAATTTTATTTAGAATCCTATCCAAGAGATGCAAGGGTGTTCCATGAATTTTGAATTATTTGGTCAATATGGAATGTTTCAAGTGGAACACCCATGGGGTGACCATATAAGTTATGTGCGATCTATAATCCTTGAAACAAGGTTAAATTAACATGTATCTAGTTGAAGGGGTAAATTAAACATGAAGGTATCAATATAACTGGGATGCTTAGAAAAATTTAGAATGAATCATGGTGGAAATAGTATTTAAATGATGAAACTGAATTGGAAAATAAAGTGACCAGATACCTCAAGGCCATAGATGATGCCATGATTGATATCAGACTCAGATTTGTATTAGATTGGATGAGATCTGAGGAATATTCCAATGACCAAAAAATAGGGAATATGATCCTACATCTAATCATAATAATATATGGTAAGATAAACATTGATATGGGTTGAGAGACTTTGGGAGATTATATCAAGGGATCCAATCCGTCTTATGGATTGAGGAATAAACACTGGACGAGGGAGACAGACATATGCCTCATATTGGGTGTTCTTGAGCTAAAATAGGAGGAGAACCAAGTAGTTTGGAAATTATATGGATAAGGAAAGGAAAAAAATGATCAGGGTTTAAGTGGGGAGGAGGGGTAAATGGATATTTCACCCAAAAAACAATATTGCACATAGTTTATGTGTATGGTTTTCTATACAGAAGGTAAAAACACATGTTTAGGAGAATGTTTTTGCCAACTATGGGAAAACTATGAAGAATGGATATGTGCCCCATCTGTAACCCTCCACATGGTCATTGAATGCCCAATCATGGATTTGAAATGTTATCATTTTTCACAATGTACAGTTTTTATAATCAAATATTTAACAATATATACATATGTTTTAAATATTTACAAATAAAAATGTAATTTTATAAATAAATAATTAAACATATTAACATATAAAATATATTTCTAAATATATTAACCATATCTAAATAAAAACTAATATCCATTTTATTTAAAATAAAAATGATTGAATATTTATAGACCTATACAATTAGTATTATATATATATATATATATTTGTGTGTGTATTGAAAAACTGATATAAATTTATCTATTAATTCTAATATATGAATATAAATATTAATATATAATATTTGTAACTAAATATAAACATGTGTAATTATATTTTATATATGTATTTATATATAAATATATATGTAATTATGTATATAAATAAATAAATAAATAAATATAAATATGTAAATATATATTTATATATAAATTTACATAAATATATGGATTAAAAAACATAATAAAAAATAAATATATATGTAGTGATATCATAAAATGGAAAACAAAACAATATATTGGAGTGAAAAAGGTGCTGGTGTATATGTCGGAGGTCTCATGTTCGAAACTCGCTGGTGGTAGGGGCATGTGTGGGATGGTGGCATTATTTAAAGCACTGATAAAGGTGTGGGGGGAATCACTGATTGGGGGCATGAACAAATAAAAATTATCCCCTTTATTAGTGATTATTTTATCAACTCTTTTGTTAGTTCTATTAAAGGGGGCCATTAACAGCACTAAAAAAGAGTTGAAAAAGGTTTCCTTTTAATAATTCTAAACAAGCCCTGAAAATTTCACCTTTTATTAGTTCTGAAAAAGAATTGATAAAAGCCTCATTAACCAATTATTTTTTCACTGTTAAGGGGGCCTTTTTCAGCGCTTTTTATAAGCGCTGGTAATGATAACCCTTTAACATCTCTTACATTATCTGCACTTCGATAGCATTGATAAAGCCGTTTTACAAGAATTTCTAAAGGCCCTATTTGTAGTAGTGCAACCATCATCATCCATCAATGGATGAGAAGATGGATCACACCCGAGAATCATTGTATGGGTAATCCCCGACCATGCCCCTAAGTACCACGATCCCATAAGTTGTTTAAGAATGAACTGAACTATGTGAACTGTGATCCCTATTATAAATAGGATATGTATGATGCCTTTGTAAGTCCAAAGATCTATATAGTTTCCTCCATGAGACATGTATTCATATATCTCAAAGGGAAGCTTTAATGTGTAAGACCCGTGAAAATATGTCTTCATGTGATCTCTCCAATCTCCCTCTATCTCTTTTTTCCAACATTGATGATGACTCACATATTCTTAGAGGATTGTGATGATTGTTCCAATAGAAAGATGGGAATTCCCCTAGTATGGTCATATCATTGGGATTTAATCCAAATTACATATCACCTTCACTCAATGGTCCATAATCCCAATGAGGCCATCCATGGTAGCCAAATGTGCATAAGCCCCACACAAGGCCTCTATTTTCATGCCTTTTATAGAAGATACATAAAAAAAGACTCTGATTCATGACTCAATAGGATACCAAGAGTGAATCGTCCTAGTTTGAGCCCTATATTTATGTCCTCACCACAGGATGTTAAACTATATAGATTAGTCCATTCACATGACATTAAACTACGTGGAATAAACTATACGGGTTTTGGTTTTTTTTATAATAGGATATGTTGGTTTCATCATAGAGGTTCAAACTCTTCCCCAAGACTCTAGTAACCTCCCAAGACTATAATAATCTCTAGAGCACTCGAACATGGCCATAACCTAATGAATAATAAATAAATAAGAGAATGATGGAGAACCTATGATAAACAGAGAATTTTCCCCTCCAACACATGGCCTTAATCAACTTTTTCACACAAGAGTAACTTGTCTTGAATTGGTGTCCGGGAAGGATATCATGAACATATCTTAAATCTGTAAGAGAGACTTAGAGTAGGAAATAATTTCTCCTATAAGGGTGTGATGAGCCCGACCTCGCATCTTCTTGACCAATGTCAGTTCTTAAGCACCTTTGGGTTTGAATCCCAAATGGAACACCTACATTTGGTAAGAAATTCCATACTCATTTATTGATTTGGTAGACATATGGAGTTTTCTTTAGAGATAAACATGGTAAAGTTGACACAATTTTTTTTCAACCACCCTCCATCACCCACAATTGAGGATTAGGAAAAGGTTGTTCCATATTTTTCTGGAAACACATGCATGTCACCCATTAGTGAAATCAATACAACTGTAATTGTAAAAAACCAGAACAAGAAGTTCCATTATAGGTAATTTGTATTTTCCCTATACGTGGGATTTCTACTCCTAGAATTAGGATCATTACAAAATTTCAACACTTCATAATATCTTTTCTACCAACCTAAATAGTAAGACAAGGAAGATAGGATAGAATACCAATCTATAATGTCCCATGTCTGGGTCACAAATATGTAACTAAAATCAATATCCACCTAGCCGCAAGTATTCCTCCACATATACTAGATTATTTTTACTATTAGTGAGGCTCTATAATGGATTGGTGGGGAGACAATACCCTAATTTATCATAGTGGAAACACTACAGTATAATAAATGACTAATACTAGAAACATAATAAATGAGGAACAATGGAATGTAGAACATTTAGAAATAATAAATAGAGATGAATGAATAATAAGAATTACCATATCTAGAAACATATAAAATAATGGTGTCAAGTTATAATGCTATAAAAATATAGGGGATACATGGGGTAAACAAAATACGTATAGAACATGCTATAAAAAATGAAAAAGGAAAAAATCTATATCTAGCAGCATCATGATCATAATCTCAGCCCTTTGTTGTCATACTCCATCAAAGTATTTAAAATCAGGCATCTATAGCTATACACTTCCCCTTGTACCTACCTTCATCCAAGAATTATGTCCAGGTACAAATTGGAAGCCAAAATATGGTGTGATAAAAACTCAAAATTCTATAACCAACGGTGTATAACACTATGAAATTTTTGAATATATAATGAGTAGAGTGAAATTATATTAAATAAAGGTGAAAAATAAATAAACCATGTCATTCTGGGTTCTGTATGGAAAACCATCTGATACTACCTTCATTTTCCTAAGCTGGTAATGTATTTGATCATCATTATTTTTCAATAAATAATTATTGTGAGGTGAATTAATTTGTCTTAAAAAATATAGAATTCCATTTTCCTTGATTCAATTAGTAAAAGTAGAACATCATTTCCAATAATTACTATTAGACATTATAGAATATCATGTCCATTAATTATAAATAAAAAATAAGGAGCGTCATGTCAAATAATTCTATACAATAAATAAGATACACTATCATAATTAATTCTAACTAAAATTAAGTAACATCATGTCTATAAATACCAAGTAAACCATAGGGAATGTCATGCCCCAGAATTACAACAAATAATAATGAACATCGTGTCTATTAAAAAAGGTAAGCATGATATAAACACATCCATGTAAAATTACTCTCAAGGATAAAGAATTTCACTCTTTCTATTATTCAATTCATGTCATCATTTAGTCCATAAAAATGATAAGTATAATAAGGGGTCTGAGTGGTATAATATGTGCCACTACATCCTCTCATTAACTCACATTATACCATTTCGCAGGCCAATTCCATGAGAAACACACCTTAATTGTATTTTAATCAATAGGTCACTTGATTTCATCACAATTTCAATTGGGTATATCACGTAACTATTTTATCTATACTTGAAATTTCCTGACAGGTTAGAGGAATTTCCACCATAGTTGACTGATCAGTGACACAGTCGATCCACTTTGTCATGTGGTCATGTGCATTCTTTATGAAAATTTGATGAGTTTATGATTGGTTTAAGAAATGCATAAGAAGTATTTATGCAGTCTATCTCACGCTATTGTGTTCAATTGAGTACATTGAAAAATTTCACTAATTTGACACATGGCCACATTCCTATTCATGATGGAATAGGAGAATATTCATGTAGTTGATTGATAACTTTATTCTCACTATGACACTTTCGAAAAATTTAATATTTTGTAGAAAATAAATGTTTCTAACAAAAATAACATAAAACATAAATTATAAAATAAACATGATTTGGGATCATTAAAAGAAGGAATTTGTATAATAAACAAACAATCCTCCACATTTTGGTGATAAAAAATTATGGAAAATTATATGTTGGAAAAAATAGAGATTAGTGACAAAAAATATAGTATTTATGACCTATATATATTATATTACACCTTTTTTTATTATAAAAAATTAAGTGGGAAGGGTATAGGAATACTAATGGAGAGAACTAAAAGACATTAGATCATTCAGTCATAAAAATGATAATGAAAGACAAATTTCATTAACTTCAATAATCTATAAATAATTAAAATATCAATATAAGTTTATGTAAAAATAATCTAAGTTAATAAGGTCTCAATTTGTGGAATTATCAAGAGTGGATATCCCTTTTTGTAGGAGTAGAAGAAGGTGTAGTACCAGTAGTAGAAGCACTTGACATAAAAAGATTTCGGGGAGATATAACTATAGTATTGGCAGAAAATATGTAAGTCTTCCAAACCAGAGTGATAACTAATACAAATAGAGATCTATTCTTAGTTATCTTTAGGAACTCATCCATCTTAGCCATAAAATAATCAAATAGTGGATTCAAGAAAAATAGATTTTCCACAACGAACTTGAAATCTAGGGTTAAAGGTTGCATCATTAAATTATAATCCCATGACCTAAATATGGTATTTGAATAAGATTGGTGAGAATTTATCATTCAAAATACATTATATCACCTTTTATAGTATCTTTATCCTTGGTGATCATAATTGTCTCAGCCTTAATCAAAATAAACTACTTCTCACCATGGGCATTAAGATCCATTTTCGTCAAATTCATTATTTCATTGAAACCTTACAAAAGAGTTTGAATATCCTATTGCACATATCTTCTAATGAGATGTCCATCTAGAGATATAGGTGGTGTTGGATGAGGAGGAGATGTATTTTTTAAGACCACATAACCATATTATGATATATCTAACCCATATTAACCATCATACACATAAAATATACATGAATAGATATAATATGTTCTCCTAAACATTCAATCGCATGATCCCATTGATCATATTTGAATAAAAAAACATTGAAATAATTTGAGAAACAACATTCAAAATTTTAAAATCTATTAATTCATGTCTACCATGATCACACAAACTACCTAGATTCAAAAATATATTATTCAAAAATTCTAACAAGTAACTTTCTAACTGAAAAAATATTGATGATAAAATAAAATAGGAAGAATCAATGGGTTGAGATTAAGTAGGGTTAGGAGTAGATTTAGTAAAAACCACATCTAAGGGTCTCAGAAAATATCCTTGATCATATGATAAGTCAAACCTAGATCAATAAATATATTTAATAAAACTATCTAAATACTATAATGGAATATTCTCTATAAGAAAAAGTTAAATAATAAATTTGATCAACCTTGATAGACACTTCTATGAAATTATTTTGATAAGAATGATCTTCTAGTTTAGTAAGAGGATAATTGAACATATTCTAAAACACATCATCAAATGAGATATCTAATCATCCTTGTTTCAAAAGAACAAGAAAATAGGGGTATTTCTCACATATATGAAGATCTTTGGGAAACTATGGTATGGAATGTCCACTATATCTGGGATTACTTCAATAATTATTATCACCACCTAATTCACTATCTCGAGTATAAGGATTTAAGTCAATAAGAGAGGTTTTATTACACTTTTCCTCTTTAGGAGGTTTTGAGTGAAAAATTAGCCCCCCATATCAAACATAATTGGAATATTCATTATCCATTAAATTAGTCTCATATTCAATTTTATGTAATAATATTAGTGTGATTAATTATTTGTAAACTCTATTTTTAGTGCATTATAGAATTTGATCATTATTTAACATTATAATTGTAATTATTACTTAAGTTGAACTATTATATAGTAAATTTTGAGACAAATTATAAATCAATCATTCCTCTTGATTTCTATTTCATATTTAACATTTAGGTTTCCAATTCAATTGGGAACATTTCATCCTATTGTTGAACTTGGAGATTCACTTTGGAAATCCCCCATTTTGGACATTAATCACATAAAAGTATGGGAAAATATCACTAAACAACATAGCAATAAATAATTATATAGGCTATTTTACATGCCCAAAGATGTGATAATTTTAACATCAGATTGAGGAAATACTGAAGACTATTTTATTAAATTATTTCCTGATCTAAATTAGAATTTTAAGGGTTAATCTTTGTATCTGAAGTGGAAGATGAAATTCTGGTCTTGATTTAGTGGCCTAGAATAAAAATCCACTATTTTTACCATATGAACTTTTATATGATTTAAAATGGGATGAAATTTTAATATTTGTTAGAGTATTTTCATTGATTCAATTTGTTATTCTATGGACCAATAAATTTTGGCCATCTAGAAGATCATTTTGGAACATTTGTTTGGTGCATACAAGCTCGCGCAGATTTTTCCATTAGTTGAAAAGTATGCTCTCCGAAAACATTACACCCACCTATTCCTACCCTCATTAATTGGGGTGACTTGTATAGTTGGTGTATCTACCCAAGTCTTCTAAAATTCTCATTTAAGTTAGTGGTGTGGAAGGATTTTATTTGAAGTTTTGTATGTTTTCAATATAATTTTATGTAGTGATTTGGTTCTCTTAAGTGTTCTCTTTACATGTGACTTGTTCAATATGACTACAGTTTTCCTATTTAATGTATTTAATTATCTATAATATATTTTCCTATCATCCATATCACTATTATTCCATTTATTTCATGGGGTGATACCACTCGCGCAACCACAACAGTGATTGATATTTTTTTGTTTTGTCTTTTTCAATACCGTATATTTAAGCTGATATTCGCCTTCCATTGAGATATTTTAATAAATTAAAGAATAAACTTGTTGGGGTCTATTATAGTGAGTTTAATAGGTCTATATTGGTTGTTATTTTATATTTTTATATTATTAAATTATTCATTATTGAAAAGACCGTGTCGATTGTAGATGAGTTTTTATTTTTTCCAATATATAAGAAGGAATCAGAAGTCAATGTATGATGTAGTCTTCTATGATTACTGATTAATCATGGAATTATAAATATGGAAAGTGTTTTAAAAAATTTTGAGATGTTGGGTGATGATTCTTGGATAACTAATATGGTTTTCATGGATCACATTTACTAAGACAATTCTCCATGTTTGATGTGATGATGCCTCGATAATTTTAATGGACTCGTTGGTTGTCATTTTTTATGAAAATTATCCATGATTATTGATGATTCTAGGATAATTATTTTGGATTCATCTAATATCATTGGATTTTGGGCTTAGAAAATTCTCCTTATTAAATATGGTGATTATTAAAGAGATCTTAATTTTTTCTTCATGTGATAATGAGTTTTTGGACATTGTTTAATAGAAGTGGAGGATTTTCCATTGAAATAATATTTATTAATGATTTGAATATAATTTTAAATATGAAATTATGTTTCCATGAAAAAAGAAATTATATATTTCTTGTGGAATATAAATGAAGGCCATTAAAAATTAATGTTATTACATGAGGAGTTTGTAATTGATGATGACCCAGAAAATATCACATAGCTTGATGAAAATATGAAAAGATGTAATTTAAGGTGGCATGGAATTTGGTGATGGAATTGAATCATATTTTGTTTTGATTTATATTTTATACTTTGCGTTTACTAATTAAATTATATGGGTACTTAATAAAAAATGTGGTCCAACCCAACTGGAAACCCTAGGATGAACTCAACCATGGAATATGTGGGAACCATAAATCAACTATACCCATGGGAGTATCTAGGAATATCCTATGGGTGGATGAGGAGAATTAGGCATGCATATCACTGACTACATGTGGTCTAGCCTATTTATAAGTCCCATAGAGGAGTGTGTTCCACCAAGAGTACATGTCTGGAGTGGCAGTGCTGCCATGTGGTTCAGCACAATGACATTGGGTTTGGGGTTTCTGATTCTCTAGTCGCATGCCTTGATTTATAAACCATTCACAATAACAATGTGAAGATCATTTTTTGATTCCTAAACATGGGTAATATACCCACGTCATATAATTTTGGCATATAACATTGGTCATCTGATCTATTTAATCATGATCATTTGATTAATTTTTCAGTCATATTCAACCTATGAAGGCCTTATATGGTGATATATTTTGGTAGTAATCTTTTATTTATCTCACAAAAGCTGATGACCATTTCCAATGATCATCTCATCTAGAAGAGCCTCTTCTAACCAAAATGGGGCCTTGTGTTCAATCATCATCATGTATTCCTACGGATGAATTGACGATGATCTTTAGATAACTACAAACATAGTTGAAGGAGTAACTTGATTATCATATCGATTTTAAAAAATTTGAGATTTTAAAATCGAGGATCACTTTGTTTCTTTCACTTTCACATAATAAATACACAACAAAGGAGAAACACATATATTCAACTATTTTCTGCATACATTTAAATCACCCCAAATGAAAAGGGTGTTGAAGAAAAGAACAAGAATGAAATTATTTAGTTGTGTTTGGATAGGTCTTGGATGTGGCATGAAAATAGAATATGTGGTGGTGCAAGGTTTTCATACTCTCCTATAAAATTTTCTCTCGTGAGGTTGAAAATTTTTATGCTGAATGTGAGAACTCTTGTTTCTCCCTAAAACAGAACACCAAGAAACATTATTTACCTATGAAGATTATAGTGAGGATTTATTCTTATTTGAATAATGAAATATCCCACGTCCCTCTTGAAATGTGAATCATGATAAAAAGAGTCCTGTGAAGAAAACCTATTCCCTGAGGTTACATGATGCAGCACAATACTCTATGCATATATCTCTTGGTTTGTAAAATAATTGAAAATATGAACTTGTTTACACATTCACAAAGCTTCAAGGAAATAATATTGAGAAGTTGATAAATATTTCAAGAATATAAGAACCTATATTTATTTTATTTTGTGAATTTGGTATTTTAGAATGTGGCATACAGTCATACAAGGAGAAGGTTGTGAGGAATCCATGCATGCTTCCACTATGTACATGCATTCACATACATTGAGAAAAAAGGTATACAACATGTGAATTAGAAAAATATATGAACAAACAATAAGTGAATGATTCATTCATGATTAAATGAATATGAAAAAAAATTGTAATACCTGATACTACAAAAAATCATATACACAGAATATGTGAATGTGTTGGTGTTTCAGATGTCATGCAACACAAGAATGAAGTGTAATTTATTTGAATGCGTGAATGTATTTTTCATGAAAATAATATCAAATAAAATTATTTCCACACTCTCACACATTATTGAGGAAGAAACATCATTGAAAAAAGTATTATATTCCTAAGCATTTGATATATTTAGGAATAAAACAACTTGTTGTGTATTTATAAATTCATCATTTGATCATTCAAAAAAAAGTGGTGAGTAGAAGTGGATGTTTCAACATCCATATATTGAATAAATGTATGTCATTATGTATAAAATATTATTGATTCAGGGGTAGTAAAATTTTATCAGTTTAGGGAAAATATTATTTAGTTGATAAAGAAGCATCCAGTGGAGTAGAAATTTTTTTCAGAGTGTTTATTTAATATCATTAAAGAATTATTGGTCAAAATATAAACAAAACCAATTAAGAATGGTGGAAATTTTATAGAGAACATGACTGACTCATGAATATTATTTATATCCTACATAAACATTTTCAACCAATTAAATAAATTTTTAATCACAAAAAAACATATATTAATAAGAGGATCCTTGAAACAACCATAGGTTAATCAGGACAAGAAGTAGGTATTTATATAAAACCTTGTAAAAATATATTTGTGCTACTATAACTTTTATTATTTTCATTACAAGTGTTTTTTATTATTAAATTAACATAATAGATCCATTCCTCTTAACTAGGAAATAGGTACGAGAGTAAGAGCATCTAATTGAAAAGAATGTAAATTCTGTAAAATGTTGGAAATACTAATTCACCCGTTTCATTAGCCCTATGCAATCTATATAGGCTCTATAAGTGGTATCAAATATTTTTTTTGGAGTATACTAGTCAAGAGGGGGTGGGTTGAATTAAGTACCTATAAATGTTTTGTTAAAAAGTATTGTTAGAAGATCCCCAATATTTAAAATTCAATTTCCCAGTTATCCAGTAGTGAATTTATAAGAGCTTGAATATTCGAATAATTTCTCAAAATATTAATTTGATCTAAGTTGTATCAATTTGATAATAAATACCATTTTTTAAACTAATCTAGTAAGTCAAAACTGGAATAAAAACTTGCAATGACTAACTATCAGATTCCAATTTAGTATTTTGACATATGTGATAAAACAGGGTAAAACTAAAAGGTAAAAATATAGCGGGAATAAAAAAAGAGGTTTAGTATTAAGCAGAGACATAATACTCTCCACTTGTTGATCACCTACCACCAAGTAGTTTATATTATTAAACAATTTGATCCACATCAAGGATCGAGGTTCACAACAGCACACAGGCTGCCCATGTCACAAGACGTCTAGCACAGTTCATCGTGGGTACAAACTACCAGGTCACACGAGGACCTCTTCCAAACTTATATATAAGAGTAAATATATGTAAATAGATTTGAGTGAAAGGATATCTTGTATCCTTCAATTTGATATAGGAAACAGAGTGTTATTAAAAGAAAGATACACTCACTGCTCAAAAGTTATGTAAAAATGAACACGACCAGAAAATTAAGTATGAGAAAGGATTTTGAAGGCTCCGTGTGTCTTGAGATGCAGATTTGGAATCATCAAATGAAGTTGAGATGAAGTCTGAGTCCTATTCTGGATGTTTACACCAAAATAGAGTGTCGTATTCTGGATTCCATCTACATGAATGGTTCTACAGGTATATCCATGTCCTTCATTGATAGGATGAAGTATTTTTTCAATTTGATGTGAAGAATGATTGATATCACCTCATGTGTTCTTATTTTGTTCTTGTGTTCATAGTGGTTCCATGAGTGTTGATGCTCTTAAGTATGTTTCTCAATTGTATAGATTTGCACTTCTCCACACCACAACACTTCTGTATATCATCTCTCTTTTTGAAAATGATTCATATTTTCGAGGGATGAAAAATAGAATGTACATTACATGTGCATAGGTTCATTGTACCTCATAATATCTGCTAAAAGTCCTATAAAATATTATTAAATATGTCAGTATCATTAAATGATTGAAATATAACTGTTAGAAATAATATTAATAAATGAAGATTTAAACAGTCTATCAGTGAATCGTGTGTCGTTGTTTCCTTATATCAGTGTATCTTTTTGTGGGTGACTCAATCCATTGGTATACTATTCTTTCATAATTTCCATATGTCAGCGACTCATTACATCAGTGACTTGTTCCAACAACAAGTCATTCCTTCTTTTGGTGAGACAGTTGATCTATCGGGGGCTTGTTTAAACTGACGGTGATTCGTTGCATCGATAGAGCCATGAAATGGTAGGTTATATAGACTGATGGAAGGTGATCTGCGTTGGTGAGTCATATGAAATAGTGAGTTGTCTTCATTTCTGTGTCATGTGAAATGGTGAGTCATCTGCGTCGGTGTCATGTGCAATGGTGAGTGGTCTGTCTGTCGGTGTCATGTGCAATGATGAGTCATCTAACTGTCTGTGTCAATTACTCATACATAGATAATTTTTAGATGTTATGTCTGTATTACAATTATAAAAATTCACAGTGGCCAACAATCTCTATGGGTCAACAATCTCTCCCTTTTGAGGATAACAATTAGGCCATTATTAAGTTCCACTGGAGAATAATTAAATTAAACTATTTTATTTTTATCTACCATAAAGATTAAATAATGTATCAGAGATAATAATACATAAACACATAATAATGAATAAAATCATAATAATTATTAATATTGTTTTCCCACTTTTAATAATGCTTAATAATGTTATCCCCCTTTTGGGATTAGAAAAAAGATGAAGGTGGAAAAATGAAAACAGAAATGTAGAAATAGTGAAATAGCCTTCCTAAACAAAGAGCCCTGGATTAGAAAATGTAAAAGGGATCATCTTTATCAGAGAATTATACCAACTACTCAGTAGGTTCAAGGGGTTCTTTCACTTTATCTGAAGGATCTATGGATGGTTCATTAGAAGAAGTAGGTTGACAAGCAGGAGGGTCATAATGTATTTTTAGAGGAAGTAGAGGCACTCATTTAGAAACTCTAGAATCTAGGGATGGTCTATGCTGAGAAATAAGACAAGGATGAACACTCTCTGTAATGATTGATCTGATCTAAGATTAAGCCTGAGAAAATGACATATGATCTTGGTCGGGCACTGAACCGTCACATCAAATGAGTAATGGAGGAGGAACCACAAGGACTTCACATTGAAGATGGAGATACAATTTTAATATCATGATTAATTATTAAATGATCTAACCACCATATTTAATTTGTTTTTAAAAATCCTCTTTGCATTCTGTGATCTTGTCCAAAAAGGGAGTGAATAATATCATCTTCTGAATCTGATCCTTAAAATACTTTGTCAATGGAGGAAGAGAAATATTTGTGGCCAAATACTTAAAGAGACTGTTCAATTGATGCTTTGTGATGATTTTGGATAAAAATTATAAATATTTTTGGCAATCTCTTCCTAAGTGTGTGAAGAACTATTTAATTAATACTTCACATTGTCATTAACCTTATCTGATGATTTTTCAACCTTGTCAATAATGGAAATTAAGGATTTCATCTCCTCTTTAAAAACATAATTAATAGTAAAAAGATCTATAGATTGTGAAGGTTGAACATGTGGAGAATAGGACGAAGCAAGAACATAATAGGAATGTTCCTTAACATATTTAATCATCTTTGAAAAATAAAGAGAATTAAAATGGGAAAAAATATTCTAATTTACTTTCATTACAATTTTGATTGTATTTCGGCACTCAGTGATTAATAAATAGATGTGAGTTGTAAACTTTTTAATCTCATTCACAAGCGTGGTGTTTCTTGTCACAATTTTTTTCAGTTACAATAAATTTTGGATTAATTTAATTTATCACCATCTTTGAAACCTAAGCATCATCATCTTGAGATACACTGGTGGAGGAAGGATTAGAACTAGAATCTCCATCGTGATTTACACCATCATCTATAGACCGAGTTGCTTTCAAATTTTTACTCAACTCAGTGTTCACTCTCTTGGATCCATAGATCTCATATCTCACCTGAGATTGTACAAAGTGTATTATGGAGGAACATATGTCTTCCATGAATTGTTAAAAATTTTACTTAGTGACATAATCACCAGAAGTGATCTCGTCCACTAGTTCCCTTGCAGCAAGTGCAAAGACATCATAATCAGAATCTTCATAATCTATTTCTCAACCCACATACCTTGGATTCCTCACCCATTCATCTATAACATCGGATTCTAGAGGTGTGATAGTATCAAGCCTTACTCTTCCTATTTTATGCACTTAATCATTTTGAGCTATTCATTTTTAGGCTCCCCCTTAGTGTTAGTTTCAGGTAAATTGATCCCCCACAGTCAATGCTTCTTGTCTAGGTTCCTTCTCCTTATCTAGTATTGTTTTTATAGTATATAAAGATGTAGAAAATAGTTCATCTGGAGAAAAATTTTCATATTGAACAACACCATTAACAGATTCACCAATATTTTCTTCAACAACTTCCATACTAATGGAATCTGTATTCCTAACAGGATGATCAGATTCACTATCACAGCCACATTAACTATTTCTTAATTATCACCATTTTCGTTTTATTCATCACCAATTTTATCATCATCTTTCTCAAATTATTCTTCTCTACCTTATTCTAAACCACTTTCACCACTACAAGACTCCTCTTCTTTATCTTATTTTTCACTAGATTCACTGATATATTCCACACTTTCTCCAACGTCTGTTTCATCACTCCCAATATATTTGAGAATGGGTTCATGAGAAGGCATGTAAAAAGGTGGACATATAGGTCCAATATACACTCTTTTTTTGGTCTAGTTGTGTCTGGGTAACATATAACATCAACCAGTGATCCCACATCTTGGACATGAGTAGCAGGATTGTCCTCCTCATATGAATAAAATAACATTTGAGCATTTGGACCATGTCCAGGATCCAATAGATCCCTTGGTCTAATAATATGGATTTTAGGATGGATCTTTTCATACAGTCTATCTTCATCACCAACCCATTCCCTTCTCCATGGTTTCCAGTTAATTTTCATTCTCTTATAGATGTTAGAATATAATTAGATTCATATTTATTCACTAACTACAATATCATCAACATAACTTATACATCATTTCTCCTTTAGCATTGATGAAATTGTTCTGGAATAGAAAAGGGTGATTGACTTAAAACCAAGTATTAACATCTCAATAATGTTCAGCATCAGATATCTTCAAAGAATCTATTTAACTTATTTCTATTTCAAATACACCAAGTATATATCCTAATACTTGATAGAAGTGAAGTCCCCTTTACTGGAAAAAATCAAGTGTTTAATAAAATTAAAAAAAATTTGGGACTCACTATTCAATTCTATTGCAATGGGTCACCTATTGTTCTCATTTCTGATTAGATCCTTCAAAGCTATTTCATAAAAAATAAATCACTTTCAGGAGGATATGTACCTTGATAAACATAAAAAATTCCTTCGTGAGAAACATTAATACATCTGACCCAATGTCTTGAAGAGAAAAATATTCTCTTGCCTTTTACAATCAACATGACCCAAGCTACATCACATACTTCCAAAATAAGTTCTATATTCATGTAAACATTATGTACCATCTTTAGGGAAAAAGAACTTTGATTGTTTTTCAACTATTCAATCCATCCTTGAACTTATAGCACCTTCAACAACAAAGACTTTTCCATTAAGAGCCATTCCACCAGTACTTATTTCTATGAGGTTACAACATATTTTACCAGACCTGGATTTATTGGACATGAAGGTTTTATTAATTCATCATTTTATTTATCACAAGCATGAAACACACCCTTTTTAAGAGATTTCTTCACACACAATGTTCCTATCAGTTTAGTCAATTTGAAGGTTTCAAGGTGAAAGATTGGGGGTAAATAAATGGAGCAGCCACCGAGAGAGATTAGTGTTAAAAGAGTATATTGGATCGATTCAAATGTATAGAATTTATGGATTTTGAAATTACACAATCACGAAATCATGAACTGTGTTCACCAAAATTAATGAAATAATGTTTTTTGGGTAAAAACATTAAATGTGTAGAAACATTGATTCATCAGTGTTGGCATGACAAATTTTGTATGACACCAATAGTATCGGCATGATAGGAGTGTCGGAATGCCAATGATGTTAGTATGAAAATGATGTTGGTGTGGCAATGATGTCGGTGTGAAAATAGTGTTGTTGTGACAATCGTGTTGTCATGACAATGGTATCATCATGAAAACATCACAGAAAAATATCAAAATAAAGGAAACACAAGGTCTTACTTATTGATCATTACTAACTCATGTTTGATGTTTCTCATTCTTTCAGAGTTAAATGGCATTGTGGATGTGTTTTCAAGATGATATTCAATTCCAATAAATTATAAATTGATATCACAATTTTGATAATGATCTCTCAAAAAGTGATGTATTACATTAAGATGTTTTGTTCTATAATGTGAAACTAGGTTCATTGAAATGTTAACAGCACTTGTGTTCTCCCAATTTATAGGAACATGTCTAAATTTATATACATAGTCTAGTATAGTGTATTTCATCGAAAAAATATTTGAACAAAAACTACCAAAAGCTATGTATTCTGGTTTGACAGTAGATAATGCAACAAAATTTTGTTTCTTACTAAACCATGAAACCAATGAATTTTCCAAAATGTGGAATGTCCCAGAGGTTATTTTTCAACATTACTAGCACCCACCAAAATCAGCATAATAATAACTCACTATATCAAAATTATTTTCCATTGGGGTAAAATGATCATAAATTGATAGTTTGTTTGAGGAATTTGAAAATACTTTTAACAGAATTTAAGTGATACTCTTATAAATTTTCTTCAAAATGGGAACACATACACACACTAAACATTACATCTGGCCAAATAGTAGTCTAGTAGATATAAATTTCAATCATTCCTCAATAATTTGTTTGAACAAAAAATTTACCATCTTCACCAAGATCCAACTTATAAGTAGTACTCATTGAATTTTCAATAATATTGATGTGATCAAAGAAAAATCATTTTAAAATATCCTTTGTGTATTTACATTGATTTAAAATGATACCTTCTTTAGTTTAAAAAATCTGAAATCCAAGAAATAACTTCAGCTCACCCATTAATCCAATTTCAAATTCATTTATCATCATCTAAGAAAAATCAATAAATAACTAATTTCTTGAAGATCCAAATATAATATCATCTATATAAATTTTAACTACCAAAACATCTTTAGAAATTTGTTTTATAAAAAGTGTAGGTTCAACAGTTCCTTTTGTGAAACTTTTGGAAATAAGAAAACTACTTAATCTATCATTCCAAGATCTTGGATATTTTATTAAACCATATGAAGCTTTTGATAATTTGAAAACCTGATTTTTAAATTGAGGGTTTTTAAAACTATTGGTTTTCTTAAAAAAAACCTAAACCTCATACCCATTCAGGAAAGCACCCATAACATCCATTTTATAATGCATGAAATTAAGAAGGGAAGAAAAATCAAGTAGGATTCTGATGTCCTAAATTATATAAATATGTGACAAAGTTTCTTCATATCCAATTCCTTCTTCTTGTCTATAACCTTGTGCAACCAATCTAGTTTTTTTCTAACAATATTGTCAGATTCTTCTATTTTATTTCTAAACACCCACTTAGTGACATTGGTCAAGGTGTTGTTGGGTCTATCCCCAGGTTTCCAAACATTATTTATTTCAAATTTATTACGTTCTTATTGAATTTACATTACCCAAAATCAATCTTTAATTGCATCATTCATGTTTTTAGGTTTAATCTGTGAGAATACAAATTGATGTTCAACCATATTTCTAAGAGAAGCTCTAGTTTTTTTCCCTTTATTTATTTCTCCAACAATAACATCTAAAGGATGGCTCTTGAGGGTTCTAGTTGGTCTAAAAATGGAGGGGATAATAACTTTAGGGTAATCTAAATTTTTGGGGTCATCATGTTTAGTGTCGGATGAATTTCAAAAACATTTGGATTTAAACGATTTCCTAACAAGAGGATTAGATGATTTTAAATTTATGTCGCGGTTTGACATATCATCTTCAAGGTTGTACAAAGAGGTCTTTGGTTTATGTGGATCTATTTTATAAAATTTTATATTTATAGATTATTTTACACATGTGGTTCTTTTATTAAATACTCTATGCTTTACTAGAGGTTGAGTAACCTAGGAAGATTCCTTCATTATTGTTGGATGCAAATTTGTCAAGATTATCCTTAGTATTATGAATATAGACATTGCAACCAAAAACATTGAAATAAATAAGTTTGAGTTTTCAATTGTTCCAAAAATCATGTAAATTTTTCTTGAGGATAGGACAAATTAAGACTCTATTAATTATGTAGAAAGCGGTATTCATAGCATCATCCAAAAATTAAACAGGAAAATCATATTCATTAAGCATTGTTCATGCTATCTATTGTAAAGTTCTATTGCATCTTTCCACAAGTCCATTTTATTTAGAATTCCAAGGGCCATAGAATTTATGAATATAGACATTGTGCGAGAAAAAGGATTAAAATCCATTATTTTCAAACTCATGACCATGATCATGTGGTATGAATTTTATTCTTTTCCCAATAATATTTTACACTATTTTAGAATACTTGGTGAATTAAGTGCAAGCTTCAATTTTGTGAGATAAGAAATAAGTACATGTATATGTAGAATAGTTATTTACAAGAACATAGACATAGTGCTACCCAAATAAATTATAAACTCATTAGTGTATAAATAAATCAGTGTGAACCAACTCTAATGGATGAGAAGTTGAAAATTCTTTCTTTGATTTGAAATATATATTGTCTTGTTTACCCTTGTGACAATGACTACAAACATTTTCATTTGAAAAATCACATTTCGGTTGATTCTTTACTAGTTTTTTATAGTAAGAGAGTGTGCATTACAGTTTCTGCATCTCCTATGTCAAATCCAAGGCAGTTTTTTTAAATTTAAGTAGACAAGAAACATTTTTGGAAAGATAAATAATATCTATTAATGGAGTTTAAATTTTAATTTCTAAAAACATAAAATACTAATTAATTTTTATATTTGAATAAATTTGAAGCATAATTTTCAAATTTAACATGAAATCCATCCTCATATAATCGTGAAATTCTAGGAATTTTATGTTTCAATCCATCTACAAAAAGAACTTTTGAAAATAAAACAGAGTTAGAGTTTCCAATCTGACCTAAGACAATTATTTTTTACTTCAGTATTATCAACAAATGTGAAAAGTCAAGCATAAATCTTTATTTGGTTCTTGAAGCATAAATAATATCCTTTTATATGTCTTGAAAATCCACTGTCCAAGTACCAATGACTCTTGCAGGAGCTCTTCAAACAGCATTCCTACAGAATAATCAAACCAAAATAGATTTTGGGACCCAGACTTATTTGGGTCAAGTGACATTAGCAATCAATGATTTACGTGCCCAAATTTTCCTTAGGGGTTTCCTATAAAAATTATGTTACATATTTAAAAAATATACTATATTTAATCTAGAAAAACTAGAGGTATTAAATTTTTTTCAGAATTGGAAATTACATCAGAATTTGTATTTTTAGGTAGAAGAACAGATTTACCTAATTTAGTTACAACATGTGTTTTAGATAAGTTTCTATGTCTAGGATGATATATAATACTAGAAGTGTACTTAGGAGATATCTGTTAACAAATAATTTTTGTAAGATTATTTTTTCCAATGGTAAACTTTTCTTGATATTTATTCAATTACTCTTTTGAAATTTTTAATTCATTTTTTCCCTTGATAAATTGAGAATTATTTTCCTTTTTAATATAATTTTCATAATTAAATGTTACAGAAATAGTATTATATTTATTTAAGGATTTATAATTATCTTTTAGTTCATTTCAAGTGTCTTCTAGCATGTTATAGTATTCAAATATCTCATCACTTGTCATATTTTCTGAATTACTCTCATTTCTAGAATATTAGGAATTGTGTCTAGGAGAATCTAAGGCTACATTATATGTGTTTTTCATGAAAAAATATATTTTCCATCTCATATTTCTAATCATTTGATGATTCTGATTCACTAGAGCTTTCTGCAGAGGAACTCCAGGTGACCTTCATAGGTTTTTATAGTTCTTGTCCTCATTTTCATACTTATTTTTTTATTTTAATTTTGGAAAATCATCTTGGACATGTCCTCTCCTATTACATTCATAGTAGACAATCTCCTATAATTTTTCATTCCTTTTACAGTCTTTTTTTCATCTTCCCTTGTTATCATATCATACTTTATAATTGGGCTTCCTGAATAACATATTCTTCCTATATAATATCTTGAATCTTTTTGCTAGCTGACCTATCTCTTCATCACTATTTGATATTGATTCAACATTTCTAGGGATTTTCATAGAGGCTAGAACCTTCTATTTTTCTTTATTCTTAGAGGTAATAGTCTTGTAGGCTACAAATGTTCTCTTTGGTTCATCCTCTTCTTCTTTTTTGACTTTCATATCTTCCTCATACAACATCAATTAGCCATTGAGTTATTTTAAAGGGAATTTTCTAATGTAAAATTATTATCTAATTGAGACAAAAGTTTATCTCCATATACATGGTATGCATTTGAGAATCCACATTATTTTTTCTTTGGTTGTAACATCCCTTCCCAGAGAGATCATAGTATTAAAATTTTCATTAAACCTGAGATATATTTCAAAAATAGACTCATCAGGCTTCATCGTAAAATTTTCATATTTGAGAGTATATATTTTAATCCTAATTTCCATAAACCTATAAGTTCCTTCATGTGAAACAAAATAAGTATCCCAAATTTTGTGGTTTGTTTTACATTGAAAAATTCTGAAAAGAGTTCCATCTCCTAAAAATTAGTATAAGGCATTCATGGATTTTTAATTATTATTATTATTATTATTATCAGTCTTCGTCAAGTCATCCCAAGTAGTCATTGCATTAGTAGAAATCATATATTCATCTACAATTGATGACCAAATTTCAAAACCCATACTTTTTAGGTGTATTTTTATTTTAATTTCCCATTTTGCATAATGTGTTCCATTAAATAATGGAGGTATATTGGTAGCATCTCCTTCCATTAAATTTTCCATAATAAATTTTTGAACAATATTTTGAAGAGATAAAAATTTATTATTAATATAAAAATTATGATCATTGAAATACAACCAAAATCATAGTTTAAAATATTGGAAAATCATTGAAAATGAAAAATTCCTAAAACCTCTAATACAAAAGTTTGGATGGAGTAGAGTACTCAAGAGGGGAGTTAATTGAGTATCTATAAAAAATTCTATTAGAAATTATTTTTTGAAGTTCACCCAATATTTTAAATTCAATTTCCCTGTTAGCCAGTTGGGAATTTATATCATCATCACTATTTAATGAATTTCTCCAATGATTGATTAGTTCTCAGTTGTATCAATTTGGTAATTAATAGAACTTTTGAAACTTAACTAATAAGTCAAAATTGGAATAGAAAGTTTGAATTTATAACTATTAGAGTCCAATTTAGTTTTATGAAATATGTGATAAAACAGAGTAAAAAATGATAAAAACACAACAGAAAGAAAACAAGAGGTTCAGTCACAAGAAGAGACTTAATCCTCTCCACTTAGTGATCAATTTACACTAATTAGTTTAAATTAATAAAATGTTTGTTCTACACCCTAGATCAGGGTTCACAAAAGCACACTGGCTATCCAGGTCATGAAACCTATACCACAGTTCTTCGTGGGTACATACTACTAGGTCACACAAGGACCTCTTCCACACTTATCCATGGTAGTGAACAGATGTAACGAGATGAGGGTGAAATGATATCTTGTATCCATCAGTTTGATACAAGAGACATTATGTTCTTATTAGACAGATACACACACTGTTCAAATGTTTTGTAAAAATTCAAAGGACAGATCAATTAAATACGAGAAAAGATTTAGAAGGCACTGTGTGTCTTGAGATATAGTTCTAGACTCATCAGATGTAGCTAAGATTATGTTTGAGTCCTTATATAGAAGTTGACACAAAAATAGGGTGTTTTATTATAGCGTCCAACTATAGGTATGGTTCTGCATGTATATTTTTCTCCTACATCTATTGGATGAAGTAGTATTTCAATTTGATGTGCAGGTTGATTGAGATTGCATCGTGTGTTTTGATTTTGTTCATGATTTCATAGTGGTTCCATGAGAGTAGATGTTCTTCAGTATGTTTCTCTCTCGCACAGGCATTCACTACTCCACAAAACATCACTTCTATATATCTTCTATCTTTTTGAAAATTAATATTCTTTTAGAGGGATGACAAAGATCATGTACAATCTATATACATAGGTTCTCCATACCTCGTACTGTTAGCTAAAATTCCTACAAATGATTATTAAATATGTCTGTATCATTAGATGACAAAAAGATGATTGTTAGAAATAATAATAATAAATGAAAATTAAATATTCTATTGGTGACTCATCTGTCAGTGTCTCCTTCTATTAGTTTCTATTTCTCTTGGGGACTCAGTACATCGTTATGTCATTCTGTGAGTCTTTCAATGTGTCGATGACTCGTTACGTCAATTACTTGTTTCATAGGTGAGTCTTTCCTTAAGCTGGTTAGACAATTGATCTATCGGTCACTTGTTTCAACTAATAGAGAGTCCTTTCAACAGTTTCACAGTGAAATAGTAGGCTGTCTTCCATGGTGATACCTATGCAACATCGAGTCATATTCATGTCGGTTTCATGTGCAACGGTGAGTCTTCTGCATCGGTGTCATGTGCAACAATGACTCATCTGCATGCCAGTGTCATGTGCAATGGTGTGTCCTCTACCAATCACTGTTAGTGACTCATACTTAGATTATTTTTAGATGTTACGTATGTATTACTATTCCGAAATGTCTGAGTGTGTTAATACCCATAATTACACATAAATAATCAGTTATAATATTCTTTATACTTAAACAAACAAAAATAGTTATATGATTTAATGAGCTGATATTCATTCTAATACATTGATATAATTTAGGATATGACATGAGGTAAGATATATGGTAATATATGACATGATTTTTTATAATTAAAACCATTATAGTCATATATACTAGCCGAAAATCTTTATGGGATGATAAGATCATATTTATTTTTCTAAAGGATCATAGTTTTACCCCTAGTTGTTGTTATAAATATTATATGAAATGAATATTTGAAGGTGATTATAAATCACCTCAGGTGGAAATTTTATTCTCCACTATTTTTAAATAAAACATTAAGGTTATACGAGGACTATAAAAAATTGGAATACGATTGGATTGAATTTATAATGAAAAATCTTGATGAAAGAGGGAAGGATCAATTCATATATTGTCAAATCAGTTCAGTGTAATTCTTATAAAAAAACTAGTTCAAGTTGTAAATAGTATGAGAATGTTTAATATATCAAAATTGTTAAATGATTATATATTAAATTTGAAATATATATGAATAATGTTCCTAAAGCAGTGATTTCATATATACTTTGTTCATATTAGGATTTGTTTTATGAATGGGTACAACCTGAAGATGTAATAAATAAATAAGAGCATAAACTTGAAATGAAATTCAAAATGTGTAATGTTCTAAGAGTCCTTATTGATGCAAAACAAGAATATATGACTCTTTTAAATGAAAATATTATGATACTTGAGGAATAATTTCAGTTTCATAGCTACGATAGAACCACCATTAAACATGTTTTTGGAGAACTTATCTATTCAATTGAAACATTTTTCAATGTTTATATAAATGTAAATTATGATCCACTTGAAGGAAAAACATGTAATGTTAAAGATCAAGACATGTTAATGGAAGAAAAGAATAATTCTCCTGAAGAATATATGCATAAGATCCATGATTTTTAAGAATCTCATAAAGATACTATCTATGTCAAAGAAGCCAAATTGGAAGTTAAATCCCGAAGAATCAATGACCTTGACAACTATGTTATTAAATGTGGTTATCACCATAAAGATCAGATTATTAAACTGAATCATGAATGATAAGTAAAAGTAACATAAATTAAGAATGGGAGGGTTTATCTTAGAATTAAATGTCTTAAACTATATATTTAGTTGAGAAATTTTTAAGAGACACATTCTGGAAATTCCCATGTTTTTTAGAAGAAGAATTATGCCACTGAAACATATGAAGAAGTCCAGACCTAAAAAAGGGATGTTTCTATACAAAATTTGGATTGTTATAATGTCTCAAAATAAACTCTAATTGATGTCGATAATATATTAGGATCATTTATTTATCAACAATCTACAATCTCATGGAATAAAGAAACTCATAAACTAGTGAATTATATTTAAACTAATACAGTCTCATCTTCTAGTGCATGTTCAAATCCTAAATCAGAGAGAATGTGGATTGATATAAATTATGATAAAAAAAATAAAATTTTGATATTATATATATCTAGAAAAATAACTCCCAAAAATATTATTTAAAAGGGGAAATACAAACACCAAAAAAACAATACACTAAATCAAGAAATACTTGTACTATAACTAAAAGAAGGATATTTTTTGCAATTGATGTTGATGATAGAATTTTGAAAATCCAGACATAGATTTTTGGAATAATCTTTCATAATGTGAAAATTTATAAAGGCATACATTTTGGGTGATTTGATGTGAAGAAATGATGAAACTTGAAACACTAAAGAAGAATAAATAGATGAATATGTAGCTGTATATCAAGAATATATTTTGTTATCTTGAAGAATATAATGATTATTGCGAGAAAAGTAGACATAGTTATGATGAGTGATAGTATATTCCAACCATTCACTATTCATATGTTGATGAGAATAAAATAACAAAACAAATTCATAATAAAAAAGTTAAAAATTCTGCCTCATGGAATGTGAAAAAGAATGTAGTTAAGAAATATTTAAAGAAAGATAATCCTAGGAATAATGATAAATTAGAAGGCAAGAATATATTTTCAACTAGTAAATAATGATTCTACTATGTAAATATAGTTCATAAAATGTATTTCTACAAATAGTCCATGGATATTAATGGAATTAATCTGATATAAAGAAGAAAATGATTCAATGAGAGAAAACATAAGAAAGGATTGATTGAAGACATTACTAAAGAGAATATCAATAAATTGCACAATAAAGGCAACCTAAAAGAATTAATGAATCCATGTTGAAACTCCAAAAAATAATATGATAACATGGAGTACTTAATCATCGTCCCTGATCTATAGAAAGTTTCTAGAGAAACAAATAAAGCTGATGATGAAGCACTTGATAGTGAAATTGAAAATGGAAAATAGGTTCTTCCACATAAAGATATAAAATTTCATGAGATGTTTTCAATGCATAAAAACGCATGTGTCTCAGAGAAATTGTGTGGTAAGTTCAAAAAGGTTGTACACAATGAAAATAATTGTATAATTATTCTACCAACTCAAAGGGAGATGTTGAAGATAGAGAAACAATCACAATGGGACAGTACTTCACTATTAGATGAAGTGGGGATAAACAATCCATATAATATGATGGTGAATGGAAGAAAATTTTCAATGTTATGAAAGAAATACTAAAATGATAAATTTATTTGAGACACTAGAGTGAAGAGTTCCAAATACTTTAGAACTATAAAGAAATTATTCTCTGGGTTGATAGAAAATTCTCAGCCTTCATGAACTTATTATGATGTTCAAAATTGTTCCACCTTATTACATTAATTATTTTGTTGTATTTCTGTGCTTAAATTGTGGGGAATTGAAGGTGAAGTTTCTTCAAAATGGAAGGCAACCATTTGGAATGATTATTCAAGATTTTATGGAAACATGAATTGTTCCAGACTGGTGGATTGTCAACACAGTTATCATAAAGACTATCAAATGAAATATTCCACCATGTCAATTAGAATCTATTTCTCCCCTTGAGGGGGGAAAACAAAAAGGAGATGATATAACATATTGTTTCATGAATATTTCGAAATTCATTTCACCTAAATATAATTTGAAAATGGATGTATCTTAACTATACATCCTTCTCTTTTCTTGATTATATCAAATATGTGCATCAAGGGGGAGTGTTGGTTGATGAGTAAAGTCAATGAAATGGGTAGTAAAATAATCTAACAGTTGAAATTTTTGATGTGTTTACAGAAGTGTTTAGGATATATATTACAAGATAAATATGATTTATAAACGCTCTACTCTTTGATAAATAAACATGACCATGATATCCCTTGTCTTGTTGTTAATGGATTTCATAGATATCCTTTGTTATATCTATCTTGTTTTTAACATCGGGTTATCCCACATAGACTTATAGTATACCAACTAAAAGATGTTTTCCATGTAACCCATGTGGCTCCATTATAATTTCATAAAAGGATTAGTAATTTTCAAATTCCATGAATGGAAGAAGAAAACCCAAACATTAATCCTTTTGATATATTGTCAGTATGGTGGACGAGGGACATTGACATTAAGGAAATGGTGTTGAAAAGAAATACAGAGGGGGAGATTAAAAATCCCATGTGTATAGTTTATATGTATTACTATATTGGTTTTAAATATATCAAAATGAATCAAAAGTAAATGTATAATGAAATACTCTATGATTAGTGATTAATCATGGATAGAGAATGTTGGAATGAGTTTGAAAAATATTCAAGAATGATGGTGATGATGATTATATAATTGTTATGGATACCTTATATCTTATTTATTAAGATAATTATCCTTGCTTGATATGATGATTCTAGGAGAATCATCATGGAATCATTGGGTTTCATTTTTGAAGATAATTCTCCAGGATTAGTTATGATCCCTGGATAATTATTATGGTTTCATTTAATGTAATTGGATGTCATTCTTGGCAATTATCCAAATTTACGATGTCGAATTTGAATGTGATCTTAACTGTTTTTTACATGTGATTAAGAGTATTTGTTCATTTTTGTAATACCAGTGGAGCCCATGCATTTGAAATATTGTTTTATGAAGACTTGATGATAGTGTTAAACAATATTTGAACATTACTAACAAAAATACATTATATATAGCATGAGGAATATATTTGAAGGTCATGGAATATTTATGTCGTTTCATAAAGAGTTTGTAATTGTAGAAGTCCATGAAAATCATATTTTTCATAATGAAAGGATAAAGAGAATTAATTTAAGTAGGCTTAGAACATAGTGATTGAATTTACATGATATAATTTTGGATTTATAATATATAATTAGTATTTAATAAGAAAATTTCATGTGTCCTTAATAAAAAATATGGTCCAAACCAAATTAGCCATCCTAGGTAAAACTTGACCATTGAATATGTGGGACCTAGAGGTCCACCATTCCCATGGTAGTATCTTGGGATAGACTTTGGGAAGAATTATAGAATGGGGTATGGAAAGTGCCCACTACATGTTGTTGGACCATGTATAAGGCCCACACAGGAGACCGTGACAAGAATATCTCATGGAAGGAGCAAATGAACCCCTGTGTGGGGTAGAATAGTGGAATGGGGTTTGGGATTTATGATCCACTAACGACATTCCCTGATTGAAAAACTATAGAAGAACACCATATGAAGATAGACGTGGGACACCTTAGAAAAAGTAATATTCCCACATTACTTAAGTTACACATATAACATCATCCATCGAATCAATTAAACCATGACCGTTCAATCGAGTTGTCGATTATCTTCACCCTCTGGTGGCATTAGATAGTAATCTCTTTAGATTCTGAGATCAGATTGAGAAAATGATATCATACAACTATCTCAAGTGATCATCTAATGTGTATGAGATTACTTGTACCAAATTAAAGTCATGCATGAAATATTCATCTTATATGCATAAGGATAAGTCACTCTTCCTCATCGTATGACAGAAAACACAGTTTCATGGAAAACGTAGTTATCTGATCACCATTGGTAAAGCCAGGTTTCTAAAATGGTGGATCATGTGATTGTTATCACTTTCTTATAAGAACTAAACTATAAAAAGGTAACACAAATATGCCACAATTTTTGGTGTACCATTGAATCAACCCAAATGAATCGGGTGTATAAATATAAGTAGAAATACATATTTATTTTTATGAATTTTAATAGTTCTTAGACAGGACAAGAAAAAAAATTTGGTGGTCCATGTCAGTCATCCTCACCTATAAAAATATTTCTCCGAAGGCTGAGAACGACTTTTAGGATTTTGAGAGCTCAAGTTTCTTGTTGAAACAGATCACCATGATACATTGTTTTGAGAGGAAGATTTGTATAAGGAATTCTGGATATGTGGATAAAGAAAAGACCTCATATCACTCTTGGGATTCGAATCATGCACTCAAGAGTCCTGTAATGACACCCAGTTCCGTGAGGCCACATGAGGAAACTTGATACTCAATGCCCATATATTATTGTTTGAAAAAATCATATAGAGGCCACACATTTCGTACTTTCATGAATCCTCAATGATGTGGGCTTGAGAAGTTGAACAGAATTTCATATGCAGTAGAACCTAAATTAATTTTGGTTGTGCTTGGGTGGTATTTGAGAAAGCTGCATAAAGTGTTATATAGTGAAGGTTATGAGGAGTACATGCATGGCTCCACTGTGTATGTGCATTCACATCCATTGAGAAATAATGATATAAAACTTGTTCATACAAAACATGTTTTAAGAAACAAGAAGTGAATGATGCATGCATGTATCCATGAATATGTGATGAAATTATAATACCCCTAATAATGCAAAATAATATACAAGGAATTGGCGAGTATATTAGTATTTTTGAATCCATGAAACACATCCATTAGGTGTCATTGATTTAAAGGTGTTAATTTATTTTTCATTTGTATAATATTAATGATAATTGTTTTCACAACTTTAACACATTATTAATGTTGGTGACTTCATTGAAATGAAGAGTATCTACCTGTACATTTGATATATCAAGGAAGAAAACAACTTGTAGTGTATCAATAAATTCACATATTGTTTATCATGAAAAATATGTTAGTTGGAGTGGAATTTTAATCATCCATATGTTGAACAAAGCCAGCTTGTAATGCATAAAATATTATTGATTCAATGGCAGTCATATTTTTTCAGTTATGGGACATTATTATTCAGTTGATGAAGAAGCATCCAGTGCAATAGAGAAATATTGTTTAGAGTATTTTTTGAATATATTTACATAACATGTGGTGCTCATATAAAAATTTAATTAAAGACTTGTAGGACCAGTATGAAGAAAACAACTAACTTAGGATGATTTTTTATTTTCTGCATAAACATAGTGTGCCAATTCCTACAATTTGTAATCACTAAAAACTTATAGTGATAAGAGAGTCAATAAAACAACCACATGTTGATCATGGAAAGAAGTAGGTGTTTGTACAATTCATTATTGAAATATTCTTGTGATACTATTTTTTATTATCAATATTGCTTATGTATGTCAATATTGAAAGCACACTATAGTTCCTTCCTAATCCATCTATTATCTATAGTTATAGTAAGATTTCAATTCAATGGCCTACTTTAATCTTCGTATTTTCTAATTTTAAAGATGATATATTTTTAAGTCTAGTACAAACCAATTCCATATATAGCTTATTAAATTGGTAATATAAGTTAATTGGAAACTAGCTTTGGAATTTTATAGGGATTAAATTGGTGAATGGCGTTTGGGGCTTATCTCATTGATTAGAAACTTCTTGAACTAGTGAGATGAAATTTCTAAAGAAAACAATTACATCCATTCTAGTCTTAAAATAAAACTAAGATCGACCCATTTTCATTAGTTCATTTATTTCAAAATCTTAAGGCATTTTCTTAATTCAATTAAAATCATTATTTTAGGTACTTTAGTATTATAGTATTACCATTCACAAATTTTTCAACATCATAACCAAAATTCCTAACAAATTAGATTTTCTCATGCTTACTTCTTCAGTCAATGTGGAATTTTCCCCTACTTTTACTATAACCAATGATTCAACTGGTATGGTAAATCCAAGAATGAAAAACAGTCTACAATAAGAATCTTGTTATCATCATTTATTAAATCATGGATATTTAGTCTATATATCTAATATAAAAGAGTAATAATTCATCCATGGGTACTACATTTTCTACAACCTCTGAAAATATAGAGCGAATCATATTTTTTTATAATCCCTCATGGCTTACTCCATAAGATAAACTGCCACATATTCATCACTATCATGAGGTTAATCATTTTAAACACTATATCCGTTTATAAACCTAGATCATCTATTATATTTGGTCGGGTTGGATTCTTCACAAGATTGTGTTGCTCGTAAAATTTTATATCTTCTTCAACGAAAATATTTTCTAAGGATTTAATATAATGTTCATTATCCCGTGGGTGGTTTAATTAAAATAATACAAATTGATGCAATATAATTTTCCTCCACATAAGAGATAATTCCCTTTATCTCTAATAAATCTATGATGAACATTAGATAAGGTAGAGAATTGGACTGAGATTAAGTTCTTCTTATCTCATTCATATGTCACATAAGAAATCTATGAAATATTATATGTACCCCATTCACCATAAGATAAATAAAGAATAGGTCTTTATACCTAAAAATTATGAAATATAACTTTTTAGGACAAATAAACTTAACAAATCTCCTATACTCACCACTAAACTGATGAACAATTGGTCTCCAATGATTCCTACTACCATATATCTCTTTTAAGTCTCTATCAAACTCTAAATGAGGATTTTTGATAGGGTTATAACTTCAACAGTTTTCATACACACCTTAATGTAGTATTTCCAAATATATAGCATACATATTTTAATAAAATATATGTTCATGATAGTTAATAATCATTATAAAGAAATACCACCATTCATCAACTTCCAAAATCATATTAACATAGAACACTTTTACCAAAAAGGATAAAAGGATCTATCACTAACCATGAAACACTATGTCTAACTTTTCTTACACAACTCTCTATAATAAGGAATGATTTTATATAAAGAATTTTATATCCATTTCCTTCCCAAGAATGATATCATAAGGAAAAAGTTATGATTTTAAAGGTTTTATGGTTCTATTATATCTTTCTTTCAATCATTTAAATGTACACAAGGCTTCTTGGAGTGACATCTTCAAGAGAAAACAACATTTTATATATCCTTAACTTATAGTTGAAGGATGGAAGGATGGAATTTGGTTAAGATTGATAGTTTTAAATTAGGATACACTTGTGTTTAGAGAGAAGGTAGTTGATTAAGATTCTATTTTGGGATAGTTAAAAATAATTTACGAATTAGAAAAAGTTAAATTTTGAGGAATATAATATAATATAATTTGGATTATAAAAACACATATGACAGCTCAATACAAGGCATGATATTATGTTTTACTAGAATTAGTGAAAATAATTTCAACTAATTTAATCTATACTATGTTCATGTCAATCAATTGTATGAACATTTTTTCAATATATACTAATCATATACAAGTAATAATCTTACTATTATTTTTTTAGCAGGATACATTCGATAAATTTCCTAAATAGAAAGCCTAATATTAATTCAACAATTAAAATGAGATATATCAAACTAAAAAAACAAAAGTAGACATGTTTAATCATTCCAAATTTATGTATGATATAATTCAATCTCTTAACATTAATAGTTCTTGTAAATATGTCAGCAAAGCTAATATTTAGTGCCAATGAATTGAAGAGTGGTATCCCCTTTTGGAAAATGATCTCTCAAAAAGTGGTTCCTTATATCAAAATGTTTAGTTATAGAGTGAGATGTAGGATTCTCAGTACTATTAATAGTACTTTTGTTTTCATTATTTATAGGTACATAAAGAAATTTATATCCCTAATCTTGTAATGTGTGCGTCATCTATGTAGTTTATGAACAATAACTACCTGTATTTATGTATTAATATTTATAAGTGTAAAATTAAACAAAATTATTCATCTTACTAAACCAAGAAACTAGATACTTTCAAAATATGTGACATGTTATAAAAGATTCTTATATATCTAACTTATGACCAACAATATCAACATCAGAATAACTAACTATTTGAATTTCATTTCCTCTAGAATAAAAAATACAAAATGATTTTTTTTGTATTTCATAAAAAATTAATGTATTTAACTGAGATTACCCATGGTTTCATGAAAATGAGAACACACACTAACATTATACATAATATCAGGACAACTGGTTGTTATGTATGTAAACTCTTAATCATACCTCTATAAGCTGTTTTCTCAACTAGTTCTCCAGTTTCATTGAAATCCAATTTATATTTTGTTTTAATTGGAGTTTTAGTACATTTTTTTCTATACATTCCAATGCTTTTTGAAAATATATTTTTTGTACTTGACTATATTTAAAATAATTACATCCCTATTTTAAAAAATATGAAATCCAATGATGAATTTTAACTCTCCCATTAAACACATTTCAAATTAATTTTTCATAATTTTTGAAAATTCAATACATAATGATTTTTTAGATGAGCCAAAAATAATATCATAAAATTATATTTGAACTATTAGAAGTTATTTTAAAATCACTTTTATAAGTAGAGAAGAATATAGTATTCCTTTTGAAAAAAATTATGAATTCAAGAACAAGTTGATCCTATTATACTAAACTCATGGATCCTATTTTACTTTATAAATATTTTTATTATTTTTATAAATATACTTTTTAAAATAAGGATTTTGATATTTAGGGGGTTTTACAAAAAAAATATCTTCTACAATATAACCACTATGGAATGACGTCTACATATACTTTTGAAATAATTTGAAATTAATATGTGTTGTATATGGAAATAAAATTTTATTAGATTCAAGTCAATGTATAGGTCAATAGGTTTTTTCATAATAAATTTTTTTATTATAACCTTATGAATCAAATATATATTTATTTCTAACTATGGTTCTAGATTCATCAACCTTATTTCAAAATACCCATTTATCACCAATACTCAAAAATTCCACATGCATTTCTAATAATTTCAATAAATTATTCCTTTCAAACTAAATTGAATCTTATTATATATCCATGACCAAAAATTCATCAATGAAAGACTGAGTAGCGTTTTAAGATTCATGTTGTGAAAATGAGGCTTGATGATCAAACATGTTTCTAGGAGAATATATAGTATTAGTATATATATTTAGGTCTCTAACAACAGTACCTAAGGGATGGTTTTTATAGGTTGTAATGGTTTTAGTAGCATAAGTACATGGTTCTTATATGTAATCCTCTAACTTAGGTTGGTAAAATTGATAATATTTTGGAGATTCAACATAAAAATAAATAAATTGTCTAGGACTATTTGAGGGTTTATTGATATTCAGATTTCACATATCATCATTATAACTTTCTTGCGATGTTTTAGGCTCATGTGGATATTTTTTTGACAAAATTGACATGAACATTTTCTTCAACCTCTTTTTTTCTTCTATTAAAGACTCTATATAATTTTCTACAGGTTTAATAACCCATGAAAAGAACTTCATCACACATTGACGTAAATTTTTCAATACTAGATTTGGTACTATGAATAATTACTATACCTCCAAATACATTAAAGTAATTAAATTTACATTTTCTACCATTTAATATTTAATAGGGAGTATTATTTTAAAGTGGTCTAATGAGAACCATATTCCACAAAATCATTTTTCCATTTTAAAAATAAACAACTTTATTGTTGAGTGGGAACTCACAATAATGGATACCAAATTTCCAACACCACAAAAATTAAAAGGATACATCCCTCGAAGTCCACCCCAAATCATCAAATTTCAAATTCAACAGACTAGACACAACATTCCAAAAACACACATATCAATACCTCAGGCCAAGATCTACCTCATGCCACACTCCCTAGATCAGAAACCTGATTCAAAATCTACCCAACATCATCGTTAATATCACTTGTAATCAGAATCATTCAAAGAATAACATTTTAACCATTGGTGAAAACTAGAAACCTTCAAAATGATCATAAAAAAACATATAGTCGGTATTCCTAACAATGGGGGAGAGACACCAAGAATCTCCCCTGAACTAGAAAAATGAATAGATAATAACCAAAAATATAAAAAATTTACATTATTGAGCAATGTGACTTCTTGGAATATCGGAGAACACTCAAAAACACATCCCAAGACACCTTGAAAACCACCATGAAAATTTGATTTGGATGACAGTGGTGGAATCCTAGATCAAAACAAGACATCATCACATAGAAACAAATGCACCAAACAATTTTGTTATCATTGAGGATGAAAACCTTGAATGAAACAAAAAAATTACTGAATCCAAACATCATTTAGAACCAAAATCTACCACCATGATCAAAATAAATCCAAAGAACAGAATGGTCCAAACCAAAATCCTCAAATAATACAAATACCCTATGTTAGGAAAGAACCAACTCGAATCACAACTCCCAGAGAATTGATGATCTTTCAACCAAAACATCTCAAAATCCAAATTAGAGCCAAAAAATAGACCAAAATGGAGTCTAGTACAATAAATCTTGGAGAAAGAGAAAATATTGAGATGAAAAAAACCTCAAAAGTGATCCATGATCATGGAGAGAACAAAACACCCAACTCAAATGGAAAGAAAATGATTGGAGGAGAGAAAAAGAATGCACAAAGAGAGTGCCCCTAGAGAAAAAATAGGTCATCGATGGATAGAAAACCATATAAGAAGGTGATACAAGAATGAAAGGTGAAACCTATAAAAAATACAAAGAGTTCAGGAACAATATGGATGTGAAAAACTAATAAATAAGTGGGATAAGAGATAAATTGAAGCTGAAAGAGGATAGACCATCACTATGTGATGAAACCATATATGGGGGAGAGGCATGAAAAACATGTAAGAGCTAACCTGATAGAGGAGGGATCCATCTCGTTTCTCTCCTTACTAACTTGAATTATTAGAATACACATAAGAAACCTATTGATAATATAAAATGCTATATTGACAATGTATTCCAAATATAAGACATGTATGTTGTACTCATTATACATCTTCCAAGAGATTTCTAAAAGTTTTCATTTATCATTTTAACCACTCCATTTTTTGAGGACTTTTAAGAGTATAGAATTTATCATTATATCCATCTGAGAAAAATCTCTCAACGTTTTGATTCTCTAAATTCGAGCCATGATTTATTCTTAAGGCCTTGATGGAAACTCTATTAGTGTTTTTTATAAACTTATCATATCTAGGAATAAAATCCTACAACATTCACAATTAAGATCTAGGAAATAAATCCATGTGAATATTATGTTACAATAAATAATCACATAAGCATAGTATTTTCCCACTAAACTAGAAAATATATAAGGTACAATGAAATCCATGTAAGCCCATTTTAATAGTTGAGAGGTATAAACCTAATTCATTGGGTTTAAATAAATCGTTCATTTCTTCCATTTTTTACCAGGATTGCAAACTTTATTGTTTAGAAATTCTATATTTGGAATATCTCTAACTAAACTATTCTTATAAAGCATTATAATTTAGTGAAAATTGATGTGTCCTAGTCTTCTATTCCATAACAAATATTTTTTATAAAAGGAACTCAAACAATAAAAACATTGAGAAATCAAGGAACATATATAAACAATGTACACATTATCACTCTTTAAAGTAGTATATATGAAATTATTCATAGAATTAGAAATCAAACATGAATTATTTTAAATCTTGATAAGAAAACCCTTATAAAGTAATTTAGAAATACAAATTAAATTATATTTTAAATATTAAATATAAAAAATATACAAATTAGAATAAATTCAATGTTACTAATTTATCAAAGGCTAGTGATCATGACATTAGCAATATCACCTAAAGTGGTGTTCCACCACCCAAATTTACTAGATTCTTGAAACATTATTGTAACACCCCAAGATTTCATAGTACATTATTTCTTCAATGTAATTCAATAACTTTCACTACACGCAACACCGAGTTCTAGCGCACCATAACTTAACAAACAGGTCGTTTAAAAGCAGTTATGAATAATATTATCTTAATTTTTTAATTTATATAATCCTTATAATTTTAGAATCCATATTAGGAGTTTCTTAGCCGTAATGTAAGAACAAATACATTTTTTCAGATAAAAGAAGTATTTTTCAAAAAATGAAATTTTTCCGCCTTTTAATGGAAAAGCCTTTTTAAATCCAACATTTGAAAATTCTATATATTCAATTTGAAAAAAATAAACTTCTTATTTATGATAGGGACATAATAATTTAGTTTAAATAAAGTTTTGGTGTTTTTCTGATAACTGTCATATTTGGGTGAACAGTGAAAAATACTATATTTTAACTGAAAAAAAAACCTTTTAAATTAAAATAATCTATATTGTTAAATTATACATTTTAATGGTTTGGAAGTATAAATAGATTATATTTTTACCATTTAATCCATTTATGGTCCTTGTAAGTAATTTCACTTTGAAATTGGACATATGTAAGTGTCAAACGTTTGGTTGTTATTATTTCTTAAAAATACACCTTTTGGTTTTGACAGAGGGAATTAATTTTAAATTAATAAATGAAACATCTATGTTTTTAATTTGGTAAAATATACATTATTATTGAATTCTAAATATCAAAATTATCTTAGGGTAAATTTTAGGTATTTTTCTGAAAAATTATAATTTTTGATGAATAGTGAAAACACTGAGTGATAGTTTAAAACTGAATTTTTATTTAAATAATTATTAATTTTATTTAAATTTAATTTATTTCAAAATAGATACATACTACCTATATAAATTCAATGTAATTAATTGGAGTCAGTGTGTAATAATTTTAGATATATAAAAATTTTGTTGAACTTTTCATCGTCTCTTACCCACCTCCTTGGAGAATTTGAAAATTCACATAATACTTATATTTACCACTTTTGTGAGTGGAATTTCGAAAATTCGAGAGGCAAAGTTAATATCAGGGAGTAAAATGTGGTTCAAAAAGATAAAAATATTTTTTGGTGAATAGTAACTTTTTGACTTTTATTTACCGCGGTTAAAGTTAAATAGGGTAATTCAAGATAAAAAGTATATTATAATAATACCAAATTACCTTAACATTTGTCCTAACCTTATTGGATGAGTCATGGCCGACCATGGGCATCATTGGGTCGATTTTGGGACCCCATGGAGCCACTTAAGACTGATAATGACTCTTTAGATTAATTAAGTTATTTATGACATAATGATGATGCAGTAATTACCTTATTAATGAAATATTAAAATAACTGATATTATAAATATCCAAATAAATATAATTTGAGACTTTTAATGAATTCCAAGAATTTTATTGGTCAATATTACATGTGAGTATTGATTAAATAAATTTGGTTCGAATTAATAAATTTATTAAAACTTTAACAAAAATCAATTATTAAATAGTGTCAAAATTGACATAAAGGATTTTTTAAAACAAATATTATATTATTAATTGATATAATATTCCTAAAAATTTAAGGTTCATCCAAAGGACTTATATGATGATAGGTATGTCATTACTTAACCACTTGAAGTTAGCTTGGCAGTTTATAGTATGTTTATTAACCATATAAGATAAAAATACAAAGAGACATGGTAAATGTCAAACTATTTAACTAAGAGTTAAATATATAAGATAAGGGTAAAATAGTGACCCAAACTTGTATTAAACCTATTGGTTGAGTGGTTTTCAACCCAAACCCACCATATGAATTTAAATAATCTAGTTTGGAGCCATTAGAAATAGAATATAAATATATCATAAAATAATACTTTAAGTTATTCCTAAAGAGCCCCTCCTCCCCCTTATAAACGGACACCACTTCTAAAAAATTCCCTACACCTCTCAAGCCTTTTGGATCGTCCAACCTCTTCCCAATTAAGCTCCCTACATCTGTCTCCTCCTCCTAGAATCCTAACCTTAGGAAGAAGGTACTTCAGGAGTCCTTTTTGGTTCAAACCAAAGGGAGTTACCCAAATTAAAGGTAACAATTTTTCTTAGCTTCTTTTCTTTTATTTTACTTCTCCAACCCCTAAACTCTTCTTATTCATTTCTTTTGTAACAAAACCAATATCCTAAATTTACTAGGGTATTTTTATGATAAGTATTCGAACAAAACTTAACACACTTCCATCTAATGGGTGAATAACATAATGTTTCTTTGGATGGCAACCAAACGCCTCACGAAATGATGATTGTTCAATTATCTCCCACCACCTCTCATGGAGGCCATTATGATGGCACTATAATTAAATATGATATTAATGATATTTATTTAATATATAAGCTTCTTTAATTCCATTTTAAAGCATTCCATTATTCGTTTCATGCTGTATATATATATACATGATAATTTCATTTGAGGAAGTGCGGACCTCACTACTACAAATACGGCTTTTATCAGCGCTAAAAATGGCCTTTATCAGTGCTAGAAAAGTGCTGATAAAGCCGGAAAAGATAAAGGGGGGGGGGGTCCCCTTTATCAGCACTCCAAAAAGGTCTGATAAAGACCCTGTTTATGAGTGCTAAAAAAGCTGATAAAAGACCACTTTAATCAGTGCTGATAAAAATAAAAAAAAATTAAAAAAATTAAAAAAATAAAAAAATACTACCAATCTCGGGGGGGGATTTTTACAGTGCTTGATCCCCCCTTTATCAGCGCTTTCCTGAACCTCCAGTGCCCACCCACACCGTCTATACCCTTTATCAGCACTAGCCCTTTAAATCAACCTTGCGCGCGCACTCGTGCCTCCACCCAGATTTGATCTCCATACCTCCCCCCTGCGCACCTAAAGCCTTTGCCACTACCCTATATTGATTTGTTCTCTTATTAATGATATATCTATTTATTTATATATATATTTAGTTATATTTATTCTTATAGTAATATATATTTATATTAATATATATAGTTATATTAATATTTATATAGTTGTATTAATATATGTATAGTTATATTAATATATGTATAGTTATATTAATATATAGTAGTTATATAAATATTCATATATTGGTATTTTAAATAAAATTGATATTAGTTATTATTTAGATAAAGGTAATATATTTTATATGTAAATATGTTTAATTATTTATTTTAAAATTTTAATTTTTAGGTGTGAATATATAAAAAATATGTACATATAGTTATATATTTGATTATAAATAGCAGTTCATTATAAAAAAGGATGAAATTTCAAAGACATAATATCAATATGAATGTAATACCTTTGAATAAATTCAGTCCCCAACAAAAAAACCAATAATACCACCTTAAGCGAGGCTGAAAATCCACAAAATGTTAAAAAATCTGGGTACCCTGACAAAAAACTCAGTTTTGAAGGCCTTCTGGGCCTCTTTTAGCCTCACAAAACACTTGACTGAGGTCACATAGACGTAGAGCTTGTCGCAGGATTCTATTTGATATGTTTTAGAGCTCAAATGGACTCCCAGATCAAAAGTAATGGTCGTTTGAAGTTCGAGTTGCATTTTCAACATATTTTGGATCTTTTTTTTAATTTTTTTAGTTTTCAAATTGTTATTAAATGACTATTACTCCATAATAATTACAAAATTATTAATTAAAATTTTTTTAAAATTTTTAAGAAGCCATTTTCATTAAATATCTTATATATTAAGTATAATAAGTGTAAATGTACATTTATACTTATCTAAAATATATTTAAATATTAAATATTATATTTATATCAATATAACTATATAACTATATTTATATATTAATTTCTTTTTTAAATTTTTTTTTGAAGTCGACCCTTTATCAGAGCTTTTAAAACAAGCACTTATAAAGGCCTCCCCTTTATCAGTGCTACTAAACAAACGCTGATAAAGGTGGTCCCTTTATCAGCGCTAAAAAAAGAACTGATAAAGGGGTACTTTTATCAGAAATTTTTTTAGCACTGATAAAGGAACCCTTTATCAGCGATTTTTTGAGTGCTGATAAACCCTTCCCCCCCCCTTTATCGCCGCTTTTTTGTTAACACTGATAAAGGGGTGGCGCTGGGCTTGCCCAGTTTTGTGGTAGTGCTACCGCCCCCTCAAATTGATATGACTCATTCATACCATACATGGAACGTATAAAGTATGGTCTTAATGAAATTAAGTAACACATATAAGATGTTATATTATAATAGAATAATAATATACCTATGTATCATTTTGTTTTTATTCCTTTTAAATTTAAAAATGAAATGGAAGTAGCGTTCGTGCGTACGTACGGACTACCGTCTCCATGAAGGCGATGAGATTCATTACCCATCATATCCACTCAAGTATAGTTATCATTTTATAATTATAAATAATGTTTAAGCACTTGATATTATTCTGGATATGAATAAGATACAACCTATCCATAACAAAAACGGCTTATGTAACAAAACATATAAAATAAAATGAGTAAGATACAACCCGGAATGACGATAATAATAAGATATTATTAACAAAGAAATGTAAAAAGATCATATATGATATGATATTAATGTATATTATTCTTTTATAATTTAATAAAAATTATTTCACAATTATACAGGAGGTTAAACTACCTCAACCAGGGAAAAGTACAAGGAAATGGTTTATTTCAGTCTCTTCATTATCAGAGGTTCTTTATACGTAATTATCTACTAGAAACTCTTTATCATCCACATCCATCTTTCTTAAAAATGTATTTCAAAACATTCATACTATTTTACAGAATATGGGTTAAAGTCACTTATACCCTTGTTTGACTTTCTATATGATGTTTATAAAAGAATCTTTCTGTCATTTTCCAAACAATTTTTTATCCTTTTTGACAAAATTAATGTAAGAATGTTTTTTTTAACTTATACAGTGAGTGCGGCTATTTTACACCAGTATAAAATCGTCGAAGATTCCCTTACAAGATTATAAGAATATTTTCAAAATAAATTTTTTTATTTTATAATTATGTGACTTTTAAATTATTTTGAAAAAAGACATATTTCTCTCAAATAGTTTTTATTTCATCTATGTCAACATCCTTTGATGGATTTTAAGCTTATTTGAAGTTTATTTATTATGATAAAAAACTTCAATATTGTATTGAAGGTTTTGTGATATATTTTACTGTGGATGTGTCATTTTTGTACCATTCATGTCTTATGGAGAAAGTATTTATATTCCGTATGCTAGTTTTAATATGAATGTTTATGTTATGTTTAAATCTATTCATATAAGGAATGAATGTGACTTAATAAGTGATGGGAGGAGCCCGCTATAGGTCCTCGATGCATCGATAGGTATCATGAGACAAATTAGTGTCTTGGCATGAGGACTTAACAAAATCTTATTTGATGTCTTGGCACAAGGCCTTGGCTACGTGGTTATGATAGTCTGGCATTATGAATTCCATCATTATGAAAGTGGTTATTGATATTGCATGTGATTATTCAACTAGTAGAATATCCATGTTAATAAGTAAATGGAATTATTTAATTTTATTTTATCCATATTATGCGGAAGTTCATGTTTAAAAGGATTTTTTTAGTTATAAATTTCTTTAAATGTTTTTGTTTATTTATGAAAGTTTCCGCTATATTTTTATCCTTACTAAGAATCTGAGCTCATCCCTCTCTATGTTTTATTTTTCCTAGGATGTGAAGAAATATCTTATGACTGACCTGCAAGGATAGTATGAAGGGGATATGAGTTTGGAATAAGGAGACTATGTTGTTGTGGTTTTTCACTTTATGATGTAATGTAACATTTATGAACGTATCTAGTGTTTCCAAGGATAATATACTAATCCGTCTTTCGAGACATGATCTTTTGTGATCATGCCAATGATACGTAATAATGCACCGACTCTGGGTAACTGGGGTTGGGGAATTATAGTTGGTATCAGAGGAAGTTTATCAATAACCTTGGAAACTAGATTTAGATAAAATCTGATTAGAGCACATAGCCCTAAGATAGACTTTGAGGATTAGTATGGAAGATCTTCCTAGAATGTTGGTATTGTCGAGATTTTGAGAGTTTTCCGAGAAATACATCCCTTTCTGGATACGAGCAGGTAGAGGTGGCTCTGGTACAGATATACCTAGGGGTAAAACCCAAAAACACTACTTGGATCTAGACTTGAACGGGAACTGGTGCACGACAATGGGCCTCGCTGGACTCTTGGTTTCAACACTCCGAGGGGATATTCTTAGGATAATTCTCATTTTAATTACAAATCATTATGAAGGGTTTATGAGTATATAATTCCTCAATGAAAACATCTTTATGATTATGGATTATATCCACTAACCATTCAATTTACTTTAGGTATTTTACAAGTTTGGAATTATTCATTGCAATTCATAAACTGACCTAGTTTATGTTATTGTATAGAAATGACACCCAGTAGAAGGAATGTGAACTCCCGCAATACATATGATCCAAAGAGTAAGAAGGACAATATCTTTCACAATATTAAGCCAGCATTTAGAAGGGAAAAATTCTCCTAAGTATTCTCAACATATGAAAGAATAGTATCATGTGTTAATAAGTTAAGAAAATAATTCTCAGAGCCTTATGGATTTGAAGGGAAGCAAGAGAAGAAAAGGATGGAAGAGAGAAAGATGGATAAAGGGAAGAGGGAAAAGAAGAATTATCCCATATGTGATAACTGTGGAAAGAAACACCCTCGAACTCGACTGAAGGGAATGGGAGTTTTTTATAAGTGTGGAGAAAAAGGACCCCAAGTACTTGACTGCAAGGGTAAGGAAAAGGTTTCAAATGAACAATGCTTCATATTCAAGGAGTTTGAACACTAGATGAATAGATGTCCAAATTATCAGAGCATTCCCTAAATGATTCCATTAGATAATAATCAAGTTATGATACTACCACAGATGAAGAGGAATGATTAGAGTTATTATGTTTTTATTAGGGAATTATGTCATTTGAGTGTTGTATCAACAATGAACTGGTTATAAAAATTATGGAGTATATAAGGATTGCAATGCAGTACTATTTCATTAAGGACTTTAGATTGTGTGAAACCTTGAACAGTGACTCAATAGAAGGTCAAATTTTTGGAAAATATATGGTTGAGAGAAAGATAAATCATAATATGGTTCTGATACCGAGGTAGTTATTTTGGAATAATACATGATTTATTTGGATAAATTATATTTTATATTCTTGATTACCTTGAAACTGATTAATGATTTGTATATTCTATCATTGTTGGAGTTAACAACATTTTTGGATAGAAGGAGTACATCCAGTATTCTATAAAGAATAAGGGATTATGAATGTAATCAATAATGTTTTATTGTAATTCAGGATGTTGTGGTGTTTTATAATAATCAATCATGAAAGTTTTCACATGTTATTACGCGGAAAAAAAGACCTTCATTGTGTTTACCTTCCTTATAAATTTTTTACTGTGAGTTTGGACAGAAGTAGTTTGGATAATTCTAGATTGAGATTATTTTTGGATTGCCATAAAAGGGCAACCCGGAGGTCGGGCAGCAACCCATCGCTTCCGGCAAGGCTGCAAGACAGAAACCTGCAACCGAAGGGAGAAAAGTGTGTATCACCTACCACTAGCCCACGTGATGTCCTGGATTGAATAATGTAGTTTTTTTAAAAAAAACTCTGGTAGATGAATTATAGATTTATTTATTTTTGAACCCTATGCAAATTGGATAAATAGAATATTATTTTTAAGTTATATTATCTTTTAGAGTAAAAGATGAGTTTATGGTAGAAATTAGTTAAAGGATGGGACTCTACTTTTCATGTATATATTTTTCTTCTTCTCTTATTCTATGAACAAATTAATTCTTATACTTTAGTGAAGAGATCTTAAAACCAAAAATGTGTTATCCTAATACCATATGTTTTGTTAAACCAATGGTATTTTAAATCATCATTGATTGATGAATTTTAGGCCCTCAAATTTACACTTGTTTTTGATTGATGACCTCAATCAATACCAATAAATATTCACATTTTCCTCTAATTATATTTCTCTAATTTCTACCAATGTTCTCCTAATAGAGATCATAATTTGGTGGTGACCCTTTCATTTTTGTTTTCCACTTATTAAGACTAAATTTTATAAACCTGATTTCTGATGTGGTTTTTCCCAAAGGTATTTTATATTTTTAACATTTTATTTTCAAAAAATAATTTCAAATTGTGAGGAAGAAATTCATTGAAGGAGGGAAGAATGTAACACCCCAAAATTTTATATTAAGTTGTTTTTTCAAAGTAATTCAATAACATGCACTATACGCAACACCGAGTTCTAGAGTACCATGACTTACCAAACAAGTTGTTCAAAAGCGGTTATGAATAGTATTATCTGAATTTTGAACATTATATAGTACTTATAATTTTAGAATCCATATTAATAGTTTACTAGACATAATGTAAGAACAAATACATTTTTTTCAGATAGAAGAAGTATTTTTAAAAAATGCAATTTTACCGCCTTTTAATGGCGATGACTTTTTAAATCCAATATTTGAAACTTTTATATATTCAATTTGAAAAAAAATAAACTTCTTCTTTAGAATCGGGACATAATAATTTAGTTTTAATAATGTTTTGGTGTTTTTCTCATAACTTTCATATTTGGATGAATAGTGAAAAATACTATATTTTAACTAAAAACAAAATTTTAAATCAAAATAATTTATATTGTTAAATTATAAATATTAATGGTTTTGTAGTATAAATAAATTATATTTTTACCGTTAAATCCAATTATGGTCATTTTAAGTAATTTCACTTTGAAATTGGTCATAAACAACTACCGAACTTTTGGTTGTTATTATTTCTTGAAAATAAGCATTTTAGTTTTGACAGCGGGAATTGATTTTAAATTAATAAATTCAAATTCTATGTTTTCAATTTGGTAAAATAGACTTCATTATTTAATTCTGAAAATAAAAATTAGCTTAGGGTAAATTTTTGGTATTTTTCTGAAAACTTTTAATTTTTGATGAATAGTGAAAAACACTGAGTTATAGTTTAAACACGAATTTTTATATAAATAATTATTTATTTTATATTAATTTATTTTATGTCAAAATAGATACATAATACCTATATAAGTTCAATTTAATTCATTGGTATTAGTTTATAATAATTTTAGATATATAAAAATTTTATTGATCTTTTCACCGTCTTTTACCGAACTTCTAGGAGAATTTGCAAATTCACATAAAACATAATTTTACCACTTCGGTGAGTGGATATTTGAAAATCCGAGATACACGGTTAATATCAAGGAGTAAAATGTGGTTCAATAAGATAAAAATATTTTTTGGCGAATAATTACTTTTGACTTTTATTTACTGCGGTTAAAGGTAAATAGTGTAATTCAAGATAAAAAGTATATTATAATAACAAAAACTTACCGTAAAACATTTCCTAACCTTATTGGATGAGTCCTGGACGACCATGGGAATCCTTGGGTCGATTTTATGACCCCATGGAGCCACTTGATAGTGATAACGACTCTTTAGATGAATTAATTTAATGTAAAGACATAAATGACACAAACAAATATCATTTAGTAAATTAATTTTTACATGGGGTTATATAAGATATATTTTAGACAATAAATATTAATTTTAAATAAAAAAATATTTACTACATCATGTTAACTGTCTAAAATTTTTAGACATCAAATAAATTATGTTATTTATGACATAATATGATGCAGTAATCACCTTACTAATGAAATATTAAAATAATTGATATTATAAATACCCAAATAAATATATTTTTGGTCTTTTAATGAATTACAAGAATTTTATTGGTTAATATGACATTTTTTTATTGATTAAATAAATTTTTTTCGAATTAATAAAGTTAATAAGACTTTAAAAAATATCAATTATTAAATTGTGTCAAAATTGAAATAAAGGAGTTTTAAAAAACTATATTATATTATTAATTGATATAATATTCCTAAAAATATAGGGATCTACCAAAGTACATATATGATGATAGGTATGTCATTAATGAACCACTTTCCTTTATCTTGGTTGTTTATAGTATGTTTATTAACCATATAATATAAAAATATAAAGAGACATGGTAAATGTCAAACTATTTAACTAAGAGTTAAATCTAAAAGATAACGGTAAAATAGTGTCCCAAAATTGTATAAAACCTATTAGTTGGGTGGTTTTCTACCCATACCCACCTTAGACATTAAATAATCTAGTTTGGAGCCAATATAAACCGAATATGAATTTATCCTAAAATAATACTTTAAGTTTCTCCTAAAGAGCACCTCCCCCCTTATAAAAGGACACCACTTCTAACCAATTCCTCACACCTCTCAAGCCTTTTGGCACATCCCAAATCTTCCCTATTAAGCTTCCTACATCCATCTCCTCTTCCTAGATGCCTTACCATAGGCAGAATGAACTTCAAGAGTCCTTTTTATTTCAAACCAAAGGGAGTTACCCAAATTAAAGGTAACGATTTCTCGTAGCTTCTTTTCCTTTATTTTACTTCTCCAACCCCTAAACTCTTCTTATTATTTTATATTGTAACAAAAATAGTATCCTAAATATACTTGGGTATTTTTATGAGATTTATTCTAACTAAACATACACACACATCCATCTAATGGGTGAAGAACATAATGTTTCAATAGATGGCAACCAAACGCCTCACAAAAGGATGATTGTTCAATTATCTCCCACCACCTATCATGGTGTCCATTATGATGGAACTATAATTAAATATGATATTAATGATATTTCTTTATATATAAGCTTATTTAATTCCATTTTAAAGCATAACATTATTCATTTCATGTTTTATATATATATACATGATAATTTCATTTTAGGAAGTGCGGACTACCGCCCCCTCAAAGTGATATGACTCATTCATACCATACGTGGAACGTATAAAGGATGGTGTTAATGAACATAAGTAACACATATAAGATATTAAATTATAATTTAATAATAATATACCTATGTATCATTTGGTTTTGATTCCTTTTAAAATGAAAAATGAAATGGAAGTAGCGTTCGTGCGTATGTACGGACTACCGTCTCCACGAATGCAATGAGATTCATTCCCCATCCTATCCATTCAAGTATAATTCTCATTTTATGATTAAAAAAAATGTTCAAGGACTTGATATTGTTCTGGATATGAATAAGATACAACCTATACATAACAAACATGGCTTTTGTAACAAAACATATAAAATAAATTGAGTAAGTTAACACCCGAAACGACAATAATACTAAGATATTATTAACAAAGAAATGTTAAAAGATCATATATGATATCATATTAAAGTATATTATACTTGTATAATTTAATAAAAATTATTTCACCATTATACAGGAGGTTAAACTACCCTCAACCAAGGAAAAGTACAAGGTAAGGGTTTATTTCATAGTCTCTTCACTATCCGAGGATGTTTATACGTAATTATTGACTGGGACCTCTTTATCATTCACATCCATCTTTCTTAAAAATTTATTTCAAAACATTCTTAATATTTTATAGAATATGTGTTAATGTAATTTATACCATTGTTTTAATTTCTATAAGAATTTTATAAATGAATATTTCTGTCGTTTTCCAAACAAGGTCCATTTTAACCTTTTCGACAAAATTAATTTAAGAATGTATTTTTTAACATATATGGTGGGTGAGGACATTTTCCACCGTTATAAAATCGTCAAAGATTACCTTACAAGCTTAGAATAATATTTTCAAAGTAAATGTTTTATTTTATAATTATGTGACTTTTAAATTATTTCCAAGAAAAGAGATATTTCTCTCAAATAGTTTTGATTTTATCTTTGTTAACATCCTTTGATAGATTTTAAGCTTATTTGAAGTTAATTTTTTATGATACAAAACTTCCATATTTTATTGAAGGTTTTGTAATATATTTTAATGTGGTTGTGTTATTTCTATACCATTCATGGTTTATGGAGAAATTATTTACATTTCGTATGCTAGTATTAATATGAATGTTTATGTTATGTTTAAACCTATTCATGTGAGGAATGAATTAGTCTTAATAAGTGATGGGTGGAACCCACTATAGCTCCTCGATGCATCGGTAGGTCTCATGAGATGAACTAGTGTCTTGTCACGAGGCCTTGACAAAATCTTATTTGTAGTATTGGCATGATTCCTTGGCTACGTGGTTATGATAGTCTGGTATTATGCATTCCATCGTTATGAAAGTGGTCACTGATATTGCATGTGATTATTCGACTAGTATAATATCCATGTTAGTAAGTAAATGGAATTATTTCGTTTTATTTTCTCCATATTATGATGAAGTTCAAGTTTAAAAATCTTTTTTATTTATACATTACCTTAAATGTTAATGTTTATTTATAAAAGTTTCCGCTATATTGTTATCCTTACTGAGCATCTGAGCTCACCCCTTTCTATGTTTCATTTTTCAAAGGATGTGAAGAAATATCTAATGAATGACCTGCAAGGATATTCTAAAGGGGATATGAGTTTGGAATAAGGAGACTTTGTTATTTTTATTTTTCACATTATGATGTAATGTAACATTTTTGAATGTATCTAGTGTTTCCAAGGATACTAAACTAACCGGTCTTTCAAGACTTGATCTTCTGTGATCATGCCAATGATACGTAATAATGCACCAACTCTGGGTAATTGAGGTCGGGGCATTACATTTTTAATTCCCCATTCATATGACCAAAACATCTACATTCTATATACTATAAGTGCATACTAGTACTCTTGATTCATTTCAACTAAATAAATAAATAAATCATTTATTTTGGTACCAATATTTTATGTAGTATATAAATCCTAGAACATGACTATTTTAGAATCCATATATTGTTAATATATCTATAAATTAAAAAAAGACATAAAAATAATGACCTTTCTTCGGAAAAAGTTACACGATTTGTTTCTAGGAATAGATTATTTTGAACTAGGAAAAAAAATATTTTTAAAAATTTTCCTTTGACTAAGTCCGTAACCAATTCTTATTATGTATCTTAGAGAATTTTTTTTACCATGAATTGTAATTATAGTTTTTCTTTCTTGGGTCAAATTTTCATGTTCTTTATTATGTTTTCCATATGATTATTTTGGTCCATTTTTCCGTTAATTGTACAACAATATTTTAATTTTCAATATAGGGATCAAAATTTAAATTAGTAGAAAAAAAATTTTGTTTCTTATTATTTAGATATTTAACATTTAGTACGTTAATGGTTTTTTATAGAATAATGTAGTATTTATTTAAATCCTCAATATATATATCATATATATAATGATTTTCATTTTCAAAATTAAAATTGATTGTATTTTTTAATTTAGGTGTAGTTTAGATAAATCACATATTTTCCTTCTCATGATAATCATTTGAGGATGGGTATTCTTCACTTAAACTACTGTCTAAATTATTGCATGTTTCCTACATAAATTTCTTAGTTTTCTCTCCTATGTCATCATATTTCTTCATGTATTTCAATTTTATAAAATTAGCATTGATTTGTTCCTTTGTTTTGGATTAAAAAAGAAAAATTATATAAATTCATCATCATTTCTAGATATTCTATTGTTATTATATTTTACATTGAAATTTATTTCCTAAAGAACTTTTTTTCCCTATAAAACATCATATATTTTATATTTAGATGAACCATCACTTTTTAACTATCGAAATTAGCTTCACCCCCACTTTTTTATTAGTGATAGAGACTGACTTTGATTTTTATTATGATGATTTAATGGAAATAAAATTTTTTGGTTTTACATTCTCATCAGTTTTTACCTTTAATTATTCTTCTTTTATGAATTATTTTCTAATTACTTCATAGAATTTTTGTTTTCAAGTACCTTGGGATTATTTAATAGAGAAATTTATGCTTCTCTTTTGATCTATTAGACATATCAAGATTCTCAATAATGGAGCATTATAATATAGTTTTTTACAATAAAAATAATGGTATTAATGATATAATTATCCAGTAGATACATTTTATAAATATAGTCCATTGGTTTTCTTTTTAATGATTTATGTTTATTTTTATATGTATTGAATCTCTTTTCATATATATTTTTTGTTCCATCAGAAGATATAAACAGAGTATCCTAGATTTGAAAAGTCGTATGACATATTGATATCCTATTATATTCATCCACTCTTAAATCTTAATATCAATAATTTATTTCTTTATAGTAACTATTATAAACATCTTTTTTTCATTACTCTAGTATACTATGAGTGCTTTTGGTTTTTCATATTGATCATCTATTTCATTCAAAATATCAAAATATATCATTTAAAGATGAATTTTAATTTAGATTTTCCACCAAGAGTATTATTGGACCTTAAAACAATGTGGTATATTTATAGCATTACCTTAAGACCTGAATGGATCAATAAGTGATAAATTATAATAATAAATTAAAACTTAGATCTTTTGTTGGAGATTTGATCACGGTCTGAATAAAAAATTACAATGTCCAATAAATAAAAAAACTCGGATGATAAGTGTTGGATGGAGTGTAGTCCTCAAGAGGGGGTGGGAGTTGAAATGGGAATTCAATAAAAAATTCCATTCAATAAAATTGAAAACAAAATCCCCCAAATTAGAAAACTTTTATTTAACTAATTTGGTAGGTATAAATAATTTTATTTTTAAAAAATAACTATTAAAGGGTTTCATCAACAGACAGTCAGAATAACTTGAGATTATCCAAATCATTTGAGATTAATCAACTCACATAAAATAGTAGACATATCAATATTAAAAAATCTCTATTAAAGTATCATATTTCAATGGTGATTTGGAATTTTTTTTTAAAAATAGTAATAAAACATAAATAATAACACATAACAAATGAAATTCAGATTCAAGCTCAGACTTGGTCCTCACAACATTATCATAACCTTCTTTAAAACATGTTTATTAATATAAAAACAAATACAAAAAAAATTAGATAGGTTATACAAATAACAAAAACACACTGGGTTGTCGAGGATATCTCAAAGCCACATATACAATTGATCAGGGGGGATATAATGATGAAGGAAATAAAAGAAATTATATGTGAGTACTCTTTAATGTTGTAGAGGAGTATAAACCTAACTGATATTCTAATTAACTAAACACAACCAAAAATTAATATAAATCACATATATATAGTTCGATTAATATTTTGATATCGATCAAGTTTTTGTTGATCAATAGAGTTCTATTTTATTTCCAGTGTCTTCCTTTAGTTCTGAGATGTGATAAAATGATGAAAAGATGTTCTCTTAGATCATTTAGTGTTACACAGTAGAAAAAGAGTGTCATAGTTTTTTGAAAAATAGCACATGTTCTTTTATTTGTGATCATTTTTATTCATTAAATTATTCTCCATTAAAATTTATAATTTATTCCTCAAAATACCCATTAAATAATAATCATTAAAGATAGTCATAATTAACATGAAAATAAAAAGTAATGAATTCAATTACCATTTATTTAATTATATATATATGGCCATTAGAATAAGTTAATTAATTATAATTCCTATTATAAATAGTGAATTTCATTATACCACATATGCTTTATACCTCATGGATGATTAAACACATTTCTAAAATTCCAGCTCTATCAAGCAGTTGCATGTTGTTATAATATGACATCTTAAATAATTTATCAAAATTATAAATCTATCAAGATTCTTCTTGATTACATCACATGGATGAGTAGGTATAATATCTGGTTGATTAATCTAGACTTTGGGTCACTTGATTTGTTTTGGAAATTTCAACCCCGGTCAATCGATCATTCACCCGAACTGTCAACTTATACATGCAGTCACATCTATCCTTTCTGAAAATATATAGAGATTATTATTTCTCCACATGGTCAACAAGAATTCTCCATGTGTTTGATCCAATAATAATGTTGTTATCTATGTACTTAGAAAAATTTCATTAATTTTATATATGATCACTCATATGTTCACGTGGTTTATTATGCTTATTCATGCGGTTGATTACAGGTACTACAGTTTCTCTAACACTAAGAAAAAATATCACATATATCAATAAAAAGAATTTTACTAACATAAAAAAAATTGTTAATAATCAAATTAACATGATTTGAGATTATTAAAATAAGGACTTTTGGATTGGACCGACAGTTATTATCACAGAAAATATTTTTATGAAAATTTTATAAATTTATAACACCCCAAACATTTTATGTTATGTTTTCATTAAATAATTCAATTCATAGCCTATATTTATTGAAGCAATAAGTCTAAACGAATCAAATTTTTTTATTTATAAGATATATTCATAACCTAGCCATTGAACTTAAATTTTCAACCTGTGTGTTTCGAATTTCAAAAAAAGGAAAAACATAGTTGCGATCAGGGTGATATTTAGAGTCTGATAAAATTAAAATAATTTTCAATGAATAGTATCATACCCTTATGAATAGTAACCTACCCTAACGAATAGTAACTTACAATTATGAATATTAATATGACTCTTATAAATTGTATCTATTCCAATGAATGTATAAATAAATTTAGGCTGCTTAAAAATGAAGATTAACATTTTAAGTGTTTGTATTTTTCAATTAAATAATGATTTTAATTAAAAATTAAATTTATCATTTTTAAAAAATTATTTTTGAAACACAGATTTCAGATTTGGATATTACATGGTGAAAAAAATTTAGGGTGTGTCTTTTGGATTTTTCTGAAATACTTGAATTTTTTGTGAATAGAATAATACATTAATTTACCGTATAAATACATTATAAATTAAATAAACTATTACTAGATTCATGAGTGATGTAAGAACCCAAATATCGATGTTACATGAATATATTACTATTATATGTCATGTAATACTCATTGTTTCTTGTCTTGTGAAGAAATAATAAATTAATGATTATAATGTTAATAATACCCTCGTCCCCTTCACTATATAAACCACCCCTCACCCCCTCTTCCTCCCACAGCAATAAATCTTAAATCCTTTCCTAAATTCTTCTCAAATATCTCCCTAATCTCCTAACCCATGTCCAAGACCTTCTAGATTCACCAAAAGGCCAAATAAAGTCCTTATGGAGATTCTCAAGGAGGAGTACTTAAGAGGTGAACTTCTCTTCAATTTTCATTCAAAATCGTTTACAAGTTCTTATTTTTTTGCTCTCTCCTCAACTCCCTACATCTATGTTCTATGATAATTCCATTAACATACATTTAATTTTATTTTATTATGATAATTGAATATTTCATCATCATCTCTCCTTTCACCCACCTCATTACACTAAAAATGAAAATATCATCCGAGATGTGTTAATTTGTCACATTCAAGGACGACAAGTTTTCAAATTCTTTTACTATCTCCATGAATGATCATGAAGCATTATAATGGTTTATACAGATCATAATATATGTATTTTACCTTATTCAATGTTCTTGAATCCTTATACACAAATAATACAAAATACCAATACAAAGCAAATTCATTATGCACAAAACCGCCAAGTTAATACAAGGGTTTATCAATAACATTTAACTAATGAGTCATCCTCCAATATATTACCAAAAATAATTATAAGATCATTTATAATTTCACTAATAATATATATTTACAATTATTTATGTTGAACCACATTTCAAAATAATTCCATTCATGAATATAAGTAAACCTTTCAAGAAAACCAAGGAAGAAAATGCTTTCAAAACAATAAAATTGAATATATTAAACCCATGAACAAAATCATGAATGAACCTAATAAGGGTATAACATATCAATTTAATGTTTATTAGGTTATGTAATAATTAATTAATGTACCTAAATTTCATTACGTAGGTCATTAAGATCAATCAAGAACACCTCCAGGCATAAGGTAAGGTATCCTCTATCTCACTTTTATTCAAGAATCCCCCCTATGTTCTGTCCTTTTATTTTTAATTTATATGATGGGGTATGTTTTTAAACCTTCCCCATACTACAATTATGATATATAAATGATTTTATACCCCTTTACCTCTCATCAATCCCTCTCAAGAACACCTCTTACAATGCCACAATGTTTGTAAGGGGTTTCCCATCACACTTTCAATTATCTGAGATTTCCATTGTTCGCAACTTATTTCTTGTATGTGGTATATGTGTACTACCATTTGATATATAATATCATGATTATATTAATATTTATGATATTCTGTGATTTATTTCTTGATTATTGATTTTTGTTCATACAACTCAATTGATTACAATGAGGCAAGGGACATTGTCTCAATTTTCATTTCATTGAGACGTACTTGGTATTGGGAACCTAATATTTCTCATGATGTGTATCTACTACCCATTTGAGATCACTTTTCATTTGAAGTTATAATTCTGGTTAATATCCATTTTCTTGTATCATGGATATTATTATTTCCTTAGTCTGTATACCATTTCACATACGATGATTATTTGGAATGTTGTTTTAACTATATAAATATTGATGAACCCTTACTATATACTCTATACAGATAATGAAAATTCATATTATACTTGTATTTAATCAATGTATAAATAATTATTTGGACTTGAAGGGATGGGTGAGGCTTTCTATATCCCCTCAATGCATTGACATGTGTCGGGAGACAAATTAGTTGGTGACAAACCCTTCGAGTTTATTTCCAAAAAATCAGATGGATTTCTACCCACAGATCTAATTAGTTTTAACTATATTATGGTATCATGATCCAGATACATTAATTCCAATTTATAATCATTCTCTTTATTCATTTTCATTTATTAATAACCACGTTGTTTCCACTATGACAAAATATATGGATGTAGTTTGATTATCAGTTTATTAATGGCATGCGTTTTTCATTTATTCAGCATTCCATATTGATTATGCCAATTTTTTTGAGATTCAGTTATTATTAATTCATAATTCCACTATTTTTCACCCTTATTATGAATTTGAGTTCAACCCTTTCATTTGATTACCATTAACACATTATGAAGAGGAGGCTATTTATTGAGTTCCTATTGTTGTAGTTTATTATTTTTTGTTATGTATTGTATTTTGTTACCTTTCTCATTGTAATATGATTTTCATGTTTGTATATATTTTCTTCAAAATTAGTAAACTGATTGTTCCTTTGTTATTTCATTCCTTTTAAGCAAGCCAATTTAATAAGTAATTCACCAGATCCAGCCTAGAGCTTTTAGATTTTTATACTTAGTATCAAATAATGTTTTGTAGAAAAAAAGAAAACTAGATTTAGCAAACATAAATTAGCGAACACACCCCAAATATTTTATTTGAAGATAAACATACAAGAGAATTCATGTCTTTTTTTAAGGAATAGACTGTGTTTATCATTTTAGAAAATACATACCTCTCTAGATACAAATAGGTTGACGTGGCTCTGGCATAGATTTACCTTATAGTGAAATCTCTAACATGGAGTTTTATGCTTGACCTGGGGTATCCAGGTATATGACAATAGACGTTGATGCACTCCAGGTTTTCCACTCTTGGGGGATACACTTAGGATAATTCATATTTTCTTTACAATCCATAATGAAGAATTTAAATGAAAATTTTCCTCACAGAAACCATGTTTATGAGATTAGATATGCATAGAATTACAATTTATTCTATGTACATTCATAGTTTAGGTAATAAATTATGATTTATAACTTAATCTATTGTATGGAATTATTTAGAAATGGTTTACAATGGATGAAGGGGGATCAATACACGTGGAAAATGTAGTTATTTACCTATAGATCAAGTTAACATAGTTAATGTTGGAGTCGATCAAATCATGATAATATTTTGAAAACTTACATAGGTTGTGATGAATGACCATGCTACAGTTGTGATGGATTTTTTCATGTGGAAAAATCCCTCATCTTTTAATGGGACACAAATCCAGTGATAGCTGAGCAGTGGATCAAGTCCCTTAAAAATATTTTCCTAGCATTAAGATGCAATGAAAATGAAAAGTTAGTGTTGGTGGTGAATTGTATCAAGGGTGACACTGATCAGTGGTGGTATTTCAAATAGAATATCGTAGAGGAATAAGAAATAGAAGATATGGAATGGAAGACTTTTAAGAGAATATTATTAGACAAATATTTCAATTGTGAGAAATGTACCAAAATGAATAGGAAATTCCTTTTCATAAGAAAAAGGATGAAGAAAATGTTACATAGGTATTTGAGGAGGTTATCATGGAGGACATTCCAAATACCTACTTCTTCACTAGGTCATATTCGTGTAGATTTTTTATCAGTGACTACAAGTGATTTCTTCATGCGGAGGAGCCTCAAGATGCATGGGTTCCCTGGATATGGTGCAAGGATATCCCTACTAAGTTGAATTTCATTACCTGGCATATCACCAGTAATGATCTTCCAAAAGATGAAAAAATTCGAAGAAAATATATCTGACTGGTTTCATGCTGCATATACTTCGAGAAACTAGAGGATGATTTGACTCTCCATATTCTCTTCTAGAGTTAGTGGGAAAAATATTTACATTCTTGGATCTCATCTCATCCAGTTTGGGTTGGGGAGAAAATATCACTCCATGATTACATGGAATCGTGGTTCTAGGGTACAAAGGGAAGGGCAGTGGAAAGAAAAGTTTATGCAATCATACTTTATTCCATTTTATAGACTCTCTAGGAAGCGCAGAACAAAGTCCAATGGGGCTTCAGGGTATCCTTTATGTTCCTACAAATGATATGAAATTACTTATTTTTGTGTTAGGTCCTTCGTTAATGGGATGAAAATCATCTACCACAGTGTGATGGTTTCTCAATTATCCTTGCATTCCTATCATAATGTGGGGTCGATGGATCAGGTGGTCACCCCCCCCCCCTTGGAGGCCTGAAGCTAAATATGGATGGATCTTTTATATAATGGTTAATGGGGGGGTTCTTTGCGACTCACTAGGTTAAGTGCTTCTAGGTTTCAATGAATTATATGTCCCGGGATCTTCCTTAGGTGTGGTGGTCAAGGAACTCTTATCCGGTTTGAATTTGTGTAGAATTATTAGTTTATAGGAGGTGGAGATCGAATCAGATCATGAGGTGCTGGTGAATTATATTCAGGGTCACAAGGAAGTGTCATGGGATATGATTTACTTAATCTGATGAAGCTTGAGGGAGACAAATCTGGGTAAAATTATCTTCCATGTTTGGAGGAAGGTGAACTTTGTAGCTAATGTTCTTTCTCGTTGGGGAAGGCCTGAGGAGGATCATATGATTTATGACAGCTTAGTTTTTTTTCCTTTTTATTGTAGGGAAATTGTACAAGGAGATGCCCTTGGATTTCACCAATTTGGACCCCCGTGAGTGCTTATTTTGTAATTTTCCCTTGGTTTCCCGAGTATATTAAAAATCAATTTTTTTTCTTTGAAATTATTAAGAGAAGTCTTCTAAGGTCACTAGATTCTCAAAAAATATCATCAAATGATGAAATTGTATTAGGTTCTATCCAAACATAGAAGGAATTTTCAAGATCAAATTTGATCAAGGGAAAGCAAGATAAGATATAGTACATTGATAACCATGGAACTGGTGAAGCACCCAAGAAGAACAAAGGAATGAAGAAATTACCCTTATGTGAGAAATGTGAAAAGAATCATCATTGGAAAATATTGAAAGTCATGTGAGTCTTCTCTAAGTGTGGATAAAAGGGTCAATGATCTAATGAATGCAAGGGAATGAAACAAGTCAATGATGTTCAATTCTACAATAGTAGACATAAATAATACTATGAAAATGAGTGTACTAAGAACCAAATAATCTTGCCTTAGAAATGGCTACAAGATCAAGGGAAATCTTATGAAATTACAACAAAGGATGTTGATGTTCCTAATGATGTAGTGGCGGGTACTTTAATTGCATCCTCAAAATTAACTAACACTTTATTTGATTCTAGATCATGGAATCCATTTATATCTTCCCAATATTCAATGAAAATTAGAAATGTCCAATTTTATTTAATAAATTATTTTTCAGTTAATACTCCTAGGGGATGTATCCTTGCAATAATGGAATGTATATTAGTCCCCCTCATGACACATAAATGTGCTTTAGTGGAAAACCTTATCATCATACCAATGACAGAATTTGATATAATTCAAGGTCTAAATTGGATATAAAATTATCATGCCAAAATTTATTAAAAGAAGAAAGAATTTACAATATCTGAAAATGGTGTACAATCCTATATTTTTAAAGCACAAAACTAACCATAAGATACTTATCTATATCCACCCCCAGTAGCTCTACTGAATGCAATTTTTAGAGAGGAAGAGAACCCAATATCTCTGCGTGAGGAAGAAATATTTAAATTGATGATGTAAATATAATGCAAGAATAAATTGATGTATTTCCAAGGGATTTACCTAGACATTCTCTAGAGTGTGAATTTTAGTTATCTATTGATTTAATTCCTAGTGAAAGACCTATATCAGAGACTCTCTATAGAATTACCATTGCAGAATTAGTGGAGAAAAATAAAAACTAGAGGAATTGAGTATTTTTTTGGACCTAGTGTTTCTATATGGGGAGCCCAGGTTCTCTTTTTCAAGAAGAAAGACAGATCCATGAGTCTATGCATTGATAACAGAGAAATAAATGCTATCACTATAAAGAAAAAGTATAATCTGCCAAAAATTGATGATTTATTTGACCAAATTCATGGAGAGAAATAATTTTTGAAGATTTACATTTGATCTAGATATCATGAGTTTTGTGTGAGGAATGAAGATATTCCTAAAGCAACATTTCAAATAAGGTTTAGGCATTAGGAGTTTATAGTGATGCCTTTGGAATAACTAATGCACCCTCTATTTTCATGGATTTAATGACTTGATTTTTCCGGGAATACCTTGATACGTTTTGTGGTATTTATCGATGATATCCTAGTATACTTCAAAACCTAGGAAGAACATGATAATAATTTGTAGATTATTCAGAAAACTCTTATAATAAATGAACTATATGGGTAGTTTAGAAATTGTGAATTTTGGATTCAATCAGTTTCTTTTATAGGCCATGTTGTCTGTAATGATGGAATACTAGTTGATCCTATGAAGACACTAGAAATCCAAAAATGGATCATTCCAAAGAACATAATTGAGGTACACAATTTTATTTTCTTAACAGGTTACTATCATCATTTCGTTCATAATTTCACCCACCTGGATAACCCACTAACCATTATCACACGTAAAGGGGTTAAGTTTGTGTGGAAAAAAGAATTCACATTATTCTTTGAATAATTGAAAAGAATATTGGTTAATGATACAATTTTGACTCTTCTATCTAGAAATGATATATTTGTGATATATAGTGATGCATCAAAGAATGGAATGGGTTTAAATACTTGTTTAAAATGATAAATTTGTTGCTTATGCGTCATGGAAGTTGAAGTGTTATGAGAACAATTACCCAACACATGATCTTGAGTTAGAATCCATAATCATTGCTCTGAAAATATGGAGACATTATCTCTACGGTGAAATATGTAAGATATATATAGATCATGTATGTTTAAAATAAATTTTCTCATAGAAAGAACTCAACATGAAGAAAAGGAGATGGCTTGAGTTATATATAGATTATGATTTTTCAATACACTACCATCCAGGAATGGAATATAAAGTGGAAAATGCATTAAGTAGGAAAGATCATTAACTTCTAACAAAAACGATAATTGAGAGAGATCATATATTTATGGATCTACTAAAGATGGATATGGGGATTGTTAAAGAATGGGAAACATATTTCCTCTTTAAAATGTTCGTTAAACCATATTTTCTAGAGAAGATAAAAATCTCTTAATCTGTTGATGAGATTATATACAAGAAAATTAATGCTCTTAAGGATGTGAAATTAGAAGAATTTGTGTATGAGGAAGGAGTTAGGAAATTTGGGAAGAGGTTTTGTGTTCCATCAGTACCTGATCTAAAAATGGTACAATTAGTTGATTCTTATATCTCAAATTTCACTATAAACCCTAGTATCACAAAAATGTATAGATATTTTAAGGCACATTTTTGGTAGGATAATATGAAGCAAGAAATTGAAAACTACATTTCAAGGTGTGTAGTTTTTTAACATGTAAAGGAAGAGTGAGAACATCATTGAGTGGTGATGCAACCTCTAACAATTATTATGTGGATGTAGAATGACATTAAGATTGATTTTGTCACTATACTACCAAGGACACCTAGAATGAATGATGCAATGTGGGTAATTGTTGATCATCTCACAAAATCAACACATTTCCTTGCTATAAGAAGTTTTACGACTTCATGGTGCACCTTTATCGATTGTTTCAGATTGAGATCCCCAGTCTACATCAATAATTTGGAAATTTATCCATAAGTATTTGGATAGGGATATTCATATGATTAATGATTATCACCCCTAACCGATGGATAGTCTAAAATTAATATTGAAATACTAAAAGACATGTTGAGATTTTTCTCTCCTGACATTCATGGTATGTGGGATCTATACTTGCCTTTGGTGGAATTTTCCTATAATAAAAGTTTCCATTATAGAATATAAATGGAGCCATATAAAGAATTAAATGGTAAGAGGTGTAAAAATCCATCATTTTGGGATGATGTCAGCGAGAGGAAACTTTTAGAACCAAAACTTTTCTAAAAGACAAATGGAAAGGTAATGAAAATTCAAGCCCATATTAAAGCCGCCCAAAGTAAGAAAAAGAGTTATGATTACAACCGGAGAAAGGAATTAGAATTTCAATTATGGGATCATGTCATTCTAAAAGTATCTATGTGGATGGGTGTCTTAAGGTTCAGTAAGAAAGGGAAACTGAGCCCCAACTATATCGGACTGTTTGAAATTATGGAATGGATTGGAGCTATAGCTTATCATTTAGCAATGCCGCAAAGTCTCTCCAATGTTCATAATGTGTTAGATGTGTCATTGGTGAAGAAATACATTCCAAACCCAATGCATGTACTAACCTATGATGAAATAGCACTAGAACCAGATTTTTCATACTGTGAAAAGCATATTGGGATTCTTGACACAAGGGAGAAGGTGTTGAGAAATCAGACAACCCAATTAGTAAAGGTTCTTTGGAGAAACCATAATATGAAAAATGCAATGTGGAAACCTGAGGATGGTATAAAGAATAACAATCAACATATTTTTAGTGGAATTTGTACATGAAAAATTCCTAGGACAAAATTTCGGAAGAAGGGAATAATATAACACCCCAAACATTTTGTGGTATTTTTTTCTTAAATACTTTCAATTCATAGGCTATATTGCATGAAACACTGAGTCTATGTGAAACAAAAATTGGTTATCTATAGGATATAGTCCTATCCTAGCCATTGATCTTAAATTTTTCACTTGTGTGTTTTGAATTTCCAAAAATGGACATACACGGTTTCATTCAAGGTGATATTTAGAGTCTGATATAATTTACAAAATATTTGGTGAATAGTATCCTAACCTTATGAATAGTAACCTACCCATATGAATAGTAACATACCATTATAAATATTAATGTGACTCTTATGAATGGTATTAAAACCCATGAATATATTAATAAATTTATCCACCTTAAAAATAAAGATGATCATTTTCAGTGTTTGTATTTTTGGACTAAATAATGATTTAAATTCAAAATTAAATTTTCCTTTTTTATAATTTTTTTTTGAAAAATGGTATTCATTTATGTATTCTACACATCAATAAATGTTCAGGGTTAATTTTTTGGATTTTTCTAAAATACATGAATTTTTAGAGAATAGTAAAATACATTAATTTACCATATAAGTACATTATAATTTAAATTAACTATTCCTAGAATCGTGAGTGATGTATGCACCCAAATCAAGAACTCACATTCATATATTACAATTATATGTTATGGAATACTCATTATTTCTTTTCTAGTGAAGAAATAATAAATTAATTATTATAATATTAAGAATACCCTCCTCCCCTCAACTATATAAATGACCCTCACCCCCTCATCCCCCCACACCACTCAAGCTTCACGTCTTGCCAAAATTCTAATAAAATATCTCCATAATATCCTCCCTCAAATCCAAGTCCTTATGTTCTCACCAAAAGTCCAAAAACAAAGGCCTTAATGAGATTCTCAAGGAGTACTCAAGTGGTGAAATTTTCTTCTCTTTTTATTCAAATTATTTTACAAGTTCCATAATTTTGTTTCTCTCTACTAACCTTTCCTCATAAAAGTTCTATGGTAATTAAAATAAATTAAATATACTAAAATTTTATTTTTATAATGTAATATTTCATCTTCATTTCAATTTTCCCCCACCTCTTACACTAAAAATGAAAATATCGTCCGAGATTTGTTAATTTATCACATTCACGAATGACGAGTTTTCAATTTCTATTAAAATATTCATGACCGGTCATGAAAAATTTTTAATGGTTTAACTAGATCATAATATATTTATTTTCCCTTAACCAATGTTCTAGAATCCTTATACACTAATAATAAAAAATAATAATAATAAATCATTATGCATAAAACCGCCATGTTAATCCATGCGTTTATCATTAACATTGAACTAATGAGTCATCCTCATGTATATACCCCAAAATCATTATAATATAATTTATAATGTCACTAATAAAACATTTTTACAATTATATATGTTTATCCACATTTAAAATTAACTTCCATTTAGGAATACAAGTACCCTGGTCTTGAAAACCAAGGAAAAAATTGCTTCCAAAACAATAAAATTGAATCTCTGAACCCCATAAAAATGGAATGAATGATACAAATAAGGTTATATCATATAAATTAAAATTTAATTTGGTTATGAAATTATTTATTAATGAAACTAAATTTGATTATTCATGCCATTAAGATCAATCAAGAACACTTTTGGGCATAAGGTAAGTGATCCTCTCCCTCAATTTTATTCAAGAATCCACGCTATGTTGTGTCCTATTATATTTTATTTCAAATGATTGGGTATCTTTTATCACCTTTTCCATACCAACCTTATGATATATTAATGAAGGTATCCCTATTTACCTCTCATTAATCTCTCATAAGAACAGTTGTTACCATGCCGAAATGTTTGTAAGGAATTCCTCATCTCATTTTCAACTCAGTGAGTTTTCAATTGTTCGCCACATATTTATTGTATATGGTATATGTGTACATCCATTTGATATATAATATCAATATTCACTTTATATTCATGGTATTGTATGATTCATTCTGTGATTATTGATTTTTGGTCATACGATTCAATTGATTACAATGTGGCAAGAGACTTTGTTTTAATTTCCATTTTATTGAGAACTACTTGGTATTGTTCACCTAATGTTTATTATGTGGGGTATATACTGACCATTTGTGATCATTTTTTATTTGAAATTTTAATTATAGTAAATATACATTTTCTTGATGCATGGATTTAATTATTTCTTTAAGCTGTATACTATTTACATATGGCGCTTATTTAGAGTGTTGTTTTAACTATATAAATTTTGATGAATATGTATTTTCTACTCTATATGGATATTGAGAAAGAATGTTATACTTGTATTGAATATATTTACAATGAATTATTATGAATTTCAGCTATGGGAATGTCCTGCTATAACTCCTCAATGTATCGACATTTCTCATGATACAAATTAGTTGCCGAAAAACCCTTCGAGTTTATTTCCAAAAAATCAGACGAGTTTCTACCCACCAAACTGAATCGTTTTAATAGTGTTATGGTATCATGTTACTTTGACATGTCTTCCAATTTATAAGTATTCTATTTATAAATTTTTAGCTGTTAATATCCCTGAGGTTTTCACTATGAAAAAGTATATGGATGCAGTTTCATTCTTAGTTTATTAATGGCATGTGTTTTTCATTTATTCAGCATGAAGTATTGACAATGACAATTTGTTTATGATTCATTTATTGTTGATTCATGCTTCCACTATTTGTAACCATAACTAAGCATTTGATCTCACCCCTTTCATTTTTACCTTTAACATGTTATGAAGATGAGATTATTTATTGAGTTCCTGTTGTTTCATTTTATTAGTTTTTGATAGGTATTGTATTTTGTTACCTTTCTCATTATAATATGAGTTGCATGTTTGTATCTAGTTTCTTCATGACTACTAAACTGATCACAAATTTGGTATTTCATTCCTTTTAGGCATGCTAATTTAATACATAATCCACCAACATCAGTCTATAGGGGTTAGGGTGTTACAAAATTTGTAGTTTTTGTAGATACATAAAGAAAAATATATTTCTCTTGTTCATAAATAAATGTTCAAATTATATTTTAAGGTATTTTTCATCCATGTGTATATCTATTATGGATTTTTTTACTTCACTAGTAATATTAAATTATTATACCATCCATGTTCAATCTCAGGAAGAATTATGATAATGATGTTTTAAGAATGATTCTCGTAAATCTATTACTTTCCCATATATTTGTTAAGTGACAATGAAATATTTTTGAAATACATTTATCTTTCATGTGTTATTCAATAATGAAATGATGAATGGTTTTATGGTCTTGTGCCACACTTATATATTATTATCTTTATGTGATGGTGGCATTGTAATTTTATACCCCTAGAATGCATTAGGTAAATATTGATATCTCATGAGATAGCATGGACTAGAATGGGGTGTGAACTGAGTTCAGTAAGGAACTTTTCCCACTATAACGGTCTAGGGGGTGAACCTTGAATATTAAAATGATGGAATGGTGAGTGGACACAATCCACAATGAGTCATTTTCTACTATGATAGTCTTGTAAGTGAGCCTTGACTTAAGAAATTATTTTTATGCTAGTTTGAATGCCAAAAAAAATATGTATCGTGTTTATGATTTATTCTCTTGGCTCATGGTTGATTATTCATAGATCCACAATATTATTACTTATGAAATTCTATATGAAAAATATTTATTTCATGAATATTGATTAATTATCTTTTACTAATTGGTTATGCCTTTTATATGTTTTGATATTGTTTGCATAACCATATTCTAATATTATTATCACTTATAATCATTGATCGTTATCTTCTATTTTTTCCATAATTGAGAATTTTAGCTTATCCTTTCTTATGTTTCCTTTTCCTCTAGTTGTGAATAAATGTTTCAAGTAGGGTTTGTATAAGAAGGGTAATGTTTGAGAATAAATTTTTTAGAGATATTAAACATCTTTCATGAAATAAGTTGATTATATATATATTGTATCCAATAATTCAAAAACATTATGAATCTATGGTGTGTACTACTATGATATTTATGGAATATTCATCTAAAATGATGTAATATTTATGTATGAAATGCTTGGGTCACCTAATTTTGTATCAGAGAAGGGTGTAGATATTTTTTATAATATTATGATGATACATCGTTATTAAAAACCCTGGGGATGTGTTTATAAACAGAATAACATATATATGTTTTGGTAAATTAGATATTATATATTTTTCTAGAAATGGAATCCCTATCTGGATACATAGAATTGGATGTAGGATCTATCATAGAAGAACCTAGGGGTAATAACAATAAAAATTTTGGTAGGGTATTAACTCAATCTTCACTTGTTGCAAGATAAAGAGCCATAACCTTTAACCTAGTTTGACACTCCCCAGGGATAACTCTTCAAACTAATATATAAAGGGAATTTATTTAACAGAATCAGTGATATGGGGAATCTGTTAATAATGATATGGTAAATTACACCAAACATGCAAGGTATGATTCATGTCTTTTGTTGACCCTAAATGCTGATATGACTAATTAATTTTGTTTCTTATGACCTAGTCTCTTAAAGGAATTAGATGTAAGAGACATTGATAGGAATAGAGAAATTTTTAGAAGATATATCAAGATAAAAATGGATATTTGATAGTCTCATTATATTCAATGTTTTGGATAGAATAAGGGAAAGATGGGATCTCCATTAAATCTTAATAATAATAACCATAGAGTAAATGAAATAAATATTCCTTCATGATAGGAATATTGAATAAATAATGGGGAAAATTTACTTATTGGGTGTGGTAAATTTTTTAATATTGTAAAAGGGGATCATAGAGAAAAATAATTTTGAATTAATGAAATGTGGTTAGTTAATGAAATAAACGGAGAGAAAGATCAATTGAATATTTCAAACCACTTCAATTACAACTACTGAAGATTGTCATGAGAATGAAGTGTAGAAAGATAAACATAAAATCCACTCTATAACTGAAAATGTCTTATTAGATTCCAATTCTACAGACTATTTTATAAAAAAATAATTATCCATGGGTATCATATATTTTCCTCAATTATTTATTAAAATTTATTTCTAAGACAACCAAATGGTATGTTGATCACTTATCAAGTCTATAACTCCTCTCCAATTGAATTTTGTGGGAATGTGTTTCCTAGTTTTTTTTTTATTTCTCATTTTGTTTAAATTAATGTTATTTTTCGAATGGAATGGATCTCTATTTATAGATCCCATATAAATTATGTAGGAAAGGAAGTTATATATGATATTCTGAATCAACCATTGATCATATATTTGTTTGAGGATGAATATGAACTTCCAAAGGAAATAACATCCTTTTATGGGTCATACTACATATTCACGAGGAAGATTTATCTCAATTGCTCATGAATAAATGAAACACTAGGGATATACATATTTTTTAGGATTAAGATAATGTATTTTAAGAATATGTTCCTATTATTCCCATGATTCATGATTTTATGTTATCCATAAAACTCAAACATGGTACTACACCAATTTCAAAGAATCCATATAGAATTTTACTAATTGAGCTATATATATTGATGAAGTAACTCAAAAAGAATCTATAAAATGGATTCATAGTCTTGAGTGCATTACCAAGGAGTGAAACTATTGTTTTTTTGGAATAAATATTGATAAATGAAAAATTTGATTAATTATTAAGAACTTATCAACATCGCAATTAAGAAAACACGACCTCTACCCCATATCAACAATTTTTTTGATAAATTTTAGGTAAAACAATACATTTATTGGATTTATCTTTGATTAAGATAACAATAGCTATGGTTACAAATAGATTATATATAAAATACATACTTTCATAATAGTTATGTACATAATAAATTTATAGTGATTATAGTTGGACTAAACAATTCCCACTCTATCTTCATAGATCTAATAAATAGTGACAATCGTGATTACCTTAATTAGTTTGTGGTAGTTTTATAGATGATATTATTATATATTCAATAACTAAGAATGATCCTAAAGACCATGTAAGTATTATTTTGATGACCATGATGAAGGTGAAAGTATATTCCAAAGTCATCATGTGTGAATATTGGATATATAATGTTTTATTCTTATTTCATATAATCTCTAGTGAGGTTTTATTGGTAGATCCATGAAAGATATAAGTTGTTGAGTAGTAGACCATAACAACCATGGTGAATGTGATCTGTAGTTTTCTTTGTTTAGAAGGAAACTATAGACGTTTTTTGAGATATTTCTCAAGGAAAACTAACACAATAACCAGGTGGATATGAAAGAGAGCCAAGTTCCATTGAAAAGATGAATGTGGGGAAACTTTCTAGGAGCAGAAAAGATGGTTGAGCAGTGCACCAATGCTCACCCGACCCTACAATAGTGAAGGGTTCGTGGTCTATAATGATGTGTTGAACAAGGTAATTCGATTTCTCTTCATATATATGGTGATATCTTATACTTTGTGAAAATTGAAAATTTATGATCATCATTACTCAAAACATTATTTGGAGTTAGAATCTATAATTTATACATTGAAAATATTGAGGAATTATTTTTATGATAAATATATGATATATATATATATAATAATATTTTGATATTTATATATGCAAATAGATAGAGTTGAATATACTCCAATAGATATAACTAGAGTTGATTAAAAAATAAGAGTAAATAAATTTCCACCCTTGGAAGGCGAAAAAGGTGGATAATGTTTTGAATCATGCGGAGCGTGCAATTTTGTTCACTATGATGATTGAAAGAGATAGAATACTTATGTATTTGTGGAATATGGATATTAATTCATGAGAAAAGGGGAAAAATCTTATCTTTTTAATATGAATTTTCAATTATCCATCCATGTGAGTATTAAATAGGCATAAAAGAAATACATAGAACTATAGAAGAATGTGATGAATGTTCTAATGTTCAACCATGATTATAATGGATTGATTAAATTCTAGAACTGAGTATGTTTTCCATAAATATCATATTTTAAAAAGGTTTAATTGATGAATCTCATAGATCATCAATCTCTATTCATCCTTGAAGTAGAAAGATTTATCAAGATTTAAAAGAATATTTATGGTCAATACCATGAGAAGGGATAATATAGAGTATGTCTCAAGATGTATGGTTTTTCTACATGTTACAAATGATATATACAATTCTAAGAGGACAGTGAATCCATTATCCATACCAAAATAAAAATATGAAAACATCGTTGTGGATTTCTTCATCAGACTCCCCAAAACGACTAAAGGACATATTGTTATTTGGGTTATCATAGATCTCTTTAAGAAGATAGAAAATCTAATTTATATCAAATAATATTTTCCTAATGTCAATAATTTTAGGATATAAAATATGGTTATGGTATGGTTGTATAGGGTACAACATTTAATAATATCTTATCATCATCCATGGTTTACCTTTATTTTCTTGAGAATTATTTTTGAATATTTGAATTCAATGTTAATCTTCATCACTTTATATCATCATGAGAAATATTTTCAGAATAATAGGACCATTAAAACCCTATAAGATATTTTTTGTTCTTTTTCTATGGATTAAAAAGGTGGTTTAAATAACACCTATCTTTGGTCTAGTTTTCTTACAAAAATATCTTTCACTCATGCATTCTAATGGCTCCTTATAAATCCATTTATAGTAGGAAGTGTTGAAATCCAATATAATCCAATGAATTTGTAGAAAAATATGTTATTAAGAGATTGGTTATCTAAGTAAATGTTATAGAATTTTAGAGTTATTTATTATCACATCAGGGCACCTCTGATACAATAGTAAATTTATGCAGATGATTATTGATGAGATCTAGAGTTCGAGTTGGGGATGAGGTATTCCTATGAATATATCCTTAAAATAAGGTTCTTAAATTTTGAATTAAGGGAAAGTTAATCCGTAGATATATCATTACCTTTAAAAATAATAATCATATCAGGATGGTAGCTAATCTTTTAGTGCTTCCACTGAACCTATCTCATATTTATGCTTTTTTCGTGTATCTCTCTCGAGGTAGTACATAACTGATCATTTACATGTACTAAAAATTGAGGTTTTACCACTATATCATGTTCTATCCTATTAGTAATAACCATATGTGATTCTATATCTAATAGATAAAGTGATCCAGAATATGGCCACTCACTTTTTCAATGTTTATTAGTGAAACCATAAATTCGAGGAAGCTACATGGGAACTTGAGGATGTGATGATGAAGGTGTATGCTTAGTTTTTTAGATAACTGTGAAAAATATAAAGGATAAAATCTTATAAGGTGGTATAATGTAACACCCTTATATATTATAATATATTTTTCTTTAAATAAATTCAACATTTTCGATATCTTTCTTTACACACAATACTAAGCTTAAGAAAACAACAACATACTATTAAAATATTAATATTAAAAATGATTGTTATAACCTATTAATTATATATTAGGGTATGAATACAACCCAATATATTAATAAATATTATTGGTTAAACATTTATAAATTTAATTCATTGGTTATCAATTTATTATAAATGATAATAAATTCATTTGAAATTAAAAATGATGTGTTTTTATAAAAACCCATTTTTATAGACACAATTTGTTTTTAACATAAAAAATTAAATTAATAAAAAAAATATTAATTTTAATTAAATATTTATATGACATATTCAATAAAAAAACTAAATATTCAACAATTAATTTTTTATAGGAAAGGAATAATAATAAATTTAGTTTTATGCATAAAAATACATTTGTCTAAAAAATGGGTGTCATTGTGTTCTTAACACATATATTAAAACAAACTATTAATTTTAATTTTAATTGAATATAAATATGGATTCCATATTTTCAATAATCGTTTCCATATTTACTAATGAGTTTAGTTTCATTTTTGATCAATATAAAATGTAATTGAGGTAAAAATTCATTACTTTAACGAATATATAAGATATTTATTATAAAATTATTTTTTTGAAAATTTTAATTATTATTTAATGTTCTTCAATTCCTTCCTTTAAAAAAGAGAAAACATTACTTATGTGTATATATGGACTACCATCTCCACGATGTGATGCCATTTATTTTTTATACATTCTTTATATGAATAGTTTTACAGTGTATATAATGAATAAATATGATCATTATTAAATTATTATGATTCTAGAGATAATTAAACCAGGAATAAGGTTAAAAAACATAAACCACTGAACCAAAACATGGATGGAAAACAAACCAGTTCTAACATGAATAATTATTTTAACAAAGAATTATTAATAAAAGTTTATTTATATATTATAACAGAATATTTAGTAATATTTATATAAATATGGTTGTATTATATATATTTTTTAAAATATATATTTATTATAAATGATATTAAAATTCATATGAATCAAGATGGGATATAAGGTAAGGGTTAATTTTACAATTTCATTTCTTTTTGGGATTATCTATATAAAATTTACATTATGTCAAATTCTTTTATACATATCCATTAAAACCCATATATATTTTTCCTATATTATTTTATAAAATTTTAAATTATTGGTTCCCTTTCCCTCCCTTTGGTACTTAAAATGGATGAGAAAATGATTTTAATAAAAAAAATTCTTATGTTCTATTTGTTCAATGAATGTCTTCTTCCACGTACATGTTTTTCAAAAAAAATATATTTTTTATCTATAAATAAATTATTATGATAGAATATTTTTACAACCTCTTATGTTTTTTATAAATGAATAAAATGAATCTTTTTGGAAAAAAATATTTGTGAATTAATTTTGAGTTTCCTACAAAAGTGTGAATAAAATGTTATCTTTTAATATAAAAAATATGAATGAACATTCCATCCATCATAAATATTAATTTATTTGAAGATTTGTTTTAAATATTCTATGGTTATTATCAAAGAAAATATTTTCCCATTATTTTGAAAATTTATCAAAAGGAAATATTTTTTCCTCTTATTAAAAAAATGTTCAAATACAATTTTAAACTCATTTTAATAAATTTAGATATCATTAAAGTTTTTTTGTTTTATTTGGTCATGATATTATTATACCATTCACTTTATTTCTATTAATCACTTATGATAATGATGATTTTTTAATGATTATTCTATAAAATCCATAACTCTCTAATGGGTAAGTCAAATTATGACTAATGATTTATGAAATCCATTTCTATATAATTGTATATGTTTTGATGGAATGATTAATGTTTTGTTATTTTTGGCAGGGTTGTTTATGGTTTTCATTATATGATTATTGGGCTTGAAATTATATATCCCACCAATGTATTGGGAAAATATTGATATCTCATGATATAATATATAATTTAAGGTGGAGTTAAACTATTTAATTAAGTGATTATATACACTAGGATAGCCTACAGAGTGAAACATTATTAATGAAATGATTAAATTTCTTGTAAATTATATATAAAATAGAACTATATCCACAATGATAGTCTTTTAAGTGAAATTTTGATATGGAAATTATTTTATAAGGTTACGTGTATACAAAAAATTTTTGTTTTCTGTCTATGATATGTTCTCATTTCTCAAGAATGACTATTTATGATTCTGCACTATTATGAGTAATTTCATTTTTATATGAAAAATCCATATTCCAAAACTCATGATTAATTATATTTGTATTATTCTGATTTTTTTAAAAATATGATCATGTTATCATACATTTTTTCTTATATTATACTCCCATAAGATCATTGATTGATATTTTATTTGATTACCATTATTAATAATGTGGGGTCACCCATTATTTTTTTTCTTTTTCCTTTGTTATAATGAAATTATTTGCGTAGGGAATTTCAAATAAGGGTACTATGTGAAAAGGTAGTTGTTAGATTTATTGAATATATTTCATGAAATATGTTTATTTTGTATCTAGTCTCTTTAGATACTAAACAATTATGGTTATATGGATTGAATTATTATGATAAATATTTAATATTCATCTAAACTAATCTAATATTATGGTATGTATTGCTTAGACACCCTAATGTCTATTTAGAAAGGACACAAATTTTTGGATAATATGTGGTTTGAAAATTTTAATCTTTTGTTCAAGCCTTGATAAAGGAATTTATGGGAGTAATAATGATATACCTCTATTAAACAATAATAATATTGCGTCATTTTTTATATTAATGTCAGTTATAGTGGTGAAATAATTTCAAGTGATGTTGTGGATATATTTCAAGTATAATTTATTAAAACCAATGTTAAAAATTAATTACAACATTGGTTATTATTAAAATAAAGTTTTCACATCATTTATTTTAATAAAAAATATGAAAAATATTTTTCGCATGTGTTATTCAACTAACGGATGTTAAAAGGTCTAATATTTTTAAAATAAAAACATCGATTTTACATAGATGCATTCATTTTTTTATAAAACAACATCTATAGAAAATATGGTTTAATAACATATATCAATTTCAGGGATCATTCAAATATTCATTTATCAAATTAATAACCATTATAAGATTGTGTAAAATAACTAATATATATATATAACCATGATAATAATCAATGAATATTATTAACAATGAATGAAAACAAAATCATATGAGAATATAAGTGAAAATTCATTCTATTTTTCTTCCATGAAAAAACATTGCTCAAATAATAATTTTTGAAAATATATATTTATACGAACAATACACAACTATCATCGTAGCCATTTCTCTATGTCATGACTCCATCACCTCCCTTGTTTCTTGGACTAGTGTTTAAAATTATTCAATATAGTTAAAAGTATTAAAAAAATATTTATAATCAATGAATAGAAGATATGAAAATTTAGTAGAGGGGATATGTCGAGAGCATAGAGTGAAAATGAAATGTTTTTAGGGGAAATGAAAAAAAAATAGATGTGACATGAAAAATTTTTAGGTTAGATAAATTTGTGAGAGATATGGTATGGTGGAAATTAGTGGCATGTTGAAAAAATATTAAAGGTATATTTTAGTGTTTATTTTTTAAAGTTATTAAAATTGGTTGTTAAAAAAATATTAAAAATAACTTAACATTAGTTAATATTAAAAACCAAACATTAAAAGTGATTTTTGACATTGGTATTTAATAAAAGATGTTACAAAATGATATTTAATGTCATTTTTATATAACTAACCTTAAAAAACATGTGCTAATGTAATTTTTCTACTAGTGTATCAATAATGGAATAATGGCTATACATAATGGGGGAAAATTCCCCCAGCTAAGATTCATTATTTTCATAGGAGAAAACAAAAAAAACAATTCGATATCTTCTCTCCTTTCATAAAATCCCTATAAGATCCTATTCATTCTCCACAGAATATATGATCTTTATTCACAAGTAAAAAATTGACCAAATAGCATGACATCGATGATTGAAATATTTATGTTTCAATGATTCACCAAATGAGGTAAGGAACCTTAAGATTTGGGATCCCCTTGTTCATTGTACATTTGATTCTTTCTTCCATTATTATAGAATTATCTCATTTTAAAAGTTATTTTGTAAAAGTGATATTGATTATAGTTTGATGAGGATAATAAATAATATATTAAGAACAAAAATTATTAAATTATTTTACATATTTATGTAGATTAATCCTAATATCACATAGATAATTGAATTTCATAATTCAGTTATCTAAATTGGAAATTCCACATTATTTGGTAGATTATTTATTTGAAAACATAAAATGTATTAAATGATGATATATTTAATATTTAATATTTATTCAATTATATAGATAACATGATTTATTTTCATAAAAAATTTACATGTTTTAGAAATCAGGACTATTAAATATATAATACTTACTAATGATAATATTTTTTCACTACTATATTTAAGGAGGTTTTAACTATTGGTCACCACTAATGGAATTTCTCATAATTGAATATTTCTATTCAATTTTCATAATTTTTTTATTGAAATTATTAATATTATTATTGTTTTTTTGTTTATAATATTATTTCAGTGAAAAATTTTCTTTTATTTGACCATGGATGATCTTCCATCTATGATCATTACTAACTCACTATATTCTTTCCATGTTTTTTAAAAATTCATTCGTGAACTCGAATTTTTTTGGTTGGGCCTTTCCACTGAAAATCAACATTTGATTCGTCGCCATAATTTTTCATATTTCCATTTTTTCTATCCTCTGTGGAATAACATTGTGTGATGGATTACATGGTTGTAATATGATAGTGAGCACCCAACCACATGGATTGGGTTGATCGATGATGATTAATTACCCGTAATGGGACACCAAAACCATTCGAAGGTGATTTATATGGTTTAGATCTAGTTAAGGATAAGAGAAAGTGTAAATGATTCATCAAAATATATGAAAATAATAGACAAAGGTTTAAATAGAACTAACAGTGTATCGATTTCATTAAGAATGATGATTCTAGTTTTTTGTAAAAAAAAATAGATATTTTACAATGAAAGGGTTAAATAATTTGAATAAATATCACATGACATGTTACTTTGGGTTCTGATTCATATTTTCTGAAGTGAAAACATGGTTACCATTGAGATATGACTTATATATGAGCTGTAAACATTGAATTCATAAGACATGGGGAAATTGTATATCACATGATACATTTGATATTTTTTCCTTCGTGGAATTGTGTTTTGAGGATGGGGATTCTTCATTTTAGATTCTAGTTTATCAATCTAGTTCATGTTTCCATGGGACGTGTATTTTGAGCTAACATGTTAATATTTCATTACTCAATATTTTTAAGGAATTCTATTTAGTATATTTATACTTCACCCAAAATATTATTTGTTCCATCATATGTTATGTATATATAGATTTTTTATGATCTTACAATGTTGATGGTGGATATAGGGAAAATGGAGCTCATAGAGTTAATGCATAGTAGCAGATGGTATTATATAGTGGGATATGATTAATGGTGGATTGTATTATTAGAGACCATATAATGAAGAGGTTCCTTTCTATTTTAGAAATTAGTTGTTCCATGTGGTATTGTTTATTGAATTTTTATTTACCCTTCTAGGTCTTACCATTATATAATTTTAATTTTTGATTGATGACACACACTTGCATTCGATATAGTTTGGTTGTTTTATATATTTTACAAGTTTTATTAGATATTACTTTGTATTGGTTATGAATTATCATTACAAGAAGTTATAAGGATAATTCATTCATAATATACTTATTCCTTTTCAGTGCTAGTCACTAACCTCAGGGATATTAAGGGCGGAATTGGTGTGGTACACCTGGGATACTTCCTTATTATATGTGTTTGTGGTGGGTTTGGTCATGTTAATTTTCCTTTGATATGTGGTATAATCTACGCAACATTTTAAAAAATCCCACATCTCTAGATAAAACCCTCTAGAATATAGAGAGATAGGCGTATGGTGAATTTATGACATCCATTGGTTACTATTTGGGTGAATCAGGTATTGGATGTCATATAAGGGATTAGTAAATGAGTGTTTATTTTTGTATAAAATTATGATCGAAAATTGAGAAATTCAATATGAAAATTTATTATAATTATTTTTTTGGAAAAAATACCTCAATGTAACATTGAATTATTTTGGTGTTAGTTTTGTTTTTTGACAAAGAAAGATTTCAAGGCCATTTGTGAAGTTTCAAAGATATTAATGACACTATATGTTGAAAATTATCCAAGATAATTCAATGGATTCCATTCAATAAGTACATAAAATTTTGTATAAAATGATGTTTTGTTTCCCAATTTTTACAAAACTTTTGGGTCAAAAATATAAAGGATGGATCAATCCTCATAGAAATTGGATTTACATTAATTCCTCATTAAAATATGAAAAAGTCATGAGATTCATGAAGGTATGGATCTTTACAAAGACATTCATTGTCAAGAAGGCTGGGTTTGATGAAGTTGTGCTGCATCATAAACATGTAATGAAAAACAAAATACCTATGAGAATATAATAAGTGTAGCATCACGAATGTTTAAAATGTTAATGATAATCACTAATACATTGTGAAGCTTCCAAAATAAGGAATTCCCCTGATGCTTTGAGAAAGAGGGAGTATGTCACACCCAAGTTTTTAAATTCACCATAGGTTCTGGTTTGGGTTTATCATCTTTTCATTTATCTGGAACCGAGTTTGATTGGGTTGATTTTTTGGGATGTTCTTCTACAATATCTTTGTCATATCCTTCCTCCCTGGGATTCCCATTGAGTTTTTTGAGAAAGTTGGCATTTTGGGTAGACAGACCCTGGTGTATGGTTAGTGCACATTTATTATTAATCATGCACCATAGGCTAAGTAACCATGAATAAGATCCTAGGTGAGATAGTAGCTACTGCATGGCAACCACACAAGTATTCCTACTCTGCGGGTTATGAATCGGTAGGTCTGTATCTCAACAGTGGAAGTCACACAGTCACCGCACGATTTGGAAAACTACATGGCCTATCCAGCTTATTAAAAACACATTTCCTCCCCCAAATTTATATACTCTTACCCCTGTTTTCCCCCATTTGGCCTCCTCTAACCTAGGAACCTTCCATGGGGGTTTTCTTCACCCTTAAGACCCTCCAAGATGGATCTATGTTTTTATCTTGGTGATTATTTAACTAAATAAAAAAGTTATATGGTTCCATTCTTCTACTTTATTTATTTATCTCTGCCTCTATCTTCTTCACTAATCCGAGTGGCCTTGTTGGCTAATTTTCTTAGCCATGTTTGATTGGTTTTAGGGTTCTTCCTTTATAGTGTTCCTTGATATTGGATCTAGGATACCTCACATGTGGTGGAGGTGTGAATGAGGTTTTTCACAGAATTCTGGAAGTTTTATGTCATTTTTCATAGCACCCCTTTCACATTGCATTTAAATTTTGGTTTTCATTGATTTCATGATTTTCTGACCCTCTGTGATAGTAAAATAGAGATCCATTATTATTATAGAAATTATTTTATGTGAACTAATGTGTTTTGTTTAATTTTTTTGAATATGTATCATGGGTTTGTTGAGTTGTGAACATCATTGGTTTATTAAAGGGCTCAATTGGATTTTTCAAGTGGTTCAGGTTCCATAAAGTAATTATTTAGATTTATAAATAGAAATATGATATCCAGAAATTATGATTGGGTTTTTTCAAATGGGTTTGGCACACTAAGTGCTTGATGGATTGCCTCTTAGGCCTTTATAAATGTGTTTTAGACAGAAATGGTAATTTTTTTATTGAATAGGTTTCTAAAGGCGTGTTTCAGTTTTAAAATGGTTTGGTATAGAAATTGTGAAAGGTATAGTTTTGCTAAAATATTTTGAGGCTCAATTGGAATCTTTGAAATGGTTTATACAGAAATCCCATAGTAGATTAGGTCATGTGCCTTGTGGGTTGACCATGAGGCAGGATTTTCCTTGGTATGAGACCTCCCTTTTGAAATTCTTAAATTAAAGAAATGGATTACTTATTTAGGTGAACAGTGTGGTTCCGGTTTGTGTGATATGTATACTAGAATGTGTATATGGCTTGTTGTTAGATTTTTGGAAACACCCCTTTGTGAACATGAAATGGGAACCTTGAATAACTACGAGTAATTGTGAGAGTGATTTTTGTTCTAGTACAGGTCATAAAGTAGATACCTGCCAACAACCTAGAAAATAATTGGTTATTATTTTTATGGGATTGGTCCCCTCAGTCAGGCCAGGTAGGGTGATGATTGAGTGTTTGGGAATTATGATGTGATTAGGTAGCATATTATATCATAAAAAGTCACATGTATGGTATGTTTTGGTTCTACTCTATGTTCTGAGGATTTCTCATATTCTTCAACCACTAGTACCATTAGTGTTGTAGACCTCGTTATGTGAAATCTTGATCATTATGCTTGGTTTTAGTGTTATCCTTGAAAATTTTAAACATGTGTTTTTGTTAGAATGGTTTCAAATAATATTTTTTGAATGAGAAAATATTTTTCCTTTGTTTTCTATGTTATAAAAAACGATCACTTCTTTTGGGGTTTCCTTTTACCTTCTCTCATTGGACCTAGTTTTAAATCATGAGGGAAATGGATTGTGATTGTTTGTCCTAAAATATAGGGTGCAGAAAAAGATATGTTTATATATTATATTTGAAACATGTTAATTAATGATTCTTTATTTAAATATTCTGAACTGGGAATATAATTATTTGTTCTTACCTACTGAGTTTTGATACTCACACCTATAGTTTTCTATTGTTTTTAGTTCCCATTGAAGGTTTCTACTCAAGTTCTATCACCTCAGGTGATAGTCAGTTGTGTATTGGAGAGTGACCCTCAAGGTCACATGAAGGTACCTTGGGTTTTAGGTTCAGTCTAGTTATTCTGGTATTGTTCATTGTTCTGTTTTTTGTTTCATTAATTGTAAATGTAAAGAATGTGAAGTTTGGAAATAAAATTATGTTTAGTTTTCTCTTGTATATATTTGGTTTCTTTATTTATTTAATTAGGGTAAAACATTACCACTGAGTCTTATTATCCCATGGACGTTATTTAAAACTTGGGAGGATTAGGAAACCCTCTTGGGAATTTCCATAGATCAGATCGGGTGATCAGTTCTGGGTCGACCCGGGTTGGTTCGTGAAAAAATGTTATTAGAGCATGTCGACTCATTAGTGGACCCTTTTATTCAAGCTCCCATTATAACGTGGGGTTGTAGAGGTAAAATGAGTAGGATTTGGGGCTTAGGATATAATAATGGGAAGGATTTCATGAACCATTTCTTGTTTCAAACCTCAGGTTACCTTGGAATGACCTGGTTTGCTGGTTTCCTTTAATTATTGTGAATTGTTTTGTGGTGGGATTGAAAAGTGAGTTGGGAAGTTAATTTTGTGAGATCATAGGGTCTGGAATTCCATGTGGAGCACAGAAAATTTCCCTATAATTCTCTTTGTGATGGTGGCATGACTAGAATATGGCTTCCAACCATGTGTCCGAGTCACCAACCAACACGATTTTCCCCTAGGGAATAGTTTGGATCTTCCCTAATTCTGAAAATAGATAAAAACAGTCCGGTTTTGGAATTTTTAAAATAATAATTTAAAATGGTAATGGATTTTTATTTGAGTTTTTTAAAACATATTTTCATAAGTTACTTCAAGAATGGTAAAAAGGGGGTTCTTATGAAGTGATTTTTTGGGGATAAAAAAAGAAATGGTTTAATGGGATGTATGGAACTATTGAAAAATATTTTGAAATAGATAAATTGGTATTTTTAAACTATTTTGAATGGGATGATATGTTTTGAAAATAAAGGTGTGTATTTTTAATACGGTTTTTATTTTATGGTTATTGAATCATGGAAAGAATTATAAAATTTTTAAATGATTGAAATGTCTTAGATTTGATGTTAAAATATTGAAAATGTGTTTTCAAGCATTGAAATCTAATTTTCCTATAGTGTTTCCATGAGTGACCACATGTATGGATATTTATGAGAACTTGTATGGGTACCTAGTATGTAATGAGGATGTGCATGTATAAGGCACCACGAGACACCATTGGTCGGTGTGAAATTATTTAAACCAATTTATTTTTTATAGAGTGTTTTTTAAAATAAATGGGATGTTTTGGTAGCTTGTAGTGGTGTGGAGTGTCCCGTGTGTTTTGGGTGTGGTGTTTTATTCTTGATGTTTGATATAGAGGACCCATGTTTTTTATGTTTTTTTGATCGAGTCCCTTGTATCATTATTCTTAGTTTTTTCCCACACTTTGATGGATTATTAGGATGCATATTTGGGTGGTACAACATTCGAAAGCAGAATAGTTTATCGACCTATATACTACACTCTTGAATTATAATGGTAGATCCCTCCTCTCTCTTAAGGTCATGAATACCCTCTTGAGGGGGAGGAGTGGATAAAGAGGATTGAAAGGGACATCAGTTTCCTTGTGTTACCAGAGTCATTGAAGGTAAATTTTTCCACCTTTAAGCATGAATGTCCAACCTATTAATGGTTGAAGTTTGTGTCTCATAAAAAATATATAGGAAGATATTACCCAAGAGTTCATTAAGTATTAATTCATCCAATAATATTTTTCTGTGATGATGAAGATGATAAAGAGGATGGAGATGTGAAGTCTTTAGAAGGTAGTTGGATCAGTGTTAGAATTATATCATCCCATGTTGGACCTAAGCCTATATGACCAAGAGTATGTTGCAAATAATCCCATAAAGGGTTGATAATTTTGATTATGGGATCATTTTAAAGAATCAATTGAAATAGTTAGAGCTCAATTTAACAACTTTCTCTAATGTGGTGAGGTAAGGATTTTGTGCCAAAGATGGGTTAGTAGAAAGGATTAATATGTTGAATCATCATCTCATAATAAGAGTTGATGAATGGGACTCTGATAAGAAGAATCTGATGTGGCCTAATGGTGATGGTTATAGTAAGGTGATTAACATGCCTTCTGACCACTCATAAAACATTACAGTGTGCAATGTTGTGTTGTGTAATTAGTGTAGAAAGAGTTGTCATAAGAGGAAATCATGCCTGAATTCTCCAAATGTCTACCAAAAATGTTGATGCTTAGGTTACTTGAAGTGTCTATATAAGGGTATTTCCATGAAACACCATGAAGATAGAACCATCTATTTTAAGATCACCTCCGCTCAATTGTAGGTGTAAGAAAATGTTTGGGGTTTCCCTCTGTAATGTTCATTGGATGTAATAGCTGTATCTAGTGGGATTTGTGATACTTAATTATCTTTAAATTGTAAGAATATATATTTCTTAACATTTCAAAAATTACATTTTAATGGAATAATGTTTATGAAATTGTGATTCTTTTGTTATGTTTGGGGTTTTCTAATGACAAACAATGAAGCAAGAGATGCTTCAAACCTCATAGTTCCAATAGTAGGTCATAGAGTGAAGCTCGTGCATAGTCTTGAAAAACCTTAGGGTGTGGAATTATTTGGCTTGATTTTTATTATTAACATGGAAGATAAATACATTTTAAGCCTCTGGTTTAGCTTTCCTATTTCTATTGGTTCAATATGGTGTATATTGGAGTGGGAACCCCGTTTCCACAAAATAACATGTTTGGGTGTAAGAGTTTTTCCTTAGTTATAATGAGGTGTAGTGGTCTCATTTTATTAAAACCATGGTTGTTGTGTCTCATTGGGTGTAGGCCTCTAGAAATATCCATTGTGTATCATGATGGTGTATATAGAGTATGGGTTGTTTTGTGTTCTTCTAGGGGTGTAAAGTTGTTTGAATGTTGTTGGTTATGGTTTTGATGATTTGTTTGTAGGTTCATTCCCTGCACTCATCATGTGGTGGGGTGTTATTCGACCATGAGGGAAGGTTTTTTGAGTTCCATTAATTTCATTGGTTCTTATAGTGGGGAGTCTGTTCGGGTCTCCCTAAGTCGGTATTCTTGTTTCATCTCGATTATTGGTTCATTTATAAAGGTGTGGATTCCATTTGTGCCTCCCCATCTCAGTATCTCAGTCTCGTTCATGGTATCTTCTTGGTGGTGGATAGAATTGTTCAGAGCCACTTAATCCTAAATTATTCCTCTGAGTAAATTATGGGATGGGTGTGCTACCAGTAGTATTGATGATATAAGGTTATATAGGTTTTCATCGGATATGGTTGAATTAGTTTGGTTGTTTTGGGTAAATGGTTTGGGTTCCTCTTGGTGATGTCTATATATCTCATGTTTTGAGGCTTATATTATCACTATTAACTTGTTTTTTAGTTTTACCAACTAGGTGTATCTATGTATTTGGGTCCATGTGGCACATAGAGTGGAGTATTTTTTGGTCCCCATTAGTTCATCCTTTTATCCTTTTTCTCACTGGTGGTGTTTTCATGATCTCTTCATTTTTTATCTATTGGGAAGACTCCTTGAGTTATAAAGGAGTTGTTGTTTTTTATTTGGTTTTATATAGAATCCTTCACTTTACAAAAAAATACATTACATAACTTTTGTAGATTACATAATTTTATTTCCAAAAGATAAACAAAGACTATAGTTGGTATAGTTCCATTGGAAACATAGAAACATAAACACTAGTACATAAGTGAGATACAGTATCTCTGACTAGGTTCTTTATGACCAACACCCTTCTTAGACACATCAAACATAATACATATCTTCATATCCTAGGGTAGGAAATATAAAAAAGGATATCACAAATTCTCCATAAGGGTAAAAATGGGAGGAATTTAAGCATTAACATGAGTATAAGGGTATGAGAACACGATCATGAGCATACAATATCATTCTCAACATATCAACGATCATCTACATGAATCATGGAATAAATAAAGGAAGTTCATATGACATGAATCAAAAGAATTTAAAGGACATGATCCATAAAAGCATAACATTGGAGTATAACAAGGAATTGTGGAAACACATAAGCACATATTGATTTTCATAGTAGATAAGGCATCAATTACAAGACTATCATAGTGCACAATATTCTGTACTGAACTGGGTGAGCCCCATTTCAGCCCTGTATTTCTGAAATGAGTAAACCCTCATTCCATACATATATTAATGAACCAAGTAAACCCTCATTTCAGCCATGTATTACTGAATAGAGTAAACCCTCACTCTCATCCAATATTTCTGAACCTTTTAAACCCTCATTCCAAACCTGTATTACTAAACTTAATAAAAACTCATTCCAGCCCTATCTATATCATAAGATAATAAATTTTCCCAATGAATTGGAAAGAGATATAGGTCATACCCATCACATAATGAAAACATACATACATAGGACACAACACCATAAATAACATATCATAACCCATGAAATGAAATAGGTATCATAAACCTTATAACATATCATAACCTGTGGAAAGATATAGGTTTCATAATCATTTCATCATAAAAATAACCTATCAAAAGAAGTGGGTTTCAAAAGCACATGACACGTGAAAGAGAAACATGTTTCATAATCATATTACCCATGAAGGAGAAATGGGTTTCATAAAGACCATGGAATTAGTCACTACTCATTAATAGAAATGATATGAATGGAACCATTAGATTATTTCTTAGAAAGTCATCATTAACATCAATAGATGTCATCTTAGATGGAATTTTTTTTTGAAATATACTATAAAAATATTTATTGAGGAAATTATTATTTCATTTTTGAAAATGGATTTTTAATAAATAAAACCATTTGAAATTTATTCTATTAGAATATACATTGAAAACTTATAAAGAATACATGAAATCATTTTAATGAATTTTCATTAAGAACATTGAAAATAGGCATTAATAATTTTTGAAAACCTTTTTATTTAAAAATACTTGAAAACATTCAAATAAATCCTGAATATTTTTTGAATACTATTTTATTGAAAATACTTTGAAAACATATTATGAAATATTGAAAAAAATTAATAATATTTTTTCTTTTACCTGGTAAAAATGATAGAAATGTTCATTGTTCAGAATGAAAAAAATATATTCCCTTGATGATATTGGTAAAAGAAAAAATGGGTAATTTTTTTTTAGATATTACTTTGGAATGGTATAATATGGTTTGTATTCCTTTTTAGAAAACATAAATTTCTGTCTGAAGAGAGGGTAAAGTCGGTATTTCATAAAAACATAGTATAAGCTATCTTATGTACCAAAGAGTAGAAAATGGTACCAATATATTTGTATATCAAGAAATTATATAGGATAATTAAACTCATGAATATTATTTAGATATGGATAATAATATTTTATTAATGGAAGGATTGACATTAATAATCTCAAAAGGTAATGAGACTCTCTCAATAAACTCTTATAACATGGTATCTTGGGACCATGTTATACTTTTAATGAAAAATAATTACATGAATCATATAATATCATGAAGATATTGAGATTCGTGAAATTTCAGGTGAAATGGAATTATATTAACCATGAAAAAGTGTTTTGGTGTATAACAATACATGAGTCTAAAAGAATTAAAATTGTGACAAAAACTTTTTTACCAATTTGGTAACTTTTGAAACTAAAACCCCTTAAAAGAAGGATAATAAAATGGGCATGGGAATACCCATAAATTTTATTAAAATATACATAAAATAAGACCATGGTATGTATATACACCACACAAAAGGAATGAGTGGTGAACATATCTTGTATCTCACAGAAATTAATAGTGAGATGGAATCCCCTTACCTCGTGTATTGATTCTCTCCATAGTCCAACAAGATTCCTGGATAATAAATATTTTATTATTATAAATATGTAAAACAACAATATTATTATATCTGTTACCATATATGGTTTTATGATAATGGTATATTAAACTCTTGTTAATGGTCGTACATTAATGTTTCACTTCGTGTAATATTCTCTTTATTCTTTTCTTGTGACTTAATTTGTTTTATCATTGATCCTTAAAAATATATCATGATTCCAGAATTTATAACATGACATAAATATCAGGTATATCTAGTATAATTATTTTATGATTATCTATATCATAATGAAGTATGTAATGTAAAACACTGTTCATGGAGATGGTAAGTCGTACATATGCATGATGGATGTTTTCTATTTTTATTATCATATTGAAAAAAGGTATATAAATTATGTATATATATATATATATGTATATATATATATATATCATTATTATAGTATAATTAATATATAATATATATAGCATATGTTCATTAAACCAATTTTTAATACATACTATGTGGTGTGTGAACGAATAACATCACTTTGAGGGTGCAGTAGTCCACACTTTCTCAAACGAGATTATCATATTAACACCAAATGGAAGGTAAAAATCTGTTTGTTGTAAAAGGATTTAAAAAAACAAATAAAAAATAAATATAATATCTTAAATATATAAATATAGTTTCCATAATAATGGCCACCATTATTGGTGGTAATGGAGAACTAAACAATCATTGTTTTGTGAGGTCGTAATTTGTCGTACACCGAAATTGTATGGTTAATATCTATTAGATGGATGTGTCTCTAACTATAGGTCATAAAATTTTCATTAAAACATCCTGTTATATGTATTATACTTTTTTTTCACAAAATAATGCACTAAGGATAGTTGATGGGATGGATATAGAAAATAAACGAAAGGAGGTTGAGAGAAGACCTTACCTCTTAATATGGTAGCTCATTTAGTTTTGTCCCAAAATGATTCCTTGATATGGTTTAGGACAAAAATGAGGATTCATGGTAAAATAAGAGATTTTTGGGAGGCTGCATGGAATGATTTTGGATGAACATAAATTTTTTGAGAGGTGTGAGGATTGGGTAGAGGTGGTGGCCTTTTATAGGGAAGGAAAATGACTTACATGGAACTTTCATAAACAAATTAGGTGTGCACATGTTCATACCTAAACATAGTCCTAAAAACCCAAAGAAAAACTATAATGGATGTTTTATAAACTAAATTTGGACAAACAATGTTTGTTATAAAAGTTATCTAGATCATTTGGGCCCTTAATATTATGGTTTAGTCCCCAATTAAGCTTAATTTGGCCTTAACTGCTGTGGTAAATTTTAATCACTTTTACTAATTATTTTGGTCAAAAATTAACATGGAATTTTTTGAATATAAATATTAGAATTAACACAAAGTTTTATATTATATATTCTAAATTCCATTCATAGAAGCTAAAATATTAAGATTAGTGCTAATCTCGGAGACGAGACGAAATAACAGGGTTTTAATGTAGATAAAAGTCCAAAGGTTTGTTATGTTTTTTTATTCAGTTTCAAACTAATGTTGATCCTAAATAATTTAATTATATCAATAGATGTAATATTCATATTATTTTACCATAAAACATATTTATAAAATCATTTATCAATAATAATTAATTAGGTAAAAGATAGTTTTTAACTAAAAATTAGTATTTTTCGATATTCCTCAAAAAAATAAATTTTCTCAGAATAGTCCAAAAAATCAAACAAGGCTGATTTTTATGTTATAAAATCAAAAATTAGGTTTATTTTATTCAATTGAATATTAATGTTTTTCTAAAATTAATTTTATTAATAAAAATGATTCATTCAAGAAAATAATATTTTTAACATAAAAGGATGTTACGAAACGTATTATCCTTCATTATATATATGTTTGATTTATACAAAAATCAATATTTTAATAGTATTTATTACAAAATTTAATTTATAGGTTCAAATTATATTATTTAAATAATTAAAACATTAAAAAGATATGCTTAGTAGAGACATTGTTTTGTTTGCATCATATGCCAAGTCAGTGTTTCTTGTAGCGCATACTATGTTGGTATTGCATGTATCGCAAGAAAAGTGGGTATGGTATGTGAAAATAATGTTTTATTTATTGTTTTAGTATATATATATATATATAAATATTTCCATTTTCATGTGAAATGAAAAATATTGAAAAAATAAATTAATTCAAAAAAATAATTCTCAAAATCTAGGGGTGTTACATTCTACCCCCCATAAAAATAATTTCACCCATGAAATTATTTAAGGTTATTAGAGGATTAGTACATTAAATTTTAATTCATTGAAAACAACATAATAAATATGGATACTAAAACTAATCTTAAAAAGGTAAATTTGGAATGATAACATTTACCCAAAGTAACATATAACTAGGTTTCTACATAAGACAACATAGGTTGGGGGTAATGATTGGATCTCGAGGAAAATATTAAATAATTATAGTGTGGGAATTAGTTCGCTAATCATTACAAATTAAATGATTAATTGAAATTTAAGGGCCTCAAAGTCATAAATCTGGAATGATTTTTGAGGCTGTTGACTCTAAATAATTATCGATATTAGGAAATTTTTTTATCACTTTTAGAACATTTATTAATTCTTGATAAATGTTTATTCACAAAATTTCATTATTGGGTTGTTCTTTGAAAAATTTCTAATACATCCATTACCTCAAGGAATGAATGTATAGAAATTAACAATGTAGAATAGAGTACTAAAATATGCTTTCAATGGATCTTAAGGCCCATAAAAGAAAAAATTATAACTATTTGTCTCTTAAATAACATGCATTATTATATAAAAAGGAACACTAACAGTTCATCATAAATATTTAGTCAATAAAAATAAATATAAATTAACCAAGTTATCGTGTATTCCAGTGGTAAGTGTGAAATCCATATCGTCCTGCGGTCATGTGATCAATACCTGCAGCCTTGCGAGACTAGAATGGTTATCACCCAACATATATGATGACACTTTTTTCAAACCACACTAATAAAATATATAATATGGACACAATTGAAATAAGGATAATCAATGATTTTCCTTTTAACCAATATTTTCAACAAAACCTCAGTACCCAAATACTTCCACTGAAGTTTGACATAAAATCTTCATGAACAGATAACCATATAACCCTTTAGAAAGATGAAAACCAATAACTTAGAGAGTCACAAAATAATATTAACATTTATTCCCATATATAACACAATTTATCTCTTAGTTTTCACATTCTAATCATGTGAATAACCTCATCATATATTCTCTTGAAAAATGGTAAAAATATGAATTACCATAAATTCTTTTGGAAAACATGCATGCTTACTCATTCCAATGTATATTGGATTTACTACATAAATCCGAAAATGTTTTAAACATCATTAGTGGAAGCATAATCGACTTATAAACACGTCCTTACTTACTTCCATGGTAATAAGTACTATTCGATTTACTTTTTCATATCCCATGTATCTTTATCAATACAATATTTTTCTAACCTAAAGAACATGTTAATGGTTATCTTTCCTTAGTAAAAATGTTATATTTCATGTGATAACCTTTTTAGTCCATCATGACCATTAAATGTAGTATTGTAAATAATTAAAAATAAAGATATTGAACAATATATACATCGTTCAACATTCAAAATTCTAGAATCCAAGTACATTAATACTTTAATTACTTCATCCTTGACCCATTAATGATAATACCTCTTTCTTTTCATATATCATCTCTAGAGTCTTCATCATCCCCAATGTAACCATTAATCCCACCACCTTGCTGATTGTATGCATGAGCTTTCTTCTTAGGACATTGGGTTGTATAATGTCTATTTTCTCCAAACATAAAACACTTAACCATAAATGAAGTCATAGGGAGGCCAAAATTCCCTTAAATTTCATTTACTAAACTATTAATTTTTTCTTTGAATGTACATCCATCGTGTCCTTTTCCACAGTAAAAACATCTTATTTAATATTTAAGAGATTCTTGTAGGTGATTATTTTCACATTATTGACATAAAGGAATAAAAATCCAATTTATTTTATGGTCTCGATTACCTGAACATTCAGCGAACACATTATTTATTTTCCTTGGTGAGTCAGATAGTTGGTAAAGGTAAAAAATGTTTATCATGTTCCTTAAATAATTATTAGGCATGATCATGAAATCTTCCACTAATGTGATCATACCACTTGACTACTCATCGGAAAATATTCCATCACATTCAAAATTAATCAAGTTCCTTCTGGTTCCCTCCATAGATGAAAACCAAAAGCAAAGTGTATACATTACTTATTATAGTAGAGAAACACATAGTCTTGAAAAGAATTACTTATATGGTGTCTAAATTAAGACACCATGGGGTTATCCAAGGTTATTCATATCTGACAAATATCTAAATCCATCATGATGGTTGATGAGGAGTTTGTGAATTCCCAAAGAATATCCCCCAGGAGTGTCAAACTATGTGAATAGCAGGGCCCGTTTTCATGAACCTGATTACCCCGAGTAATGTCTGGAACATCTTTTTAGAGTTTTTACACCTAGGTACATCTCTTCCAGAGCCACATCCACTTGTAGTATCTAGATAGTGATGTACTTCTAGGAAAACACTCACTCTATCTATTAACAAAACTCTAGGATATTTTCCAAAAGGTTAATTCATCCTTATACATATCCTTAGATACATCACTAGACATATACATATAAATAAACCAAGTAATATCCCGAAATGTTTCCTATCCTAGTTTCCCAAGATTAACTATAAATTTGCTCTGATACCAACTGTAGAGACACTCGCTTTAAAATCATAGAAATTACAAAACTATTTCGGAATAATAAAACATTTTACAAAAATATGCCCAAAGACCATAATTTGTATTGTTCCTTTGGAAACATGGAAACATAAAAACCATTGCACCTGCCCACTAAATTATCTCTCACTAGCTTCTTCATGACTAGAACCCTTCTTATACATATAAAAAATAATACATATCTTCATAACCTATAGAAGGAAACAAAAAAAGGGTGAGATGAAATGATTAATGTGGGTAAAAAAGAGAGTAATGTAAGAATAAACATGATTGTAAGGTTTTGAGAACATGATCATGAAGGTAGAACATCATACCTAGCCTATCAAAGATCATATATATGAATCATTAAATAAAGAAAGGCAGTTTATAAGACATGAATCAAATAAAATTATAGGTTATAAGCCATGAAATCATAACATAGGAGTAAGACATAGAATTTTGGTAGCACATAAGCATATAATTATTTCCATAGTTCCCAAGGCATCAATCCCAAGACTGTATTAGTGGACAAAGTCCATTACTAAACTGGGTGAACCCTCATTTCAGCCACGTATTACAGAACCGAGAAAACCCTAATTCCTTCCCTATATTTCTTAATAGAGTAAACCCTCATTCTAGCCATGTATTACTGAACACAGTAAACCCTCGTTCTATCCATGAATTACTAACCCATGTAAACCCTCATTCTATCATTGTATTGTTGAAAAGAGTAAAACCTCATTCCATCCCTATCTATCTTATGATATATAAATCATTACCCAATGAATTGGAGGGAGATATAGGTCCCACCATTCACATAATGAAGTCATACATACATGTTCCACAAGACAATAAATAACATACCATAAACTGTGAAAAGTAATGGGTACCATAAACATGAAAAAATATCATAACATGTGGAAAGAGATAAGTTTCATAATCATTTCATCACAAACATCACTCATAAAAAGAATCATGTTTCAAAAGCATATATACCATGAAGGAGAAATGGGTTTCATAAATATATTACCCTTGAATGAAAAAGGGGGTTCGTAATGACCAGGGAATTGATCATAACTCATTCATTGAAGGGATATAAATTGAAACATTAGATCATTTCCTCTAAAGGTATGAGTAACATCAATAGATTCCATCTTAGATAGAAAATAATTTTTAAATATACTCTAAATGAATTTCTTGAGGAAAATATTCTTTCTTGTTTGAAAAATGATTTTTAATACATAAAACTATTTGAAAATCATTTTTTCAAAAATACAATAATAATTTATGAAGAAGAAATGAAATAATTTTGAAAACATTTTTCCCTGAAAACATTTATAATAAGTTATATGTAATGTCCCAACCTAATTTACATGAAACATTTCCCCAAGCCGGTCAGTCACCTGACTTTAAGCGTGCCTCCTTGTATTCTAGAGGCTACCGACTAGTGGTGAGGTTCTGGTAAGTCAACCATGGGGAGACTATACCCTATTTTATCAAAGTAAACACCAATAAAAATAATAATCATTAATAGTAGAATATATAAATAAAAACAATACCAATATGTGAAGATAATCAAGCTGTAAATACAATATTTTTCTGGAAAGGGAAACATGCTATGACAACGTAAGTGTCAAGTTTTAAAAATGTAATAACCAAAAGAAAAGACACTGAAACCCCAATGCGGGTCCCGATCCTCATCTGGTTACCTCATCTATGATCCATCCCAACTCAGCCATCTAACTCAGGGGATTTTCACTTAACCTATCTATAAAACAAAAAGTCTACTAAGGTACCGATCAAGCAGCACAAGTAGGGTGTGAGTACAACTCAGTAGGCCACCACCAAAAGCATCTAAAACAAATTAAGTTAGAAGAAATTCATGTATTTTTATAAATAATTAAATACAAGTAAAAAAATTAAATTATTTACATGTTTTCAATTATCCTTTATTTTACCGCATAAACCTTTGATATCTCATGGACACCCATATCTCAATACCTACTTCAACCCATTCTATAATCTGAACCATTTTACATTATCAATTCCCATTTCATTTCAACCATTGTGCTTTAATTTTTCAGTTCAATTCAATTAATATAACCTATAGTTGGAACCATTGTCCAATGTCAATTATTGGGTGTAGAATGGCATGTATAGAACTCCCATGAGTATTTGGAGCATTACTCCCTATCTCAAGACGCATGGGTATTTAGAGCATTAGTTTACATCTTATAAAACAGAATTTTTTTTCTATGATGGGTGTAGAACATCATGTCTATCACCCCCTGAGTATTTGGAGCATCAATCCCTCTCTTACAACCTATTTCTCAATAACGAACATATGTCACATACATCACATTATTCAAGATTAATCAACATTAATATTTTATCACAATTTTACAATGTATAGCACCCACATGAGTATTTGGAGCATCAGTCTCAGTCTCACAACCAGTTTCAGGATAAAGAATATATATCACATACATCACATTATTCAAGACTAAAAATCAATAATCTTTTACCACAATTCTACAAGTCACATATATCACAACATCACATTAATTAATTCAGAAATTTATTAATCAGAACAACACATCAACTAATTCAAAAAATAACTGATCACATATTCCCATTAATTAAATTAAAAATTAATTAATCACATTATCCCATTAATTAATTCAACAACTAATTAACAATACCATCAAATTAAGTAGTCATAACAAATCAATAATCAACATCAAAATCTCAAAATCTCATAATTAATTCTATAATTAATAACCTCATTTAAAATATCAATAACATATAATTAATTATATAATTAATTATCTTGAATAAACTATTTCAATATTACATAATTAATTCTATAATTAATTATTCAACATATAAATCTCATTTCCTCATAATTAATTCAACCATTAATTAGTAAACCTTATCATTTTAATATCTCAACCATCCACATTCATTAAATTATCAATTAATTAATCTATTTCATTCAATTTACCCTTCATAGAAATTATCATTAATTAATTCACCAATTAATTAATCTAAGACAATCAATTTCATCAACACAAATAGTAACAATTAAATAATTCTTCTATTAATTAACTTGACTCATCCAATTATTGTAACACTACCATCCCCATAAATTAATGTTCCAATTAATTAACATAACCCATTCAATTGTGTCAACACAACATTCCCTATTAATTAATTCTCTAATTAATTAATCTTACTCAAAAATCATAACACTACATTAATTAATTAATTTACCAATTAATTAATTCAAATTATTACTATTAACTAAATCCTCAATTAATTAATCTATCACAATCACTTCAATAAATCCACTAATTAATTTTCAATGTCATCTTATATAATTTATTTCAGAGTTAACTAATTCACATCCCACAACACTTCAACTAATCCATAAATTAATTTTTTCTAACAATTCCACTTTTTAGTTAAACAATTAAATAATTACGTAACTTCAATTAATTAATTCTTTAATTAATGAATTAAATTATTTAATTTAAAAATTAAATAATAGCACTTTGTAATTCATTAATTTTTTTCAATTAATTAATCCCATTATTTAATTCAACTAATAAAATAATCGTATTATATAATTAATTAATTTTTCATTTAATTAATCTCATTATTTAATTCAATAATTAAATAAAAAAATTTTGTTATTAATTAATATATCAATTAATTAATCTCATTATTTAATCCATCAATTTAAAGAAACACTTTTCTCATATTAATTAATTTATGAATTAATTAATCCACCAGTTGAATTAGTTAATTCTGTAATTAAATAACCAAATCCATCATTATAAAATTGTAATAATTAATTAATTTCTTCATTTTTTTAACCATCCAAATTAATCCATCAGATTATGATTGTTAATTAATTCCAAAATTAATCAACCAATTCCACCATCAAAAAATTCATAAATTTAATCTATCAATTAATTACTTAAACCAACCAATTCTATTCAAAATTTCATCATCCCCACAAATTAAATAATTTACACAATTAATTAATTGAAAAAAGAAAAACTCAATTGTTAATCATAACATAATATTTCTACAATAGAATACACATAAATGAATCAAGACTATGGGATTTGAATTTATAACACCTACCTCAAATATAATGAACACGTGATATGAACCCAAGATCACTGATGAAGCATTATTCTGACCCCTATTGAAGGACAAAATAAATAAATATTTTAATGTTAATAATTTAATATTAACTCTATGTCTTCGTTTATTTAGTATTGAATAATAAATTTCACCTCTCTAACATTGATCAGAAACAAATATTCACACATAGAGAAATGTCATTTATCATTTAAGTGAAAAAAATATTTAACTACACTTGTACTTTTTAAATCAAATTATTTTAAATAAATAATAATAATACACTTATTATTAAATATTTTCTTTTTAAAAATAATAATACACAAATTAATGATAATATTTTTTATTATTGTTAATAATACACTTATTTATGTTATTTCATTAATTTTGGAACAATTATTAAATTAATAAAATTAATCATTTAAGTTAAAAATTAAAATAACATTAGATACACATTATGCACAAAATTTATACTCTTACTAGGGTAAACCCCCCAATCCAGACCCTACAGTAGTCGTAGATTTATAATATTATACACAATTCGACAGATATTAATTATTTAATATAAAAATATATTTTAAAATAATTAATTAAATATAAAAATATTGTTTTCATGAATGAGACGTCCAAACGTCCGACACATACAATTGTTATACCTCTCCTAGGGTAAACACCACCTTCTAGAAACAACTATTTTATAATATTTCCAATACGATGCACCTTTTAAGAGATATTAAATATTTAATATTAAAAAATAGATTAAATAACTAATTAAATAAAAAAAGGTAATTTTCATGAGAGAGACGTCCAAGAATCCGATGCATACAAATGTTATACCCTACTTAGGGTAAATACTCAGTTTCAAATGCAATGATGGTCTTAAATTTCCCTTACGAATCAGAATTTTAAATTTATTCAATTATTTTGAACAAATACCTTGCACATAGTATATTATATTTTAAAATTTTTAAATCTTCACTCAGAATTTGCGGGCCTCTGAATTTCACACTTAACTCAATGTTGAACTCCAAAAACACTCCAATAAAATATTACAACATGTCACCTGTGCATTATTTCTCATGAAATAATTTAAACATTTATTTAGTTGTTTCAATAATAAAACATTTTCTCCCACATAATGTCTTTATAATCTATAATAAGAAATAACTCAATGGGAAACTTATTTGTTAAAAGGAGGGAATATTAAACCTTAAAATATTTTAAACACCATTTTCTTTGGAAACACAAGAAAAAATTATAAGAATGCCTGAAAATATTTTGAAAACCACTTCCTTGAAAATAAATTGAAAAATTATAAATAATTCTTGAAAATATTTTAAATATAAATTTTCTTGAAAATTTATAAAGAAGATCACAAAATTTTTAAAAACCATTTCATCGAATGAACTTTTAAAACATGTAAATAAGACTTTAAAACATTTTGAAAACCATCTTCCGTGAAACATATATATATAGTTTGGAAGAATTTTGGAAATAGTTTTCCTTGAAAATTAATTTTTAAAAACATATTTTGAATGATTAATCATTTTAAAAATAAAAAGGGATCATCGATGAAATGATGGAAGGGAAATCCATACATGTCGCACGAGGTCAAAACAACATTCCTTTTTCAAGGTAAAAAGGAAAGCAAAGTTCCTTGTTCAGAAATCGATAAAAAGATTCCATTTAAAATATTGGTAAAAGAAAAAAATTTGAAAAATTATTTTAGATATTACAAGGGAATGATTAAATAGTTTCAGAAATCCTTTTTTGAAAACATAGATTTACGACCGAAGAGAGGTTAATGTTGGGCATTCCTAAAAACAAATTTTTAGCTATCTTATGTACCAAAGATTAGAATATGGTTCCAATATAAGATTATATCATGATATAATATAATAGAAAGAAACTCGTGAATATTCATGTGAAATGGATCATAAGATAGTATCAAAGGAAGTATAAACATTAACAATATCAAAAAGCAATGGGATTATCTCAATAAACTCTTATAACTTGGTGACTTTGGATCAAGCTCTCCATGTAAGGAAAGTTAATTAAATAAATCATATAATACAATGAAAATATTAATATGCATGATATATCATGTAAAATGGATGTATATGCACCCATAAAAAGTGTTTAGGTTAATGGAAAAACATGAGTCTCAAAGAAAAAAACTGAGATAAAAATATTTTTACCAATTTGGTAACTTTTGAAACTTAAACCCCATGAAAGGAGGATCCAAAAATGGAAATTTTAATACTAATAAATTTAAATACAAAGTACATATAATAAATTCATGGTAAGTATATACACCAGGAAAAAGGGAAAAAGTGGTGAACATAGCTTGTATGTTATAGAATTTAACATTGAGGTGAAATCCACTTACCTTGTATATTAACTCTCTCTTTACTCATATGAGACTCCTTTATAAAAAATATAGCATTATTTTACATATTTTACGAAATAATATTATTATATGTATTACTATATATTGTTTTATTGTGACCTTGTATTACTATCTGGTTAATGTTCATACATTTAGGTTTCACTTTGTGTAATATTCTCTTTATTCTCTATGTGTGTCATAATTTGTTATATCATAGATCCTTATAAATATATCATGATTCTAGAATATATAACATTATATAAATATTAATTATATCCATTATAATTATATTTTAATTATCAATAGCATAATGAATTACTTAATGAAATACAATTTTCATGGAGATGGTAAGTCATAAGAATGGATGAAGGCTGTTTTCTGTTTTATTTTCATGTTTAAAGAAAGTGTAGAAATGACACACCATTAACTATGTGTCAATATATATAACTATTACAGTATCATGAATTTATCATATATATAATATAAGTTTATTAAACCAATATTTAATACATTCTATGTGGTGTGTGAATGAATCACATCATTTTGAGGGTTTTGGTAGTCCACACTTCCTCAAATGAGATTACTGTATTACCACCAAATGGAATATAATAACAACAATGTTATAAAAAGAATAAAAATTCTTAAATAAAAAATTAATATAATATCTTACATATAAAAATATATTTTCCATCATAATGGCCTCCATGATTGGTGGTAAAAGAGAAATGAAATATCATTGTTTTGTGAGGTAGTAGTTCGATGTACACAGAAATAGTGTGTTAAACATCAATTAGATGGAGTTGTGTGCAATTTTAGGTCAGAAAAATTTCAAAAAAACTTACTAGAACAAGTAGGAAACTTTTTATTTCACAGAGGAATGGAATAAAGAGAGTTGACACGGTAGAGAATAAAAATAATGGAAAAGAGCTTGAGAGAAGACATTGCCTCTTAATCGGGTAACTCCTTTATCTTTGTGCCAAAAATATTCATTGAGAGGGTTCCATACCATATTGAAGCTTCAAAGTAGAAGGTAGCATTTTTGGGAGGCTAATTGGGAAGATATTTTATGAATATAAAATCGTTGATAGGTGGGATGAATGGGTAGTGGTGGTGGCCTTTTATAGAGAAGGAAAATGACTCACATGGAATATTTTGAAAAAAAATTAGATGTGCACAAGTTATTAACTAAAAAAGTCTTACCAAGCCAACAAAATTATACAATGGAAGGTTTATTACCGAAATAGGGATATAAAATTGGTGTTATAAAAGTTTCTAGGTCATTTGCACCCTTAATAGTAAGGTTTATCCCCTAATTAAGCTTAATTTGGCCATAACTATTGTGTTTATCTTTAATAACTTTTACTAATTAGTTTGTTCAAAAATTAAAATTTTATTATTAGAAACTAAATATTATAATGAATATAATTTTATATGTTGTATTATTGAAATTACAATCATAAAATTTAAAAAATTAATATTTTTTTTAATCCCACACACGAGATGAAATAATAGTGTTTTCATGTAGGAAAAAGTCCAAAAGTATGTTAATATTTTTTGATTCAGTTTCAAACTGAAGTTGATCCTAATTGATTTGATTATATTATTAGAAGTAATAATAATCTAATGTGACCCTAAAAACATATTTTTATTTTCATTTGGCATTAATAATTAATTATACCAAAAGGCAGTTTTAAACTAAAAATCATTTTTTCATTTTTCCTCAATAAATGAAGTTTGTCAGAAAAATCCCAAAATAGTAAACCTAAGAAAATTTTTATGTTATGAATTAAAAAACTATGCTTATTTTATCCAATTAAATTTCCATTTTTCTTTAAAATTACATTTATTATTAAAATCGATTCACGCAAGAAAACAATTTTTTTAACATTAAAGGAATTTACCAAAATTATTATCTTTCATTATCAATATGATTCATTTATATAAAACAAAAATATTTAAAAAGTTTTTATTAATAAGTTTAATGTATAAGTTATAATTATCTTAATTAAAAAATTAAAACAATAAAAGATATGTTTCATATAAACTCAGTGTTGCATAGATCTTACGCCAAGTCGGTGTTGCTTGTAGCACAAGCCATGTTGGTATTGCATGCAGCGCATACCAAGTAGGTATTGTATGTGAAATGAATGTTTGAATTAGTGATTTAATATATATATATATATATATATATATATATAACTATTTTCTGTGTTATGTGAATTAAAAAATATTGAAAAGTTAAATTCATTTGAAAAATAATAATGCTCAAAATCTCAGGGTGTTACATTCTACTCCACTTAAAATGAATTTCTCGCAAGAAATTTGTTTGGGTTATAAAACATTTAATACTTGAAAGCTTCATTCACAGAAATTCACATTGTAAAATTGGATATTAAAATGTCTCTTAAAAATGGAAATTAGGAACCATAATTTTTACCCAAATTAACATATAAATGGGTTTCCATATAGGGGAACAGAGGTTGGGAGTGATGATTTGACATTAAAGAAAAGTGTTAATATTTATAGTGATTTATTGAGGTCATCAATCAAAATCAAGTAAATGGTCAAGGTAAATTTTAGGTTCTTAATGTTATAAATATGTTATTATTCTAGAGGCCATTGAATCAATATAATTTATGGTATTTGGACAATATTTTTTTGTATCACTATTAGAACATTGAGTAATTATTGATAAATTTATAGAACCAAAATTTCATCTGTTGGGATGTTCTTTGAAAAATTAATAATACATCCATTCACTCCTATATTGAATGTCTATAAATTAATTTTGATGAATAAAGAACTATAATACTCCTTTAATATATCTTGGGGCCCATAAATGAAATAAATTCTAACTGTTTTTCTCTTTAAAATACAATCATTAATCCATAAAAAGTAATAATAACCGTTAATCATAAATATTTTTTCATTAAAAAATATTCATTAACCAAGAAATCACTTAGGATAGTAATAGGCATGAAACCCTTATCATCTTTGGGTCAAGGGTTCAAGACCCATGACCTTTCCAATCATTAATGGTTGTCACCCAACATATAAGATGACATATTTTTAAAGAATTGTTAATATAATATATAAGATGAACTTCCTTGAAATAAGGTTAATCATTGATTCTTCATTTAACCCTGGTTTTGAACACAAACTACGTGAAAAATACTTCTTATAAATATTAAATTAAACTTTTCATGAACAGATAACCTTAAGACCCTTTAGAAAGATTAAAAACTGAAACCTTGGAAAGAGACTCAGAAAATCAGATTAATAATGATTACCCTTTATAAGATAAAGTTCATCTTGGTTGTCACATTCCATGCATGTGAATAACCTCATCATTTATTCTCTTGAAACTTGTTAATGACATTAATTAGCCTAAATCCTATTGAAAAACATGCATTCTTCCTCATTCCAAAGTATATTTTATTTACTCCACAAATCCAAAAATGTTGGAAGCTTCATTAGTGGTAGCATAAACCACTTATAAACAAGTCCTTAATTTGTTTCAAGGTTATCAGTATAGTCTTATTTACATATTCTTATCCCACACATATTTATCCATTCAAAATTATTTTAACATTAAGAACAAGTTATGGTTTACCTTCCCTTGGTAAAAATGTTAAATTTCAAGAGATAACCTTCTATTCCATCACGACCATTTAAAACAATTATTGTAAATCCTTAGAAAACTGGAAATTGAAAAACACATACATAATTCACCATTCATAATTATGGAATCCAAATACATAAATAATTCAATTACATATTTTTTTAATCCATTAATGATTATATCTCTTTCTTTTCAGATTTCATCTATAGTCACTTCATCATCCATAGTGTAGCCGTTACTCACACCACCTTTCTGATTCTCATCAGGAACTTTAATCTTGGAATATGGTGTTGCATAATGTCTAGTTTCTACACACTTAAATAACATAACATTCAATGAAGTCTTAGGGAGGCCAAAATTCCCATCCTTTTAATTAACTAAATTCTTCATTTTTTCCTTGAAGTCACATTCTTTGTGTCCTTATTTTCCATATTCAAAACAAATTCTTGTTCCTTTTAGGAATTCTATCAGGGGATTCCTTCCACATTATTGACACAAAGGAAACAAAATATAATTTCCATCATGGTATCTATTACAAAAAATATAGGAAAATTCATTCTTTCTCTTATTTGGTGAGTTAGAGAGTTGTTAAAGGTAAACATTGTTAATCATGCTCCATGAAAAATGAATAGGCATGATCACAAAATCATCCACTCTAGTGATCATCCCACTTGACTACTCATCATAAATTCTTCCATCACATTCAATGTTAATCTAGTTCCATTGGTTCTCTATATTATCTAAAACCATAAGCATATTGTGATAATTACCTATCATATTAGGAAATAAAATAGTCATGGAAATAATTATTTTTAGAATATATATATCCTTAAACCTTTAATAATATATGACACCTTGTGTTTATCCAAGGTTATTTATAGCTAACATATACCTAAATCCTTCATGATGGTTCATGGAGAGTTTGTGAATTCTCAAATTATATCCACTAGGAGTGTCAAACTAGGTGTGTAGCAAGACCCATTTTCATGTACTAGATTACCCCTAGCGAAGGTCGGAACATCTTGTCTGATTTGTTACCCCTAGGTATGTCTTTTCCAGAGCCACATCCACTTATAGTATCCAGATTGAGATATATTTCAAGAACACCACTCACTCTATCTTTTACCAAAATTCTAGGATATTTTCCTAAATGTTAACTTATCCTTATACCTAAATTTGGATACATACCTACACATATCCCTAGAAATAAGTCAAGGGATCTCACTAAGGTTTTCTCATCCTAGTTTCCAAAGTTTTACTATAACTTTTATTTGATACCAACTGTAATTACAATCAAATTACAAACATTGAAATTACATTACATTTCATAATACTTAAACATTATACTAAAAGAGTCCCTAAGACCGTAGTTGTAATTGTTCCTTCGGAAACATGGAAACATAAACACCAGTACATAAGTTAGCTACATTATACACCACTAGGTTCTTTGTGACTAGAACCCTTATTAAACACATTAAACATAATACATATCTTCATAACCTGGGGAGGGAAACATAAAAAGGGGTGAGATAAAATGCTAAATAAGGGTAACTAAGGGAGACATGTAATCAAAAACATGAGTATAATGGTACGATAACATGATCATAAAAATAAAAGATTGCACCCTGCATATCAAAGATGTTATACATGAATCCAGGAATAATGCTTGGTAGTTCATAATAAATGATTTAAAAGGATGTAAATGATATAATATATGAAAGAAAAACATAGGAGTAAGAACTATAATTGTGGAATCACATAAGCATATACTTATTTCTATTGTAGACATGTCATAAATTCCAAGACCATATTATAGGTCAAAGTCCTTTACTAAACCCAGAGAACCCCCATTTTATCCCTATATTTATGAACGGTGTAAACCCTCATCCAGCCATCTATTACTGAACCGAGTAAACCCTCGTTCTAGCCTAGTATTACTAAATAGAGTAGACCTCCATTCTAGTCCTGTATTAAAATACCAAGAATACCATCATTCCATACCTGTATTACAAAACCGAGTGAACCATCATTCCATCCCTATATATCTAATGAGATATAAATCTTTACCCACTACATTAGAGAGATATATTGGTCCCAACCATCACGTAATTAAATCACCTCAAAACCATAAAAAACATATCATAACCTATGAAATGAAATGGGTATCATAAATATGTAAACATATCATTAACTCAAGAAAGATACAGGTTTTATAATAATTTAATCATAAACATAACCTGTCAAAAGAAGCGGGTTTCAGAAGCATATAACCCGTCAAATAGAAATAGGTTTCATAAAAATATTATCCATGAAGGTGAAATTGGTTCATAAAGATCATGAAATTAATCATAAAAAATTTCTAAAAAAGTATATAAATGTAACCATTAGATTATTTCCTAGAAATTCATGTGTAACATCAATAGATTTCATCGTAGATGGAAAATAATTTTGAAATATACCCTAAAAACATTTCTTGAGGAAAATATTGTTTTTTTTTTCTGAAAATGGATTTTAAAAACTTAAAACCATTTAGAAATAATTTTCTTATAAAATACCTTGAAAAAATATTAAGAATACATGAAATTAATTTTAAAACCAATTTTTTTGAAAACATTTAAAATAAGGTTCAAATCATTTAAAAAAAATTATTTGAAGCCACTTGAAAAAATTCAAAGAAGGATTAAAAATGTATTGATAACTAAAATTTTAAAATACATTGATAAAATATAATGAAATCTTGAAAACATTTTAAAAATAATCATTTCTTTAAAATTTATAATGAATCTTTAAAATGTTTTTAAACCCATCACATTAAAATCACTTTGAACAATTGTAAACAAGGCTTGAAAAAATTTTGAGAAATGTTTTCCATGAGAACATGTAAAAGAAGTTTGAAACCATTTTGGGAACAATTTTCATTTAAAATTACTTTTTTAAAACGTTTTCATAAATATTTACAATTTTAAAAATTCAATTGAATATTCAATGAAATGACGACGGGTAAGTCTATACATGGCATACATGGTCAAAATAACATTTATTTTGCAAGGTAAAAAGGATTGAAAAGTGGATTATCTTAAAGGTGAAAATAATATTACATTGAACAGAATGTTAAAAAAGGTATTAATTTATTTTAGATTTTACAGGGGAATGGTATTATATTTTTGGAAACTCTTTTTCGAAAACATAGATTCCCGGCTGAAGAGTGTGTAAAGTTAAGCTTTCCTAAAAATGATATCTTAGCTATGTTAAGTACCAAAGTGTAGAAAATGATTCCAATACAGGAGTATATCCTAAAATAAAATATAATATGGGAAAACATAAAATTTTTTGAGATATGGATCATTATATTTTATCAATGGAAGTATAAACATTAACAGTCTCGAAAAGCAATGATATTGTCTCAATAAACTCTTGTAACTTGGTATCATTGGATCTTGCTCTACATGTATGGAAATGATATTAAATAAAGCATATAATATAATTAAAATATTTTAATTCATTATATTGAGAGTAAAATTGAAGTATACAAGCATTGTAAAAGAGTTTAGGTGTATAAAAAACCTGAGATTAAAATAACACAAATTGATACATAATCATTTTTACCAATTCAGTATGTCTTGAATCTTAAACCCCATAAAGGAAGGATCATCAAATGGGAATTTGAATTATAATAAATATAAGTACCATATACATACAATACAGTCATGTGACATACACGTACAACACAAAAGAAATGAGTGATCAACATAGCTTGTATCTCACAGAAAATAATATTGAGATGAAATCCCATTACATTGTGTCTTAACTCTCTCCATACTCATACAAGATTCCAGAATAATAAATATAGTATTATTATAAATCATTTATTGAAAAATATTATTACATCTATTACTATATATGGTTTATTATAACCTCTTATAAACCAATTGTTTATGATCCTACATTACGGTTTCAATTCATGTAATATTCCCATTATTATTTGTATGTGTCTAAATTTGTTATATTGTTGATCGTTATACATATATCATGATTCTAGAAATTATAACATTATAAAAATATGTGGTATATATTTTATAATTATATTATAAATATCTATATCATAATGATGTATTTAATTGAATACACCATTCATGGAGATGATAAGCTTTTAGTATGCATGAAGGTTGCTTTCAGTTTTTATTTCCATATTGAAACAAAGTATATAAGTCACATATGTATATATATATATTAATTAACATATATATATATAATTATTATAGTATCATAATTATATCATATATGTCATATAATTTCATTAAACTTGTCCTTAATACATATTATGTGGTGTGTGAACAGAACACATTGCTTTGAGGGGGTGCTAGTCCACACTTCCTCAAATGAGATTATCAGACTGACACCAAATGGAAGGTAAAAAGATGTGTGTTGAAAAAGTAATAAAAATTATAAAAGAAATAAAAAATAAAAATATATTATATATATAAATAGAGTTCATATCATAATGGTCACCATGATTGGTGGTAAAGTATAAATGAACAATCATCATTTCGTGAGGTAGTAGTTCTCCATACACAGAAACAATATGTTCAACATCCATTAGAAAGAGGTGGGTGTATCTGTAGGTCATAACCATCGAATAAAAAAATCCTAGTATGTATAAGATACTATTTTAGTCAAACAATAATTGAATAAAGAGAGTTTACGGGTGGATACGAAAAATAAAGGAAAGAGCTCAAGAGAAGACATTACCACTAAATAGGGTAACTCTTTTATGTTTATGCCAAAAGGATTACTTGAGAGGGTTTCTCACCAAAGGGAGGATTAAAGATAGAATGTAGGATTATTAAGAGGATTAGTAAGAGTATGGACATACTTCAAAGGTTTGAGAGGTGTGAGGAATTGGTAGTGGTGGTGGACTTTTATATGGATGTAGAATGATTTACATGGATTTTTTAGAAATAAATTAAATGTGCACATGTTCTTACCTAAAATTTTTATTAGGAAACCAATAAAACAATATATGATAGTGTTTATGGCCTAAATATGGATCACTAATGTGTGTTAGACAATTTTCTCAGTAATTGGAGCCTTTAATATTATGGTTTTGTCACTAATTAAACTTAATTTTTTCTTTAACCAATGTGATTAATTTTAAGCACTCTTACTAATAATTTTTTATAAAATTAACATGGCTTTTTTAGACTGAAAATTTTAAAATGAAAACATTATTTTATGTCAGAATTTCGAAATTCAAATCATAGAAGCAATAACATTAATATTTGTGTTAATCCTACAGATGGGACGAAATAACGAGGTTTTAATGTGGAAAAAAGTCCAAAAGTTTATTAAGATTTTATTATTCATTTTCATACTGAAGTTGATCATAATGAATTTAAATATATTAGTAGATGTAATATTCCTATAATTTTACCTTCAAAACATATTTATAATATCATTTAAAAATAAAAATTAATTAGAAAAAAGAGAGTTTTTAAATGAAAATTAGTATTTGTCTCTATTCTTCAAAAATAATGTTTCACTGAAAAGCACAAAAAATCAGCCATGGATAATTTCGAAGTTATGAATTAAAAAATTAAGTTTATTTTATCAAATTATATTTCCAAATATGTCTAAATTAATTTTATTATTTAATGTGATTTATTCAAGAAAACAACATTTTAAACATAAAAGGACTGTACGAAAAATATTATCTTTCATTATCAATATGATTATATATATATAACAAAAATATTTGAAAATTATTTTTTAATAATTATTATTTATAGGTTATAATTATCATATTTAAATAATTAAAACAAGAAAAAGAGATGTTTCATAGAAACTCAATGTTGTGTCCATCATACGCCATGTGAGTGTTTCTTGTAGTGCAAGCCAAGTTAGTATTGCTTGGAGCGCAAGTCAAGTTAGTATTGCATGTGAAAAGAATTTTTTAATTAGTGTATTAATATATATATATATATATGAAGAACTATTTCTTATGTCATGTGAATTGAAAAATATTGAATAATTAAATTAATTCAAAGAAAAATAAATCTCAAAATCTTGGGGTGTTACATTATACCCTCCCCCCTTAAAATTAATTTCAGCCTCAAAATTCATATGGGTTATCAATGGTTTAATACATTAAAGTGTCATTAATATAAAACCACATAATAAAAATGGATACTTAATATTCCCTTAAAATGTTAATTTGAAACCATAATGGTTACCAAAAGGAACATATAACTGGGTTTCCACATTGGAGAACATACGTTGGGAGTGAATATTGGACATTGAGGGAAAGTATAAATATTTATAATGAGGGATTGAGGTCACCAATAAAAAAACAAGTAGATGATCAAATGCAATTTGAGGATCTCAAATTCATAAATCTATGATGATTATAGAATCCACTAATTCAATAGAATTTAATGTATTGGGATAATATTTTTTATCACTTTTAGCACATTGAGTAATTTTTGAAAAATATTTATCAAGAAAATTTTATTATTGGGTTTTTCTTTGAAAAAATTATAATACATCCTTTTCCTCTTGGAATGAATGTCTTGAAATTAATATTGATGAATAAAGAAATCAAATATGATTTTAATGGATTTAAAGGCCCATAAAAGAAAAAAATGGAAAACTATTTGTCTCTTAAAAAAACAACATGCATTAATCTAAAAAAGTAACACTAATAGTTCATCCTAAATATTTATTCATTAAAATTAAATATACATTAACCAGGACATCATGTTGTATGGTGGTAGGTGTGAAACCTGTATCATCCTTCATTCATGGGTTCATGACTCGAAGCCTTTTCGGACTTGATTGGTTGTCACCCAACATACATGATGTTGTTTTAAAAAAAACTGCACTAATATAATATATAAGATGGACACCCTTGAAATAAGGTTAATCATTGATTATCCTATTAACTAAGGTTTTCAACACAAAATTAGTACACAAATACTTCCTCATAATTTTAAAATAATATTTTCATGAATGTATAATCTTATAACCCTCCATAAAGATGAAAAACTCAATCCTTAGAAAGAGAGTCACAAAATAAGATTAACATTGATTCCCTTGTATAAAAAAAGTATCTTTTGGTTGTCACATTCCAATAATGTAAATAACCACATAATATATTTTATTGAATCATAGTAAAAATGTGAACTACCATAAATCCTTTTGGAAAACTTTCATGATTCCTCATTCTAATGTATATTGGATTTACTCCTTAAATCTAAAAAAACTGTAAAAATTATTTATGGTAGCATAAACCACCTATAAACGTCTCCTTACTTTTTTCCAAGGTAATCAATATTGTTCAATTTATTTATTCATATTAAATGTATCATTATCCGTAAAACATTATCTTAACATATAGAACATGTTAATTGTTCCCTTCCCTTAGTCAAAATGTTATCTTTCATGAGATAACCTTTCTCATCCATCATGTTAATTAACCATATTCTTGTAAATCCTTATAAAACATGAATTGAAAAATCCATACATAACTCACCATTCTTAATTGAGGAATCCAAATATATAGACACTTTCATTACATAATCCTTAATACATTAATGATAGTACCTATTTCCTTTCACATTTCATCTGTAGTATCATCATCATCAACAATGTAACCATTACTCACACCACCATGCTTATTATCTTTATAAACATTCATATTGGGACATTGGGTTTTATAATTACCTTTTTATCCACACTTAAAACACTTAACCTTCAATGTTGGCTTAGGGAGGCCAAAATTTTCATCCATTTCATTTACTAAACTCTTCATTTTTTTCTTGATGTCACTGGATTTATGTCCTTCTTTTCCACAGTCAACACATCTTCTTGTTCCTTTAAGACAGTCACTTTGGTGATTATTTCCACATTCTATACACAAATGAAATTGAATCTTCTTTCCTTAATGGTATCCATCACTGTAACTCTCAGTTAACTCATTCTTTCTCATCCTTGGTGAGTTTGAGAGTTGGTAAAGGTAAAACGTATTAATCATGTTTATTGAAAATTGATTCAGCATGATCACGACATCCTTCTCTCCAGTGATCATCCCACTTGACTACTCATTAAAAAATATTCCATCACATTCATCATAAATTCAGTTCCTTCTGGTTACATGCATTGACTAAAATCTGAAGCATAGTTTTAGTAATACTAATCATAGAAGAAAACCACATAGTTATGAAATTAATTACATATTTTATATATTAATCATGACACCTTCCATAATCTATGTCACATTGGTTTTATCCAATGTTATTCATAGATAACATATTTCTAAATCCTTCATGATGGTTCATTAAGAGTTTGTGAATTTCAAGGCACCCCCACCTCGGAGTGTCAAACCAGGTGTGCAGCAAGGCCCATTGTCGTGTACTAGATTAACCTGAGTTAAGCCCGGAACATCTTGTTGGATTTGTTACCCCTAGGTATATATGTGTTAGATCCACATCCACTTCTATTATCCTGACAGAGATGTATTACTAGGAAACCACTCACTCTATCCTATACCAAAATTTCAGAACATTTTTCGAATCATAAACTCATCCTTATACTTATCCTTAGATACATCCCTAGACATATCCTTAGAAATAAACCCAAGGATATCACTATGGTTTTCTAATCCTTGTTTCCAAAGGATTACTATAACTTTTATTTTATACCAGTTGTAGTGACCCTTGCTTTAAAAACATAGAAATTACATAACTTTTGTGGAATAAATAAACATTACACAAAAAACACACAAAGGCCATAGTTGGTATAGTGCCTTTGGAAACATGTAAACATAATCCCTGGTACATAAGTGATCTACATTATCTCCCACTTAGTTCTTCATGACTAAAACCCTTATATGAAAAATAAAACATAATACATATCTTCATAACCGGGAGATGGAAACATAAAAAGGGGTGAGCTAAAATGATTAGTATGGGTAAACAAGGGGTACATGTATGCATAAACATGAGTAATAGGGTATGATGACATGATCATTAAAGTATAAGATCAAATGCTACATATCAAAGATCAAATACATGAATCATGGAATAAAGATTGGGAGTTTCTAAGAAACGAATTAAAAGGAAGTAAATGACATAAGCCATGAATGAATAACATAGGAGTATGAAATAGAATTGTGGCATCACATATTCATATTATAATTTCCATAGTAGACAAGGAATTAATGCTAAGATCATAATAGTGTAAAAAGTCTTTTACTATACTAGTAGAACCCCCGTGTAATCCCTATATTACTTAGAAAAGTAAAACATTATTCCAGCCCTATATTATTGAACCAAGTAAACCCTTTTTCTAGACCTATACTAATGATCCCAATAAACCCCCATTTAATTCATGTGTCACATAACCAAGTAAACTAACATTCTATCCCTATATTACTTTACCAAGAAAACCCACATTCTAGTGTTGTCTATCTCAAGATATATAAGTCTTTACCCAATGCATTGGAGGGAGATATAGGTCCCACCATCACATAATGAAATCATATATACATGTTCCACAAGACCATAGATAACATATCATAAATCATGAAATAAAATTTGTATCATAAACAAGTAATCATATCATAAATTGTGGAATGAGACATGTTTCATTATCATTTCACCATAAATATAACTCTTTAAAAGAAGAGGTCTTCAAAAGCATATAACCCATAAAACAGAAATGGGTTTCATAATCATAATAACCATAAAGGATAAATGGGTTTCATAAAGTCCATGGAATTAATCAGAAATGATTCATATAATGAACATAAATGGAACTATTAGATCATTTCATTGAAAGGCTTGACAAACATCAATAGATGTCATCATAGATGGAAAATAATTTTGAAAAATTCATTAAAAACATTTCGTGAGGAAAATATCAATTCATATTTTAAAAAGGGGGTTGAATAAATTAAACCATTTGAAATTTATTTTCTTAGAAGATACATTGAAAACTAATATAGAATACATGGAATCATTTTCAAAACATTTTTACATGAATTTTTCTTAAATAAGCTGCAAGACATTTTAAAAATATTTTTTCATCAAAAACACGTGAAAACACATAAAAATTCATTAAAATGATTTGAAAACTATTTTATTAATAATTCTAAGAAAAAATATAATGAAATATTGATTTTTTTTAAAAAAACATTCTTCAAAATTTATAAAGAAACATGAAAATGTTCCAATAAGCATTTATTTTAATTGAAATCATGTAAAAAAGTATTGAAGTTTTTTTTGAAAAAAAAAATTCCCTGAAAACTTATAAAAGATGTTTGAAACCATTTTGATAAAATTTTCCGTGAAAATTACTTTTTAAAAACATTTTCTTAAAGATTAAAATTTTTAGGAATGAAAATGGAGCTTTTAATAAATTATGGCTTGTAAATCCATTCTTGTCATACGAGGTTAGAAAAACATTCCACTCACAGGGTATAAAAGATAGACAAGTCCCTTATTCATAAAGTGACAAGAATATTACTTTAAAGGGATTTCTAAAAGAAAAAAGGGTAAAATTTTTATTAGGATATTATAGGGGAAATATTTAATATTTTCGGGAAACCTTTTTTGAAATCCAAGATTTCAGACCGAAGAGATTGTAGTGTCGGGCTTTCCTAATTACACTTTTAGAAATATTATGTACAAAAGAGTGGAAAATGGTACCAATATAGGATTATGTGAGGAAATTATAGAGGAGAGGAAAACTCATGAATATTATAACTTTATATTACCCACTTATTAATGATCCTACATTAAGGTTTCACATTGTGTAATATTTTCTGTATTCTTGGAACATGTCTTAATTTGTAATATTGTTGATCATTATACATATATCTTGATTCCATGATATAGAAAATGATATAAATATCTGTTTTATATGGAAAAATTATATAATACATATCTATATCATAATTAAGTTTGTAATGGAATACATCGTTTATAGAGACCATAATATGTATGTACGCATGAAGCCTGTTTTCTATTTTTTTTTCGTATTGAAAAAAGTATATAAATGAAATTTATATATATATATATATATCATTATTAAAGTATGAATAATATAGAATAGATATCATATAAGATTTTTAAACCCATCTTTAATACATTTTATATGGTGTGTGAACAAATCTCATCACTTCGAGGGGGTGGTAGTCCACATTTCCTCAAATGAGATTATCATATTAGCACCAAAAGGAAGGTAAAAATATGTGTGTTGTAAAAGTAATAAAAAAGATTAAATAAATAATAAATAAAATATCTTTTATATATAAATATATTTTCCATCATAATAACCACCATGGTTTGTGGTAAAGCAGAAATGAACAATCATCGTTTCGTGAGGTGGTAGTTAATCATACCCAGAAATGATATGTTCAAAATCAATTAGATAGAGGTGTGTGTAATTGTAGGTCAAAGACATTGCATAATAATATCCTAGTATAAATATGATACTATTTTTTTACAAAAGAAATGTAATAATGAGAGTTTATGGAGTTGAGAAGGAAAATAATGGTATAGAGCTTGAGAGAAGATGATACCTCTTAATCAGGTAACTTCATTTTGGTTGTGCCAAAAGGAATCATTGAGAGGGATTCTTCAAAAATGGAGGTTTAATTTTCTAATTCAGTATTTTGGGAGCCTAATTAGCAATATCCTAGATAATCATTATTGGTTTGAGAGGTGTGACTAATGGGTAGAGGTGGTCCCCTTTTATAGGGAAGGAAAAGGTCTCACATGGAATTTTTAGAAACAAATTATGTGTGAACATGTAATATCCTAAGAAAAGTCTAACCAAAAAAACAAAACTATATAATGGTCGGTTCATGTCCAAAATTTTGAATGGAAACGGGATTTAGACATGTTTCTAGGTAATTTTGGCCCTTCGTATTAAAGAATAGTCCCTAATTAAGCTTAATTTGGCCTTAACAACTGTGATTAATTTTAATCATTTTTACTAATCATTTTGATAATAAATTAAAATTGTATTATTATAATCTAAATTTTAGAATGAATAAAATGGGTAATGTCATATTTCTGAAATTCCAATCATAGAAGCAAAAAAATTATGATTACAATTAATCCCGCAAACAGGATGAAATAAGGGGGTTTTAAGGTAGGAATATTTAAGGACTTGGATCTTTTTTTAGGTAAGGATCTTTAGTTCGGGATGTTTTGAGGAAAAAGGAAGAAAAGGGAAATTTTATAAGTACAGAACATGGACATAGGAGTAAGCACCGTGTACCTGGTTTTCGTGCTAGACCGTGTACTTGTTGTGCAACAACTGAGTATATGGCTATGTGGTTGACCAGGAAGACCACCCAAAGTGGGGGAGAATTAAGGCTAGAAGACGATGTGTACATTAAATGAACACACAATTTAATTTTCTTTTAATTGAAATTGTTTTGGTTTCTCAATTATTACAGTTGATTTTTTTTTTCACCGTTGGGTGATGCACTTGTTTTGTGATGTTATGAATTATATTATTAACATTCTACTTATGTTGCAGCCTGATGAGATGAAGGTATTCCATCTCATTCATCACATAATAACTTGCTCGAGATCACATGTCATGCATTCTTTTCATGACATTTAGGGTGAATTATTGATCTCATGATATTGTGATAGATGTTGTTCTAGCTATGCATATTTTTGTAATAGATGTCATGATAAAATATTATCTATTATAATATGGTATGGGATTGTGTCAAGATTAATTTGGATGGACGCCAAAAGTCAGTCCCTAAGGTGTATGGGCCCTCTTGGATCGGAATTTTGTGGATAACCTTTGAACTTTAATTTAATTTTTAATGTTATGATATTAAGATGGATGCCAAACATTGAATCATGGGAGTGTGGGCTCTCTCGGGTTGGAATTAGGCATTCTATGGAATAAATTATATGTTTTTAGTGGTTTTAGAGAAGTTTTAGAGGCTTATTGTTTGAAAACCCAGACCACGCGGCGTATAGTGTTATGAACACCCACTATGTGTTCTTCTGTTCTCGAAAAAAGCTTTTCTTATATACACACCATGTACTAAGGATACACATTATTTAGTGTTTGACCGTGTGACTGACTGTGTGAGTAGAGACATAGGGGTGGGAATATTTTGGTAGAACACGTCATGTCTAGATTCGATATGTTGTGTTGTAAGGACCTGGTATCCAGTCATGTGACTAAGGACATAGGTGGATAAAACATTGGTTGTACACGTCGTGTCACATTCTTTCACGCCGTTTAGAGATAACTATGTGTCCGACCATGTGACTAACGACATGGGTGGTTAGAACATTAGTGGTACATGCTGTGTGTTGGGTGAACACACATTTTAGTGTTCCCCAAGAGAGAACCATGTCGTTTAGCTACATAGAAGAACGTGGGAAAGATGGAAAATTCAGGTACAATCCATTTATGAGGATAAACATGACATGTGTAAGGGTGTTACACAACTAGGTTTAGATGAGGTACATGCCCATGTTGAAACCTAAGGGAATACCTCATGTAGAAGATATACATCCTGTGTAACCCAGTTTTGAAAAAGACGAATGTTTTCTTTTCCTATTCATTTCATTCACTTCTATGTTTTAGTCATTGATAATCTTGAACTGAGGTGTGCGCTTAACCTTGCAGAGTCATGCCACTGAGACTTCCTCTGGTTGTATGAAAAGTGTAGTGCGATGATTGGACACCAAAAAGGACATATAAGGGACTAACAATATATCCTATCATCAGGCCAATCTTAGAACCTGCTATTATACCAGATGCAGGTGCTGATCCTCAATTTCATGAAGTCTTTTTAAGGATGTTAGAGACTTTACAGCGAGCACATCATCCCACCCCTTCTACGGGAGAGTTGATGTGGGTAATCCATATGTAGAATCCTCCCATTTTTTCTTGAGTTGGGGGACCATAGCCTATAGAGTCATGGTTGGATTCCATTTTTTCTATCTTTTATCATCTGGATATGCCTTTAGAGATGAGTGTGATGCTCGCGATGTACATGTCACATGATTTCTCCATGAGACGGTGGGATGTTATCTCACAGGGGGGATGTCATCGTGATATGTCTTGGGAAGTGTTTTATAGGACCTTCTATGACTATTTCTATCCAGATATGTTGATGGATGATCAAAATCAAGAATTCATGCATCAAGAGTAGGGCGCTCTTTCAGTAATTGAGTACAATTCTTGTTTTACATAGCTACAATTCATAGCCCTTGTTCTGGGGGTGGTGTGTTATCTTTGTCTAGGAGATTTGAGGATGGACTTAGGTGTGAAATCTGATTGCAGGTGTATATCTTCCAGATAACTTCAAAAAAGGATAGAGTGAACTAGGCACTAATTACCAAGCATAATCTAATGTTTTTAGGATTTATGAGCCAGGTTGATTTAGCATCCAGGGCCGATACTCCTCTGAAAGACATCAAGAAGAGTTGTAGGGATATTTAACATGATGTTTCTTCAGGTATCCCTGTGGTATGCTACCAGTTTAGGAAGGGTGGGTATCTAAGATCATATTGCCTGAGAGTCCCAGTTGAGTTTTGATCTTACGGAAAGATGGTTCACCTTCATCATTTTGGCTAGACATTCTCACCTGTAGCGGGTGGTAGGGGTTTTTTATGACCCCATATTCAAGAGAAGGAAAACACGTCTATCCTCAGTCTCTAAACTAGAGTTCATTCGGCCATCTAGGGTGAGGATGTGGTTGTGGTATCCAATCGGAAGACCATATGTGATTGTAGGGTATATCATCTCTGGGTAGTCAGGAATCGATTCATTGCTGCGGTATAGGTCAGACTTTTCCAGTGAAGCAGACCCAATAGAAGAAAAATCCCATACCCTATATAGTTAGAGGTATAATTTGAGTTGCCTCAATTTTATCTTCTTCCCTTTTTGATATAGGGGCTTCCCATTATTTCATATCTATTACTATTGTTGAGAGCCTTGGGCTCTTTATCATCACTTCTAAGGATTTTATGACCCTAGACACTCTGTTGCTGATTTAGAGCACTAATGTACGTTAGTTCAAGGAGTTCCCTCTTGAGATTAGCGGGTGTCACTTCATTTGGGACCCCCATGGCTTAGAGATGATAGGTTTCGATTTCTTTCTCCAAATGGATAGGTTTGTCTCCTTTTAGACCATTGTTGACTGCTATCATCATTGGGTGAGTTTAACATCACCAAAGGGTAGGTCTTTTCTACACAAGGGTGAATGGGATTTCTAGGAAATCAGAGATAGAACTAAGAACCATTGGTTGGGAGTAATTACGTCCCATATTTCTATTTTTTTCTAGATGACCAATAGACTTCACATGTAGACTTTCCTCTAGTGGTGAATCCTTTCCAGGGTGTGATTTTAGATGAATTTTCATATTTACCTCCAGAGCGAGAGGTATATTTCTTTATTTATCTTCTTCCAAGAGTAGAATCGATGTAAATTCATCCTAATAGGAAGGCTACACCAATGATATAGGAGTTAAATAAGCAGTTAGAGGAGTTATAGGTGAAGAGTTTCATTTAACCCAGTGCTACTCCTTATGGTTCGCCTACCCCGTTTTCTAAAAAGGTAGATGATACCCTCATACTTTGTGTGGATTTTCATATGATTAACTAGTTGACAGTCAGTAATCAATTTCTAGGGCCTAGGATTGATATTCTCCTTGATCAGCTTCATGGAGATCGGGTGTTCTTGAAGATTTACTTGAGATCCAGTTATCATCAGTTGTGCATTAGACAACTAGGTATACCTTTTACAGCCTTTCAGAGTAGGTATGGTCTATAAAAGTATTTGAGTATGTGGTTTGGTCTTCTAAATGTGCAAGAAATGTTCATGGAATAGACGAAATGAGTGTTCCATCCTTATTTGGATTATTTTTTGGTAGTATTCTTGGACGATATCTTGGTGTACTGTCACACTCGACATGACCATGCCACCCAACTTGAGGTCATTTTGAGTACACTGAGAGAGGAACAGTTATATTCCAATCTACCAAAATGACACTTTTGGATGGACATGATTCACTTATTGGGTCATGTGATATTGTAAAAAATATTTTCAGTATATCCAAAAAAGGTACGAGTAGTAGTGTACTGGGAGCAGCTAAAAAACATTTTTGAGGTACCAGGTTTTCTGGGGGATGGATGGTTACTAAATCCTCTTCATACAAGAATTTTCATGCTTAAAAGAATCACTGACGGGCCTAACTAGGAAGGGAAAAAAGTACATGTGGACATATTCCTGCAATTCAAGCTTTTATGAGCTGAAAGGGAGATTGAATTCAGCACCGATATTGATTTATCCAGATCTGAGGAAGAGTTACATTGTTTACTATGATGTATCAGGTATCGATCTGGGGTCAGTGCTTATAAAAGGAGAATGAGTCATTGCGTATGGGTATCCATAGTTTAGGCCACATGAGAGGAATTACTTGATGCATAATCTAGAGTTAGCTGTAGTTGTGCAAGCTTTATGCTATTGGAGAGATTATATTTTGGGAGAGAATTTTGTGGTCTACAGTTATAACAAAACCTCAAGTATATCATTACTCAGCTTAATCTGATTTTGAGACCACAATGGTTGGTTGAGTACCTTCAGTCCTTTGACATTGATCTTGACTATACACCTGGGAAAGGATATGTAGTGGATAATTCATTGAGCAGTGAGACTCAGATACAGATAGTTCAGGAGGCCAATAGTGATAGGTAACTTATGGATCTATTCTCTAGGATGCATTAGGAGGTTCACGACAGATAGGGGAAGGCATTTATCTCTTTTATAACTACTAACTCTACCTTAATGGATCGAGTGTGAATGAGGTAGCTATCATCTTCCAAGGCCCAGTCTTACGAGAGAGTGTTTCAAGTCAGGACCCTATTCCAAGATGGATCATAGGCGAGGATGAGGTCTTGTGTTTTCATGGGTGCGTGTGGGTCACAGCAGACATAAAAGAGGATATGTTGCTAGATTTTTATTCATCAGTTTGGGTAGTTCATCCAAGTGTCAACAAAGTGTATCAAGATCTACACAATCTGTATTTGTGGCAAGTTATGAAAAAATATAGTGTGGGTTTTCATAAGAAATTTCACCTTTCAATAGGTGATGGTAGAGCATCAGTGACTAGTAGGGATTTTACAGTAGTTACCCATTCCTGAGTGGAAGTGGAATAATGTTGTGATGGATTTTATGACGGGTTTACTGAGGTCGCCTCGAGGGAATAGTGCATCTCATGTTGTTTTTTTACAAACTCAAGAAGTTTTCACACTTCCTACCGATCAAGGAAAGCATTATTGTTGATGATCTAGTATATTTGTACATCAGAGAGATTATACGTCTACATGGGGTTACAAACTCTATTGTTTCAGAAATGGATTCATGGTTTACTTCTAATATCTGGAAAGAACTATAGATGGATTTATGATCATAGGTACTTCTGAGTGCATCTTAACATCACCATATAGTTGGCATGTCTAAGCGCACGATTTAGGTTTTTGAGGACATGCTAAAAGCAGGAAGTCTATATTTCATGTGTTCATTGGAGAGACATATACCCCTAGTAGAGTGTTACTACAATAATAATTTCTAGGCGATGATTCAGATGGAACCATATAATTCTTTGTATGGTAGGTCATGCCTATCACCCCTAGGTTGGCTGGAGGTAGAAGAGGAAGCTATGTTGTAAACTCACATTGTCCAAGTGACCACCAAGCGGGTGTAGTTGATTCAGAAGAGGATGGATACCGTGCAGTCTCCCCAGAAATCTTATGTTGCTTGACAGAGATATCCTCTAGAGTTTAAGGTTAGAGATCTAGTTTTATTAGATGTCACACTGAGGTAGAGCCACAAGAGTATTACGATATTGAGAAACATTCACTGAGATACGATGGGTTATTTATGTTTTGGAGAGATTTGGGCCGATTGCCTATCAGTTTTAGATAACATAGAGGTACAAGGCTATGCATGAATTCTTTCATGTTTATCATCTACAATGTAGATTTTTATACCCGTCTCATGTTTTTCAAACCGAGGAGGATGAGTTTTAGGTGGATTCATCCTTTGAGGATAACCCTATATGTTTTTTGGATCATATTAAAAAGGTTCTTCATGGATAGTCTATTCCTCTAGTATGGTTGTAATGGCAGCACATGTGAGTACATGACGAGACATGGGAGAAGGAGGTTGACATACAATCATAGTGTCCATAGTTGTTTGAAGTTTCTTCTTTACTACCCATGTAATGGAAATTTAGGGTCTAATTACATTAAGGAGGGATGTTTATAAGAACCTGAATATTATTTTTAGGTATGGATCCTTACTACGGGTTATTTTTTAAGAAAAAGGAAGAAATGGTAAATTTTATAAGTACATTCCATGTAACAGGTTGCTACACATGACTGTTTAATAGCTGTGTAATGACATAGTACATGGTTGTGTGGGTGACCTGGAAGACCGCCTAAAGCATGTTTGGTTGAGGCCGGTAAATAACCTTTAAATTAAATGAACACACCGTGTAATGTTATTTTTATTTGATTAATTGGACCAGGGTCACATCTAGTCTCCAAAAGAGTATTCTTCTTATGGTGTCTCATACAGGAGAGTGACATATGACTGAGAATCTTTAACCTTATCTCATTCATCTGTATGCGCTCCGATTGAGATGCAATAAGGTGTGTCATATTCCCACCGGTGAGTTCTCTCTTTCTCTAGATCCTATCTTCCTTATTTTTCCTCTCTCTTGAGTTATCAAGGTTTTATAATTTTCACATTTTCTTAGATATACATCATTCTAGGCCAATTAAATGTCCGAAGTTCAAGAGTGTTCATTGTAAAAAATCAAGGTAGGGGGTTTCTGACTTTCTTTGGTTGTCTTTGGATTATATATGGTCAAAGTGTCGAATACCCTTGTTTAGGGTACTGCATGTTTTGGAATTTAACTTTGTTTGATTTTTGATATGGTTTTTAGTTTGAGAAAGGGTTTTTGATTATGAATAAGGTTTATTCCCATGATTATGGAGGTTTTACATATGTTTGATTTGGTTCTGGTCATTGGGTCTAGAATGTATGTTAGAATACATTGTTTTCAGGCCTAGTGATGTTAGGATGGAGTTTTTGTTTATATGAGATGAATGTGTTTAGCATTAGGAAAGTATGACAAAGAGGAATTGATTATGGGTGCTTTCCAAAGTAGGCTTTTTTTGATATGTATTTTTATTATGATTGACCAATTGAATTAACTGTGAGAGAATCCATGGGTCATTAACCAGAGGGGTTAGACTGTGAGAGCTACCGAGAGGGTCATTATTACATAAATGTTGGTCCATGGGGCATTGATTATGAGAGCTTCTAGGGGTCATTATAATGAACACAAAGGGGGTATTATCCCAGAATGCTACCTGGGTTGTCGTTAGTATTTGATTTGTGCTATGTGCGACCAAAGGGGTTGGACTATGTGAGGTTTCCCAGAGGTACGTAATTATTATTGAATTGGTGATATATAAAACCAGAGGGGATTAGATTGTGAGAAATTTCCCAGAGGGTTTCTTTTTAATGTTTCAATGATTGTGATGAGTCTCCCAAGCACAAGCACAAGCTTGGACCCTATCTCAGTTTATTGTTAGAGAGTATTTTGAGACGTCTGTTTGTTAATGTTATATAAGGGGATGAAAATCTTAGGCTAGATCTCATGGTTACAATATTCAATTGATGGAATAAATTTTTTAAATGAAAATGAATGTAATTGAAATCTATATGATTGTTTATTTTTGAGTACTTCCTCATTTGTTGCTTTATTTTTCATATTGCATGCTATATATATATTCACGGACATTTAGGCATATATATTTAAGTGGTTGCCTATTGGGATTATTATAACAACGTTTTGGGTCCTGATTTGGACCCAAAAAGATTATATGGTTGTAGGTATAGATAAAGGAAATCATCCATCTTCACCAGGCACATGATTGATGTGTAACTAGAGAGTAGGGGACCAAGCAGAGGCTTGCGATTCTATCGAGGTTTACAGTTTTCGGTACATTGGATTCAGTACTATATTTCAAGCATTTTGACTTGTTGGGATTCATTACTAGATACTTGTGACCTGAATAATTTATATATATATATATATTGTAGTTGTTTATACTATTCATCTTATGTTTTTTACCTTTGTTGTATCGTATTTCCGCTTCTCCTACTGTTTAATATTTATTTCTGCTGTGTTACTCTACCAATGATGGAATAGATTCCCCACAATCACACCCAAGTCCCTCGCTACTAGTCGAAAGCCACTTGAATTCAGGTAAATTCACTTTATTCCATGTAACCGACCATGTATGGGGCACATTTGGGTGGTACCTAGAACCTGGATGATATATAAAAAAATCCAAAATGTTGTTAAGATTTTTTTATTCCGTTTCAAAATGATGTTGATCCTATTGAATTTTATTATATTGGGATATGTAATATTCATATAATGTGGCCTTAAAACATAATGATAATATCATTTATCATTAATAATTAATCAGACAAAAATTCAGTTTTTAACAAAAAATTAGTATTTTTCGTTATTACTCTAAAAATGTAGTTTCTTAGAAATATCTCAAAACTTTACCCTAGGATAAATTAGATGTTTTGAAATAAAAAATTATTTTTTTTATCCTATTAAATTTCTAAATTTCTCTAACATTAATTTTATTAACAGAAGTGATTCATACAAGAAAACAATATTTTTAACATAAAAGGACATTACCAATAATAATATATTTCATTATAAATATGTTTTAATAATGTAAAAAACAATATTTGAAAATTATTTATTAAAAATTATAATTTATTAGTTATAGGTATCTAATCAAAATAATTAAATCAATAAAAATATATGTTTCATAGAAACTCAATGTAGCATGAATCGTACACCAAGTTAGTGTTGCTTATAACACAAGCCATGTTGGCATTGCATGTAGTGCAAGACATGATGGTATTTCATGTGAAATGAATGTTTAAATTAGTGTTTTAATATATCAATATATATATAAATAACTATTTCTACTGTCAGGTGAAATGAAAATTATTGAAAATTTATATTATTTCAAAAAAAATCTCAAAATCTTGGGGTGTTACTTTCTTCCCCCATTAAAATGAAATTTTCCACGAAATTTGTTTAGGTTATAAAAGGTTTAATATGTGAATGTTTCATTCATAGAATACCACATTGTAAAAATGGATACTAAAAATTTCCTTAAAAGAGGAAATTTGGATTCGTAATGGTTACCTAATGGCATATACAACTGGGTTGCCATATAAGAGAACATAGGTTGGGAGAAAAGATTGGACATGGAGGAAAAAGCATAAATATTTATAGTGAGTGATTGATATCACCAATAATAATCAAGTAAATGATAAAATTAAATTTTAGTCCCTAAAATTCATAAATACTCTATTATTCTCGAGTCCATTGATTCAATATAATTTAATGTATTAAGACAATATTTTGTTGTATCACTTTTATAATGTTGATTAATTATCAATAAATTTATATAAAATAATTTAATTATTGTGTTATGCAATGAATAATTTTTTATACATCTGTTACCTCATGTTATAAATTTCAAGAAATTAATGTTGGCGAATAAAGTACTAAAATAAACTTTTTATGGATCTTAAGGCCCATAAATTAAAAAAAGTATAACTATTTTTTTCTTAAAAACAACTTGAATTAATATATATATATATATATAAAGTATTACTAATAATTCATCATAGATAACATTTCATTAACAATAAATATACATTACCGAAGACATCAAATAGGCCATTGGTAGGTGGGAAACTGTTATCGTCTTTTGGTCATGGTTTTAAGACCCGTGACCTTTCCAGAAATGATTGGTTTTCACCCGACATACATGATGTCCTTTTTTAAATAACTACACTATTATAATATATAATATGGATGACCTAAAAATTTGGTTAATCACTGATTATCCTTTTAAACATGATTTTCAACACAAACTCGGTGCACAAATACTTCCTCTAATGTTTAACATAAACTTTTCATGAACTGATAAACATATAACCTTTCAAAATGACGAAAATAAAAAAACATAGAAAGATAGTCATGAAACCAGATTAATATTGATCCTCGTTTATAAGAAAAAGTAGCTCATGGTTTTTACTTTCCATGAATGAGAATGACCACATAATATATAATCTTGATACATTGTAACAACTTCAATTACCCTAAATCCCTTTGGAAAGCATACATGCTTACTCATTCCTAAGTATATTGGATTTACCCCTTAAACACTAAACTGTTGTAAAATTCATTAGTGGTTGCAAAAACCACATAAAAACATGTCCTTAGATCTAAGGTAATGAGTACTATCCTATTTAAACATTCATATCCCACATATATTTATCCATAAAAAAATTATCTTTAAATAAAGAACATGTTTAGTGTTACCTTCCCTTAGTCAAAATGATAACATTCATGAGATTACCAATCTATTCTATCAAGAATATTCAACATATTATTTTACATCCTCATAAAAACATAAATTTAACAAATTATACCTAATTCAGCATTTTTTATTCAGGAATCAAAATAAATAAATAATTTGATTACTTCATCATTAATCCATTACGGATAATACCTATTTCCTTTCACATTTTATATGCAGTCTTCTCATTATTCACAATGTAACCATTACTCACACCATATTGCTAATTATGTTTAGGAACCTTCCTATTAGGACATTAGGTTTCTTAATTTACATTTCCTATAAACATAAAAAACATTACCTTTTATGAAGACTTTGGGATTCCAAAATTAGCATCAATATAAATTATCAAAACATTCATTTTTTCCCTTGAAGTCTCTTGCTTTGTGTTCATATTTTCCATATTAAAAAAATATTCTTGTTCTTTTAAGGCATTCTCTTAGGGGATTCATTCCAAATTCATTACCTAAAAGAAACTGAATATTCTTTCCTTTATGGTATCCATTGCCCGAACTCTCAGAGAAATCATTCTTTCTCATTATTGGTGTGTCTGAGTGTTTGTAAAGGTAATAATTATTAATAATGTTATGTGAAAATTGATTAGGCATCATCACGAAAACGTTAAATCTAGTGATAATCCCAATAGACTAATCATAAGAAAATCCTTCATCACATTCAACATTAATCCAGTTCCTTCCAGTTTCAGCCATTGAGAAAAACAAGAAGAAATGTGTGAGTAGTACTTATCATTGAATAAAACCTCATAGTCATGAAAATAAATACATGTAGGATTTTGAAATCATGACACGTTTCATAATCTATTACACCATGGGTTTATCCAAGGTTATTCGTATCTAACATATATCTGAATCCTTATGGATAGTTCATGAAGAGTTATTGAATTACTAAAGCATATCCCCCAGGAGTGTCAACCCAGGTGTGCAACAAGGCTCATTGTTGTGTACAAGGTTTCCCCGAGTCAAGGTCGTAACATCTTGTGGGATTTGTTACCCATAGGAATATCTCTTCCTAAACTACATCCACATGTAGTATACAGACATGGATATATATCTTTGAAACCAGTCACTCTATTCTTTAGCAAAATTACAGGGAATTTTTATAAATGTTTACTCATACGTATGCTTATCCTTAGATACATCCCTAGACATATCCTTAGATATAATCCTAGTAATCTGAATAAAGTTTTCTCATTATAGTGTCCAATGTTTAACTATAACTTTTCTCATATACAAATTGTGGCAACCATTACTTTACAAACAACAGACACTACATAACTTTTTCAGAATACTTAAACATTATACAAAAAAGACACCATTAGACCATATTCAGTATAGTTCCTTTAGAAACATGGAATCTTTAAAACTCATATAAAAGTGAGCTACATTATTTCACACTAGGTTCTTTAGGACCTGCACCCCACTTAGACACATAAATCATAGCACATATCTTTATAACCTAGGGAAAGAAACAAAAAAAGTGTGAGCTCTAATTATCATTAAGGATAAACATAAGATACATGTAAGCATAAACATGTGTATAAGGGTGTGAGAACATTAACATGAAAATTGAAGATCATACCCCGTATATCAAAGATCATATACATAAATCATGTAAAAAAGATTCACATTTCATAATACATGATTGAAAAGGATGTAAAAGAAATAATCCATGAATGTAGAAAATAGGAGTAAGATATGGAATTATAGAAATACATAAGAATATATTGATTTTCATAGTAGCCAAGGAATCAATTAAAAGTCCATATTAGTGGAATAAGACCATTACTAAATCAGGTGAACCCCAATTTCAAAATTGAATTATTTAAATGAGTAAACCCTTATTCAAGTCCTCTATTACTAAACCAAGTAAACCCACGTTCCAACCATGTATTACTAAATAGAGAAAACCCTCATTTCAGTCCTTTATTACTGAACCCATTAAATCCTCATTCTAGCCCTGTATTACTAAATTGTGTAAACCCTCATTCCATCCCTATATATCTCATGAGATATAAATATTTACCCACTTCATTTGAGGGTGATATAGGTCCCACTTGTCACATAATGAAATAATACATACATGGGATTTAAAAAAATAAATAACATATCATAACCCATGAAAAAAATGGGTATCATAAACATGTAAAAATATCATATCCTTTGGAAAGATAGAGGTTTCATAATTATTTTATTAAAAACATAACCCATAAAAATAAGCGGGTTTCAAAATCAAAGAACCCGTGAAAGAGAAAAAAAGTTTCATAATCATATTAACCATAAAGGATTAATGGGTTTCATAATAACAATGGAATTAATCATAAATTATTAACATAAAGGATATGAATGAAACATTTAGATCATATTTTTGAAAGCCATGAGTAATATCAATAGATGTCATCTTAGAAAGAAAATTATTTTGGAATATACTCTAAAATCGTTTCTTGTGGAAAATATTTTTTTCATGTTTGAATTATGATTTTTAATACATAAAACCACATGGAAATAAATTTCTTATAAAATACCTTCAAGACATATAAATAAGTCATGAATTCATTTTGAAAACCTATTTCCTTGAAAACATTTAAAATAATATTCAACTCATTTTAAAAATGTTTTTCTTTGAAAACACATTAAAACATTTAAAGAAATCATGAAATTTTTTTGAAAACCAATTCTTTGAAAATAATTTTAAAACATATATAGAAATAATGAAAAAAATTTAAAAAAAATTTCCTGAAAATTTACAGATAATCGTAAAAACATATTGAATACCATTTCTTTTAAAGCACTTTGAAGACATGTAAATAAGAGTTGAAAAAACATTGAAAAATGTTTTCCATGAAAACATATAAAAGACATTTCAAAAAAATTTGGAAACTATTTTCCTTGAAAAATAATTTTTAAAAACATTTTCTTTAATATTTACCATTTTAACAATGCAATGCCAGTTTCAAAAAAATGATGGTGGGTAAATCCATACATGTTATACGAGGTCAAAAGAAAATTACCTTTTCACAGTAAAAATGAGAGGAAAGTTCCTTTTTTGTAAATTGATTATAATATTTCCTTGAATAGATTGGTAAATGAAAAATATGGTAATAATATATTTTAGATATTTTAGGGGAATGGTATAATATTTTTGGAAAACTTTTGTTAAAACATATATTTCCGATCGAAGAGAGGGTAATGTCTGGATTTCCTAAAAACACATTCTTAGCTATATTATGTACCAAATAGTAGATAATTTTAAAAATACTGGAATATATCCTGAAATAATAGTGGTTAAATAAACTCATAAATATTATTGGGAGATGGATCATAAGATTTTGTCTAAGGAAGCATAAACATTATCAATCTCGAAAAGAAATGAGATTTTCTCTATAAACTCTTATAACATGGTATCATTGTATCATGCTCTACATTTAAGGAAAGGTCATTAAATGAATCATATAATATCATGTAAATATTTATATTCATGATATGTCATGTAAAATGGAAGTATATGCAACCTTAAAAAGAGTTTTTGTGTATAACATAACAAGAGTCTCAATGATGGAAAATTGAGACAAAAAACTTTTTACCAATTTGGTAGCTTTCGAAACATAAAACCCATGAAATAAGGATCATAAAATGGTAATTTTAATACCCATAAATATACGTAAAAGTTACATATAATATAATAATATTCAGTACAAAGACCACACAAAATTAAAGAGTGGAAAACCTAGCTTGTATCTCACAAGAAATTAACAGGGAGATGAAATCCCCTTACATTGTGACTTGACTGTCTCTGTACTCATACAAGATTTTTGATTAATAAATATAAGACTATTATAAATCATTTAATGAATAATATTATTATATCTATTTTCATATCTGGTTTAATTATAACTTTATATTACCCACTTGTTAATGATCCTATATTAAGGTTTCACTTCAGGTAATATTCTCTATATTCTTTCCATGTGTCTTATTTTGTTATATCATTGATCCTTATACTTATATCATGATTCCAGATGTAGAACATGATATAAAGAAAAGTTATATCCACTATAATTATGATATAATTATATATAGTGTAATTAATTATGTAGTGGAATACCCCGTTCATTGAGACAGTATGTCGTACATATGCATTAATGGTGTTTTTATTGTCATATTGAAAGAAAGTATATAAATGACATATATATATATATATATATATATATATATATGTATATATATCAATATTAAATAATCATGAATATATAATATATTTCAAATAATCTCACTAAACTCTTCCTTAATACATTCAAGGTGGTGTGTGAACGAGTCACATCGCTTTGATGGGGTGGTAGCCCACGCTTCCTCAAATAAGATTATCGTATTAACACCAAATAAAAGGTAAAAATATGTGTGTTGTAAAATGAATAAAAAAATAAAATCAATATTAAATATAATATATTTCATATATATATATAGTTTCAATCATAATGGCCATCATGATTGGTGTTAAAAAATAATTGAAAAATCATCATTTCGTGAGGTAGTAGTTCCCCATACACAGAAAAAATATGTTCAACAACCAATGAGACAGTGGTGTGTGTAAATGTAGTTCATAAAATATTCATAAAAACATCCTATTATATACATGGTTCTATTTATTTCACACAATAATGGAATAAATATTTTTTAGGTGTTGAAGAATGAAAATAATGGAAAAGATCTTGAGAGAAGATGTTACCTCTTATTCGAGTAACTTTTTAGGTTGGTGCCCAAAGGATTCTTTGGGGAGGTTTCTTCCCAAATGGATGCTTCAAGGAAGAAGTTAGGATTGTTTGGAGGAATCATTTTATGATATTTTATGATCATAAAAGGTTTTATAGGTATGAGTATTGGGTAGAGTTTGAGGCATTTTATAAGGAATGAAAAGGACTCACATTGAATTTTAAGAAACAAATTAGGTGTGCACATGTTCATACCTAAAAAAGTATTACCAAAACAAAAAAAAATCTTGAATTAAGGGTTTATGGAAGAATAATGGACATAAAATGTGTGTTATATAAATTCATAGGTAATATGGTCCCTTAATATTAAGCTTTATCCACTAATTATGCTTAATTAGGCCTAAACCACTATGAAGAATTATAATCACTTTTACTAATCATTTTGGTAAAAAATTAACAAGGTATTATTAGAATCTAAATATTAGACTTAATAATATGGTATATGTAATATTTTTAAATTCCAATATTTTAAGAGTAAAAATTATGATTAGTGCTTATCCCACAGACGGGATGAAATAACTGGGTTTTAAAGTAGGAAAAAGTCCAAAGGTTTCTTATGATTTTTGTATTCAGTTTCAAATGGAAGTTGATCCTAATGAATTTAATTATAATGTTAGATTTAATATTATTATAATGTGACATTGAGATGTATTTTCAATTTAATTCATCATTAGTAAATAATCATACAAAAAGGCAGTTTTTACTAAAAATCAATACTTTTCTCTATTCTTCAATAAATAAAGCTTCTCAAAAAATTAATGCAAAATATCCCTAGTATAATTTCTATGTTCTGAATCAAAAAATTAATTTTATTTTATCCAGTTTAATTTCAAAATTTTTCTTAAATTAATTTTATTATTAAAACTGATTCATTCAAGAAAACAATATTTTTAATATAAATGGACATTACCAAAAATATTATCTTTCATTATAAATATGTTTTATTTTTTTAAATAGAAATATTTGAAAATTATTTATTACAATCATTAATATATAGGTCATTATTATTCTATTTATATAATTAAAACACTACAAATTGATATTTCATAGAAACTCAGTGTTGCGTTCATCGTATGCCAAGTTGGTGTTTCTTGTAGTGCAAACCAAGTCAGTATTGCGTGTAGCACAAGACATGTTGGTATTTCGTGTGAAAGGAATGTTTGACTTAATTTTTTTAATATATATATATATATATATATATATATATATAATGATCTATTTACAATGTCACGTGAAATGAAAAATATTGAAAAGTTATGTTAATTTGAAAAAATAATACTCAAAATCTTAAGGTGGTACTTTCTACCCATTTAAAATGATTTTTTCCCCTGAAATTCATATCGATAATCCAATGATTAATAATATAATGTTTAATTCATATAAAACCACATTGTTAGAATGGAAACTTATACTTCCCTTAAAAAGGAAAATTGGGAACTATAATAGGTACCCAATATAGAAAATAATTGTGTTTCCACATAGGAGAATATAGGTTGGGAGTGATGTTTTCACATAGAGGAAAATATTAAATATATTTATTTTGTGATTGAGGTAACCATGAAAACACAAGTAAATTAACATAGGATATTTTAGGTCCATATAGTGATAAATTAGTGACGATTTTAGAGGTCTTTGATTCAATAGAATTTAAGGTATTATGACAATATTTGTTTGTATCATTTTTAGAAAATTGATTAATTCTTGATAAATTTATATAAACAGAATTTTATTCTTGTGTTATGATTAAAAAATTTACCAAAATTAAACTTGATGAATAATGAACTGAAATATTCTATTAATGGATCTTATGGCTGACATAAAAAGTCTATATATTTTCCTCTTACAAAATAACATAACTTAGTATTTAAAATTTAACACTAATAGTTCATCCTAAATATTTTTCCATTAAAAAATATTCATTAACAAGGGAATAACATAGGCCAGTGGTTTGTGTGAAGCTCTTATCATCCTTCGATCATGGTTTCATGTCCCACGGACTTTCCAGACTTGATTGGTTGCCACCCGACATACACGATGCCCTTTTCTTAAAAATCTCTATAATATAATAAATAATATGAGAATCAATTTATTATGGTTAGTAACTGATTAACACTTCAACCAAGATTTTCAACATAAACCCAGTGCAAAAATAATTCCTTGGATGTTTAACATAGTCTTTTCATGAACGTATTACCTTATAACCCTTCAAATATTTGAAAAATTAAAACCTTAAAAGGTGAATCATGAAATCATATAAACATTTACTCCCCTATATAACACAAATTAGAACTTGGTTGTCACATTCCAATCATGTGAATAATCTCATTATATATTCTCTTAAAACAAAGTAATAACTTAAATTACCATAAATACTTTGGGAAAACATCCATGCTTACTCATTCCAATAAATATTAGATTTACTCCTTAAATCCAAAAATGTAGCAAACATCATTAGTGGTAGAATTAACCACCTATAAAGATGTCCTTTATTAGTTCCAAGGTAATCAATACTATCTTATTTACTTATTTATATCCCATGTATCATTATCCATAAAACATTATATTAACAGAAATAACATGTTAAGGGTTACCTTCCCTTAGCCAAAATGTTAACTTTCATGACATAACCTTTCTAGTCTTTCATGTCCATTAAAAAAATTCTTATAAATCATTTTCAAAACATAAATTGAAAAATATATACATAATTCACTATTCTTAATTCTTGAATCCAAATAAATTAATTCTTAAATTACTTAATCTTTAATCCCTTAATGATATTACTTATTTCCATTAATATTCCATCCATAGTCTCATCATCATCCAAAATGTAACCATTACTCACACCACATTGTTGATTTCATTTAGGAACATTCTACGTGTGATATTGGGTTGTATAATTACTATTTTATCCACACTTAAAACATGTAAACTTAAATGAAGAATTAGGGAGGCCAAAATTACCATACATTTCTTTTTCATAACTATTTATTTTTCCCTTGAAGTCACTTTCTTTGCGTCCTTCTTTTCCATAGTCAAAACATATTGTTGTTCCTTTATTACAGTCACTTAGGTGACTATTTCCACATTGTTGAAAAAAAGGAAACTGAATCATCATTCCTTCATGGTATCCATTACCCGAACTCTCTAAAAACTCATTATTTCTCTTCCTTGGTGAATCTGACTATTGGTAATGGTAAACATTGTAAATCATGTTCCATGAAAACAGATTCGGTATGATCATGACGTTATTCACTTTAGCAATCATACAACTAGACTACTCATCATAAAATCTTCCATCATATTCATCATCAATATAATTCCATCCTATTCATGCGATGGAATAAAACAAGCATCATCGTATTATCATTACTTATCATAGTACAAAACCTCATAGTTATGAAAATAATTACATATTTGATGTCTAAATGATGAAACCCTCCCTAATATATGACACCTTGGGTTTATCCAAGGTTATTCATAGCTAAAATATATCTAAATCCTTCATTATGGTTCATGAAGAGTTTGTGAATTCCAAATGCATACCCCCCAGGAGTGTCAAAGCAGGTGTGCATCATGGGTCGTTGTCCTATACCAGATCACCCTGAGTAATGCTCAGAACATATTTTCAAAGTTTTTAATCCTAGGTAATTATTTTCTAGATCCAAAACCACTTTTAGTATCTAGATGGGGATGTATTTCTCAGATTCCACTCTCTCTATCCTTCACCAAAATTATAGGATATTTTCTTTATTGTTAACACATCCTTATACTTATCCTTAGAGAAATACTTATAAATATTCACAGAAATAAACCCAGAGATCTCGTTATGGTTTTCTCATCATAATTACAAAATTTTAACAATAAATTTGCTCTGATACCAACTGTAGTGACCCTCTCTTTACAAACATAGACATTACATAACCTTTTCATAAAAAAAATACAAAATAATTCTCAAAGACTTTAGTTGGTATAGTGCCTTTCTAAACATGGAAACATAAACACTAATACATAAGTGAGATACATTCTCCAACTATGTTATTGATGAATAGAAACCTTCTTAGACACATCACACATAATACATATCTTTATATGTTGGGTAAAAAAACAAAAAAGGGGTAAACTCAAATGTTAAGTATGGGTAAACTAGTGAGACATATAAGAATAAACATGAGTGTAAGGGTATGAGAACATTATCATGAAATGAGAAGATCATACCCTGTATATGAAAGATCATAAATATTAATCATGGAATAAATCATGGATGTTTATAAGACATGAATCAAAAGGATTTAAAGTACATAATCCAAGAAAGCATAAAATATGAGTAAGAAATATATTTATGGAAACACATAATAATATTATAATTTACATAGTAGAAAAAGAATAAATTCCAAGACCATATTTGTAGACAAAGTCCTTTACTAAACTAGGTGAACACTCGTTACAACCCGATATTACTGAGCCGAGTAAACCCTCATTCCAGTCCTATATTAGTAAACTGAGTAAACCCTCATTCCAGCGCTATATTAGTAAACCAAGTAAACCCTCATTATATACATCTATTACTAAACCATATAAACCCCCATTATATCCCTATATAACTGAATTGAGTAAACTCTCATTCCAACCCAATATATCTCATGATATATAAATCTTTTCCAAATGAATTGGAGGGATATATAAGTTACACCATTCATATAATGATATCATACATTCATTGGCCACAATACCATAAAAACATATCACAAACCGTGAAATGAAAAGGTTATTATAAACATGTAAATAAACCATAACCTATAGAAATAGATATGTACCATAATCATTTCATCATAAACATAACCCATCAAAATAACTGGGTTTCAAAATCAGATAACCTGTGAAAGAGAAATGGGTTCCATAAATATCCTACCCATAAAAGATAAATTGGTTTCATTAAGACCATGTTATTAAGAATAACCTATTTATATAAATGATATTAATTTATCCTTTAGATAATTTTCTAGAATGTCATGAGTAACACCAATAGATGACATCTTATGTGGAAAATAATTTTGAAATATAATATAAAAGAATTTATTAATAAAAATTTGAATTCTTGTATGAAAAAGTCTTTTTAATACATAAAAACAATTGAAATTTATTTTCATAGAAAATACCTTAAAAACAAATAAATAAAACATTAACTCATTTTGAAAACCTTGTTCCTTAAAAACAATTAAAATAAGCTTCAAAACATTTTAAAAATATTATTCTTTGAAAACACTTGAAAAAATTCAAAGAATTTTGGAAAATTCTTCTAAAAGCATTTATTTGAATATAATTAGAATACTTATACACAAATCTTTAAATCATTTTAAAAATAAATTTTCTGGAAAAATTATAAAGAAGCATGAAAACGTTTTGAAAACCATTCCATTAAAAGCACTTTGAAAACTGGTAAATAAGACTTAAAAACATTTTCAAAATACCATTACATGAAAAAATATAGAAGAAGTTTCAATAAAAATTGGAAACAAATTTCTATGAAAATTAATTTTTAATGAAATTATCTTCAATATTATACTTTTTAACAATTTTATGGGAGCTTCGAATAAATGATAGTAGGTAAATCTGTAGATGTCATACGAGGTCAAAGGAACATTCGTTTTTCATGGTAAAAAGGATAGAAAAGTGCATTGTTTGGAGAGAGAAAAAATTATTCACATAAATAGATTGGTAAAAGAAAAAAATGGTAAAATCATATTTTAGATATTACAACCGAATGCTAAAATATTCTTGGAAACCCTTCTTAGAAAACATTGATTTCCGACCGAAGAGAGGGTAATGTCAAGCTTTCCTAAGAACACTTTAATAACTATATTTTTTACAAAAGAGTATAAAATGTTACCAATAAATTATTATATAATGAAAAAACATAGGATATGTAAAATAATGTATATTATTGAGATATGAATCATAATATACTATCAATGAATGTATTAATTAAAACTGTCTCGAAAAGCAGTGAGATTGTCTCAAATAACTCTTATAACAAGGTATCATTGGATCATGCTCTCCATGTAAGAAAATTAAATTAAATTAAGCATATAATATCATTAAAATATTTAGATTCATGATATTGAATGTAAATTGGAATTATATGGACCTTGAAAAATATTTTAGGTGCATAACAAAACATGAGTATTAAAGAAGGAAAATTGAGACAGAAACAATATTACCCATTTGGTAACATTGAAAACTTAAACCCGGTGAAATAATGATCATAAAATAGGAATGTTATTACCCAAAAATTTACTCACAAGATACATATAATAAAATCATGATCAGAACATACACCACACAAAATGAATGAGTGGCTAACATAACTTGTATTCATGAAAATTAAATGTGAGATGAAATTCACTTTCATTATATCTTGACTCTCTCTATACTCATGAAAGCTTCCTGTTTAATAAATATAGGTTTATTATACATATTTTTCATAAAACTATTCATATATATATATATATATATATATATATTAACAAATAAGGTTTATTATAACCTTATATTACCCTCTTGGTAATGATCTTACATTAAGGTTTCTCTTCATGTAATATTTTCTTGGTTCTTCGCATGTGTCTTAGTTTGTCATATTGTTGTTACTTATACTTATATCATGATTACAGAATGTATAAAATGATATAAATATCATTTATATCATGTATATTTAAATTATAATAATATATATCATAATTAAGTTTGTAGTGGATTAGACCGTTCATCGAGACGGTAAGCCATATGTACACATGAACGTTGTTTTTCATTTTTATTGTTGTATTGTAAGAAAGTATGTAAATGATATATAAATATATATATACATATAATTATTAATTTAACATTAATATATCATAAAATTCATATATATTCATTAAAAACATCCTTAATACATTTTACATGGTGTGTGAATGAATCACATTGCTTTGAGGGGGCGGTAGTACACACATCCTCAAATGAGATTATCATATTAACACCAAATGAAAGGTAAAAAGATTTGTTCTATAAAAGTAATGAATAATATTAAATACATAATTAATTTAATATATTACATATATAAATATATTTTCCATCATAATGGCCACCATGATTGGTGGTAAAGGATAAATGAACAATCTTCCTTTCGTGAGGCAATAGTTTGTCGTACACAGAAACAGTATGATAAACATCTATTAGATAGAAGTGTGTATCAGTTTTGGTCAGAAAGATTGTATAAAAAATCCTAGTATTTTTAGGACACTATTAATTTCACACATGAATATAATAAGGATAGTTTAGGTGGTGGAGATGAAAATAATTAAAGGACAATAATTATGCTATATTAGGCCTTAACCCATGTTATTGATTTTAATCACCTTAACTAATCATTTTGATCAAAAATTAACATGGTACCATTATAATATAATTATTTTACTGAAAATATGGTTTATTTAGGATTTTTTATATTCCAAATATAGAAGTGGAAAAATTAGGATTAGTGTTAATCCCACTGACAGGACGAAATAATGGTGTTTTAAAGTCAGAAAGGTACAAAATTTTGGTAATATTTTTTATTTAGTTTCGATATGAAGTTGATCATAATGAATTTAATTGTATTTTTCTATGCAATATTCATCTAATTTGACCTTAAAACATATTTATAATATCATTTATAATTAATAAATAATTAGACAAAAATGCAGTTTTTAACTAAAATGGTGTATTTTTCACTATTCCTTAAAAAATGAAGTTCCTAAAAAAATACAAAACATTCACCTTAGGATAAATTTGACATTATGAATTTAAAAATAAGGTTAATTTAATCCAATTCATTTTCTATATTTTTTCTAAAAATACTTTTATTTCTAAAATTGATTCATTCAAGAAATAAATATTTTTAAAATAAAAGGACTTTACCAAAAAAATAATGTCTTTAATTTTAATTTTGTTTGATTTATATAAAACAAAAATATTTTAAATTTAGTTATTAATATTTTTTGGGTTTTTTATAGTTATCTTATTTAAATAATTAAAACAATAAATAGAGATGTTTTGTAGAAACTTATTGTTGTGTACATCGTAGGCCAAGTCAATGTTGCTTGTATCACAATCCAAGTTGGTATTGTGTGTAGCACAAGAGAATTTTGTATTTTTTGTGAAATGAATGTATGATTTTTTAATATATATATATATATATATAACTATTTACAGTTTCATGATAAATGATAAATATTTCAAATTTAAATTAATTCGAAAAAAACATAATTCTCAAAATCTCAAGGTGTTATAGTTTAATAATTGGGATGGATTTCTAGGGGTATAAAGAATTATAGTGGAGAGAATTGTCACACATATGTTTTTGAATTCAACTTGCGTTCTAGTTTATGTTTGATTCTCTGTTCTTTTCTCTAGAACAGGGGGTGATGGTGTTGAATTTTTGGGATGTTATTCCCCTCTATCATTGACCTATCCTTCCTCGCTAGGTTTCTCTTTGAGTTTTTTAAGAAATTAGGTGTATTTGGTGAGAATAACCTGGTTCATGGTTACTAGTAACCATGCGCGCTAGTTGAGGTAACTGTATGGAAGTTCCTAGGTGAGACAATAGTTACCACATGTGTAGTCATACCCTGCAGGTTTCCCGTGCGGAAGTTCCCCATCTCAGTAGCGGTGGTCTCATGGTCACTGCACGGTTTGAAAAATTTGGTGGCCTATACAGGTTATTAAAACACATTATCTATCAATTATTTTTATAACGATACCCCTCCTTTCCACCCATTTGGCCTCCTCTAACCTAATCTCTTACCAAGGTGTTTTTTGGAACCCTCATTCCCCTCTAAGAAAGATCCATGGGGGTTTCATTGTGATTCTTTACACGAATCGAAAGGTTAGAGTACCTTTCTTCTCCCATCATTCTTTATATCCCCTTTTATGTTCTTCTCTAACCCTAGTGGCCATGTTGGAGGATTTTCTTGGATAGAGTTGATCAGTTTGGGGGTGGGGCCTATTAGGGTTCATTGATGTTGAATCTAGCCTCCCTAACCTGTGGTGGAGGTGAAACTGAGGTTTTGCACCGAATTTCGGATGTTCTCCATCATTTTATGTAGGACCCATTTGAAAATTTCCTTTAAATTTAGTATTTCATTAATTTATTTTTTTTATAACCCTCATTTATAGTTATATATTGATATATTATTCTTAGAGAAATTGTTTTATACAAACTAAAGTGTTTTGGAATTTTTTTTCAATATATGTTGTGGGTTTATTGAGTTCTGAACACCATGTGTTAATTAAATGGATGGGTTGGATTTTGTGAAGAGGTATGTGATCCTTAAAAAATTATTTGGTTTTATAAATTCAAATTTGACATCCAAAAATGCTGATTGGTGTTTCCCAAGTGGGTTATTCACACCATGTGGCTGATTTAATGCATCTTTGGCCTCTGTAAATGTTTTTAGACTTAAATGTATAATTATATTGATTAAATAGGTTTCAAAGGTGTGTTTGGTTTTTAAAATGGTTTGGTATGGCGATTGTGAATGCGATTTTTATGTGAAAATAATTTGAGGCACATTGGGAATATTTGAAATGATTTATTTGGAAAACCCTTATTAGATTAGGTCACTTTCATTATTTGTTAACCATGAGATGGGAGCATCCATGGTATGGGACCTCCCTTATGAAATACATAAATTAAGGCGGGGGACTAATCATTGAGGTAGTCAGGGTGATGTCGATTTGGGTGATATGTATAATGGAATGTGTATGTGGATTGTTGTTGGATTGTTTGGAACACCCCATTGTGATCATTAAATGGAAAACTAGCATAACTATGAAAAGTTCTACAAATTATTGATGCACTAGTCTAGGCCATGCAATAGAATGTGGCTCATATCATGGGGAATATTTTTTATTGTTATGGGATTAGGGCCCTTTGATCAATCTAGGAAGGATGGTGATCAGGAATTTCGTTGTTATGTTGTCTTCAAGTAGGGCATGCCTTCATGATCAGTCACATGTGTTGTATGTTCTGTTTCACCTTTGAGATCCTATTTTTTTGTGTTCCCCCAACACTATTATAATTAGTGTCATTTCCCTTGTTCTGTTGAATCCTGAACCTTATGATGGTTTTGGTGTTATCCTGGAAAACTGTGAATGTGTGATTCTGTTAAAAAGGTTTCAAAGAATATATTTTGAATGAGAAAATATTTTAACATTCTTTTATCTTTCATGAAAAATTAGTACTTCTTATTTGTTTCCCTTTTCCCTTCCCCCTTGATCCTTGTTTTAAATCATAATGGCTATGAATTGTGGTTCTTTTTTTAAATGTAATGTGTTGAAAAACCTATTATTATATATTATATTTCAAACCTATTAATCAATGATTCATTATTTAAATAATATTCCTTGAGAATATAACTATTCACAAACACCTACTATGTTTTAAAACTCACAAATGTTGTTTTATCTTTTTTTTTTGCTACAGGTTTCGTTTTGAGTTTGATCACCTCAGGTGATAGTTAGTTATAGATATTAGAGTGACCCTTGAGGTCACATTGAGGTGTCTTGGGTATCAATTTCAGTATGAAAATTCTAGTAATGTTTTTTAAATTTTTTGTTTCTTTAATTGTATATATAAATAATTTACTTTTTGGAAATTATACAGATTTTTGTTCTATCTTATATTTTTTTAGTTTCATTATTTATTTTAATGGGTAAACTATTCCCACGGAATCTTATGATTCCCTTTGAGCTTATCTCTAGCCCTGGAAGATCGAGAACACCAATAAGGCCTTACCATAGATAGGCTTGGGTGACCGATTTAGGGTTGACACTTGTGGGTTTGTGAGAGAGCATCTGTAAGGAGTTAATTTTTGAATTTTACACATCGAAAATTTGTTAGGGTGAAATTTTGGGATTTTTCTAAATTAATTAAATTTTTGGTGAATAGTGAAATTCGATAATTTTCAAAAAGTGTTAAATAAATGAATTTGTACATAATTATTGAGCCCTATATGATGAAAATTTCCATTGGTTCTAAATCACATGATATTATTACTATTATTACTCACAATAATCCTCACTATTGATATTTTTTGGGGAAATAAAAATTATTGAATATAATATTGAGAAAACCCCTCTCTCTTCTAATATAAATACAAAACACTCATAGACTCATTTACTCAGAGAAATATAGATTTATACATACTCAAATTTCTTCTCAAATATCTTCCATAAATACCCCCACATCCAACAGCCCTTGGTCTCATAAATATGCCAAAATTACTCCCCTAAAAAGGCTCTCGAAAAAGATATATTCAAGAGGTAATTTCTCTCTCTTTTCTTTCCAATTCCATTCAAATTTCATTTCATTTATTCTATTATCCTCAACATCTATTATCCAAATGTCATGATAAATATAGTATGATTGATATATTTTTATTCTATCATGTTAATTTATGATTATTCATTATACTACCCCCTCCCTCTTTATTTAAAAAAAATTAATTGTTACCCATGATGTGTTATTTTACCTACATCATGGGCGATGCACTTCTATTTTCCATAAATTCCTTCAATTATGTTAATAAAATAATTAAATGGTTCAATTTTTTTTAATATTTATTTTTTGACTCATATTAGGTTCAATAAAATACTTTTATACATAATACTAAATGATAAAACAAAACTTTTCCATTGTGATCCAAAAACCGCCGAAATTAACCTAAAACAATCATTATTAAATTTTAAATAATGATTTATCCACATGATATATAAAATAATTCATTACCAAATTATTTAAACTCTTATTATATCATTAATAACATTTAATATCAATTATTTATATTTATTTGTGTTTTGTACTAACATTGATTCATGTAAACAAGTGAACTGTTCATGAAAGCTATGAAAAAGGACACTACCGAACAATGAATTAAACCTCTATAACTCTTCCAAAACCCAATAAAATAACTTAATAAAACAATAATTAATCATTTTCATTTATAAAAGTTCCTTTAATTTTTAATTAATGGATCTAATGTTATTATACTGGATATTAAAGTGAAGAAAGCGTTTAGATACAAGGTTAAGGGAATTCTCGAACCCAGCTTTTTTTCTTCAGGGTTATCCCTCATTCACTCCATTTTAAGTATGGTTATTATTTAAAATTAATTTCTTCATAAATTTCAAAACTCATCTGGGATACTCATATTTTTCCATGAGAGTTTATGTAAAATATTATTTTTTTCCAAAAGAAATCTTCTTTAAAAAACACACCTTTTACTTCTCACTCAATGTTAATGGTTATTATATCATGTTTGATATTCCCTATTTTATATAGGAACCCAAAGGTTTTGAATTTATTCTTATAAAATTAAACCCATTCCATTACATGTGTTACAATTTGTTCAATATTGATATATATTCTATACGACATGCATTATAATGTAAATGTTGAGATGTGACGGGTGTGCCTGAAATTATATTGCACAATATAAATGTTATGATGTGACGAGTGAACCCAAAATTATATAGTGATCTATTGAATTAGGTAATGTGAATAAACACATGATTAAAGTGAAGTATGCATGAACATGATAATAAATTTTTTTACAACTATGTGTGGTAGGTGACCACTAAGGCTTTAAGTTTTATTTTTTTGAATTGCCACATTCAAAGTCTTTTCATAGTGTTTCCTCTCATGATTATGATCTTATGCCCATGTTACGATGATAATGATCATTATCATCACATTTTATATTATTTCATAAAATTATCTATCCTTTTACATGGATTTTATCTCACCCATTTTATTATGTATATCATTAGGTAACTACTTGTACTAAAGAGAACTAAAGGGATAATATTAAGCTAGTGAATATGGAATTAAATAAATGTTATTGTTTTTATTTTGAATGTTATGTATGTTCCATGGTTTCCCAAGACACCAATATTTTGGATCCTCATTGTGTAATTTTTTTATATTTTTTATCATTAAAATTATGTAAATGTAAGATAAGAAAACAATGCCTCTATAGTTGGTATCATAAGAATGGTTTAGTTAATTTGGGAATTAGGAATATAGAACCTTAGTGAAGACCCTAGAATGAGACTTACTATATTTAACAACTCATGAATCATTTATAATGATAGAGATCCCATAAGATATTCTTTTAGTGTTAATTTCATAAAAGAATAAATTATTTATTCATGAATTATTGACTTATATTTCATTTTAAACTTTTCAGTTTTAGAATATGGTCAGAATGAGGAGAAACTAGGCCAAGAACCAAAATGAGGGACAATGCAGTGATTTCCTAAACAACATCCACAATTATTTGGGAGGAAGGGTTCCAAAATATTAGGTCAAGTTTTACCCAGTTTTGTTCAGGTTATGAATAATAAACTAAATAATTTGGACTTTCCCCTTTCACCTAAGAGGGATCAACTGACTAACGAGTGTTTTTTTCAATAACGACCACTAATGTTTAGTGGATATTTTAATCCACTACTTTCAAAATAGTGTGTCAACACGATGGAGAAGGTCTTTTATGTGATTCACTATTCAGGTTCTGAATAATTAACTGAAGATTTTTTCATGATATACAATGAAACATTCACAAGGATATCGAGGAAGTCTTCAGGATTTTTTATCAATAATGATTGAGAAATTAATAGATTATTTAGAGGATGAAAACAACGTCTTCATAAGAATATTTCTATTTGAGACATTGGGAGTTATGAAGATGTTTTTCGGTGTGATCTCAAAGTGGATATGGAGTTTGGAGAATGTTCTGAAAGCTATGGTGATAAGAAAAAAATATGGAGTTTTATTTCAAAGGATATAATTAGAAAGGCGGAAAGAAAATTCATCCACCCACAAGTCAAAAATGTGGGAAGAAGTATTATGGGAATTGGCTTGATGGAATGGGGAAATGTATAAAGTGTGGGAGAGAAGGGAACCAAGCTCAATAGTGTCACAAAGACATTAGAAGGTATTATAATGTGGTTTAGTAAAGGAGAGAACCACCCATGGTCCAATTCTATAACTATGGATAACATGGGGACTATGCAAGCTCGTGCACTGAAACTCGAGTCCTCAAGGGTAATCATTGTCATAATCCACCAATTCAAAATGAGAAAGGGAAGGATTATTATATCACTACTATGGAAGTTTAGCAAGAAAATTATGCCATGCAAGGTACACTTCCTATTCCCTAAAGAATGAAAATAGTCTCATTTGATTCAGGTACTATTCATTTCATTATGTCTCTTAAGTTTTCTAGAACTATTGAATCAAATAACCAAATCTTGGAAGTAGAGATATCTATAAAAACCACCACTTGTGAAATCAACGCAACCCAAGTGTTGAAATCTTCTCTTATTTCCATATGTGGGAAGATTCTTCCATCAAAACTTCTTATACTTCACTTTGTGGAATTAAATTATATAATGGGAATGGATTTCCTCTCATTATATATAGAATATAGAAAATATTGGGAAAATTATATATCTTTTAATATTTCCATCCACCCCATGATCCTATAAAAATAAAAGGATGATCATGAATCTCCTTTGAAAAATCATTCAATGGTGTGAGTGTTGATACCTTTTGAAGAGGCAAACTTCAGTCAAATCGTTGAGTCCAAGGAAAGTGTCAACCTAGTCCAAATTTCCATCTTGAGGGAATATAGTGATGTATTTCTAGAAGAGTTACGCAAACATCCCCTTGATCATGAGGTAGAGTTTTCCATAAAACTCATACCCGTAGATACTTCTATATCAAAGTGACCTTATAGGATGGTTTCTATCAAACATAATGATTTAAAAGAGAAGCTGTATGATAATTTGGAAAAATGTTTCATATGACCTAGCGAATCACCGAGGAGTGCACAAGTGCTATCTATGAATAAGAAGGATGAAAAAATGGGGTTTATTATCGATTATCGGGAACTCAACAAGATAAAAAAATGAACAAGTATCCTATTCCATGGATTTACAACATTATAGATCAGTTAAGCAGAGCTCATAAATTCACACGGGTGGATATTTATTTGGGATATAATCAAATAAAGGTGAAGAAGGAAGATATTCATAAGACTACCTTTCTAACAAGGAATGGGAACATTAATTTTCTGGTGATTCCCTTCAGACATATTAATTCCCATTCAATCTTCCTGGATTTAATGAATAATGTCTTTATACATTACCTCAAAATATTTGTGGTTGTGTTTGTCGATGATATTATTATATACTCAATGTGAAAATAGGATCATGAAGAACATCTAAGACTTGTGTTAGTGACATTGATAAAGGAGAAGTTGTACCGCTTGTTCAGAATTTGTGAATTTTTGATGATGAAAGTCACATTTTTTGGACATGGGATCACATGTGGGGGAATTCAGTGAATCCTTAAAAAAAGGAAATTGAGGAATGGTAGGGACCATCTAGTGTCACAGAAATCCAAGGTTTTCTTGTATAATCAAGGTACTACAATCATTTTTTGAGAAATTTCTCATGTTTTTTAGGCCCACTAACTAAGCTAACAAGGAAAGGGGTAAAGTATGTTTGGATGGAAGAATATGAGGAAATCATCAAAGAGAAAAATAGAAGGCTGATCGGTGCACCAATACTCACATTACCAAAAAGTGAAGAAGGATTTTTGATATACAGTGATTCTTTGATGAAAGGCTTGGGTTGCTAAATAAAGAATAATGACAATGTGATAGCCAACGCCTCAAAGTTGTTGAATATCTATTAGAATAAATGCCCAACTCATGATCAAGAGCTAGTAATTTTGATATGTTCCTTGAAAATTTGGCGGCACTACCTCTATTGTGAGAAGTGAGACATATATACCGATCACACGAGTCTAAAGTATAAATTCACACAGAAGGAGCTCAACATGTGTCAAAGGATATTGTTAGATATAATCAACGACTATGATTTCTCTGTTCACTATTATCCTCGCAAGGAAAACATGGTAGCTTTTGCTCTAAGCATAAAATAACATGATACACTATCCATGATGGGGATTGATAAAGGCTTATATTTATGGATATTTGAAATATAGATCAGGAAATCATAATAGTTGGGAATAAATAATACCTTTCACAAATTATTTCGCAACCATATATATAAGTGAATATTAAGGAGGCCCAAAGAAATAATCTGGAGTTATAAAATATGGTGAACACAGTAAAGGAAGTGAGGTAGTAAGAGTTCCATGTCGATGAGGATGGTATGATTCGGTTTGGAACAAGGATTTGTGTGCCTTCATCACCTTGAATACAAAATTTTCTATTTGAAAATGAACATAGCTAAAAATTACCTATCCATTCAGGGAGTTCCAAGATGTATTGTAGTCTATGATAACTCTTCTGGTGGGATAACATAAAGAAGGAGATTGCAGAATATATCTTATAGTGCATGATATATCTGCAAGTTAATGTAGAGAGAAAAAATTCCAAAGGGATGAAGAAAACATTGCCTATACCCATGTGGAATTGGGATAATGTCACTATGAACATTTTCCTGGGTCTCTCAAAGACATCCAAAGGAAATTATGTGATATGGGTTGTGATGGACCTTCTCACCAAGACTGCCCACATTATCATTATTCAATAAGATCTATCTGTTGAACAACATGAAAAGATATATATGAAGGAATTGTTGAGACTGCATGGGGTTCCACTATTAATAGTATCTAATCATGATCCAAGGATCGCATCTAAAATCTAAATGAGTCTCTAACATGTTTTGAGTACTGAATTACATTTTAGCATGGCTTATCAGCCCAAAAATGATGGCTAGTCTGAAAGGACTATTTAGACTATCAAATATATTCTAAGATCCTTATCTTTAGAATTAAAAGTTGGATGTTATTAACATATCCCGTTGGTTCATTTCTCATAAAACAATAGATTCCACTCGAGTATGTAGATGTCTCTATATGATTCTCTTTATGGAAATCAAAGTAGAACTTCATCCTATTGGGATGATGTTTGAGAAAGAAAGATACTTGGATTTTTTCTTCCGCAAGAGATGCCCGAGAAGGTTCGAGACATCCAACAACAAATCAATGATTCTTAGAGCCAGAAAAATAACTATTATGATTACCATTGATGGAAATTAGAGTTCGATGTTGGAGATAATGTCTTCTGTCAAATATCTCCATGGAAGAGAGTCATGTAGTTTGAAATGATAGTGATGCTACACCCAACGTACATTAGCCATTTTGAGATCATGGTACTCTTAGGAGACATGGACTATCATATTTCACTTCCACAAAATATGGTCCATGTTCATGATTTTTTTCACATATCACTCCTAAGAAATTACAGACTAGATCCCTCAAAAGTACTTAACTCAAAGGTGGTACAACTGGAAGATGATCTGTGTTATAAGGAGCATCCAGTAAAGCTTCTGGATCTGAGAGATATGGTTCAACGCTACAAGACTACCCACATTTTCATTGTGTTTTGGAGGATCCATAAGTATGAAGAAGAAACATGGGAACTAGAGGATATGATGAAGGATAAGTACCATCACCTTTTTATGTAAAATGAAAGTTTTTGGGAGAAATTTAATAAAGGGGAAAAAATGTAACGACCCAAACTCTTATCAAAGAAATTTCTCCCTTCATATAGTAATGTCATTGTCACTTAATATAAAATTAGAAAACACAATGCCACATCCTAATTAAATGAACAATTATGTGACATTTAAATGTAAATTTTCTACTTCTGTGTTTTTAATTTCAAAAATCCGATTTGCATAGTTGAAATTAGTAAGATATTTGTAGTCTGATAGGATAAAATTAATTTTTTTTCAAAAGTAACATACCCTTAAGAACTAAAATGTTACCCTTATAAATATTAATACGAACCTTATGAATTTTAGATCATCCAAGTGAATATAAACCTTGTGAATGATAGTATAAATAAAATTTATCAATCATATAAGTTACAATATGATATAATTAAATTATATTGTTGGTATTTTTGTATGTCATGAATATTTAATGATTAATTTAATAATTTCATAGAAACTTATTTTTTGTATAACATATTCATAAAATATTATTAATATTTCCTATGTTTATATGACAATTTTATGAGACATTAATTAATTTTTTAAAGTTGTAGAAAAATAATTTTTAATTTTAAAAATCAAAATTTTCATGTAAATTGTTATTGTAATTCAAAAAAAATTAACAATTTTTGGAAAATAATTTTTATAATTGGAGTTCATTTTTGAATTCTACATGTCAAAAAATGGTCGGGGTGAATTTTTGGGAATTTTCTAAAATAATCAAATTTTATTTGAATAGTGAAATTTGAAAATTTACAAAATATGCTAAATAAATGAATTTACACATCATTATTGGGTCATAGATTATGTAAATGGTCCCTGGTTAAAAATAACATTCACTTATTACTATTTTTAGTCATAATATTCCTCATTATTCCTTGTCTTGTGGAGAAATAATAAATTAATGAGTATAATATTGAGAACACCCCTATCCTCTCCACTATAAATACCACCCCTGACAACCTCATTTCCTCAAATATCTAAAGCCTTGTGCCTAATCCATATTCTAATGAAATATCTTACGAAGCTCCTCCCCCATGTCTATCAGCTCATTGTCTCATAAAAAGACCAAAAACTCTACCATAAAGAGGCTCTCAGTGATGATATATTCAAGAGATAATTTCTCTCTATTTTCTTTCAAATTTAATATCTTTTATTCTCTTATCCTCAACATATGTCATCTAAATGTCATTATAACTCCATTATAATTTATATAATGGTATTATATCATGTTAGTGGAATATTATTCATTATAATTCACACTCTCTTTCTTTGTTTATAAAAATGAAATTGTTGCCCGCGATGTATTATTTTTCCTATATCATGGGTGATGCACATCTATTTTCCTTCACATGCTTCAAGGATTTCAATACGAACATTAAATGTATGAAAAAAGTATTTTAATATGTATGTTTTAACACATTTTATATTTTAGAATCAATTTTTATACATAATAAAAATTGATTAAAGAAAACATGTTTGTTGTGATCCAAAAACCGCCCAACTGAACCTAAAACGATCATCAATAAATTTTAACTATCGATTCATCAACATGGTATATTAATTAATTCATTAAAATATTATTTAAAATATTTATATATCATTAATAATATGGAATAACAATTTTGGGTGTTTATCTAGGTTCAACATGAACTTTCATTCATGTAAACAGGTGAACCATTCATGAAAACTAAGAAAAAGGATACTCCCAAACAATGAATTTAAACTCTATAACTCATCCAATGGACCATAAAAGAACATTATAAAAACATAATGAATTAGTTTCATGTATAAAAGGTTCGAGAATTGTAAATTAATGAATCTAACGTAACTATACAAGAGGTTAATGTGAAGAATCATTTGGATACAAGGTAAGAGGAATTCTCGAACCCAAAATTCTTTCTTCGGGGTTTTCCCTCATTCACTCATTTTTGGGTAAATTTATTCCTTAAAAAAAATTTAAACATTTTCATACATTACCTTGGATATAAATATTTTACACTGGTGTTTTGGTCAAACTTGATGTTTTCCAAAATAACTCTTCTTTCAAAACACACCTTTTACTTCCCACTCACAGTTTATGATTTTTGTATCACGTATGGTATTCCCTATTTCATTTGGTAACCCAAGGTTTTTGAATGAATTCTTATGAAATATAACCCATTTCTTCCCATGGGTTACTATATGTTTAGTATTTATATATTTTATAGGTGGCATGCTTGAGAATGTAAATTGTGTGATGTGATGAGTTCACCCATTATTATGTAGATAAATGTAAATGTTATGATGTGGTGGGTTCACATGGAATTATTGACCACAATGTAAATGTTATAATGTGAGAGGTTTATGTGGAATTATATATCACTTTATTGAATGGGGTGATATGAATACCCTCATGATTAAAGTGATGTATGTGTGAACATAATTATATCTTTTTTTTACAACTAATGTGGTAGTTGTCCACGAAGACATTATTTTTCTTTTTTATTAATTGCTACATTCCAAGTGTTTTCTTAATGATTCATCTCATGATCATGATCATTTTCCTATGTTATGATGATAATTATAATACTCATACCATGTTATATTGTTTCATGTTACTATCTATACTCTTATTAGGATTTTATCTCACCCCATTTTGATGTATATCCGTAGTCGACTACTTGTACTAAAGAGAATTGAAGGGATAATAAGAAGCTAGAGAAGAAGGAATTAAAAAATGTAAATTTTTATGTTGTAAATGTTTTATATGGTCCTAGTTTCTCCAAGACAACAAAACATGGATCATATTTGTGTAATGTTTTTTGTCATTTATCCTTAAAATGATGTAAACATAATCTCATAAAAGAAGTGTCGATTTAGATCTGGCATGATCATTGAAATTCAAGTGAGCTTTATAAGATTTTTTACATTAGAACATTTTTGTTGAATTGTCCATGGATATATACAAATGAGTCTGACCTGAGTAAAACTATTTGTGTCTTTATCCTTGCTTTCTGGATTTAATTTCTTTGTATCATCATCAGATAATGATGGAAAAGATAAGATAAATATAAACAATAAAGAGAAATCAATGTTACCCTTATAATAATAATTTTATGATCATCTATGGTAAAAAACTATTTTGAAAATAATATCTGTACCCAAATTAACCACTACCCCTCTCAGGGTTTCTAGGACCCTTTAGGACCTAACATTTTGTATTAGGGAACTGGATTCTTTTATCATATTTCTTTCTCTAACATGGTTTAGTACATTTTTGAAATTGAAATCTCAATTCACTCTTATCTTTGTGTGCCATGTAATAGAGTAAAACATTAAAGAAGAAACAATATTATAATGTTATTACTTAGTGTGGAAGTCTCTATGGAAAAATTCTAATTCAATTGATGGAAACAAGTAGTGCACTAATGATTTTTTGGATGAATCATATAGTGACGATATTTACTCATTCAATTAGACTACTGGAATGAGTGAAGAATGTAATATTCTAAGTGATGCAATAAATATTAATGATGAAGCAGTTTATAGAAGATAAAAAGTGGAAGTTTTCCAAAAAAAGGAGGAGTTTTATAATAAATTGGATGAAGAAAATAAATATAACATTATCACGATCCAAATGTAGGTAATTTAATTTAAAATTTTGAAATGTTTAAATTATTTACATGTTGAAGTGTCCTCATATCTAAGGGGGGAAAATTAATCTCTAGATGAGGAATTTAAAAATATGTACATAAATATAGAAAAACTAAAAACTAATGACAGGGTAGGAAACATTAACTCAAAATAAATTCTAATGTTTGTAGGAAAAAATGACAGTCTTGATACACAATATTAAAAACTAGTATATGAGAATCAAAGTATATAATAAGATAATTGGTGTTTCAAAGACTATTTTGATCATATATATTTTAAAATAGAGGAATAATGTGACATATTGCATAAGGTCACAAAATAATTGGATTGTGAGGTAAGTGGTGTGAATAGTCTCAAGAGAGAACATATTGATTAACTTTATTAAAGGGATATTAAGATTCAAGAATTGGTAAAAGATCTGGAATAAATCAACCATGAAGTTGAGAAATCTAATGCTAATGGAATGCCCAAATTGAAGGATGGTTTAAAGTTACTATTTAACTTTTATTTTGTAGGAAATAATATAATGAATAGAAACTATGCTATTTCTGAGGAGAAACATGAAAATATTTTATTATCCCAATGGATATGCAGTTTGAAAAATTCTAGTATTGGATATTATAAACCCTCTATGATGCTTGAGAGAAAAAAAATATGTGATTAGTAACTGAAATAAGAAAAACCATTAGGTGATTGAAACAAACCTAAAAACATATACAAAAATCAATTACAACAAGTTCATCTATGGTATGTATATTTATATTTAAAATTATTGATCAGAAGTACTATAATATATTTCATATTTTATGAACAAAAATATCACCAAATATGAGAATAATTTGAAGCATCTTGAAAATTATGAAATGAATATATCTTAGAAGAAATTATCCATTAGATTCAATCATTGTAGAATATATGGACACACGATGAGTATGGTTCCTGAATCCTAAGGGTTCAATATTAGAAGAAGAAAAAACTCTGGATACTTCTATATCTCAGCCAAAAAGTTATGACACAATGGATCTTTTTAATGGGAGATTATCTATATGTTATAATCACAAGAATTTGGAAAGATATTTTAGTTGGACAAAATATGGGATGGAAAATGAACATTGATAGAGATCCCATACACTAGTGTTGTATAATGAGAAAGCCTATATTAGAATACAAAATGGTTTGTATAGAAAATTGATTAAAAGACTCTGAGGAAACATAAGGAAATCAACGAAAGGTGTATTGAGAAACTCCTATATTAAACTCAAAAAACTATATTGTAATGAATTTTAATGAAATATGATGAAAAAGGATGGGGCTAATAAATTTTTCAGTAAGAATAATTTACATTCAGGGGAGGACCCGCCACTGGTATAAAATATTGTGGTGACATGGATAACAGATAAAATAAAAATGAATAAATAATGTCTGAAGAAACATGCATGTCATAATATTAGGAAATATGTGAATGTAGGAGAAAGAGACCTCTAATGGAGGAAGAATAAATATTAGAAGCCCCATGGGGAATTTAATGCTCAATGAATGAATCATGAGAAATGGCATTTCGGTAGAGCATCAAAGAGTGAAATTTGCACAAGTTGGTTTAAACAACAAATTGGGAAAAGACCAAACCTGAAAAATCTACATATTAGAAGAAGACATGGAATCTCAGAAAAGAATGCCTAGTTATATTTCCAGAGCAGTTAATGATAACTGGGAGATTGAAATATGAGGAAAATGAGTAATGTTATTTATAAGAATGTTTCATAGGGTTAGCCCATCAGGATCAACTAAAATCGTCCTCTTATAGATTGCAGATGTACCCCTATCCTTATGTGTTTAAATTCTATTAACTTATTTGCAATTTTTTTTTAAGTTTTATGGGATATTCAATCTAATGGGAAGTTGAATTAAAATACTAAAAATGGTGATGTTAAGTGCACCAGAATTTCAACTGGTTCATATTAGTTAATATAGATGAAGAAGAAATCTATAAGAATTCATTTAAAGGATTTAATGGTCTATAGATACTAGATATGTATGTATGTAATTGAGTGAAATGGATAGGGATATAATTATTAACTTTATCTCTTATAACATATACCGAGTTCCATATTAGTAGGATGAGAATTGTTTTTGATAGCTTTTTTATAAGTGATATGTTCTCCCACTAAAAATATTATTAAAGGAAAATACAACTGGAAATTGTTATTGAGTTGTAGATGTTTCTCGAACCATCAATCACTTGTGATTATATGATGTTGGAGAAAAGGAATGATTGGGAGTCAAAATAGTTGGTCTGGAAATAGTAAGAGTTTCATATCATAGGAAGAGAATTCTATATCCTAATCACATGAAATGTCTCAATGGCATAAAAATTATGAAGGATTATGTTTTCTGAAATCAAGAGGAATGATTTTGGAAGAATCAGAAAAATTCATGTATTTCATGATTATATATTTTCTCTAACAATATGGTATCAACTAACTGATTTTAGGATACCAAGAATATATATGGGAAGATATATAGTTTTTACAACAAGTGGTCTCGCCACACTGAAGAGTAATTAAGCATATGAAATCATATAAAATAGATATTAATGATTTAAATTATTCCAATTCATGATTAATTCTAGGAGATCGTTTCAAGACCAGTAGATAAGAATGTCATTGATATAAAATGAGTCTTTCACAGCAGTATCAATGAATATGGAATATTGATTCGAAAGAAATCATCCTTAGAGTGAAAAGGGTACTTCCAGATAATGGTTAATGATGTTGAAAAAAAAAATCACCTATTGTTAGGATAGAGAAAATCAGATCATTATTGGCTATAATAGTACCAAGATAGTTCAATGTTTTCTAGATGGAGGTCATGTCCTTATTTATGAATGGGGTTTGGGAAGAAGAAGTATATATTTTCAATCCATTTTTTTCCACTTTCATGAATATGGTAAAAGTGTTTTTCATCTAAAAAATGTTATATATGAGTAGAACTATGCAACAAGATAATGGTATTCAAAACTACATAAGTTTATGATGAATATTTTTTTTTATCAATATGGATTTGATTACAACATCAATGACCACAATGAGAGTAATAAATGGATGGTGGTGTTGGTGTGACACAAGGAAATAATGGAACATTCATTTCTAAATATAATCATCCTTCAGACGTTTTGAGAATATTATTGAAGGATAATTCTGAGGACATGTTGACTCTGATGGCTACCCAAATGAAACTGCCACTAGATGATTAGGGAAATTCAATTATAGTCATATAATATAGAAAAATTATTGATAGTCAACTTTATTTGACTATAACGGGAACTGATATTGTTTTTCCCAAATTCTAGGTTGAATGATATCAAATAAATCCCAATGAAAACAACTATCTTACATTGAAAAAGAATACATCGATATATCATAGTCATGGTGTATTTTGGTTTTCTATACAATTAAATGTTTCAATAAGAATTATTGGGCTATCCAGATGCAGATCAGGCCAACTATAAGATGATATAAAATTGAAGTCACATGGTGAATTAGATATTATAAGATTTTTTATTTAATGGATAAGAAATATATAATATTTTAAATCATTGGGAACTACAGAAGATATTTATACTGGGGATACTTAATATTGAATGCATTTATTATTGATAATTTAAAAACTTGATGATATGGGAGTAGAAGTGGAGTTTTGGATCGGGATCCATTGTGATAAATAAAGTGTTATAAATCTATGAAAAAACTATCCCATCATGCAAGGTCAAAGAACATTTAAATAAAGTATCATTTTATCATGGAGATGGTGAAACATGGGATTTTTATTTTTGAGTACATCCCTACATAAATATAGGTTGAATAAATTTTAACGAATGCCTTAACTAATGTGGAATTTTAGAGGCCAAGATTGGATCTTGGATTTTAGTCGAATACTATCACTTAATAAAGTGTGTATTTGGTACCCCCTATCCCTAAGGTTTGATGCGTTTTTCCCTAAATTTTCTAATTTGTTCTCCTTACCCTATTTCAGACCACAATGAACTGACCTTCAGAATCATTGACAAAGGGGGAGAAATTGTTGCAATAAAAGGGGAGAAATGAAAAAATCTAGAAAAGAGTTGAAGATGATAGGGGGATCACTGAGATAGGGGGTGTTTTAAATATGTAGATTCTAATATGATCAATCAAATGATATATATTATGATATATTGAGTTCTTGATGAAAGCAGTTGTGTGGTTTTGTATTGAAGTGATTCATTGATGAGCTTTTAATAATACTATTGTTTATCATGTTGAGCTTGGATCATGTGGGACTAGAGTGTGTGTTGGTTAAATAATTGATTCCTATCTAAATCATATTAAGAAACTGTTTTTTGAAGATATAAGAATCCTTAATGAGGTATCTAAAAGTGAATATTTTTTAACGAACAGAAAGAAAAGATTATTTGGAAAACATTCCTCAAGGTTACATTCTACTGTTTTCAGGTTGATTTTTTTATTAAGAAGGAATGTTTCTAAGTTCATTTGTGGAGTTACAAAGATATTTTCGGCACTTTGTATTGGAAAATATCCTAGACAAAGGTATGTATTACCTTGAAGCGGTATAACAAATTTTGTGTACATGGTGGCACTGATTCCTTGAGTTTTCCAAATATTTGGGTCCATGATTAGGAGGATGGATCATTATCATGAAAGTTGTATTTCGATAAATTACATATAAAAACATTTAAATGGAATTAGTTTAATTATTATGATAGTTTCACGATTGTATATAGCTTTACATAGGCAGTCGGTGTCCTGAATGCTGGGTTTCATGAAGGTGTGGAGCTTCGCAAATCTGTGATGAAAAAGGCAATACATCCATGAAAATAGAAAGTAGAGCATCATAAATATGTGAAGGTTCAAATGTAGTCTCTACAACACTGAGGAGATTAAAAAAATTAAAATTCTATTAGTGATTCATAAAAGAGGGATATTTTAGAAGGTTATTGGAGGGCCTCACAAAAAGGTGATGATAAAGATGGAAGCTTCTGAAATCCGAGGCAATACCTATAACTAAGCTGATACCCCCCCCCCCATAAGAAAAAAGGGATAGACTTAATGAAGATTATAAAGCTCTGAATTCACAAAGGTAATTCATGAAGGTTATTCTTGAGTAAATATTCATGAAAAATGGAAGTTCATGAAGGCTATAAAAGATAACTGAAGGTTGTAAGCATTACAAAACCATTGATGTTTGTGATGGATATAAAAAGCTGAGTGAAATTTGGGATATTATAAAAGGCTAAGTGAGTTCAAGAAAGTGTTTTAGATTCATGAAATTAGGTTCCTTCACAAATTCTCATTGTTCTTCATGAAATAGGTAATATTGAAAAGTGTTTTGGGGTTCATGAATGTAGTACATTCTTGTGAATAAATAGGTAGTTTATCCATGGATGTGTGAACCATGTGAAGGTAGTGAGAATCACGAATGTATTGAAATGGGACTACCCAGTAAATATGGGGTAAATAGATATTCATCATGTTTATGAAATCATGACTTCAACATAGCTTCTACCAATTGTTGAGGATGCATTCATTATTGAAGATTAAGGGACCTACATGTCAATAAACAGTGTCTGTGTCTTTTCCTGAATAGTGATCATAAGAAGAGGAAGAAGGTGATCATTTCCATCGGTAGTGAGCCATAAAAAGAGAGTTAGGGAGTGAGACATGAGAAGTAATTGATCTATTTATAAACCTTATAAGGTATTGATCCTTGTCATTGAACTGATCTAGCCTGTACAATGAATTGTAAGAGTACCATAGTGGATTAGTAACATGGGTACAGTTTCATTGTATGCTCATTGGATGTAGCCTAGTGAGGGTTAACTAAGTAAAAAATCTATGTTCATTTGTTCTTTATTTCCTGATATAATTACTATGAATCATCCTCAGATAATGTTGGAAAAGATACGATAAATATAAACACTAAAGAGAAATCGATGCGACCCTTATAATAAAGAGATTAAGATCTAGTAGGGCATGATGAATTTTGAAAAGAATATTCATATCCTGATTCACCCTCACCCCTATCTTAGGGTATCTAAGACCATATTGGATATAAAAGGGTTTTATTTATAATTATATTTATTTTGGATATAGTTCCATGAACTTGTTAAATTTGACGTAATATTGTGCTAAAATTTTATAATGTTTTTGAATATTTATTTCAAGTGAGAGAATAAATAGATAATATCTTAAATTCTAATCGCATGGTTAAATATATTCATTTGTGAAGTATTTTGTATGAATAAATATAATTATTGTGATATATAGTTTATTATGTTGGACTTTTTTGTATACTTAATTAAATTTAATATACTATTTTTTCTACCATTTCATTGTTTATTGGTGTGGTTATTATTTTCAACATGAATAATTAATTCTTAATATATTTTAACAATTATGGATTGACTAAAATTACTGTAAGAGTTGTAACATATATTTTAAGATAAATAATTATGACACTTTGGACACACAAAATCCTTAAACACCCATTCCCCTAATGAAAAAAATAATATATATGGAATCCAAAACATCAAATTAAAATACACAAGATTAAAATTATTATCATTTATATTCCTCATCTCTTATATCTCATTTAATTATATGAAATTAGTATTTTGTAGGAAGAAGAATTTGAGTCATTTTCATAATATGAATTATTTTATATTCATAATTTTAATTAATCACAACACACTAAATATATTAATTTTATTCTCTTAACTTTTTGGGTTTTTATTTTTGATAGATTTAACTTTTGAATCACATGTTTTAGATGATATGATTCGGAAACATGAATTTACAAAAAAAATTGTGAATTTTACTAAACGGTTTTAATTGGATGGTATTTTTATAGATTTTGATTTTTCAATAAGTTGCAGTTATTCCCAAAGATCATGAATTTTACAATTTTTATTTAGTTATACTCAATTATAGTAAGTAGGTTTTTAAGGATTCAAGGAACAAATGATGACCCATACTAAAGTGTTGACTTTTGATATTTTTTCTCTGCCTCTATAAATTGATTGCTTTAAATTATATTATTCTTAATTGTGATATTAGGGATTCTATTTTTAATGTTTCACAATAAAATATCTTAATATCTGTGTGTAATTTTTTTCTTCTGATCAACTTGTGATCAATGATTTTATGGGATATGAACTACTATTTCCTAACTTTTGTGTTCAAAAATGACCTTATGAAAATAATTTGGTTGTTTAAAATTTTTTGATCAAAGAGGATATATAGGGTAAAAAATTATTTATTCCAGCATCTATAAAATTTTATCAGGGATATTACTTGTGCTTTCAATATTTTAGATTGAAGAAGTTCCAGGGTTTAAGTACATGTATCCTTTGGCTTTTGGTATTAATCCTTCATTCACATAGGATTAAAAGTGAAAAGTTATAATTATTGGTATTATAGAATACTTTAATAATATTGACTTGTGATATATAGATTACTATCAGAAACGTCGTCATTTTGATGAAATTTATTATTATATTTATACCTTTTAAGTTGTTTAATTCAGTTATGTTTCATATTTTGAATTTTTTATTTCGAAATAATTTATTATCTATTGTTTATTATGTTTATTGAAAAAACATTTGAAACTATATGATTTTTTATAGAATGGTTGTGAAAATATTTCAGTCTTGTCATAATTTTAACATAAAATTACATAAGTATCTTTGGGTCATGAGAGTTGGATAATTTTTATTCACAAAGTTATTAATCAATTAAAACAGAAATTTTTTTGGCCATGTTTAAATTTCCAAAATATCTTTTGTTAATAGGTGTAAAATAGATCATTCCAGTTATGTGTGATGAAAATAGGACCATGTTTGAGAAGAAGATCTAACATGTTGCTATAAAATTTAACCAAAATGATGGAATAAGATATGGTGAACCTTTTACTCTACTGGCTAGAGTCAAATCCATCTTGATTCCATTTTCATTCCCCTCCCATATATTATACCATGCTTTAAATGGATTTCAAAAGTGAATTTCTTGATATTAATATTCAAGATAAGATTTATATTGAACAACCTCTTGGTTTTGATGATACTAATTTTTCAAAACTTGTTTTCAAAATTACTATGGAACATTACAAATAAAAAAACCTCTAAGAGACTAGTAATATTGATTATGAACATTTTTACTCAAAAATATGTTTTTAAAGAAAATATGGATCATTAACTTTTAATTAAGAAATTTTCGGATGACATTGTTTTCATACAAATCTATATCGATGAAATCATTTTTAGATCCTCCAAGAAATCACTTTCAATTTTTTGTCAAAAACATTAATAGAAAAATCAATTCTTATGAGGGTTTTAATATTAGTTTTTTATTAACAAAAATTATAGATGATTATTCAAATTTCAAAAATTACAAACCATGTCACATTGGGGTTTAGCATCAACTATAAATTGATAATAAATAAAAACAATACTAACATTAGTTAATATATAACCAAGTTAGATCTTTGGGTTTTGATATTAGTTATATGAATAATAAATATTAAAAAAATATTTCACATTTAATGCTAACAATGTTTATTTTTTTCAAAGTGTTCCCTTGAAATTCTTATCATCCTCTGTATAAAACTATCACACCATAGGAACACTTTTTTGAACACCATCTATAACCTTTCATTCACACCATAAGAACCATTGTATCTAATTTTTATTGTTTTTTTTTGTTTCTACAATTTTATTATTTTTTTAACTTATTTTTTATTCCAAAGACGTTATATGTATTAAAATATTTTAAAAATACATATACACCATTATACATCATTTATTTTAATAAACAATGTGAAAAGGTAATTATAAAAAAAATTAATGATATAATCAATATTATATGTGGTTTTAGACATCATTTATCAAGATAAATGACATTCAAATTTATGATAATTAATGAAAATAAACAATTTGGAATGTTTACATAAACGATCATAAAAATACATACAACATTGGATGAATAATCAACATTAAAAAAAATAATGTGAAAATGTATTAATCTATTAGTGATCTTATGAAATTATATGATTATGGTAGTTTAACTTAATTTCAATCATGGATTCTAAATAATATAGAAACCTGAAGGGCCAATTATAACTCAACAAAAGTATATACATGATTTACTTATTTTTTAACATTTTAATAATTCTTCTAGTATTAGTACTCTAGTAGGCACGTTGAATAAATTTTATCTTGATAAATCTAGGAAATCAATAGATCAAAAACATTATTAATGTGTGATCAGAATTTAACATTACTTCATAGCTAGTTGACTTTAAATTATGTATCATGTCTTATTGTTTGTGATATTTCAAGATAATATAAAATAGTCTAATTTTAAGGTGGTTAAAGAGTACATCCATTACCATCAATAATATCCAAAACATGGACTATTTTATTCTTCCATATCTATGTTTTTATAAAAATGTAATTTAGATTTATATTTCAGAAGATTTTGAATGGATAAGAAGATTACTTTTAGAACATTTAATTTATTTAGAGAATTTTTATATTCATAGTCTAAAAATATACAACACGTGGTTGCACAACCCACTAAAATAGATGAATATGTAGTACCTGGAAGTTGCTGATGAGGTACCCTTAGATTTGGAAAAGCAAATGATCAAAAAATTTCAATGTTCTTGTTAATATATCTCTAAGGGGGGATTACTGATGGTGTGATTATCCATCCAAAAGAAGTGGCCACCATGTTAAATGGAAAAGGTAGATGCTTCCCTTACATGTATGGGTAGATTCATGTGTTAATCCAACAAATTAGATTATTGGAGATCTTATCCTTATGTACATACATTTATTATAGTTAGAAGTACTATCTGAAAAATATTGATGAAGTCTAAGGGGGTCTATTTCAAAAGAAGACTTAATAATTGATATTCAAGAAAGGAAGACTAGCTAAAATTTGATAATCTATCCAAGTGTTACCAAGCATATTGGATACTAGGATCAGTGTGATTAGTACACCTAGATCAATAATAATCTAATATTGTTGTAGTTTTAAAGGGATATGAATTTGTTCTTTTGAGTTATAATAATTATGGGTGTTTTGGATTTTTTTTAAAAAAAATCATGAAGGGGTTTAAAATGAATATGATTTTTTAAGGGAACCAAAATAATAGTTGAAATTTTATAATTATGAATATTTTAAATAATAGGGGAAATTTAATACAACCTCACATGAACATACTGTAGTGATAAAATAAGGGTAGAATAAAAATAGATAAATGGAAGGATCTGTTGTTGTCTGAGTACGTACCGAGTTAATTAAGAAGAAGAAAATATCTTGAGGGTTGTAAAATAAGTAATAGAAGATGTTTCATAGTGTAGTGAATAAAAATTAAAAGCAGATAAATACTTGTGTGATGCCTACATTAAGTGAAATCACTGAACAACTAATTAGTGTTATGTCTGGTTTAAGGGTGTGGGATATATTTTAAAAATCCATTCAATTATGTACTATAGTTGATGTATTTAACCTATATTATATAATGATCACATCCTTGTGTAATATAGAAATAATGGTTTTAGTATAATCCCTGGTCAATACATTGTAATGGACAAAAAGTTCATAGTGGTGAATACATGGTTCAATGAAAGGTAAACCCCTCAAGGATTAGGTTTTCCACCACTTGGATGAACCTTGTTTATACACATGTTATAACATTACATTCAGTATGTACATTCAATATAAGTGTGTATTGGGGTAAAATACAATATAACATTGTACATCTTAATAGTATAATGGGATTCAAAACCAAAGGGAAATAGTTTAATGAATATTTATAATTTGGTCATATTTATCCAAACCTGTTAAACCACACCTCTCATGTGTGTTTGCATTAAAAAATGGAAAATTAGTTTGTTCCAAATTGTTATTGTTACAACAATTACTCACTAATTTTGGATTTATTGTCACCTGAAATTTGGTTCTTCTTGATTATACTTGCATTATTTCATTATCTAAGAATCTAACATATCACTCCTGATCTCAACACATAGGAATAAGATTCCATTTCCCATTTGATCCAACAAAAAATGGAGATATTATCATTGAGTTATAATAACTATGAAACTTCTTGATGATAAATTTTCCAAACCCTTACATTTATAAATATTCTGTTATATCATATAAAATATGGGTACAATTAGTGTTATGCAATTATCTTTTCCCTTCTGTTATTTGTCCTCCTGATATTAAGAAACTCCTATAGAAAGGGGTAAATTTTATTATATATAACTCTATTTTAACTTTTTTCTAGTAATAATTATTACAGAATAAATTTAAATATATATTTAGGTTTTATTTAATAAATATTATAAAACTACATCATTTTGATACATGATACACTTTCTTTGTGATGATTAACATGTCCGAAAAGAACACATTATATCAAATTATTATCTTATCAAGTCATTCCTGAATATCCCTTGAGTGTTGATTTATTTTATTCTTACATTGCATTGAATTTTTCATGGTTGTTATTTGGTAGATACTTTAATTATTTTAAATATTCATACGTAGGTGAGTTTTTAATCTTATATAGATATTCCACTTGTTATTTTTTATTACAATATCTGACGATTAAGATTATTCTTAAATAGAATATTTTTTTCCACTTTCAAGCTTTTATCCTTGTTAGATTACCTTTTATATTCATTATTTAACAAATCTGAGGCTTTTTGTTTTTGATAATAGAAAAGGGGGAGAAATATTGTATGAAGAAAAGGTGATGAAAAGTATAGAATATAATGGTGAATAGTATAGTGAATTTCTAAGGGGGATTCTTTTAAGTTGTTTTAGATGGGAGGGGGCATAAATTCCATGAATGAACCTGGAATTTTTACTTTACATATTTTCATTACTACTTACATTGTTATCTTGTTTTTTTATTATCAAATAAGAAGATATAGTTGGGTCATTTTCTTAAAAATTATTTCATCCATTTTTTTGTTTTGATGATTCACAACACACTCAATATGTTACTTGTACATACATGAAGTTATTAATAGTTATAATTTTTATATTTGATTTACACATCATGTGTTTTTAATATTTTGAATATGATATATTAATTTTCATAACATAATAAAGTAACCTAATGATTTTATATTTGAAGGGAATATTAGAGATCCTGACTTAGTTACATATAAATTTTTTTTCTAAAGATCTCAATGTGCATTTCCTATGTAAGGTTTCTACAAAAATATAAATAAGAGTCTAAATATTTAATAAAGAGATATTATCCCCATGTGAAATGTTTAATTTAGAGATCAATTCAAAACCTATGTAGCTTGAAAGATTTTAGTTTATTATCTTTCTCTGTGATCTTAGAGATTCTATTTATATAATGCTATATTATAAAAGCTATATGTTTTTTGTTTTAGTTGTTTAATTTTGATCATATTGTTATTAGATATTTATAAGGATAATAAATACTAATTCCAAATTTCTATTTTCAATGAAGTAATATTAATGAGAACATGGATCTTTTTTTCATTTTAGTGAATAGGTTCCCAGAGGTATAAGATTTGATACAACTATCATGGGGAGTGAAAATGGTTATTTAAAATTCCCCAATCCAGCAAATTGGCTAACTAGGGTCATCCCTCTTGATGATATTTTATAAATAATCACACAATAATCCCAAACCAATTATATTATTTTTTTTATATTTTATTTTATTGAAGAAATAAAAATATGGAGGTATGATTATGGAATAAGAAATTGAAACTAAATATGTAGTCACAACATGTTGATATAATGAATAAGGTCAGTGATAAATCACTTTGTCCTTAGGTTAACTACTCATGTTTTTTCATTATCCAGTATTATTGTCTAAATTTTATTTGATTGTTAATCTCATAATACATGATCTTTTATTCCCTACATTGAGTGTAAAACATAGCATACCTAGGAGATATCTTCAGTAAACCAAACATCACCACTTCCAACATTCAAGTTTGATTAACTCACTCCATCATATATGTGTCACCTCCAAAAACCTAGATTCATTTTATAGACATTTATCCCTCTAACACACAAAACTATATAATATGAATAAAATTATTAACATATGGGATTTAAGGAAATTTAGTGAGGAATAAAATAAAGCATTGATTAATATCTTATAATGATTGAAATCACCACATCACCCCTCATTAAAACAACTACCCTATTAAAAAAATAAATATTATGAATTAAAGAGAAATAATTGGATAACAATGAGAAAACCCCACACAATGTCAAAACTTGTATTGACACACATCATAATTTGTTTGAGATATTATAGTGTAGAAATATAATGATAGAAAGATATATTTGATGAAGAGAGAATCTTGTAAAATGATTGAGAATGTAGAAATGTTTTGTTGAATAATGATGTGTACAAACTATAGTGCGGGAGAAATTATAAAAAATATATTTAAAACCCAAATATCACATTGGATAAGAACATCAAAATTGATATAATCTACCATATAAAGGTGAATAATTCCAATTTATATAGTTTAGGGGGGGATTGGGTTATAATTTTTTTAAAATGGAAAGATTAAAATCCTGTAAAATAAAATCCTTATTTTATATTTCATCATTGAACCTCAAAATTACTTAACTAGATATGGATTCAATGAAACTAATTATTATTATTTCTGTCTTATAAATTATGAAAATATTTCATCACAATTTGAGAAAATATGTAAAAGTTATTTTTGTAACATTAAACTGATATCCAAAATTAATAATCGAGACTATCATTGACATTAGTTCCCAACATTTCCATAAAAAAATGTGGTTTATTTATTATCTTAACTTAAAATATATATCAAAAAAAATTATAATTAATATAAAAATTTTGTAATTAAAATTTAAATCATAAAAAATTTTATGACAATAATAATATAGTACACCTCATATGGTAGAATGAGAATTTCCATCCAATTTTCAAAATCTCGCTCAAATTAAAATTTCTATTTAAATCATCACATAAAAAATTTATTTTTTCAACTAATATAAATGAATAATAAAAAACCTTGAAATAAATAATTATTATATTTTCAAAATTATAATTAAATTTTTTCTTTAACCCAATTATGATAAATCTAACCTGAAATTGATAATTTTGTTGGTTTTAAAACATTAAAATAGATTGTAAAATATATGAAAATATTGGATATTTTAATTCCCAAAAACATAAATTTTTTTCTCTAATTAATGAAAATATCATCCCTCCTCAATAATTAATCTACATTATCCCACACCAATTTATGAAAAAATTAATTTTCCATGGCTTTAAACAAAACAGAATTTAGTATAATTAATATTTTAACAAGTGGAACCAGCATAAATTATTCATTCCAATTATCCTTATACTAGGCCTCCTTTTCTCAATTTTTTAATACAACCCATGTTCTATTATCATATTAATTTTAATCTTATTTTTCTAGTATTTAATATTATCCGTACCTAAATATATTCAATTTTAAAAAAAAATCACTAGTTTTTTTTTCTTTTTTCATGTTTTTTCAGTGTCTATGTATTTAAGAACATCATGTTGGATCCTAATTACCCATTTTTCACTAGTTTAAGAGGAATGGTTTATATATATTTTATCCTAGATGTCTTGAATGTATTTTTAATCCATTTTGACTGTATGATTTAATGTTGTTATGTAGTTAATTTGTGATGTGGGGAAGTTATGTATGGTTTATCACTTTTTCCTTAAAAGTGTTTGTATAATAAAAAAACAAATTTTAGTCAAATATAGTACAGTGGCTAACTATGGATGTCTTTGTTGAGGTTATTTTGTAGTAAAACTTTCACTACATCTAATTTTTCATAGATTTTTTTATTTTTTATTTTATGAAAGAATGAAAAATACAAAGGCTTAATTATGGAATGTGAAATAAGAAAGAAACATGTAGTAGTAAAATTCATATATAGTGAACGATATTAGAAAAAAATAATATGATCCAAGGGTCAGAAACATTGGATCATTTATTATGTATTATTATTTTAAAAATTCTATTGGATATTTTATCTCATCATACATGAACTATCATCCCCTATATTGAGTATGAAGCTTAACATTACTTGGAGATCTCTTCATCACACCAAGCCGACCCTCTTCTAATAGTCATGGTTCATCAATACACTCTATCGTATGTGTGACTCCTTACAAGAACCAAATCTATTATATGATATTTGATCCTTATAAGACACTCCACATCATCATATAAAAATCATACTCCAGATAAGTTATGGAATCATGTTTTTTTGGAAATAAAATAATGTAGTGAATAATATCTTCCATCTGTATATAATATTTACATCACCACTTTATATACCCACTTCCATCTCAAAAACAGAAATTTATCATAAATAATTGAATATCAGTAATTTTGGAACACTATGAAAACAACACTCAAGGTAAATCCTTTTATTAGTCAGTCAACATAGTGATGGTGAATGATCACATTGAATAAATAAGGGGAGACTGATGGGGAGAAACTAGGAAAATGACAGAGAACATGAACAAATTTTGTTGAATCATGTAGTGATAGAATAATACTATGAGAGAAATAATAAAAATAATTATAGAAAAACTTATTCCCCCATTAGATAATAAAAATCTACTCTTTGAACTCAAACCAACATAGGTGGATAATACATATTTATAGTGAGTGGGGTAGGATAGAGTAAAAAAATTGTTTAAAGGGAAAGTTTAAAATTAAGATAAAAAAATTATTTCTTTTTCTCCTCAGGGTTGATCCTCCAAATTATTAACTACTTATGGATTCACCTTAATTAAATGATCTAATTTTATTCCTAAAGATTTGTCAAAAATTAATCCCAATCCATGTAAATATAAAAATGTTATGTTTTATAAATTTTCAGTCAATACATATTAACGAATCTATTTCAACATTGATTCATGGGCCACAATTTTCATAAGTAATGAGTTATCTAAATAGTGGTATTCACATAATATTTATATAAAAAACTTATAAAATTATGAAAAACTAATTTTAAATTAAAGTTCAACACTTAAAATAAAATTATGTTAAAAATAAAAGACTGCGCTTGAATGTGAAAAACATTAATTTCAAGGAAATTTATAAATTCATTCTCAAATTAGAAAATCCTATTAAATAATCACATAAAAAATTACGTTATCGACCAATATAAAATATCAATAAAACATTAATATATCAATAATTAATCAAATTTCATAATTTAATACAAATTATTGCATCAATATGAGTAAGTGACCAAAAAGAATTAATTAAAAATATGGTTGGAATTAATAACATAAAATTCAATGTGAAATATATGAAAATATTAGCTATATAAAGATTCCTTAATGTGAAATATGTAAAATATTTCTTTGGATAGGACTTGTGCCTCTACTCTTATTGATAAATGAATTTCTAGTGTTTTAGAACTCATGTCCACTAGATATGGGTATTGATCCTCTTGCATCTTTGGTTAAAGGAAAATAGTTTTATTTATTTGATTTTTGATATATTGTTTAGTGGTATACAACCTGTTATACAAAAAATTCTACATTTTTATGTTCTTTTTTTTTGTATTGTGACAATTAATATGTTCAATTCATTTAAGGGATATCTATTGAATTAATTTTTTCATTGTTTTATTATTTGTTGTTATCATGGGTTTTTCATAATTTATAACATCTACAATACACTATAATGAATCTAGATTTTGTGTTTAGACACATTAAATTTATTATGTATGTCATTATATTTAGTTTTGGTGATGGAATGTATTTCATGTCTCTCATGAACCTCGAAAGTGAAGGTTTGGTATTTATATATAAATATTTTATTATTTCATCCAAATGTTTTTTTGAAGTGATGTTGTATATTCTAAAGGAGGGATTATATGGGAAACCTGGGGGTGATGTTAAGCCTAGAATATGGGGTTTACCTTATTTTAAACATAAATTTCATTCACATTAGACCCCACGATAGTGAATTTTCATTGTCAGATGAAATGAAGTTAATTTCATAAATAATTAAATTTTTTAATTAATTATCTTACTAATAGGAATCTTAATTAACCCTTTATTAAGAAAAAATCTAGGTTGTATTGCATAATATTGAGAGATTTCAGGGAATACATGGGATATCTCTTGGTGTAGCATCATATAATCTAAATAATGATGAAAAAACTTCATTCTATCATTAGTAATATTAGTGAAAATGAGTTATTCATGAAGGGTTGATCTTTATTTGCGGTAGAGAATCAATATTTAGGGAATTGACTCAGTTCCTTATGAATTATCAGGTATTTTGAGTTGAATTTCTTCCAATGAGTCATCTTGATCATGACCTTAACAACTTATCAATTTCCCTATATTAGTATATGGTCATTTGATCAATAATTTTCATTGATAAACCCTTGTTATTTTTTTCACTAAATTTGGTGGTTGATATTGTGATAGACACTAGATTTATTAACTTATATTGTTTGGTGGATTTCCATTATATTTCTTCTCATATTCATCACCGACCATGATTTTGTCGGTAACTAGGCTAATATAGGTATGATTTGAATTTTGATCAAATATTAGAATAAAATTTGTATGTTTTGAGCAATAATGGGATCCATAGAGTGCTGAAGCATTAACTAGAAGTGTAAAAGCTTTGAGTAGATGATTGTGGGAGCTGTATTTTTGATAGGAGACATATTGGGGTGATGAGCTTCAACTCAAATTCTTATTTCCCATGATCTATGGTTAAAAATTGACCTAAGGTGGTGTTTTATTCTGGTAAGACATGGTAAGTAAAGATATAGTAATGTTTTGGCATGAGACCGATGGTTTTGAGGAAGAACTGATGGTTGGAATAGAATATAGTTTGGAGAACCAAACCACACTGTGTGTAGTTCTGATAACACACATCATTTCCATTGGGTTCTATGATATCAAAAGTTTCATTCCAATTTAAATAACACATTCTATGTTATTGAATCACATGCTATATACCTATAATATATTTGGTTAGTGTGTTTAGGATATATATTCTAAGGAGTTTGTCTGGCCTCACACACCACATGGGCTTAAACCACACATCATCTACCTAAAATTCACATTGATCATAGATAACAGTGATAAAATATTTCTTCCTTAGGTACCACATTCCATGTATTATAAACTACATGTTTTGTATTTGTGACCTTACATTCCATGTGTGGAAAATGTACATGGTCGAGCCACTACTTCGGGCCATACACCATGTGTTATGAGGCTCATGTCATGTACCTATTTCTTAGATATCTACATGATATATATTCAAACTCATACATGGTTTTAAAAATGTATTTAGTCTAACTTGATTGATTTATCTCATATAATTAATTTTTTCTTTTATTTTCAATATTTTAGATGAGAAATGTGGTGGAACAAAATGGAAATTATATTCAGTACATGTTTTCCAGCAATAAGATTCATGTGTGATCCTAATAAGTATTTTGGGTTTGGTACTCCCCAAATAATTATGATTATTTTAGAGTGTGGGTCATCTATATACTTTTATAGATAGATTTGGTACTCCCCTACACACACATAGGATGTGGGTCCACTATCTATAGAGACGGTATTCCCTTGTCTAGGAGCTCAAGAGGGGTGTGGGTCCCCCACTGGGGTTGGTACTCCCTTTATTTTGAAATAATCCACAATAAGAAACGTTTTCCCCACTATAGATATATAGAGGTTTTGTGGATTGTTGATTTGGATGGTTCAGATATATAGAGTGGTGTGTTGATTATATATATGCTTGTGTGTGATGATTTGGATCACTATCTTTATTTCAGGCTCTACTTTGAGCATATATAGTTCCCTCTTATCATTTCTCCCAAATTTATGTATATTATATGGAAGATCCTTTGATTCATATTTGTGTTTTTCAATTCATCCTACTATGTATATATACAATCACACCAACAAGGGAATCATTGTTGCAAATGTCATGAATTATTTAGATTATGGGAATTTTGGGGGAGACCATGGGGGGCTAGGTGTTTATATATATTAGTGTTACTTGGTGGTGGTGTTGACATAGTGGTGAATGGGGATCGAGAGTATCTAGGATGGGAAATTCCTTATATCAGATTCTAGGATGGGATCCCCTTTATGAAGGGTTTGTATTTTTTCCTTTTACATTTGGTTTTATTTTTTAGTTTCAATATATTGATCATAAAGGTGTATGCATGCATTATTACATTTATTTGTTAATATTAGTAAATTTGTTCATTCCTATGAGATGTGTAGAGGTGTGTGTTGAGTACAAGAACATTTGGCTATGTCCTCCAATTTGAGAGTTATGGTTACTCAATGTGAGTTACAAAACCCTAGCCTATTAGAGGTAGACTTATAATGGAACACATAAACTATCACCACCTTTGAGGGGCCCAGTGTGTTGGGTTATGTAATAGTTATGTCAAATTAGTTATAATAAGGCTGGAGTTCATAGATAGATGTGTTGTGATGTATGTTTCATGAATTTAGGGCAATGGTATTTAGGTTTTTTGAGTTCAGATATCAGTCTAGGTAACCTAGTGATGATGTGATGAAAAATGTATCAATTCACCATGAATTTGAAAATATATTTATAGACTCAGTGCACTGAGACACGGATTACATGGGAATCAATGGTACATGAATAATAAAAAAATCAGTCATAAATTTTCCTTATCTTTTTTTAGTCAAATCCAAACATATCCTATTTGGTAATGGTTTTTCTTGTTAAATTAAATTATTCATCCTTATAGAAATCATTCAAATATTGTGAGATAGGTTTTTGATGAAGACCAGTTGAAAAATGAGGGCACTATACAAGGGATGGTTCATGAGTTATTTCCTCAAGTGAGAAGGGATTGGTGCCCCTTCTTATCAAGAATTTGGTAGATCTGGATCACATGATTAAGGCATATTGAGCTCTTCATGTTGAGAAATTTACTATCCCATCATCTCTAGGTGAGGATGCACATAGGTTGAATGAATTTTATGGGTTTCATAGGCAATGGGTGGATAGGTTTTGAATCAATTTGGATCCACATGTAGTAAAAGAATTGTTAGATACCCATGAAGTTGTTTGATAATTTCATCTCATTTGGATCCTTTCTATGAATGTGGTTTTGCTTTTGGCTAGGATTATTCATTAATTAGTGGGAAACTGGTGAATCGTGGTCACATATGTGTATTTCATGATAAAACTCCCCTTGGAAGAGTTTGGGATCCTCTTTAAAGAGTAGTATTATCTAGAAACTCTTTAATTTGTGTATACTTGGATGGTACTAGGGTTGCAGTAGGGATATATGATTGTCACTAACTACAATTTGAGATTAGAAAATGTCATGAATGACTCCATAGAAATTATCTTAGATATTTACTTTAGGTAATGATAGTTTGAGTGTGTCTTGTGTATAGAGATTAGAGTAAGAGTAGTCCCTTTATGATTTCCAACATATGTTAGGGAGAATATGTGATTCTAGTTTATGGATTTCATTTTGCATAGGGATTATAAGATAACTGGAGTAAGAATTATACATCCTAGAGAATAGTTATCAACCACATTCGGTAGGCATCATGAATCAAATTTTCAACAGTAGAAGTATTCTGATGAGTAGACTCAGACCAGGGTATTAGTAGCCCATGTCTCATAGATGTTATCCATTCATATAGGGGAAAAATTATTTGAATATGAATAATGAGATCATATTTCATAGTAATGATAAAACTGGTATGCTTTTGGGGATAGACAGGTAGTGGACATACCATTTGGTCAGAGTTAGTAATGTTATTAGGGGCCTCCAAGTGGTGGTCAGGGTGGCCCACATGTTGTAATTTTCATAATAAAGGATAAAAATACACGAATGGGAGGGACAATAGGGGGTTTTCATTATGATATGGTTTTTTCATATCCACTCATAAGTGTCCAGCACTAGTCCCACCATGTTGGTGGTTAAGGACATAGTTACTTGTGGGTAGTTGAGGGCTACAATCTAGTGGTTCCCAATATAGTTATAGGTATGATTTTTTACTTTTGTAATTTTTAATGAAGATTAATAGACACATGATTGAGATATTAATTTATTGAAATATCCATTTCTTGATAATTTTAGGTTCTAATATAGCCCCTAGCTTGATCCATATGGCTAGTGACTCTGACCAGGAGAGGCCCATGGCTACACATATCTCCCAAAATTGTGAACTCATGCTCAGCAAAGATCAAATTAAAAGTGATCACTATTTATAGATACCATAAAGATGTATGTTGTGATTCTTAGTAAGGACTGGCTATCTCTTATTTATTCCTTTATAGGCTATTTTTTATGATTATGAGGTACCTTTAAAGAGATGTGTCAATATTATCAACCCTTTGTGAGATAGATTATTGGTTGAGACAAGTAGGGATAATGCCTAAGAATCTACATCAAATCACTCAAAAGTTATATTTTTTCCCATTATCACATCAAAAACATCATACACTCAGATCCCAGTAGTGGCGGAGGACTACTTCGATGTCTTCCCATAGGATGTACTAGCAGTACCATCTTGGAAGGAGGTCAAATTTTTAAGCAACCATTACCCAGGGGCTGTGTAAATATTTTCCAAGGCTTATTAGATGACCCTTATCAGGAATCATGATATAAAAAGGTAGTTGGAATATTGTCAACATAAAGGATTAATTATACCTAGTGTGTCGTTCTAGGTATCCCAGGTGTTGTTCTCCAAGAATTCAGATGAGAGTTTGAGGATTTGTGTTAACTATCATCATCTGATTTAGGTGATTATCATAAAAAACAACTTATTCCTAGAATCAATGATCTTATTGTAAATCTTAATTGATAAAAGTGGTCCTTAAATATTGATATCTCATTTTTTTATCATTAGCTACGAGTTAGAGAGAAGGTTATCATGAAAATAGAATTTTACGGTCGATTCTAATATTATGAGTTCTTAGTGATTCCCATTGGTGTGTAAAAAAGGTGTTGTATTAATAGGATATATGATTCAGATCCTTCAACCATTACTTGAATGATTTTTAGTAGTCTTCATCAATAATATCCTAAGTTACTAGTAATTATAGGTTGATTATTTGGAACATCGGCGGATGATCCTATACGAACATTGAGATAATCTTCCTTATGGAATGCTCATAAAGTGTCATTAAATAATTTGAGATATTCACTTCCTAAGGAATGTTATCTGAGAGGATAGTGTAGTTTTATACCCATCGAATATTGGAAAAATGTATGCATGGGATCTACTCAAGAGTCAGTCAGAGGTGAATAGTTTTCTTGGGTTTGATAAGTATTATTGGAGGTTCATTGGGGATTTTATTGTATTTTATTATCATTTACTTCCTTGAATTGAAAGGGTAAGTTATTATGTAGGTATGAATTATGTTAGAAGGCATTTGAGGAGCTAAGGAAGGGACTGAATAGCACTCATTTTGTAAGTCCACATGTGGTTTGAGTTGTGAATGTTCTGTTCTTATATGCCTTTAGAGCTGGCCTCATATGTGTGTAGATGCATGGGTAGTTCATGATTTCCTATGTGTCTTGGTGGTTGAGACCCGATTACTAGGATTACATGAAAAATCAATTAGAGTTGTTAATAGTAGTGTTTCCTATGAATATTTAGTGGAAACAATTTATTATTGAGAGGTTTGTAGTCCAATCTGACCACTAGAGTCTCAAGTAAATTGTTAGACCTACTGGGATAAATACTCTAGGGTGGGGGAGAGAATCAGGGTATGATGAATTAAAATATATCTACATTTTATCTTGTTTAATCATTAGATAAAAAATTATTCTACCATATTCCCATATTAATGTATTAATAGAAATGAAAGAAAGAATGAGATAAAAAAATTATTCTTAGTTGAGGCTAACTATTCAAGTCTTTAGAGAATACAAAGAAAATATGATAATATACTTAATTCACTATAGTGCTATAATGTTACAATTTTCATAGTATACTCCCTATTCCCCCTAGTTCACTACTAATCATATGTTGAATGTTCACTTCTCTCTCTATTAAATTTTACTCATTTTTTATTGTGATTATATCCTTTAATTTCTATAATTAATATTATTTACACCACAATAAGCGTGTCATGAAGTTTTTCTTTTATACTATTAATGAATTAAAGTTTACCATAGAGTTTCTTGGGGATTCTTCTTTGTGTCACATAACTTATACATTGACCTAACTTTTTACACCTTCCATGTAATTTCCTAAATTTTTAATAAAATTTATTCTTTTATGCCACTCAAAACATTAACAAAACATTCCTAGATTTCCTGAAACTTAGTTGATTAATTGACTAAAGTCCCTTTCTTCATGTAACTTATGTTCTTGTTAATACTTCATGCATGAAATACATTCACACAAATCTTTAATGATATCATATCCTTAAAATATTTTTTAAGTCTTCCATCTCAAATGGGGTAGAGCTCAATTATTAGGAATTTAAAACCATTAATAAAAATATCACTTCACCTACTAACTTTTCACACAACTCAGAACTTATTTTCAAGATATTCCAAATTCATGAAAATTTCAGAAACATATTCCATCTGCAGGATCCCCTGATAAACCATTCATTATCACGTTATTTTCTCAGTGAAACTCAGTGATTTTGAACAACAGCTCATTTTTCTGAAAACATCCACTTTCATTAAATCACTAAACATTCAAAAAATTATTCCGTTTTCAAAATATGAATGATAAGAAAATTAATAAAAAATTTCACTAATCTTTATCTACATCAATGCATCTTTTTCACTTGTGAAAAAACAATTCCTTTAATCTATTTTCTTAGGAATCTTTCTGAACACCTTTTTGTGTTTACTAACCAATATCCTCTGCTTTCATGAATATATTTAACTTATCTCTAAATATAGATACTTATGGATTTCACAATTCTCTAATATATTTGACCATTTTAAACACAATTCATCAATGAATGCCCTAAAACTTCCACACCGACTTTGTCAACTAGATTTTTCATGAAACATAACAACCTAAAAACCTTGATTCACCATGAAGAGGGATATTTTCCCAAAAATATCCCCTTACTGGATGGTTATTAATTCATTAAATTTTTATACCTATTAAACCATTTTATAGAAAAAACATTTCACACATTTTTCATTAACCACTATTTTCATCCTGTGACTCTATATTGAAGCCAACGATTCACTCAACACATGATCAAGCCTATATGATCCATGATTAGTGAGAGAAAAAAGAGTATCATGTGATGTTAATTAATGGGCAACATCATTTGAGAAACCACGTGTTGAATTTTACTTGATATAAAATTAGTATCAATACAAATTTTTCATGTATACTTGTACTCACTATTTCAGGAAATCAATACCAAATTGTAGAAAATTGTTATACTGTGTATGAATCATGATAAGAATACTTCTCCAAATTCATACTCACAACTACTTACACCGTGAATCCAAATTCCACTCATTCAATAATAAATATTTATTGAAATAATTTCATTACCAATAAGATAATAAACCCCCCCCCCCACTTCTTGATCATCCCAAATAAACCTAGATATGATCTTTCACAATTAATCACCTTACTCTCCCTGTAGTAGGTCTGAGATATCACATATCCTCTTTCCATTATTTCACCCCATTTTTAACAAACTCAATAGTGACTTATTTTTCCGCATTTACATAGTGAAATAACAAAAATGACATGATGGTGGTTTTTTATCAACACCACATTTGTTTGGTGGGACAACTGGAATTCAAGATCCAATCTATGAATTTGAAATGTTTCTTTGGGTAAATTTATTGTCCAAATGTCCACGATCTATAGTTATTTAGGCACATATTCCAACATCCCCAAATCATGATCCACCTTCTCCTTTATAAAATTTTACTTGATTTAAATTTTCTTCTTCCTCAATTGATAGACTTGATTTTAGAAGTGATTTATTGCCCATGAATTATCACAATTTATTCCTATTAGAGACATTGCCTAAACTTTTATGAAATCAAGTTTTTTTCTTCATCCAAAACAATTGTGTGAATAATTGACCAGTATAAATATATTCATCCTATGTAATCAATAGAGAATAGAATTAATGTTTAATACTAAGCTAATAAATATACAATACACCAAGTTAGAATGCATAATTTGATATTTACATCTTATCATCCTCTGAACCCTCCTAATCCACATATTTATATCTAAATAACTCTTATTGAGATGTATTTCTATATAAAAAACCAAACTCTATTATGAATTTGATATACTATAGTGTTCCTTTTAGTACATGAACGTGTCTTTCCTTGGGATAACTTTTATACAATATTTCTTGATATGTGAAAAATATAATGTTAGGTCTTGTCAGTGATATGTACAAAAAGCTCCTAATGATCTTTTTGAGTTATGTGACATTCATCATTTTTCCTTTATCATAACATATTAATTTCATTCGGGAATCCTCTAGTTAATTATTCTCTTTGAGATATTTTATTAAAAATCATATTAGAACCTCATTTTAATATTTATATTGATAAAAAATGTGTTATTACATCAATGTAAAACCTAAAAACATAGTAAAAAATGTCACTTCAACAATCATCAAAATTTATAACTCATGATTCATGAACTCTGTAAACATTTTAGAGTGTGTTTTATTCAATCCTCCAAATATTACTTCATCAATACATACTATCACCATCATCCTTCTCTCTCTATCATTATCAAAACCGAGGTTTTAATACACACCAAAATGCTAAAATCCAAACTTCCTCAAGTATTCATCTCATCTTGAATACCATTTTCTATGTGCCTATTTTAGATGATAAGTATCCTTCTTTAGTTAACACACTTTATTCTCATCTTCATGAATAAGGATTCCATATGGCAGTTCAATGTTACACTCTTCTTCTTGAATATCCTTTTGTAATACTAGCATGATGTCCATTTGAAATACATTGAACTTTATTTTCAATAAAATGGATAAAAATAGACAAAATTTATCCATATGTGCCACATGTTCAAATGCCACATTATAATCAATACCATCGATCTGGGAGTATCACATTGACACAAGTCATGATTTTTTTAAAATCAACATGTTTTCATCATTAATCTTGAAATAGAAAAATCATTTCATATCGATGAAATTCTTATCAGTCATCCTTGAAATAATCTCCCACATCAGATTCTTATTTATTTTTTGAATATTTTCTTTTGTTTCTTGATCCATATTCTTATCTATTTTAGATTATTCCGAACATTTTGTCTCCACCTATGATACAAAAGATTTTTAAAATTGAGAATTCCTTATCCTTTTCCATAATAGAGTTATATGATCACCAATAATATTATACCCATTAATATCATCTAGGATTACTGGATTATATGTATATAAGGTACAATTTCCCCACTCTCATTATTTGAATCTTCTTAAAAATCTCCATTGGGAACTTTCACCCACTTTGATTTGACCACATATTCATCATTATAATTCTGAAAATGTTTACTAATTTGATGAAGATTCTACTAATTTTCCACCACACAGACATAATTACTTGCAATAATCTTTCATTGCCACTTATGTAAAAATTAATATTCATTAATTCTTCCTAGGAATCGAATAAATATATTTTAACCTTTATGGGATTCAAACTTTATGTGGTTCTCATTATTTATAAATAAATACTTTTTTATAATGATTCAAATGTACTTCAACATTGTCTTGTTTCTATTCCAAAACTCATATGGAGTCTCATCTTCCATTGGAAACAATAAATATACTAGATTTTTTTTATTCTAGTGCGACTTCTTTCCAAAACATATTTACTATGTATTTATAAATAATAATTGTTCTAGAAATGTTTTTTATGATTCAATTTATTATCTCCATAACCCTATTTTACTAATGATCTACATTAAATATGTTATGGTAAAATATTCAATGATTCTAAAAATAATATTCCACCTATATATTTTGGAACACTGTACCATTATTGGTTTGTCAATTTGGAATTCAACATATAATCTACCAACAATTTATGATGCATTCATAATTTTTAATGAAGGGGCCTATTTTTCAATAAACTATTTGTGAGTCATTTCTAGAGTAGTGAGAAAACGAAGAGGATGAATTTGATCCTTTCTACTTGGAGTGAGCCATTGAATGAGAGTCATTAAGTGGCCTTAGGGAATGTTGTGAGCGATACCTAAAATTTGTAAGGTAGTGAACCCAGGAATATATATGATCATGTAATGACCGAAACATTTATTAATGGAATTTATCCTATGTTGTAGTAATTTCATAAGCACATAAAATCACATTAGGAAAGACAATGCCACGTAATTATTAAACAAACTAACATGTGACATTTAAACATAAATTTTCCACTTTCATGTTTTCAATTTCGAGAATCTAACTTACAATGTTGCGATCAGTAAGATGCTTTGAGTCTGAGAGAGAAAACATAATTTTTGGTGAATAGTAACATACCCTTATTAATAATAATGTTACCATTATGAATATTAATATGACCCTTATGAATAGTGAATCGTTCATGTGGATAGGAACCTTACAATTGATAATATAAATAAAATATATCCATGTTATAAGTGACAATATGATATAGTTACATTATTGTGTTGGAATTTTTTCGGTCATGAATATTTAATGATTAATTTAACAATTAATAAAATTATTTTCATAAAACTTATTCATTAATGTGTATTTATATGCCCTTTTATTATATGATAATTTTATGAGCCCTAAATTAATTTCTCAATGTGTTTGAAACCCCGTTTTTAATTTAAGATTTGTATTTTTCAAGTAAATTATGATTTTAATTAAAAAATAATTAATCATATTTAGAAAATTATTTTCATAAAATGGAGTTAATTTTTTAATTTTACACATCTATAAATGGTTAGTGTGAAATTTTGGGATTTATCAAAAATAATTAATTTTTTAGTAAATAGTGGAATTTGATAATTTTCAAAACATGTTAAATAAATGAATTTGTCCATAATTATTGAGCCCTGCATGATGTAAATGTCTATTGGTTATAAATGACATGATATTATTTCTATTTTTAGTCACAACAAACCTCACTATTTATTGTTTTTGGAGAAATAAAAATTATTGAATATAATATTGAGAAACCCCCTCTCTCCTCTACTATGAATACCAACCCCCACAGACTCATTTACTCACAGCTATCAAGCCTTATGCATACTCAAAATTATTCTCAAATATCTTCCATATATCCCCCCACATCCAAAATCCCTTGGTCTCATAAATAGGCCAAAATCACTCCCCTAAAGAGGTTCTCAATGAAGATATATTCAAGAGGTAATTTCTCTCTTTTCTTTCAAATTCCTTTCAAATTTCATTTCATTTCATCTCTTATCTTCAACATATCTTATCCAAATGTCATGATAAATATATTATGATTGATATATTTTTATTATATCATGTTAATTTAATATTATTAACTATACTACCCCCTCTCTCTCTTTGTTTACAAAAATTTAATTATTTCCCATGATGTGTTATTTTACCTACCTGAAGGGCGATGCACTTCCATTTTACCTAAAATCCTTCAATTATGTTAATAAATTCATTAAATGGTTGAATATTTTATTTTATCTGTATTTTTTTAACACATTTTAGGTTCAATAAATATCTTTTATAAAAAATACTAAATGATAAAACAAAACTTTTCCATTGTGATCCAAAAACTGTGAAATTCACCTAAAATAATAATCATTAAATTTTAACTATTGATTCATCCTCATGATATATAAAATAATTCATTTAAAGTTTATTTAAACTCTTATAATATCATTAATAACATTTGATATAAATTATTCATGTTTATCCATTTTCTATACTAACATATATTCTTCTAAACTAGTGAACCATTCATGAAAACTATGAAAAGGGACACTACTGAACAAAAAATTTAAACTCTATAACTCTTCCAAAATCCCGTTAAAGAATATAATAAAACAATAATGAATCATTTTAATTTGTAAAAGGTTTTTTAATTTTTAATTAATGAATATAATGTTATTATACACGATGTTAAAGTGAATAAAGCGTTTGGATACAAGGTTAGGGGAATTCTCGAACCCAACTTTATTTCTTCAGGGTTATCCCTCTTTCAATCCATTTTCAGTATGGTTATTCCTTAAAATTAATTTCTTCGTAATTATAAAAAATCTTCTGGGATACACATTTTTTTCATGTGAGTTTATGTAAAATATTATTTTTTTTCAAAAGAACTCTTCTTTAAAAAACAAACCTTTTACTTCTCAATTAATGTTAATGATTCTTATATCAAGTTTGATATTCCATCTTTAATTTGGAGAACCAGAGGTTTTTAATTTATTCTTAAAAAATGAAACCCAATCCATTACATGGGTTAAAATATGTTCAAGATTGATATATGTTCTGTACTTCATGCATGATAATGTAAATGTTGAGATGTGACAGGTGTGCCCGGAATTATATTCCACAATGTAAATGTTATGATGTGATGAGTGCACCCAAAATTATATAGTGCTCTAATGAATTAGGTAATGTGAATAAATGCATGAGTAAAGTGAATTATTCCTGAACATTATAATATATTTTTTACAACTAAGTGTGGTAGGTGACCACTAAGGAATGAAGTTTCATTTTTATGAATTGCCACATTCAAAGTCTTTTCATTGTGTTTCCTCTCATGATTATGGTCTTATTCATATGTTAAGAAGAAAATGATTATTATCATACCATTTTATAATATTTCATATAATTTTCTATCATCTAACTTGTATTTTAGCTCACCCATTTTTTTATATATATCCTTAGCTAACTACTTGTACTAAGGAGAACTCAAGGGCCAATATGAAGGGAGAGAAGAAAGAATTAAATAAATTTTTTATTTTAAATGTTATATAAGATCCAAGGTTTCCCAAGACACTAATTCTTTGGATTCTCATTGTGTAATGTTTTTATATTTTTTATCATCAAAATTATGTGAAATTAATATAAGAAAACAATGACTCTATAGTTGGTATCATAAGAATGGTTTAGTTAATTTTGGGAATTAGGAATAGAGAAACTTAGAGAAAACCCTAGTATGAGACTTACTATATGTAAGTACTCAAGAATCATTGTTAAGGATAGGGATCCCATAAGATATTCTTTTAGTGTTAATTTCATAAACGAATAAATTATTTTTTCATGACTTATTGACTTATATTTCATTTAAACCTTTTCATTTTTAAAAGATGGTGGGAATGAGGAGAAACTAGGCCAAGAACCAATATGAGGGACAATGCAGTGATTTCTTAAAAAACATCCCCAACTATTTGGGAGGAGGAGTTCAAAATATGATGTCAATTTTTACCCAGTTTTTTTCAGGTTATGAATAATATCCTAAATAATTTGGAAATTCCTCCTTCACCTAAGAGGGATCAACTAACTAATGAGTGTTTTTTCAACAACGACCACTGATATTTAGTGGATCTTTTAATCCACTACTTGAAAAATAGTGGTTCAACATGATGGAGAAGATATTTTTTGTGCCTCACTATTCAGGTTATGTATAATAACCAGAATATTTTTTCATGGTCTACAATGAAACATTCACAAGGATATCGAGGAACTCTTTGGTATTTTTTGTCAACAATTATAGAAAAATTAGTAGATTATTTACAGGATAAAAACCAAAGCATTATAAGATTATTTATATTCAAGGCATTTGGAGTCATGAAGAGGTTTTTCGATGTGATCTGAAAGTGGAGATGGATTTTGGAGAATGGTCTGAATGCTATGTTGATAAGAAAAAAAATATGGAGTTTTATTTCAAAGGATCTATTGAGAATGGTGGAATGAAAAACTCATCCACCCAAAAGTCAAAATTGTGGGAAGAGGTATCATAGGAATTGCCTCCAAGGAATGGAGAAATGCATCAAGTGTGTGAGAGAAGGACACCAAGCTCGATAGTGTCATAAAGACATGAGATGGTATGATAATTTGGTGGAGTAAAGGATAGAACCACCCATGGTCCAATGCTATAACTATGGATAACATGCGCACTATGCAAGGCCATTCACCGATCCTTGAGCCCTCTAGGGTAATCACTGTCATAATCCACAAATTCCAAAGGAGAAATGGAAGGCATATTCTATCACTACTATGGATGTCTAGCAAGAAAAGTATGTCTTGGAAGGTACACTTCCTATTCACTAAAGAACGGAAATAGTATTATTTGACTAAGGTACTATTTATTTCTTTATATCTCTCATGTTTTTTAAAACTATTGAATCAAACACCCAAATCCGGGATGTAGAGATTTCTATAAAAACAACAACTGGTGAAATCAATGCAACCCAATTGTTGAACTCTTCTCTTATTGGCATATGTGGAAAGTTTCTTCCAGCGAATCTTATGATACTTCACTTTATGTAATTAAATTATATAATGGGAATGGATTTCCTCTCGTTATATAGAGAATATAAAAAATATTTGGAAAATGATATATCTTTTAATATTTCCAACCATCCCATGATCCTCAAAATATAAAAGGAAGATCATGAATCTACTTTGAAAAATCATTCATTGGTGTGAGTGTTGATACCTTTAGAAGAGGAAAACCTTTCTCAAATCGTTGAGTCCAAGGAAAGTGTTAAACTAATGGAGATTTCCATCATGTGGGAATACAGTGATGTATTTATAGAAGAGTTACCCAAATATCCCCTATATCATGAGGTATATTTTTCCATATAACTCATACCTGTGGATACTTCTATCTCAAAGTGACCTTATAAGATGGTTCCTATCGAACTGAATGATTTAAAGGTGATGCTGCAAGATCATTTGGACAATGGTTTCATATGACCTAGTTAATCACTGAGGAGTGCACAAGTGCTATTTGTGAATAAGAAGGATGAAAAAATGAGGTTTTTTATTGATTATCCGGAACTCAACAAGATAAAAAAATGAACAAGTATCCCCTTCCATTGATTTACGACTTTCTAGATCAGTTAAGTCAGAGCTCAGTAATTCACAAGGGTGGATATTCCTTTTGGATAACATCAGATAAAGGTGAATAAGGAAGATATTCAGAATACTACCTTTCTAATGAGGAATGGGCACATTCAGTTTCTTGTGATTCGATTCAAAAATACTAATTCCCATGAAATCTTCATGATTTAATGAATAGATTCTTTAGACATTACCTTGAAAAATTTGTGATAGTGTTTATTGATGATATTATTATATACTCTATGAGAAAATAGGAACATGGAGAACATCTAAGACTTGTGTTAGTGATATTGAGAAAAGAGAAGTTGTACGCCATCTTCAAAAAGTGTGATTTTTTATGAATAAAGTCACATTTTATGTACATGTGATCACAAGTGAGGGAATTCTGTGAACCCTTCAAAAAAAGGCAATTGAGGAATGGTAGAGACCCTTTAGTGTCATGGAAAGATGAACATTTCCTAGATTATCAGGGTAATACAATCATTTTTTCAGAAATTTCTCATGTTTTTCAAGCCCACTAACTAAGTTAACAAGGAAACGGGTAAATTATGTTTGGATGGAAGAATGTGAGGAAATATTCAAAGAGAAAAATAGAAGGCAGATTAGTGCACCAATACTCACATTACCAAAAAGTGGAGAAGGATTGTTGATATATAGGGACGCTTTGATGAACAGATTGTTGAATATCCATGAGAAGAACTACCCAACTCATGTTCAAGAGCTAGAAACTGTGATATTTTCCATGAAAATATGGTAGCACTACCTCTATTGTGGAAAGTATGACATATATACCGGTCTCACTAGTATAAAGTGTAAATTCACACAGAAGGAAATCAACATGTGTCAAAGGATATTTCTAGATCAAATCAAAGAATATTATTTATATATTCACTATTATCCTCACAAGGAAAACAAGGTAGCTGATGCTCTAAGAAGAAAATAAAAAGCTACACTATCCATGATGGGTATTGAGAAAGACCCTATCTTCATGGATATATGAAGGATGGATTGGAAAATCATAAAATTTGGGAATAAATCATACCTTTCCCAAATTATTTTCAACCATATATATAATTTAATATTAAGGAGGCCCAAAGAGATAATATGGAGTTACAAAATATGGTGATCATAGTAAAATGAGTGAGCCAGTAAGAATTCCATGTCGATGAAGATGGAATGATTTGGTTTGGAACAAGGATTTTTGTGCCTTCATCCCCTTGGATAAAGAATGATCGATTTGAAAATGAACATAGATAAAAATTATCTATCCATTCAGGGAGTACGAAGATGTACCATGGTTTCTGATAACTCTTCTAATGGGATAACATAAATAAGGAGATTGCGGAATATATCTTATGGTGCTTGATATATCCTCCAGTTAATATAGAGTGAGAAAATTCCAAAGGGATGATGAAAACATTGCCTATACCCATGTGGAATTGGGATAATGTCACTATGGACATTTTCATGGGTCTCCTGAAGACATCCAACGGAAATAATGTGATATGGGTTGTGATGGACCAACTCACCAAGACTGCCCACTTCATCGTTATTCAAGAAGATCTCTCTATAGAACAACATGAAAATATATAAATGAAGGAATTGTTGAGACTACATGGGGTTCCACTATTTATAGTATCTAATCATGATCCTTGGTTCACATATAAATTCTAGATGAGTCTCTAACATGTTTTTAGTAATGAATTACATTTTAGCATTGCCTATCATCCCAAAACTGATGGCTGGTCTGAAAGGACTATTTAGACTGTAAAATATATTCTAATATTCTTATCTTTAGAATTAAAATTTGGATGTTATTAACATATCCCATTGGTTTATTTCTCATAAAACAATAGATTCCACTCGAGTATGTAGATGTCTCATTATGATGAACTTTATGGAAATAGAAGTAGAACTTCAACCTATTAGGATGATTTTTGAGAAAGAAAGATACTTAGATTTGATTTTGCGCAAGAGATTTCAGAGAAGGTTCATGAACTCCAACAAAAAATTAATGATTCTCAGAGCCAGCAAAAGAACTATTATGACAACCATTAAAGGCAATTATAGTTTGATGTAGGAGATAATGTCTTCCATCAAATATCTCCATAGAAGAGAGTCATGTAGTTTGGAATGATAATGATGCTAATCCCAACATACATTAGCAATTTTGAGATCCTTGTCCTCATATGATCCATGGACTATTATCTTTCACTTCCACCAAATATTGTCCATGGTCATGATTTTTTTCATATATCACTCCTGAGAAATTATAGACCATATCCTTTACAAGTACTGAACTCAGAGGTGGTACAAATGGAAGATGATCTGTGTTATAAAGAGCATCCAAAAAAGCTTATGGATCAGAGAGATATGGTTCAATGCTACAAGACTACCCACATTTTCAAATTGTTTAAGAGGATCCATATGTATGAAGAAGAAACATGTGAACTAGAGGATATGATGAAGGAGAAGTACCCTCACTTTTTTTATGTAAAATGAAATTTTTAGGGTGAAATTTCATAAGGGGGGGGGGGAATGTAACGACCCAAACTTTTATCAATGAAATTTCTCCCTTCATGTAGTAATGTCATAATCAAATAAAATAAAATTAGAAAACACAATGTAAAATCATGCTTAAATAAACAATTAAGTTATATTTAAATGTAAATTTTTCACTTCTATGTTTTGAATTTCAAAAATATAAATTACACAGTTCCAATTAGTAAGATGTTTAGAGTCTGAAAGGATAAAATTAATTTTTTTTCAATAGTAACATACCCTTACGAACTGTAATGTTACCCCTATAAATAGTAATATGAACCATATGAATTTTAGATCATCCAAGTGAATAGTAACCCTATCAACGATAGTATAAATAAAATTTATCAATCACATATGTTATAGTATGATATAATTAAATTATATTGATGTTATTTTTATATGTCATGAATATTTAATGATTAATTTAATAATTTCATAGAAATTATCTTTTAATACAACTTATTGATAAAATATTATTCATATTTCCTATGATTATATGATAATTTTATGAGACATTAAATAATTTTTTAAATTTGTAGAGAAATAATTTTTAATTTTAAAATTTGTATTTTTCATGTAAATTTTGATTGTAATTAAAAATAAAAATAATAATTTTTAAAAAATAATTTTTAAAATTGGAGTTCATTTTCTAATTCTACATGTCGAAAAATGGTCAGGGTGAATTTTTGTGGTTTTTCTAAAATACTCAAATATTTGGTGAATAGTGAAATTCAAAAATTTACAAAATATGCTAAATAAATGAATTTACACATCATTATTGGGTCATGGATGATGTTAATAGTCCCTAGTTAAAACTCACATGCATTTATTACTATTTTTAGTCATAATAATCCTCATTATTCTTTGTCTTGTGGAGAAATAATAAAATAATGAATATAATATTGAGAACACTCCTCTCCTCTCCACTATAAATATCACCCCTCACAACATCATTTCCTCAAAAATATAAAGCCTTTTTCATAATCCATATTCATTAAAAATTTCTTACGAAGCTCTTACCCCATGTCTATCAACCCTTTGTCTCATAAAAAGACCAAAAACTCTACCATAAAGAGGCTCTCAATGAATATATATTCAAGCGATAATTTCTCTCTATTTTCTTTCAAATTTAATATCTTTTATTCTCTTATCCTCAAAATATGTCATCTAAATGTCATTATAACTCCATTATGATTGATATAATGGTATTCTATCACGTTAATGGATGATTATTCATTATAATCCACAATCTCTTTCTTTTAAATGAAATCGTTGCCCGTGATGTATTATTTTACATACATCATGGGTGATGCACATCTATTTTCCTTCACATACTCCAAGGATTTCAATAAGACCATTAAATTTTTGAAAAAATAATTTAATATTTATTTTTTAACACATTTTATTTTATAGAATCAATTTTTATACATAATATGAAATGGTAAAACAAAACATGTTCATTGTGATCCAAAAACCACCCAAGTGAACCTAAAACGGTCATCATTAAATCATAACTATTGTTTCACCAACATTGTATATTATTTAATTCATTAAAATATAATTTAAAATATTAAAATATAATTAATAATATAGATTAATAATTTTGGATGTTTATCCAGGTTCAACATGAACTTAAATTCATGTAATCAAGTGAACCATTCCTGAAAACTAAGTAAAAGGACACTCCCAAACAATGAATTTAAACTCTATAACTCATCCATATGACCATAAAAGAACATTATAAAGACATAATCAATAATTTTAATGTATAAATGGTTATGGAATTTTAAATTAATGATTATAATGTCATTATACATGACGTTAATGTGAAGAATCATTTGGATACAAGGTAAGAGGAATTATCGAACCCAAAATTATTTCTTATGGTTTTCCCTCTTTCACTCATTTTTTGGTATAGTTATTCCCTAAAAAAAATTTTAAACATTGTCATATATTCCATGGGATGTAAATATTTTACACTACTTTTTAGGTCAAACTTTATGTTTTCCAAAATAACTCTTCTTTCAAAACACACCTTTTACTTCTCACTCATGGTTGATGATTCTTGTAGCAAGTATGATATTCCCTACATTATTAGGGAACCCAATGTTTTTTAATGTATTCTTATGTTAAATAACCCATTTATTCCCATGGGTAGTTGTATGTTCAGTATTGATCTATTTTATAGGTGGCATTCATGATAATGTAAATTGTGTGATGTGATGAGTTCACCCATTATTCTATAGAGTAATGTAAATGTTATGACGTGATGGGATCACATGGAATTATTGAGCACAATGTGAATGTTATAATGTGAGAGGTGTATTCTGAATTATATATCACCATAATGAATTTGGTGATATGAATATCTTCATGAGTAAAGTGAAGTATGTTTAAACATAATTCCATTTTTTTCACAACTATGTGTGGTAGTTGACCACAACGACATTATGTTTATTTTTTATTCATTGCCACATTACAAGTATTTTCTTAATGATTCCTCTCATAATCATGATCCTATTCCTAGGTTATGATGATAATTATTATACTCATAACATGTTATATTGTTTCAGGTTATTATCTATCCTCTTATTAGGATTTTTTATCACCCCTTTTTTATGTATATCCTCAGGTGACTACTTTTACTAAGGAGAATTGAAGGGCTAATAAGAATATGGAGAAGAAGGAATTAAAAAATGTAAATTTTTATGTTTTAAATGTTTTGTATGGTCCTAGATTATCCAAGACACCAAAATATGGATCATATTTGTGTAATGTTTTTATATCATTTATCCTTAAAATTATGTAAACATAATGTAAGAAAAGAAGTGTCTCTATAGATCTAGCACAAACATTGAAATGGAAGTGAGCTTTATAGGATTTGGTACATTAGCACATTGTTGTTGAATTTTCCTTGGATATATCCAAATGATTGTCACCTGAGTAAAAATCCTTATGTCTGTAACCTTGCTTGTTGGATTTAATTTCATTGTATCATCATCAGATAATGCCGGAATGGAAAAGATAAATATAAAAAATAAAGAGATATCGAAGATACCCTTATAATAATGATGTCAGGATCATATATGATAAAAATAATTTTTCCATTAATATATGTACCCTAATTCACCACTCCCTCTCTCAGAGTATCTAGGACCCTTTAGGACCTAAAATTTTGTAGCAGGGCACTGGATTCTTTTATCATATCTTTTTCTCTAACATGGTTTAGTAAATTTTTGAAATTCATGTCTCAATTATCACTTATATCAGTGTGCCATGGAATAGAGTAAAACATCAAATAAGAAACAAAATTATAATGTTATTACTTAGTGTAGATGTGTCTATGGAAAAAGTCTAATTCAATTGATGGAAACAAGTATTGCACTAAATATTTTTCGGAAGAATCATACAGTGAATATATTTACTCATTCAATGAGACTCTAGGAATGAGTGAAGGACCTAATATTCTAAGTGATTCCATACATATTAATGATAAAGAAGTTTATAGAAGATATAATGTGGACGTTTTCCAAAAAACAAAGGAGTTGTATAATAAATTGGATGAATAAAATAAATCTAATGTTATCAAGATCCAAGTGATGGAAATTGAATTCAAAATTTTGAAATGTTTAAATTAATTACATGTTGAAGTGGCCTCATATCTAAGGGGGGGAGAATTAATATCTAGATGAGGAATTTAAAAAAAATGTCCACAAATATATAAAAAACTAAAAACTAAGGACAAGGTACGAAACATGAACTCAAAATGAATTCGAAAGTTGGTAGGAAAAAATGACAGTCTTGATACACAATAGTAAAAACTAGTACATGAGAATCAAAGTATACAATTATATAATGTGTGTTTCAAAGACCATGTTGATCATATTTTTTTCAAATAGAGGATTAATGTGACATGTTGCATAAGGTCACAAAATAATTTGATTGTGAGGTATGTGGTGGGAAGAATCTCAATAGAGAACATATTTCTTAACTTGATTAAAGGGATATGAAGATTAAATAATTGGTAGAAGATCTTGAATAAATTAATGAATAAGTAGAGAAATCTAATGCAAATGGAATGCCCAAATTGAAGGATGGTATGATGTTACTATTTAACTTTAATTTTTTAGGAAATAATTTAACGAATAGAAAATATTCTATTTCTGAGGGGAAACATAAAAGGATTTTATTATCCCAATGGCAATTCATTTTGGAAAAATCTAGTATTGGATATTATAAACCCTCTCCGATGCATGAGAAGAGAATAGATATAAATAGTAACTTAAATTAGAAAACCCATTAGGTGATGGAAACAAATCTAAAAACATATACAAAAATCAATTAGAATAAGTTCAATTTCTATGGTATGCATATTTATATTTCAAATTATTGTTCAGAAGGACTGGAATATATTTCATATTTTATGAACAAAAATATCACCAAATATGAGAATAATTTGAAGCATCTTGAAAATTATGAAATGAATTTATCTTAGAAGAAAGTATCCATTAGATACAATTATTGTAGAAGATATGGACACATGATGAGTATGGGTCATGAATCCTAAGTGCTCAATTTTAGATGAAAAAAACTATGGATACATCTACATCTCACCCTATAAAAGATGAAACAAGGTATTTTTTAATGGTAGATTATCTATATTTTCTAATCACAAGAATTTGGAAAGATATATTACCTAGAAATAATATGGGATTGAAATTGAACGTTGATGTAGATCCCCTACACTGGTGGTGTATAATGAGAAAGCCTATATTGGAATACAAAATGGTTTGTCAAAAAAATTGATTTAAAGACTCTGAGGAAACATAAGGAAAACAATTAAAGGTGTATCAAAAAACTCCAATATAAAAATCAAAAAAATATATTGGAATCAATTTTAATGAAATAAGATGAAAAATGATAGAGATAATCTATTTTTTAGTAAGAAGAATGTACGTTTAGTGAAGTGACCACCACTAGTAAAAAATATTGCAGTGACTTGGATAACAGATAAAATAAAAATTATTAAATAATGTCTCAAAAAACATGTATGTCATAGTATAATGAAATATGTTAATGTAGGATAAAGAGACCACTAATGGAGGAATAGTAAATAGTAGAAGCCCAGTGGGGAATTTAATGATCAATGAATGAATCATAAAAAAAGGAATTTCAGTAGAGCAACAAAGTGTGAAAATTGTACAAGTTGGTTTAAAAAAAATTGGGAAAAGATCAAACCTATAGAATCCACATATTAGAAGAAGACTGGGAATCACAAAAAATAATGACTACTTATATTTCCAGAGCAGTTAATTTTAGCTGGGGGATTGGAATAAGAATAAAAAGAGTAAAGTTATTTACATGAATATTTCATAGGGTTGGCCCATCCGAATTTACTAAAATCATCCTCTTATGGATTTCATATGTACCCATATCCTAATGTGTTTAAATTATATTAACTTATTTGAAATTGTTTTATGTTTTAGGGGATATTCAATCTAATGGGAAGTTGAATTAAAATATTAAAAATGGTGATGTGAAGTGCACCATAATATCAACTAGTTCATATTAGTAAAAAAAGATAAAGAAGAAATCTATAAGAATTCACTGAAAGGATTTAATGGTTTATGGATACTGAATATGTATGGATGTAATTGAGTGAAATGGATAGGGATGTAATTATTAACATTATCTCTTATAACCTATACCGAGTTCCATCTTAGTAGGATGAGAATTTTTGCTGATAGCTTATTACTAAGTGGTAAGTTCTCCCACTGAAAATATTATAAAAGGAAACTGCAACTGGAAAATGTTATTGAGCTGGAGATGTTTCTCAAACCTTTGGTCACATGTGAATAAATGATGCCGAAGAAAAAGAATGATTGGGATTCTAAATATTAGTCCTGACAATAAGAATATTTTCATATCTTAGGGGGAGGATTATATATCCTAATCACATGAAATGTCTCATTGGCATAAAAATTATGAAGTTTTTTTTTCTGAAATCAAGAGGACTGATTTTGAAAGAATCATAAAAATTTATGTATTTCATGATTATATATTTTCTCTAATAATCTGGTATCTTCTAACTGATTTTAGGATACCAAGAAGTTATGATAGAAGATATATAGTGTTTCCAACAAGTGGTCTCCCCACACTGAAGAGTAATTAAGCATCTGAAATCATATAAAATAGATATTAATGATTTACATTAGTCAAGTTCATGATGTATTTTAGGAGATAGATTCAAGACCAATAGATAATAATGTCATTGATATAAAATGGGTCTTTCACAACAGGATCAATGAATATGGAATATTTATTCGAAACAAATCATGCTTAGTGTGAAAAGGGTACTTCTAGATAGAGGTTAATGATGTTGATGATAAATTTTCACCTATTGTTAGGATAGAGACAATCAGATCATTATTGGCTATAATAGTACCATAAAGGTTCAATGTTTTCTAGATGATGGTCTTGTCCTTATTTATGAATGGAGTTCAAGAAGAAGAACTTTATATTGAAAAACCATTTGTTTTCCACTTTCATGAATATGGGAAAAGTGTTTTTCATCTAAAAAATGTTATATGTGTGTAAAACTATGCAACAAGAGCATGGTATTCAAAACTATATCAGTTTCTGATAAAGATTAGTTTTTATCAATGTGGATTCGATTACAACCTCAACGACCACAATGAGAGTAATCAATGGATGGTGGTGCTGGTGTGACACAAGGAAATAATGGAACATTCATTTCTCAATATAAACATACTATAGACGTTTTGAGAATATTATTAAAGGATAATTCCAAGGATATGTTGACTCTGATGGATAACCAGATGAAACGGTCACTAGATGATAAAAGAAATGCAATTACAGTCTTATAATATAGGAAAATCATTGATAGTCGACTTTATTTGACAAAAATGCGACTAGATATTGTTTTTCTCACATTCCATGTTGAAAGGTATCAAATAAATCCCAATGAAAACCACTATCTTACATTGAAAAATAATACATAGGTGTATCATATTCATGGTGTAATTTGGTTTTCTATACAATTAGAAGTCTCAATAAGAATTATTGGGCTATCCAGATGCAGATCTAGCCAACTAGATGATGATATAAAATTGACGTCACATGGTGAATTCTATATTATAAGATTTTTTATTTCATAGAAAAGAAATATATAATATTTTAAATCATTGGGCACCTTATAATATGATTATACTAGGGCTACTTAATAGTGCATTCATTTATTATTGATGATGAAAAAACTCGATGATATGGGAGTAGAATTGATTTTTTGGATTGGGATCCATTATGATAAATAAAGTGTTATAAATCGATGAAAAAATATATCCCATCATGCGAGGTCAAAGAACATTTAAATCAAATATAATTTTATCATGGAGATGTTGAAACATGGGATTTTCATGTTAGAGTACATTCCTACATGAATATTGGTTGAATAAATTTTAACCAAGGTCTTAACTAATGTGGAATTTTATAGGCCAAGACAGGCTCTTGGATTTTAGTTGAATACTATAACTTGAAAAAGTGTTGATTTGGTACCCCCTATCCTTAAGGTATGATTCATTGTTTCCTAAATGTTATAATTTGTTTTCTTTTCCCTATTTCATAACACAGTGAAATGACCTTCAGAAACATTGACAAAGGGGGAGAAATTGTTGCAATAAAAGAGGAGAAATGACAAAATCAGGATAAGTGTAGAAGATGAGAGGGGGGGATCAGTGAGATAGGGGATGTTTTAAATATTTAAATTATAATATGATCAATAAAAGGAAATATATTATTATAGATGGAGTTTTCGATGAAAGCAGTTATGTGGTTTTTGATTGCTGTGATTCATTGATGAGATTTTAATAAAACTCTTGTCTCTCATGTCGAGATTGGATCATGCGGGACTAGAGTGTGTGTTGGTTAAATCCTTGATTCCTATATAAATAATACCAAGAAAATGTTTTTTTATGATATAATAATCCTTAATGAGGTATCAAATTGTGAAGAGTTTTTAACAAACCCAAAGAAGAGATTATTTGGAAAAAAATCCCTCAAGGTAACATTGTAGTGTTTTCTGGTTGATTTGTTTTTTGAAAAAGAATGTTTCCAAGTTCATTATTGGAGTTAAAAAGATATTTTTGGCACTTTGTATTGAAAAATATCCTAGACAAAGTAATGGATTCCCTAGAAGTTTTATAAAAAAAAATTTGTACAAGGTGGCATTGATTCCTTGTGTTTTCCAAATATTTGGGTCCAAAATTAAGAGGATGGATCATCATCATTAAAGTTGTATTTCGATGAATTACATATAAAACATTTAAAAATAATTAGTTTCATTAATATGAGAGTTTCACGATTGTATGGAGCTTTAAAAAGGCAGTCGGTGTCTTGAATGCTGGGTTTCGTGATGGTGTGGAGCTTCGCGAATCTATGATGAAAACGGCAACACATCCATGACTATAAGAAGTGGAGCATAATAAATATGTTAAGGTTCGAATTTAATCTATACAACACTGAGGAGATTTAAAAAAAAGTTAAATTCTATTAGTTATTCATAAAAGATGGATATTCTAGAAGGTTATTGCAGGGCCTCACAAAAAGGTGATGATAAGGATGGAAGCTTCTGGAATCATAGGCGATACCTATAACGAGGCCAGTATGCCCTTCAGAAAAAAGGGATAGACTTAGTGAATATTATAAAGCTCTGAATTCACAAAAGTGATTCTTGAAGGTTATTCTTGAGTAAATATTCACAAAAAATAAAAGTTCACGAAGGCTATAAAAGTTAACTGAAAGTTTTAAGCATCACAAAACAATTGAAGTATGCGAAGGATATGAAAAGCTGAGTGAATGTTGTGAGATTATAGAAGGATAAGTGAGCTTCAAGAAAGTGTTTTAGATTCATGAAATTATGTTCCTTCAAAAATTATCATTGTTCCTCATGAAATAGATAAGATTGAAAAGTGTGTTGGGGTTCATGAATGTAGTACATTCTTGTGAATAGTTAGGTAGTTTCTCAACGGATGTGTGAACTTTGTAAATGTAGTTAGCATCACGAATGTATTGAAATGGGATTACCCAGTAAATATGTGGTAAATATATATTCATCATGTTTATGAAATAAGGACTTCAACATAGATTCTACCAATAGTTGAGGACGAATTCATTATTGAAAATTAAGAGTCCTACATGTCAATAAACTATGTGTGTGGCCTTTCCCAAATAGTGATCATAGGAAAATGAAGAAGGTGATCGTTTCCATCGGCAGTGAGCCATAAAAAGAGAGTTAGAGAGTGAGCCAAAAGAAGTAATTGAGCTATTATTGAACCTTATAAGGTAGTGATGCTGATCATAGAACTGATCTAGCCTCTACAATTAATTCGAAGTGTACCATAGTGGATTTGTAACATGTGTACATATTCATTGTATGCTCCTTGGATGTAGTCTAGTGACAGTTAAATAAGTAACAAATCTCTGTGCATATGTTCTTTATTTCCTGATTTAATTTCTATGAATCATCCTTAGATAATGCGGGGAAGGGTAAGATAAATATAAACACTAAAGACAAATCAATGCGACCCTTATAATAAAGTGGTTAAGATCTAGTGGGCATGATGAATTTTGAAAAGAATATCCATACCCCGATTTACCTCTGCCCTCATATTAGGGTATCTAGGACCCTATTGGATATAAATTTTTTTATTTATATTTAAATGTGTTTTTTATATGGTTCCATGAACTTGTTAAATTTTACGTAATATAGTGTTAAGAATATATAATGTTTTTGTATATTTATTTCAAGTGAGAGAATAAATAGATAATTTCTTAAATTCTTTTTGCATGGTAAAATATATTCGTTTGTGAAGTATTTTGTATGAATAAATATAATTATTATGATATATAGATTATTCTATAGGACTTATTTGTATACATAATTATATTTTATATAATTTTTTTTACCATTTCATTGTTTATTGGTGTGTTTATTATTTTCAGCATGAATAATTAAATCTTAATAGATTTTAACAATTATGGATTGATTAAAATAACTATAAGAGTTGTAACATATATTTTAAGATAAGTAATTATGATACTTTTGAAACACAAAATCCTTAAAAACCCCTTCACTTAATGAAAAAAATAATATATATGGAATGCAAAGCTTGAAATGAAAATACATAAGATTAAAATTATTATCATTTATATTCCTCATCTCTTCTATCTCATTTAATTATATGATATTAGTTTTTCATAGGAAGAAGAATTAGAGTCATTTTTATAATATGAATTATTTTATATTCATAATTTTAATTAATCACAAAACACTAAATATATTACTTTTATATTCTTAACTTTATGGGTTATTTTTTTGATAGATTTAACTTCTGAATAACATGTTTTAGATGATATGATTTTGAAACATGAATTTACCAGAAAATTGTGATTTTTACTAAATGGTTTTAATTGGATGGTACTGTCATAGATTTTGATTTTTATATAAGTTGCAGTTATGCCCAAAGATCATGAAAATGCAATTGTTATATAGTTATACTCAATTATAGTATGTAGGTATTTTGAGGATTAAAGGAACAAATGATGAACCATAATAATGTGTTGACTTTTTAGAGTTGTTATCTTCCTCAATAAATTGATTTATCTAAATTATTTTATCCTTAATGTTATATTAGGGATTCTACTTTGATGTTTCACAATAAAATATAGAATTATCTGGGTGACATTTTTTTCTTCTGATCAACTTCTGATCAATGATTTATATGGGATATAATCTACTATTTCTTAACTTTTTCATTCCAAAAAGTCCTTAAGAAAAGAATTTGGTTTTTTAAAATTTTTTTATCAAAGAGGATATCTAGGGTAAATAATTATTTATTCCAACATCTATCATAATTTTTTCCGGGATATTACTTCTGCCTTAAATATTTTAGATTGAAGACGTTCTAGGGTTTTAGTACACGTATCCTTTGGATTCTGGTATTAATACTTCTATCACATAGGATTAAAAGTGAAAAGTTCTAATCATTTTTATTATGGAATCCTTTAATAATATTGTCTTTTGATATATAGATTACTATCAGATACCTCATCATTTTTATGAAATTTATAATTATATTTATAACTTGTAAGTTCTTTAATTCAGTTATGTTTCATCTTATGAATTTTTTATTTCGAAATAATTTATTATATTTTTTTTATTATGTTTATTGAAAAAACATTTGAAATCATATGTTTTTTATAAAATGGTGGTGAAAATATTTCATTCTTGTATTAATTTTAACCTTAAACTACATAAGGATCTTTGGGTGATGAGAGTTGGATAATTTTTATTCACAAATTGATAAATTGATTCGATCAAAAAAAAATTGGACCATGTTTAAATTTTCAGAATATCTTTTGTTAATAGGTGTAAAATAGATTATTCCAAATATGTGTGATGAAAATAAGACCGTGGTTGAGAAGAATTCAAAACTTGTTTCTATGAAATTTTTACTAGAAATATGGAATAAGATATGGTGAATCTTTGACTCTGTTGGCTAGAGTCAAATCCATCCAGATTCCATTTTCTATCACCTCTCATAAAATTTACTATGATATAAATGGATTTAAACAGTGAATTTATTGATATAAATATTCATGATGAGATTTATATTGAACAACCTCTTGGTTTTAAAGATACTAATTTTTCAAAACTTGTTTTCAAAATTACTATCGCACTTTAGAAATCAAGAAAACCTCTAAGAGACTAGTAATATAGATTATGAGCATTTTTACTCAAAAGTAATATTCAGAGAAAATATGGATCATTATATTTTAATTATGAAATTTTCTGATGACATCATTATCATACAAATCAATATCGATGAAATCATTTTTAGATCCTCCAAAATAAACCACATTCTATTTTTTGTCAAAAAATTTAGTAGAAAAATGAATTCTTTTGAGGGTTTTAATGTTATTCTTATATTAACATAAATTATAGATGGGTTTTCAAATTTCAAAAATTAAAACCCATGTCACAATGGGTTTTAGCATAAACTATGTATTGGCTAAAAATAAAAACAATTTTAACTTTAGTTAATATTTAACCATATTAGATCTTTGGGTTTTGATATTAGTTATATGAAAAATCAATATTAAAAAAATATTTCACATTTAATGCTACCAATGTTAATTTTTTTCAAATTTTTCCCTTGAACATCTTATCTTCCTCTATATAAAATTATCACACCATAGGAACACTTTTTTTAAAACCATCTATAACCTTTCATTCTCCCTGTTTCTACATTCATGATCTGTTACTCCAAACTTATAATTCTTTATCATTACTAGGTTTATCTATTCCACCATTTCTCAATTGTATTTATAAATAGTATGTCATTATTTATTTATTTAGGATTTTGTTTGGCAGATATATTTTTCTGATTATTTTTTCTGGAATATGACTTCTATATATCAATGAGAAATGACATAAATTCAATATGATATTTAAAATAGTAGTTAAATATACCTCTAGAGTTCTTCCTTCAAATGAAAATGAGTGTCATTAAACTATATTTAGGTTGATAATACACCAAAACCATGAAAAATAATAAGAATCACTATATCTATATTTTCTTGTATTTTTGGTTTCAACAATTTTCTTATTTTTATAACTTATTTTTTATTCCAAAGATGTTATATATTTTAAAATATTTTAAAAATACGTACATATCATTATACATTATTTATTTTAATAACAAATTTGAAAAGAAAAATATAAAAACATTATTCATATAATCAATATTATATGTGGCTTTAGACATCATTTATCAAAACAACTGACATTCAAATTTATGATAATTAATGAAAATAAACAAAAATTGGTATGTTTATATAAACGATCAAAAAATACATACAACATTGGATGAATAATTGACATTAAAAAAAACCTAATGTGAAAAGGTATTATTCTATTAGTGAACTTATGAAAGTAGATGAGTATGATAGTTTAACTTAATTTTATTTATGGATTCTAAATAATATAGAAACCTGGAAGGCTAATTATAACTCAAAAAAATATATACAAGATTTAATTATATTTTAACTGTTGAATAATTCTTCATGTATTACAACTGTAGTAGCCACATTGAATAAATTGTATCTTGATAAATCTATAAAATCAATAGATCAAAAACATTATTAATTTGTGATCAGAATTTAACATTACATGATAGCTAGTTGACTTGAAATTATGTACCATGTGTTCTTGTGTGTGATATTTCATGGTAATATTAAATAGTCTCATTTTAAGGTGGTTAAAGATAACATCCATTACCTTAAAGAATATCCAAAACATGGAAAATTTTATTCTTTCAAATCTATGTTTTTTAAAAAGAGTTTTTTATATTATGATTTGTAAAGATTTTGAATGGATGAGAAGATTACTTTTAGAACATTTCATTTCTTTAGAGAATTTTTATATTCTTAGTCTAAAAAGATACAACAATTGGTTGCACATCCCACTGAAAAATATGAATATATATTAGGTAGAATTTGCTGATGAAGATCCATTAGATTTGGCAAAGAAAATGATCATATTTGTTAATGTGCCTGTTAATATATCTCTAAGAGGGGATTACTGATGGTGTGATTATCTATCCAAAGGAAGTGGGCACTATATTAAATGGAAAAGGTAGAAGCCTCCCATGCATGTATTGGTAGTTTCATGTGGTAATCCAACACATTAGATGATTGGAGATCTTATCCTTTTGTACAGACATTTATTATAGTTATAAGTACTATCTACAATAGATTGAATAATTATATGGGGGTCTAGTTCAAAAGAATATTTAATAATTTATATTCAAGAAAGGAAGAATAGCTAAAATTTGATAATCTATCCAAGTGTTACCAAGCATATTGGCTACTAGGATCAGTGTTATTAGTACAGTTGGATGAAACATTTTAAGATTGAAGTGAAAAAGGTAGTGGACATTATTTTAAAACTATATACTATCTATTATTATGTTTCTGAGGACATAATAACTTTCTATATTGGGTTTATAACCATTTTAATAATTTCTAAAATTATTTGGAGTTATTTTGGGGTGTTTTGAGGTGATGGGAGATGACTAGTATAGTTTTGGATTTCATTTCGTATTACATTAAAGTAAACTATAATTCACTTGTATTTGTGAAATTAAAATGGTTTAGATTTTGTATCTATCATTCTACCTAGAGAAATCATAAAAATATCAAAGTCATGAAGTGTGTAAGGATGGTCCCTAAATTCATACGGTTCATCCTCATCTATGTAAATATAATTGATCATTAAGTTGGGAATATTTCCAATTGAGTATATGTCATTACATACTTTTCAAGGTTACGTTTGATGTTAATAAAGATAAATCCCTTCATCATAAAGATAACCCATGAGTTCATTAGGAATATTTTAGATTTTTCTGGAAGAAAAAATACTTCATAATGATAATGAGATGAAATATAAATATCATCATCTGGTGCATATGCATAACTCTTAGTTATGCAAGGATCATCAAATATTTCAATATTATTATATACATCAACATAAGGAAATTAGTCTATGTAAAAATAAAAAAAAAGAATTTATAGATTTATTTTGATTAAAACACATATATCCTATCTTATAATACTAAATAAGAAAGTAAATATGATTATAAAAAATCTTCTATTACATTTTCTATATAAAATAACATAATATGGTGTCTGGTTCATGAAAGAAAATTGTGAGAAGCTAATATTAAATATATTGGAATAGAAATCAAAGAAGGAAAAAAATCTAGAGGATTTTCCAAGTACGGAATTATGATTTTATGAAATTTAATAATTCTAACAAAAAGCACAACTTATGATTCAATAGTTGTTTTTCATGTTTTAAATATCATACAAATATTTATAACCATGACTCATTTTTTTGGTTTAATAAAAATAATAGGATGTATTTCATAATAAGAAAAAAAAATTCATGAATTTTCAAGAACAATATTAATAAAGTGGAGTGGATTATTGGGTTAATCATTTGTATATAAAAGAGTTATAATCTAAGGTGAATGTGTCGGACTATGATCATCATGACTAAGATAATGGAGACTAAGATAATATGGAGTGATTTGAATTTTCCCAATCCTATAATAAAAAAATAATAGATTTTTTTTTAATATTGAAATTTAAAATCTAATGACTATAGTGTCGTGTTTTCAAGGATTAAAATATCACAAAAATATTTTTGATTCCAACATGTGAAGATTAAATAAATTTGAGAAATTGTTCGTGTGCACTTATTCAACCTATATCTATTCAGGATTTCATTGGAAGCACTCATTCAACAAAGATATAGTTCCGCATGATCATTAATATTATGTTTTATTATTTTCATTTAGTAGGGGATATTTATGTTTGAGGGGTGAGGATCATATTTTGAGGAGAATAATAATCTAATATTGTTTCATTTTTAAAGGGATATGCATTTGTTCTTTTGAGTTATAATAATTAAGGGTGTTTTGGATATTTCTTAAAAACAAATCATGAAGGGGTTTAAAATGAATATGATTTTTATGGGAACCAAAATAATAGTGGAAATTTTATAATTATGAATATTGTGAATGATAGGGGATATTTAATACAACTTCACATGCACGTGATATTGTGAGAAAATAATGGTAGAATAAAAATAGAGAAATGGAAGGATATTTTGTTGTGTTAGTACGTACTTAGTTAGTCAAGAAGATGAAAATATCTTGAGGGATGTAAAATAAGGATTATAATATGTTTCATAGTGTAGTGAATAAAAATTAAAATCAGATATAGACGTGTGTGATGCCCATTTTAAGTGGAATCACTGATCAACCAATTAGTGTGATGTTTGCTTTATGGATGTGGGATATATTTTAAATATCTATTCACTTGTGTACTATAATGGATGTATTTCATATATATTATATGATGATCACATCCTTGTATAATATGGAAATAAATGTTTTAATATAATCCCTGGTGAAGCCATTTTAATGGATAAATAGGTCATAGTGGTGAATCCATGGTTCAATGAAAGGTAAACCCCTCAAGTATTTGGTTTTCCACCTCTAGGACGATCCTTGTTTAAACACATGTTATAACATTACTTTCAGTATGTTCATTGGATGTAAGTGTATGTTGGGTAATCTACAATAGTCCATTGTAAATCTTAATAAGATAATGGGATTCAAAACCAAAGGGAATGGTTCTAATGAATATTTAAAATTTGGTCATATTTGACAAAACCTATTACACCACACCTCTCATATGTGTTTTCATTTAAAAATGGAACATTAGTTTGTTCAAAAAATTTATTGATGCAATAAATACTCACTAATTTCGGATTTATTATCACATGAAATTTGATTCTTCTTGATTTTACTAACATTATTTAGTTATCTAATAATCTAACATATCACTCATGATCTTAACACATAGGTATAAGATTACATTTCCCTTTTGATCCAACACAAAATGGAGATATTTTCATTGAGTTATAATAACTATGAATCATCTTGATGATAAATTTTCCAAACCTTTACATTTTGAAATATTCTGTTATATAATATAGAATATGGGTACAATTGGTGTTATGTGATCACCTTTTACCTTCTGTTAGTTGTCCTCTAGATATTGAGAAACTCCTAAAGAAAGGGTGTAAATTTTATTATATATAACTCTATTTACACTTTGTTCTAGCACTAATTATTACAAAATACCTTTTAAGGGTTATTTATGTTTTAGTTAATATATCTTATAAAACTACATCATTCTGATATATGATATTCAATCTTTTTGATGATTAACATTTTCGGAAAGTACACATTGTATGAAATTATTATCTTATAAAGTCATTCCTGAATATCCCCTCAGTATAGATTTATTTTATTCATACATTTCATTGATTTATTCATGGTTATTATTAGGTAGATACTTTAATTATTTGAAATATTTATACATAGCTGAGTTTTTAATCTTACCTAGATATTCCACTTGTTATTTTTTCTAACAATATTTGATGATTAAGATTATTATTACATAGAATATTTTTTACTCTTTCAAGGTTTTATCCGTGTTATATTACCTTTTATATTCCTTATTTAACAAATCTGTGGCTTTTTATTTTTTATAATACAAAAGGAGGAGAAATATTGTAGAAGAGAAGGTGATGAAATGTATAGAATATAGTGGTGAATAGTATAGTGAATTTCCAAGGGGGTTTCTGTTAAGTTGTTTTAGAGGGGAGGGGATGTAAATTCCAGGAATGAACATGGAATTTTTACTTTACATATTTTCTTTACGACATATATTGTTATATTGTTTTTTAATTATAAAATAGAAAGATATAGTTGAGTCATTTTCTTAAAATTATTTCATCCATTTTTTTTGATGAGTCACAACACAATAAATATGTTACCTGTACTTACTTGAAGTTATTAATAGTTTTTATTTTTATATTTAATTTACACATCATGTGTTTTTAATAATCTGATTATGATCTATGAATTTTCATAACACCATGAAGTAACCTAATGTTTTTATAGTGGAAGGGAATATTAGAGATTTTAGTTAGTAACATATAAAATTTTTTCCTAAAGATCTCAATGTGCATTTCCTGTGTAATGTTTCTCCAAAAATATAAATGAGAGTCTAAAGATTTAATAAAGAGATATTATCCCTAGGTTTAATGTTGAATTTAGAGATGAATTCACAACCTATGTAGCATGAAAGATTTTAGTTTTTTCCCATTCTCTATGATCTTGGAGCTTCTATTTATATAAGGTTACATTATAAAATCTATATGTTTATTATTTTAATTGTTGTATTTTGATCAAATTGTTATTGGATATTTCTATGGATAATAAATATTACTTCCAAAATTCACTATTCAATGAATTACTATCATTTTGAACATGGATCTTTTTTTCATTTTAGTGAATAGGTTCCCAGAGGTATAAGATTTGATACACCTATCATGGGGAGTGAAAATGAATATTTAAAATTTCCAAATCCATCAAATTGGCTGACTAGGGTCATCCCTCTTGAAGATATTTTATTATTAATCACTCAATACTCCCAAAACATCAATTGTTTTTTTATTTTCTTGATGAAATAAAAATATTGAGGTATGATTATGGAATAATAAAATGAAACAAAATATGCAGCCACAACATGTTGATAGAATGAATAAGTTCAGTGATAAAACTCTTATTCCATAGGTTAACTACTCATGTTTTTTCATTATCTAGTTTTTTTGTCTAAATTTTATTTGATTGTTAATCCCATAATACATAATATTTTATTCCCTACATTGATTTTAAAACATATCATACCTAGGAGATATCTTTAGTAAACCAAACCTCACGTCTTCCAAAATTCAAGTTTGATTAACTCACTCTATCATATATGTGTCACCTCCAAACACCTAGATTCATTTTATAGAATTTTACTCTAAAACACAAAATTATATAATATGAATAAAATGATTAAGAGAGGGGATTTAGTTAAATTTAGTGAGGAATAAAATAATGTAGTGAATAATATCTTGTAATGATGAAAATCATCACATCACCCCTCAATACAACAACGACCCTATTAAAAAATAAATATTAGGAATTAAAGATAAATAATTGGATAACAATGAGAAAATATCACACAATGTCAAAACATGTATTAGACGCACATCATAATTTGTTTTAGATATAATAGTGTAGAAATATAATGATAGAGAGATATATTTGATGGAGACAGAATCTTGGAAAATGATTGAGAATGTAGCAATTTTTTATTGAATGATAATGTGTGAGAACTGCAGTGTAGGATAAATGATAAAAAAATATTTATAAACCAAATATCCCATTCTATAAGAACACAAAAATCCATATAATCTACCTTATAAATGTGAATAATTCCAATTTATATAGTTTAGGGGGGCTTGGGTTATAAATTTTTTAAAAGGGAAAGATGAAAATCATGTAAAATACAATCATTATTTTAAATTGCATCATTGAAACTCAAAATTATTTAACTAGATGTGGATTAAATTCAATTAAATATTATTATTTTTGTCCTATAGATTATGTAAAAATTTCATCATAGTTTGAGAAAATATGTAAAAGTTATTTTTTGAACATTGAACTGATATCTAAAATTAATAATCGAGACTACCCTTGACTTCAGTTCCCAATATTTCCATGAAAAAATGTGGTCTATTTATTATCTTCATTTAAAATATATATCAAAATAAAATTTAATTAATATAAAATTTATGGAATTAAAATTTTACACAAAAAATTTTTATGACAAGAATAATATAGTTCACTTAATATGGTAAAACAAGAATTTCCATCAAATTTCCAAAATCTTGCTCAAATTATAATTTCTTTTTAAATCATCTCATAAAAAATTATTTTTTCAACTAATATCAATGATGAATAAAATACCCAAAAATAATTAATTATTAAAATTTAAAAATTATATATAAATTTTTTCTTTAATCCAATTATGTGTAATCTAACCTAAAATTAATAATTTTGTGGGTTTTAAAACATTAAAATTTATTGTAAAATATATGAAAATATTGGCCCTTTTAATTCCCAGAAAGAGAAAATATTGGCTCTAATTATTTAAAACATTATCCCTCCTCAATAATTCTTCTACATTATCCCACACCAATTTTTGAAAAATTTAATGTTCCATGGTTTTAAACAAAACAAAATTTAGTATAATTAATATTTTAACAAGTGGCACCGTCATATATTATTCATTCCGATGATCCTTATACTGGGTTTCAATTTTGCACTTTATTAATTCAACCCATGTTCTATTATCATATTAATATTAATCTTATTTATCTAGTATTTAATATTCTCTTTACCTAAATATATTCTATTTTTAAAAATAGTCACTAGTTTTATCTTTTTTTCTTTTTTCATGTTTTATTCAGTGTCTTTGTATTGAAGAACTTCATGTTGGACCCTAATTACCGAGTTTACACTAGTTTAAGAGGACTTATATATATATATATATATTATTCTAGATATCTTGGGTGTTCAATTTCACAATATAATAGTTTCCTAAGAATGATTTCAAAATTCTAGTTTCCTCATCCTATAATTTTGATTCCAAATCAATTCATTTTCATTGAAAATATTTTTCCTAGTTGTAAAACATAAATTTTCATTATACGAGTGGTTAAAAAATCTAATAAATAATATAAATTTGAAAAATTCATGATTAGTTAAATTATCAAATCAAACATGATATTTTTCAATTGGAATTACATAATTTATGGCTCAATCTCCACACATAAAAACTATCTAAAAGATGAAATTGGAATAAATAATCAAGCCTAAATAGATTTGTGCCAATACCCCATGAAAAAATTGTTACTAACCTAATTTTGATTTAAAATTAATACAATATATTTTCAATAATAATTAAATTAAACAAAAAACATTATAAGGTATAAAGAAGTGACACGACAATTATTATTGGAAACATATGGTTTTTGTTAATCACTATAATGATTCCAACTGAAAACATATAATTGAAGTTATAAAACATAACATAATACATTTATTAAATAAAATTATTATTTTAAATAAAATATAGGGGGAAAATAGTTGTTTTGGTCCTTCGTGTGGGTACAGGGGTCTTATTACCCCTATCAACATAGTTCGTGTTGTTATCCAAAATTTGATGGTGGATGGGGTTTATTTGATATGAACCACCATAGATATTTCATTCCTTTTATCTTTACTTTTAAATTATTTTATATGGTTCCTTGGATAGTATATAGAATATCCATACATATATAATTATGGAATATTGCATGGTGCGGCTATAAAATTAATGGGTCCTCTTCTTTTGCTTCAGCTAAATCGTATATGGCCTATTTTTCAATATATAAGGCTTAATCATAATGTTTAGTAGTATAAATTTAAATAGGGTAGTCTTAAAATAGTTTTATTTGAATAAAATTTATGTGATATAAATTAAAAATCATTATTGATCATTATTGTTAATTTAAAAAAACTCTTCATACAATACTCTATTATACTATTTATCATAAAATTTTAGCATCATATTTTCCACAAAAGTGACTTATTCTAGTTCAACTTCATTAATTAAAGAAAAAAATTAGTGTTCAGGATAGAATAGAAACATGAGGGTAGTGAATTAGATTTGATAGTAGAATAAAATAAAAATAATAATAAAATCCAGTGATAAGTCCACTTATTTCAATTGATCATCTATGAATATCAATTAATCATTGAAGGAAACCAAAAAAATTATGTAATTATATGGGAGTGAAGGTTGGATCAATTTTGTTTTCACATTCATGATTTTTTATTGAAATATAGTAGGGATATGTTTTTTCTAATCTTATACCACTTATTATTGGAACTCTATAAAGTAGTGTGAAAACTCTATGATATCCTTGGATAAGGCCTCAAAAACTAGTTGTCTAGGGTCATCCGTTATGTCCTTGATCAGATCATGACATTCACACTCCCAGTATTTGTATTTATAGACTACCCACATGTTCCTACAAAATTAAGTAACAATTTAGTCTATAGGTGAGGATGAGTACAACAATGGTTTTATTTTTTTTATAGTTTTTAAAAACATATTTTTAAAGCTATAAATTAGATAGAAAAAAATAATGACTGAAAGACTTGTTTGTTCCCCCAAAAATAGTTCCAAATTTTGACACACCTATCATGGTGTGTGAAAAATTTTATTTATATTTTTGTAATTTAGTACAGTGGATCGGAGCTACGGTGTACCCTCTCTCTCGAGCATTACAGCGTCAACCAAGGTTTATCTCCCTTCCCTCCTCTGGCCTCAGTCAGCTCGGCTTCTGTGTCCCCTCATCAGTTATCCTCGGTGTCTCGGTTGTCGTCATAGTCTCATCTCAGCGGGAGAAGGATTCGGTCTTTTGAGAGGAGGCATCTTGGTAGCTGATTAGGGCTTGTTGGCAGTGGGTGACAGATTCGGTCCTGAGCGGGTCGGTGTCAGTCTCAGTATGGAATGGAGGGGGGAGGGGCTTCGATGGTTTCGTTTTTCCAGGTTTTTTGAATTTTTTTTGTGTGACGGTTTTCTGGAGTTCTTTCACTGCTTCATCTTTGGTGTGCCCTTCTTCATCGCCAGTTCCTCTTTCTTTACATGGATATTCATTGAGGAATCCGTTTTGGGATCTTCTGTTGTAGCGACTTGTCCGGGTTCACCCCAGAGAGGCATTGTAGGCTCTGATCTACTAAGATTCCTTCAATGGATACTTTCCCTTGAGGTGATGTCGATTCTCCCACTCCTAGGTGACGAAGACACGACTTCTTTCTCCTTGGTCCATCATCATCATCGTGTTGTTGTGGATGTGGATAGAGGAGATCGTGGTTGCGGTGGGGTGCTTCCCGATTTGGATCTGGAACATGGGCGTTGTGATATTGATGGCTTGCTTGTTTGAACTTGTGAAGGCTCTGTTTATGGAATGGAAGGCAGCTTATTTTCATTTGGAATCGTTGTCAGTGGATGGTTTTCATTTGATTTTGATGGCATCAGATTTCCCACTTTAGGTTTTGAATACAGAGGAGGATGTTTGTGTAGCATGGGTGTTGTTTGCTTATGGTCAGATTTTTGATCTCTGTGTTGACAATGTTTTACTAGATTTGGGTTTTCTCTACTTCGGTAATGCTTGAAAGGGGTCAGCGGAGTTTCATTTGGTTTGATATTGCGCTGTTGTTGCCTATGGATTAGGGTTTAGCATCTGTATGGACTGTCCATCTCTATTCTGGTTTCATCATCTCCCTTTGTAGATGTGCTCTTTCCAGGGTTCATCTCACATCACTGGAGGGTTTGGAAGAACTACTACTAGAGTCTTCCAACAGGTTTTTGGATTTGGGTTGGTGTTTTCGGTCGCACTGCTGGGTGTTTTAGGTGACTGGTTCAGAGGATTGTCTAGCTTTCCTAATGTTCATACTCTCTAGTTCGCGGTACCTCGGCCTTTTATTGTTTATTTCAGATCCAACTCTGATGGTTTTCCAGTATGAATTCTTGAATGGATTTTTCATCCATTTTTCTTGTCTGATTTATTGTTGTGATGTGGTGAATTTGTGATGTGGGGAAGTTATGTATGGTTTCTCACTTTTTTCCATTAAAGTGTTTGCATAATAAAAAACAATTTTTAGTCAAATATAGTACAATGTATAACTAGGGATGTCTTTGTTGAGGATCTTTTGTAGTAAAACCCTCACTACTTCTAATTTTCTTACATTTTTTGATTTTATATTTTATGAATGAATGGAAAATACATAGGCTTGATTATATAATGTGAAATAATAAAGAAACATGTAGTAGTAAAATGCATAAATAGTGAATGATGTTAGAAAGAAATAACATGGTCCTAGGGTTAGAAACATTGGATCCTTTATTATGTATTATTCTTTTCTAAATTCTATTGGATAGTTTATCTCATCATACATGAACTATCATCCCCTACTTGGAGTTTGAAGCTTAACATTACTTGGAGATCTCTTCATCACACCAATACGACCCTCTTCTAATAGTCATGGTTCCTCAACACACTCTATCGTATGTGTGACTCCTTACAAGAACCAACTCTATCATATGATATTTGACCCTTATAATACACTCCACTTAATCATATAAAATGTATACTAAAGATAAGTTAGGGAATTATGTTTTTTTGGAAATAAAATAAAGTTGTGAATAATATCTTCATTGGTATATAATCATTACATCACCGCTCAATATACCCACTTCCATATTAAGAACTAAAATTCAACATAAATAATTGATGATTAGTAATTTATGAACACTATGAAAAATACACTCAATGTAAATCCTCTTATTAGTCAGTCAACATAGTGATGCAGAAATATCACAGCTAATAAATAGGGGGAGACTAAGGGGGAGAGACTAGGAAAATGACAGAGAACATGAACAAATTTTGTGGAATCATTCAGTGAAAGAATTATACTATGATAGAAATGATAAAAATATTTATAGAAAAACCCATTCTCCCATTAGCTAATAATAATCTACTCTTTGAACTCATACCTACAATGGTGAATAATACATATTTATAGTTTGTGGGGTATGATAGAGTTAAAAAATTGTTAAAATGGAATGTTTAAAATTGAGATAACAAAATTAATATTTTTTCTCCTCAAGGTTGATCCTCCAAATTATTAACTAGTTGTGGCTTATACTTAATGAGAATTTATAATTTTATTCCTAATTATTTGTCAAAAATCCATCCCAATCCATGTAAATATGTAAATGTTATGTTTTTTAAATTGTAATTCAATACATATTGAAAAATCTATTTCAACATTGATTTATGGCCCATTATTTTCAGAAACAATGTGTGATCCAGATAGAGGTATTCACATAAAATTTATATCCTAAAACTTATAAAATTATGAAAAAATAATTTTAAATTAATGTTCAACACCTAAATGATTATGATAAAAATACAAGACAGATCTTGAATGTGAAAAACTTGAATTTTAATGAATTTTAAAAATTCATTCTCAAATTACAAAATCGTATTAAATAATCACATAAATAATTACTTTATAGACCAATAAAAAATATCAATAAAACAGTAATATATTAATAATTATTCAAATTTCATAATTTAATTCAAATTATTGCATCAATATGAGTAAGTGACGACAAATAATAAATTAACAATATGGATGGATTTAAAAACCTAAATTTCAATGTGAAATATATGAAAATATTATCTCTATAAAGATTCCTTATTGTGAAATATGTAATATAGGTCTTTGGATAGGATTTTTTCCTCTACTCGTATTGATAAATGAAGTTCTAGTGTTTTATAACTTGTTTCCACTAGATATGGGTATTGATCTTCTTGCAACTTTGGTTAAAGGAAAATATTTTTATTTATTTGATTTTTGATATATTGTTTAGTGGTATAAAACTTGTTATACAAAAAAGTCATCATGTTTTTATGATCTATTTTTTTGTATTGTATCAATTAATATTTTCAATTAAGTTAAGGGCTATGTTTTGAATTAATTTTTTCATTATTTTATTATTTAATGTTATAATGGTTTTTTCATAATTTATAAAAGCTGCAATACACTATAATGAATCTAGATTTTGTGTTTAGACACTTTAAATTTATTATGTATGTAATTGTATTTAGTTTTGGTGATGGAATGTATTTCATGTCTCTTATGAACCTCAAAATTTAATGTTTGATATTTATATATAAATATTTTATTATTTAATACACATGTTTTTTTTTTGATGTAATGTTGTATCTTCTACAGGAGGGCTTATATAGGAAACATGAGGGTGAGGTTAAGCCTAGAATATGGGGATTACCCTATTTGGCATATAAATTTCATTCACATTAGACCCCACGATAGTGTATTTTCATGGTCAGATGAAATGAAATTAATTTAATAAATAATTAAAATTGTTTAATTAATTATCTTACTAATAGGACTCCTATTTAACCCTTTATTAAGAAAAATCTAGGTTTTATTACATAATATTGATAGATTTTAGGGCATACGTGGGATATATCTTAGTGTAAGATCATATAATATAAATATTGATGGCAAACATCATTCTATCATTAGTAATATTAGTGCAAATGAGTTATTCGTGAAGGGTTGATCTTTTTTTGCTATAGAGAATCAATATTTATGGAATTGACTTAGTGCAAATGAGTTATTCATTAATTTTGGGCAGTGTTATTAAGTTTTTTTGAGTTCAGATATCATTCTAGGTAACCTAGTGATGATGTGATGAACAGTGTATCCATTCACCAAGAATTTGAAAATATATTTATAGACTCGGTGCACTAAGACACTGATTACATGGGAAACAATTGTACTTTAATAACATAAAAATCCGTCATAAATTTTCCTTATTTTTTTATTAGTCAAATCCACAAATATTCTATTTGATCATGGTTGGTCTTGTTAAATCAAATTATTCCTTCTTCTAGAAAGCCTTCAAATATTATGAGATATGATCGTGATGAAGACCAGTTGAGAAACGAGGGCACTATACAAGGGATGGTTCATGAGGTATTTCCTTAACTGAGAAGGGAGTGATGCCACTTCTTATCAAGAATTTGGTAGATCTGCCTCCCATGATTAAGGCATATTGATCTCTTCATGTTGAGAAATTGATCATCCCAAAAACTCTATGTGAGGATTCACATAGTTTTAATGCATTGAATGGGTTTCATAGGGAATGGGTGGATGGGTTTTGAATCAATTTGGGTCCACATGTAGTAAAAGGATTGTTGGATCCCCATGAAGTTGTTTGAGAATTTCGTCTCATTTGAACCCTTTCTATGAATGTGGTTGTGCTTATGGATAGGATTCTTCATTGATTAGTGGGACACTAGTAAATCTTGGTCACATAGATGTATGTTATGATAAAACTCCCCTTGGAAGAGTTTGGGCTCCTCTTTAAAGAGGAGTATTATCTAGAAACTCTTTAATATGTGTATACTCATATGGTACTAGGGTTGTAGTATAGATATATCATTGTCACTAACTACAATCTGAGATTAGAAAATGTCATGTACGACTCCATTGACATTATCATAGATGTTTCCTTCAAGGAATGATAGTTTGAGTGGGGCTTGTGTATAGAGATCGGAGTAAGAGTAGTCCCTTTATGATTACCAACATATGTCAGGGTGAATATGCGATTCATGTTTATGGATTTCATTTTGGATAGGGATTATAAGATAACTGGAGTAAGAAGTATACATCCCAGATAATAATCATCAACAACAAGTGGAAGGCATCATGAATCAAATTCCCTACAATAAAATTATTCTGATGAGTAGACTCAGACCGAGGTATTAGTAGCCCAGGGCTCATAGATGTTATCCATTAATATAGCAGAAAAATTTATTTGAATATGAATAATGAGGTTATATTTCATAGCAATGATAAACTTGACATGCTAGTGGGGATAGACAGGTAGTGGACATACCATTAGGTTAGAGTTAGTGGTTTTATTAGGGGCCTCCAAGTGGTGGTCAGGGTGGCTCACATAATGGAAGTTTCATAAAAAAGGATATAAATACACTAATGGGAGGGACCATAGGGGTTTTTAATTATGATATAGTTTTTTCATATCCTCCCATAAGTTTCCAGCACTAGTCCCACCATGTTGGTGGTTAAGGACATAGTTACTTGTGGGCATTTGAGGACTACAATCTTGTGGTTCTCAAAATAGTTCTATGTATACTTTTTTACTTTAATAATTTTTAATGAATATTCATAGACACATGTTTGAGATATTAATTCATTTAAATATCCATTGTTTGAAAATTTTAGGTTCTAATAGAGCCCCTAGCCTGATCTATGTGGCTAGTGACTCTGACCATGAGAGGCCCATGGCTACATATATCTTCTTAAATTGAGAACTCATGCTCACCAAAGATCAAATTAGTAGTGAACACTATTTATAGGTACCATAATGATGTATGTGATGATTCGTAGTATGGAATGACTATCTCTTATTTATTTCTTGATTTTTTTTTGAAGGTGAGGTACCTTTAAAGAGATGTGTCAATATTATCACTCATTGGTGAGATGGATTATTGGTTGAGACAAGTAGGGATAATGCCTATGAATCTACATCAAATCAATCATAAGTTATAATTTTTTCCGATTATCACATCAAATGCATCATTCACTCAGATCCCAATAGTGGTGGGGGACTACTTGGATGTCTTCCCTGAGGATGTACTAGTAGTACCGTCTTTGAGGGCGGTCAAATTTTTAAGAAACCTTCACCCTAGGGTCATGTAAATATCTTCCAGGGCTTATTACATGACCCCTATAAAGCTTCATGATATAAAGAGGTAGTTGGAAGACCTTCAAGATAAAGGATTGATTATACCTAATGTGTCCTCCTAGGTATCCCAGGTGCTGTTCTCTATGAATTCAAATGAGAGTTTGAGGATTTGTGTAAACTCTCATCACCTAATTAAGGTGATTATTATAAAAAAAATCTTATTCCTAGAATCAAAGATCTTATTGAAAATATTAATGGATAAAAGTGGTCTTTAAATATTGATATCTCATTTTTTTATCATAAGCTACGAGTTAGAGAGAAGGTTATCATGAAAATGGAATTTTTAGGCCGATTCAGATATTATGAGTTCTTAGTGATTCCCATTGGTGTGTAAAAAAAGATGTTGTATTAATGGTACATATGATTCATATCCTTCAGTCATTACTTGAATGATTTTTAGTAGTCTTCATCAATAATATCCTCAGTAACTAGTAATTATAGATTGATAATTTGGAACATCAGAGGACGATCATATACCAACATTGAGATAATATTCATTATTGAATACCCATAAAGTGTAATTTCAAAATTAGAGATATTCACTTCCTATGTAATGTTATCATAGAGGATAGTGTAGTTGTATACCCATCAAATATTGATTAAATGTTAGCATGGGATCCACTCAGGAGTTTGTCTGAGGTGAATAGTTTCCTTGGGTTTGATAAGTATTATTGGAGGTTCATTAAGTGTTTCATTGGATTTAATTATCATTTACTTCCTTAAATTGAAAGGGTACATTATTCTGTAGGTATGAATTATGTTAGAAGGCATTTGAGGGGCTGAGGAAAGGACTAAATATCACTCATTTTGTAAGTTCACATGTTGGTAGAGTTGAGAATGTTCTGTTCTTATATTTCTTTGGATCTGGCCTCATTTGTGTGTAGATGCATGGGTATTTCAATATTTCATATGTGTCTTGGCAGCTGAGACCCCATTACCAGTATTACATGACACAAGAATTAGAGTTCTCAATATTATTTTTTCTAAAGAAAATTTAGAGGAAACAATTTATTAGTGAGAGGTTTGTAGTCCAATCAGACCACTAGAGTCTCAAGTACATTTTTGGACCTACTGGGATACATAATCTAGGTTGGGGGAGTGAATCAGAGTATAATGAATTAAAATATATCCCCATTCTATCTGGTTTAATCATTAGATAAAAAATTATTCTAACATATTCCCATATTAATGTATTAATTGAAATGAAAACAAGAATGAGACAAAAAAATTATTCTTAGTTCAGGATAACTATTCTAGTCATTAGATAATACAAAGGAAATATGATAATGTACTTAATTCACTATAGTGATCTACTGTTACAATTTTCATAGTAAACTCACTATTCCCCTTGTTCACTACTAATCACATGTTGAAAGTTAAATTCTCTCTCTATTAATGTTTACTCATTTTTTATTGTGATTATATCCTTTAATTTCCATAATTAATATTATTTACACCCCAATAAGTGTGTCATGAATTTTTTCTTTTATACTAGTAATGAATTCATGTTTACCATAGAGTTTCTTGGTGATTCTTCTTTGTTTCACATAACTTATACATTGACATAACTTTTTACACCTTCCACATAAGTTCCTAAATTTTTAATAAATTTTATACTTTTACACCGCTCAAAATATAAACAAAACATTCCTAGATTTCACAAAACTTAGTTGAACAATTAACTAAAGTCCCATTATTCATGTAACTTATCGTTTTGTTACTACTTCAAGCATGAAATACATTCACACAACACTTTAATGATATCAGATCCTTAAAATATTATTTAGGTCTTCCTTCTCAAATTGGGTAGAGGTAAATTATTAGGAATTTACAACCCTTAAAGAAACTATCACTTCACCTACTAACATTTCACACAAATCAGAACTTATTTTCAAGATATTCCACATTTATGAAAATTTTAGAAACATATTCCATCTGCATGATCCCTTAATAAACAATTTATTATCACATTATTTTCTCAGTGGAACTCACTGAATTTGTGTAAAACCTCATTTTTTTCTCAAAACATCCACTTTCATTAATTTACTAAACATTAAAAAAAATTATTCCTTTTTTCAAATATGAATGATAAGGAAATTAATAACAATTTTCGCTAATATTTCTATACATTCATGCATCTTTTTCACATGTGCAAAAAACCATTCCTTTAATACATTTTTCTTAGGCAACTTTTTGAACAACTTTTAGTGTTTACTGACAAAGATCCTCCTCTTTCATGAATAGATTAAACTTTTCTCTCAATATATATACTTATGTATTGCACAATTCTCTAATTTATTTGACATTTTTCAACGGAATTCATTAACAACTGCACTAAAACTTCCACACCGACTTTGTCAACCAAAATTTTCATGAAACATAAAAACCTAAAAACCATGATACACCACGAAGTGGGATATTTTCCAAAAATATCCCCCTACAATATTGTTATTAATTTATTAAATTTTTATACCTATTAAACCATTTTATTGAAAAAAAAATTTGACTCCTTTTTCATTAACCACTATTTTCATCGTGTGACTCCATATTGCAACCAAAGATGCACTCAAAACATGATATAAGCCCATATTATCCATGCTTAGTCAGATAAGAAAGAGTATAATGTTAATTTAATCAATAGACCACTTCATTATAGAAACCACATGTTGAATTTTCCTTGATATAAAATTAGGATCAACATAATTTTTTCTCGTATACTGGTACTCACTATTTCAGGAAATCAATACCAAATTGTCACAAATTGTTCCCCTGAGTATGAATAGTGATAAGAACACTTATCCAACTTCACACTCACAACTACTTGGATCATGAATCCAAATTCCACTCATTTAATAATATATATTCATTGAAAGAATTTCATTATCACTATGATAATAAAAAATCCCCCAAAATTCTTGATCATCTCAACTAATCATAGATATGATCTTTCCCTATTAATCACCTTACTCTCCCCTATCATAAGTTTGAGAAATCACATCTAATATTTCCCTTATTTAACCCCATTTTCAATGAACTCAATAGTAACTTATTTTTCCTCATTTACATAGTGAAATAAAAAAATAACTTGATGGTAGTTATTTAAAAACACCACTTTGGTTCGGTGGGAAAACTAGAATCCAAGAGCCAGTCTATGCCTTTGAAATGTTTCTTTGGGTAAATTTATTGTCTAAATATTCATGATCTATAGTTCTTTAGGCACATATTCTAACTTCACCAAATCATGATCCACATTCTACTTTATAAAATCGTACATCATTTAAATTTTCTTCTTCCTCGATTGATAGAGTAGATTTAAGAAATGGTTTATTGCCCTTGAATTATCACAATTTATTCCTATTAGATACTTCACCTAAACTCCTATGTCATCACTTTTTTTTGCTTCATCCAAAAAAAATTGTGTGAATAATTGACCAGTATAAATATATTCGTCCTATATAATGAATAGAGAATAGAATTCATGTTTACTACTAAGCTAATAAATATAAAATCCACCAAGATAGAATGTATCATTTGATATTGACATCTTATCATCCTCCGAAGCCTCCTAATCCACATATGAATATCTAAATAACTCTTACTTAGATGTATTTATATATAAAAAAACCAAACTCTATTGTGATTTTGATATACAATAGTTTTATTTTCAGTACATGAATGTGTCTTTCCATGGGATAACATTTATACAATATTTCTAGATATGTGGAAAATATAATGATAGGTCAGGTCATTGTTAAGTACAACAAGCTCTCAATGATATTTTTGTGTTATGTGACATTCATCACTTTTCCTTTATCATTGCATATTAATTTCATTCAAGATTTCTCTAGATCATTCTTCTCCATGAGATATTCTATTTAGAATCATGTGAGAACCTCCTTGGAATATTTATATTGATAAAAAATGTGTTATTACTTTAATGTAAAACCTAAATCCATATTAAAAATGTTACTTCAACAATCATCAAAATTTATAAATCGTGCTTTATGAACTCTATAAACAGTTTGGAGTGTGCTACATTCAATCCTCCAAATATTACCTCATCAATACCTACCATCACCATCATCCTTCGCTCACTATCATTATCAAAATAGAGGTTTCAATACACACCACAACGCTAAAATCCAAACTTCCTCATGTATTTATCTTATCTTGAATACCTTTTTCTATGTGCCAATTTTAGATGATAAGGATCCTTCTTTAGCTAACACACTTTATTCTCATCTTCATGATTAAGGAAACCATATGGAATTTCAATGTTAAACTCGTCTTCTTGAACATACTTTAGTAATACTAGATTGATGTCCATTTGAAATAAATTGAACTTTATTTTCACTAAAAAGGATAAAAATAGGAAAAATTTATCCATATGTGCCACATGTTCAAATGCCTCATTAGAATCAATACCATCGATCTGGGAGTATCCCATTGACACAAGTCATTATTTGTTTTAAATCAACATGTTTTCATCATTAATCATGAAATGGAAAAACTATTTAATCTCAATGACATTCTTATCAGTCGTCCTTGAAATAATCTCCCACATCGAATTCTTATTTTTTTTTAATATTATCATTTGTTTCTTGATCCATATTCTCATCTCTTTTAGATTCTGCCAATCATTTTGGCTCCACCTATGATAGGAAACATGTTTACAATAGATAATTCATTATCCTTGTCTATAATAGAGTTATCTGATCACCGATAATATTCTACCCATTAATATCATCTTGGATCATTAGATTATATGTATATTAGGTACAATTTCACCACTCTCATTATTTGAATCTTATTATAAATATCCCTTGGGATCTTTAGACACTTTGATTTGACCACCTATTCATCATTATACTTCTAAAAATGTTCACTAATTTGATGAAGATTCTACTAATTTTCCACCACGCAGTCATAATTACTCTCAATAATCTTTCATAGACACTTATTTAAATATTAATATTTATTAATTCTTCCTAGGTATCGAAGAAATATAATTTAACCATTATAGAATTCAATCATCATGTGGTTTTCATTATTTATAATGATATACATTCTTATAATGACTCAAAAGTACTTCAACATTGGCCAGTTTCTATTCCAAAACTCATATGTAGTCTCCTATTCCATTGAAAACAATAAATATAGTAGAATTTTTTTTTATTTCAGTGTTACTTCTATCCAAAACATATATACTAGGTATTTATAAATAAGAATTTTTCTAGATATGTTTTTTATGATTCAATTTATCCTCTCCACCACACCATTTAGATAAGGATATACATCTAATATGACATGGTAAAATATTCAATGATTCTTAAAATAATATCCCACTTTTATATTTTGGAACACTGTCCCATTATTTGTTTATCAATTTGAGATTTATTTGTCTGTGAATCCATTCTGAGTACCTATGATAGTTTATTATACAACCAAACACCTCAAACTTGTGAGTGATGACCATTTTCCTAGATTTCCTACAATAATAATTATTTAATAGAACAAAAAATATATTTTCATCAATTAATCTTGTTGATACAGGTCCACACACAATAGAAATCACCAGGTCAAGTATTTTTGTTGACTTTTATTCATATTCCTTGTAAGTGTTTCATGTAATCATCATTCGTTTGAAAGAATCATACTTGTGTATATAATCATGTGATTGTTTATGGATATCTATATCTCTATTAATTTTCACTAGATCATCCAAGTATAGTTTTCTCAAATGACCAAGTAGTTTAGGAAAATTTATTTGTTCATCTTCCATGGATAGAAAACACACATCTTTTTCTCTGATCACAAAATAAAGTATAACCTTCATACACATCTCATATATCACCAATACATCTTTATTTCCAATTATGATGCATAAGTTCTTGGTAAATATTATTCCATTCCTTGAATAAAAAAATTGACTTAAAATAAGAATGTTATGGAAACAAGCGTCTAAAACCAATACATTTACAAATTTTATATATTTTCCTGCAAATTTGGATTTCTTAGAGCCAATAATCTTTATACATTCATCATTGATAAATACTATGACACCTTCCCTATTTTTAGTTATATTTGTGACTATATCCTTATTTATTATCCTTTAGGAAGTTTATAAAGTGTCAATAATATATGCACATGTATGATTTTAGGGTTTAATGGAAATAACCACAACAACTTTCGGTTCAACTAATTTATTTTTTATCCAAGTATTTTTTTCCTGATTGGTGTTTATTGAAAAACAATGATTTTGTTCTAAGTATGATTGACCAACCGTATCTTTCAACGATGATATTTTTTCATTTTTATCTATCTTGATGATTCCATAAGCTTCTAAATACAAATATTTTTCTCTCTTTTTCCATTTTCCACTACATTGTTAATGAGAAATATATATCTATATTCTCAAATCCTCCCCACCATGAATAGTTCCCAAAAAAATCAACCATGTAACATTGAAATATTCTTGGTTTCTAGTAATGTTATTATTAATTTTAGTATCTCTTGGATATTGAATATAAATATTGGGAATGTCTTATATTTCAACAAAAATAACACTTTATAAGATATTTCATCTTGTGTATTGTTTTTTGAACACCATTTATCCCTTGTTTTCACTAATTCGGAGTCCTACCCATATCAACCGTCAACTACATAGTTTATTCTTGCAGTATCAAATGATCTTAACCTAATTTTTGCTTATGATCAAGTACCATATAAGAACATTAATTTAGATATAAATATTGCTTCTTCAATCAATTCTTTACCATCATTACTATATATTCATTCCCCACATTCACCTTTTCTTTTGACTAGGTGATATTCTTTACTAATGTTTTATTTAGAACCAGAAGTATCTCTTGTTATTCAACTTTTAATCAAATACTAAACAATTCAGCCTTTGGCTCATTGATATGTTTCTTCTAAATTTTCACTATTTTAGTCATATCATTAAAAAACGTGGTTTGTTCATAAAATTTTAGCTTCTACTCAATGGTCATCTCTAATTTTTCAGGAATTACATATTTGATATATTGAATTTTGTCCTTAATCTCAAACTTATATTCTTCTTATTACAGTATATAGAGTCTAAAATCATAAACCATCATGTTTTCTTTTAGAGTTTTTAATCCTTAAATATATAAATATATATATATATATATATATTCAAAATCAGATTCCAATTCAACCTTAAGATCAATCATTCATCATACATTAACTTAATCATACTCACTCTCTTCATTTTTCAGGAAATTTTCCACAATATCCACCTGAAAAAAAAAAATTATGATCTTAGTATTATTCAATTTCTTCTACCGTTCTTTTTTTAAAATGTCATTTTCTCATTAATGTGGGTTCTTTTTAATAATTTAATTTTTCTTGGTTTTTCTATGACCACTCATATTTTTTGAAGGATTATTTATATGAATTTCATAATTCTCATAATCTTCTTAAAATATCTTGGGACACTTTGTAGAAAGGTTCCCAACCATTCCACATCAAATACCCATGAGTGGAAGTTTACCTATAAGCATTATACTTATTATTTATAGATTTTAGTAAAGAAATGAGATGAATTCATACACATGTCATTCTTCTCAGAAATCCTTCATAGAGAGGGCATCTATGGCCTTGAATACCAACTCCTTAAACATCATCTTTTCCAAAACCTCATTATAATAATTTGTTATCTTGTATATGACATGTTTAATGTAAAAAATATCCAATTTCAAATAATTTTATCATTATCATCAAGATAATAGTCTTTTTTATTGAATAGATATGGAAATATTCTAAATATGAATTTAATAATCTTTATTCCATAGAGGGTTTCTTTGAAAACATGCATGTCCTATACAATCACATAACCTATTTAATGAATACATCAGTAGATTCATTATGGTGTATCCTGATGTACCCATTCCTGTTATATATAACATTTTATTTATATTTTAAAACATCTAAGTCACATTGAAAAGTATTTACTAGCTATTCCCACATTCCATATATTGAAATACATGAAATCACCATAATCTAGATCATGTCAGATATTTCTAACCCTAAAGAATTAATAGCAATATCATAACCGTATACTTCTCTTAGATCTATATCAAATTGGGATTCATTATACATACTTCTAGAGATATCATGAATAGAATTTGTATACAAATCCACTCTTAATGATCAAGAAGTAGTGAAATATCTGATTCTTCCACATTTAGAAATTGTTTCTTTAGAATGGGGGAATCCATTTGTTATTTCTTTCCATTATGGCATCAACAGATCGAAATTTATTTCATTTATACTATGGAAATGATATGAATTGTTTTCACCTATATGTAAAATACCCCGAAAGGGGAGGGGTATTGGGGTATTAAAAAATAAATAATTTCCCCTTTTGATCTTTTTTTTATTATTCGATTAAAAAATCTTCTCTCTATTTCTCACTGTAATGTACTAATATAAATGAAAACATGTAGAATATATAAACATCTTTCTTTGTTTACTATAACTAGGCTAGTGAAAGGGTAAAACAGAGGAAACATGAAAATATACCAAATAAACTATAGTTCACACCTATTCGAATGTTCACAGTGGACTCACTATCCACCATAATTCACTGCCAATCATATGCTGAAAGATCACTATTCTCCCTGCTGATATGTAATCACTATTCCTTGAATAGAGATAATTTTATTTCTTGGATTAGTTTTGTGAACCCTAAGATATGTTTCATGATGTTTTTATTTCATACAACTAATGAATTTAGGTTTACCATGGATTTTTAGGTAAATTCTTCACATGTTATAATAACATATACTTTTGTATAACCTTTGCACACTGTTATCACAACTTCAAAAAACACTATGAAAATTTTCACTTCCTCGAATCATAGAACATTCAAAAAAATTAAAATAACTCATGAATACCACATGTAAAATTGTAATAGGACCCTTTCTTCATGAATCTTAGGTTTACATTACTGTTTCACACAATAAATATGTTTGAGAAAATATTTTTTCAAATCAGAACCTTAAGATCTTCTTTAAGGATTTATTCTCAAGTAAAAGGGATATCAACCTATTTATTGGAAGTAAGAATACTTCATGAAACCTCCACAAACCCCACTAACATTAAACACAACATGGAATTTATATTCATGTAACTCATACTTTTCTCATATTTCAATAACGTCTTCTATTTTTGTAAGCCACTAAAAATATTTTCATTTTTTTCATCAATTTTCACGTAATAATCACTAGCGCCATGAAAAAACTAGTAAATTCATACCACTATTTTTTTGAAATCATTAAACTAGCTATAAAACCCTTCCCTTTTATAAATATTAACAAGAACTCCATAAATCACAAATTTTGTGAATATTTCCACATGTTCACATAACATTTCATGTTCCATGAAAATTATTATTTTACATTGTTTTCTATTAACAACATCTTAAACACCGTATATATATTTCATGAAACGATACCCATCCTTTTTTGATACATTAAATTTTTTCAAAATATAGATACTTCAAGCTCTCACAAGACTCCACCATCCTGGATCTTTTTTATAACATTTCATCAATAACTGCACTGGAACATCAGGAGTAGTTTTGTCAATTCAATTTTTCGACAAACGAAAAAACCAAAATCTCGTGATATTCAATCAAGGGGTATATTTTCCTAAAATACATTTCACCTTTGAAGATATCAACCTATGTTAGATGAAAAGATTATAGTTCCTACAAGATTATGATTTTTTGATAGTATATCTTTCTTAGAAAGGTATTGTTTTTTAGATTCCCTTAGTATTAAATACTACACCAAGTAGTTTGGTGATTCAATAAATCATTTTCCCCCATTAGGGTTATATTAAGAGGAATATATATCATCGTTTTATCTCCATTTCATGGTGTTAACCCCTATAATTATACAAAATAAGAGGGAGGCTCTACTTAGTGACCTCGATTATAATGTTTTAATGACCATATTTCCTATATAGATACTCATATGTGATTTTATAAGGGTGGGGAAAATATCATCCCATTTAGAGGACATATATTAGTACTGATCATAGTGGTGATGTGGAAATTCCATGCATCTCCCTTGGAAATGAATCCAAGAATGGTGAAGACTTATCATGATTTTTTTTCTGTAGTTTTCGTGGTTTGGGATGATTATGATTTTCATGGAGTGTTTTTATAGATTCTTGTATTATTAATGTATGAAGGTAGAGAAATTGGTTTCCATATGTTTATCCCAACCCATCATGGATCTTGATTAAAATTGATACGAGATATCCATAAATTTTGTGATGGGGTTTCCGAAATCTGCGAAAGGCCATTATGTTATTTATGAGGCCATTCACTAACTCACAAATTAATCCCACATTCGATCATTTAGATCTATAGTTCCATAGAGATATTAGGGAAATTGTACATTAATGATATCTTCTGAATATATGGGGTATCATTAAGGATTGTCACTGGTCATAATGAATGATTCATATCCTTGTTGTGGATTGGTTGGTGGGTAGATTTCAATACCAAATTTTGATGAAAATGATTTTGCACCCTTAGGTTGATAGTTTGACAAAGTGAACCATTCATGTCATGACCCATCCTCGGGACACGTGTCGTTACTACCCCAAGACCGCCTCCCATAGGCCAGGTGCTCGAAACTAGCACCAAGGCATAAATCCTGACAAAAAGGGGAAGGCATTGCCTTTATAAAGTAAACAAACACCACAGAGTAAGCAATTAGAAGTAAACACTAAGTAAAACTGGGTACAAAAGTAGTGCGGAAAAGTAAGTGGGCCAGAATACAAACCCAAACTAAAAGTAAAGTACAACTGGAAAGAAAGTACAACAACTGAAAAGTAATGCAGCAACGCTGATCCATCCACTGGAATCCCACCTGAAGGGTGGGTACAGATAGCCTCCTCAACTCCTCGGGTCCTACCGTCTACCCTGTGTACATCCCGCCCAGTGGTCCACCTCCTGGTACCGACTTGCTCCACAATACAACTCTGGGCATCGACATGTCATGAGTTCCTCCTCCGGGAACCGTGCAGCTCTATAAGCATCAACCTCGATCAGTGATGTCCGTCGTCTGCAACCAACACAACGTAGTGCGGTCATAATTTGTTATATCATAGATCCTTATAAATATATCATGATTATAGAATATATAACATGATATAAATATTAATTATATCCATTATAATTATATTTTAATTATCAATAGCATAATGAATTACTTAATGAAATACAATGTTCATGGATATGGTAAGTCATAAGAACGGATGAAGGCTGTTTTCTGTTTTATTTTCATGTTTAAAGAAAGTGTATAAATGACACACCAATAACTATGTGTCAATATATATAACTATTACAGTATCATGAATTTATTATATATATAATATAAGTTTATTAAACCAATATTTAATACATTCTATGTGGTGTATGAATGAATCATATCATTTTGAGGGTTTTGGTAGTCCACACTTCCTCAAATGAGATTACTGTATTACCACCAAATGGAATATAATAATAAGAATGCTATAAAAAGAATAAAAATTCTTAAATAAAAAATTAATATAATATCTTACATATAAAAATATATTTTCCATCATAATGGCCTCCATGATTGGTGGTAAAAGAGAAATAAAAAATCATTGTTCTGTGAGGTAGTAGTTCAATGTACACAGAAATAGTGTGTTAAACATCAATTAGATAGAGTTGTGTGCAATTTTAGGTCAGAAAAATTTCAAAAAAACTTACTAGAACAAGTATGAAACTTTTTATTTCACACAGGAATGGAATAAAGAGAGTGTTGAAACAGTAGAGAATAAAAATAATGGAAAAGAGCTTGAGAGAAGACGTTGCCTCTTAATTGGGTAACTCCTTTATCTTTGTGCCAAAAATATTCATTGAGAGGGTTCCATACCATATTGAAGCTTCAAGGTAGAAGGTAGCATTTTTGGGAGGCTAATTGGGAAGATATTTTATGAACATAAAATCATTGATAGGTGGGATGAATGGGTAGTGGTGGTGGCCTTTTATAGAGAAGGAAAATGACTCACATGGAATATTTTGAAAAAAAATTAGATGTGCACAAGTTATTAACTAAAAAAGTCTTACCAAGCCAAAAAAATTATACAATGGAAGGTTTATGGCCGAAATAGGGATATAAAATTGGTGTTATAAAAGTTTCTAGGTCATTTGCGCCCTTAATAGTAAGGTTTATCCCCTAATTAAGCTTAATTTGGCCTTAACTATTGTGTTTATCTTTAATCACTTTTACTAATTATTTTGTTCAAAAATTAAAATTTTATTATTAGAAACTAAATGTTATAATGAATATAATTTTATATGTTGTATTATTGAAATTTCAATCATAAAATTGAAAAAATTAAGATTTGTGTTAATCCCACACACGAGATGAAATAATAGTGTTTTCATGTAGGAAAAAGTCCAAAAGTATGTTAATATTTTTTGATTCAGTTTCAAACTGAATTTGATCCTAATTGATTTGATTATATTATTAGAAGTAATAATAATCTAATGTGACCCTAAAACATATTTTTATTTTCATTTGGCATTAATAATTAATTAGACCAAAAAGGCAGTTTTAAACTAAAAATCATTTTTTCATTTTTCCTCAATAAATGAAGTTTGTCAGAAAAATCCCAAAATAGTAAACCTAAAAAAATTTTGATGTTCTGAATTAAAAAAATATGCTTATTTTATCCAATTAAATTTCTATTTTTCTTTAAAATTACATTTATTATTAAAATCGATTCACGCAAGAAAACAATTTTTTTAACATTAAAGGAATTTACCAAAATTATTATCTTTCATTATCAATATGATTCATTTATATAAAACAAAAATATTTAAAAAGTTTTTATTAATAATTTTAATGTATATGTTATAATTATCTTAATTAAAAAATTAAAACAATAAAAAGATATGTTTCATATAAACTCAGTGTTGTGTACATCTTACGCCAATTCGGTGTTGCTTGTAGCACAAGCCATGTTGGTATTGCATGCAGCGCAGACCAAGTAGGTATTGTATGTGAAATGAATGTTTGAATTAGTGATTTAATATATATATATATATATATATATATATAACTATTTTCTGTGTTATGTGAAATAAAAAATATTGAAAAGTTAAATTCATTTGAAAAATAATAATCCTCAAAATCTCGGGGTGTTACATTCTACTCCAATTAAAATGAATTTCTCGCAAGAAATTTGTTTGGGTTATAAAACATTTAATAATTGAAAGCTTCATTCACAAAAATTCACATCGTAAAATTGGATATTAAAATGTCTCTTAAAAATGGAAATTAGGAACCATAATTTTTACCCAAATTAACATATAAATGGGGAATAGAGGTTAGGAGTGATGATTTGACATTAAAGAAAAGTGTTAATATTTATAGTGATTTATTGAGGTCATAAATCAAAATCAAGTAAATGGTCAAAGTAAATTTTAGGTTCTAAATGTTATAAATATGTGATTATTCTAGAGGCCATTGAATCAATATAATTTATGGTATTTGGACAATATTTTTTTGTATCACTATTAGAACATTGAGTAATTATTGATAAATTTATAGAACCAAAATTTCATCTGTTGGGATGTTCTTTGAAAAATTAATAATACATCCATTCACTCCTATATTGAATGTCTATATATTAATTTTGATGAATAAAGAACTATAATACTCCTTTAATATATCTTGGGCCCATAAATGAAATAAATTCTAACTTTTTTTCTCTTTAAAATACAATCATTAATCCATAAAAAGTAATAATAACCGTTAATCATAAATATTTTTTCATTAAAAAATATTCATTAACCAAGAAATCACATAGGCTAGTAATAGGCATGAAACACTTATCATCTTTGGGTCAAGGTTTCAAGACCCATGACCTTTCCAAACATTAATGGTTGTCACCCAACATATAAGATGACATATTTTTAAAAAAATATTAATATAATATATAAGATGAACTTCCTTGAAATAAGGTTAATCATTGATTATTCATTTAACCCTGGTTTTGAAAACAAACTAAGTGAAAAATACTTCCTATAAATACTAAATTAAACTTTTCATGAACAGATAACCTTAAGACCCTTTAGAAAGATTAAAAACTGAAACCTTGGAAAGAGACTCAGAAAATCAGATTAATATTGATTACCCTTTATAAGATAAAGTTCATCTTGGTTGTCACATTCCATGCATGTGAATAACCTCATCATTTATTCTCTTGAAACTTGTTAATGACATTAATTAGCCTAAATCCTATTGAAAAACATGTGTTCTTCCTCATTCCAAAGTATATTTGATTTACTCCACAAATCCAAAAATTTTGGAAGCTTCATTAGTGGTAGCATAAACCACTTATAAACAAGTCCTTACTTTGTTCCAAGGTTATCAGTACTGTCTTATTTACATATTCTTATCCCACACATATTTATCCATTCAAAATTATTTTAACATTAAGAACAAGTTTTGGTTTACCTTCCCTTAGTAAAAATGTTAAATTTCAAGAGATAACCTTTTATTCCATCACGACCATTTAAAACAATTATTGTAAATCCTTAGAAAACCGGAAATTGAAAAACACATACATAATTCACCATTCATAATTATGGAATCCAAATACATAAATAATTCAATTACATCTTTTTTTAATCCATTAATGATTATATCTCTTTCTTTTCATATTTCATCTATAGTCACTTCATCATCCACAGTGTAACCGTTACTCACACCACCTTTCTGATTCTCATCAGGAACATTAATCTTGGAATATGGTGTTGCATAATGTCTATTTTCTACACACTTAAATAACATAACATTCAATGAGGTCTTAGGGAGGCCAAAATTACAATCCTTTTAATTAACTAAATTCTTCATTTTTTCCTTGAAGTCACATGCTTTGTGTCCTTATTTTCCATATTCAAAACAAATTCTTGTTCCTTTTAGGAATTCTATCAGGGGATTCCTTCCACATTATTGACACAAAGGAAACAAAATATAATTTCCATCATGGTATCTATTACAAAAAATCTATGCAAATTCATTCTTTCTCTTATTTGGTGAGTTAGAGAGTTGTTAAAGGTAAACATTGTTAATCATGCTCCATGAAAAATGAATAGGCATGATCACAAAATCATCCACTCTAGTGATCATCCCACTTGACTACTCATCATAAATTCTTCCATCACATTCAATGTTAATCTAGTTACATTGGTTCTCTCTATTATCTAAAACCATAAGCATATTGTGATAATTACTTATCATATTAGGAAATAAAATAGTCATGGAAAGAATTATTTTTAGAATATATATATCCTTAAACCTTTAATAATATATGACACCTTGTGTTTATCCAAGGTTATTCATAGCTAACATATACCTAAATCCTTCATGATGGTTCATGGAGAGTTTGTGAATTCTCAAATTATATCCACTAGGAGTGTCAAACTAGGTGTGCAGCAAGACCCGTTTTTATGTACTAGATTACCCCTAGCGAAGGTCGGAACATCTTGTCTAATTTGTTACCCCTAGGTATGTCTTTTCCAGAGCCACATCCACTTATAGTATCCAGATTGAGATATATTTCAAGAACACCACTCACTCTATCTTTTACCAAAATTCTAGGATATTTTCCTAAATGTTAACTTATCCTTATACATAAATTTGGATACATACCTACACACATCCCTAGAAATAAGTCAAGGGATCTCACTAAGGTTTTCTTATCCTAGTTTCCAAAGTTTTACTATAACTTTTATTTGATACCAACTGTAATTACAATCAAATTACAAACATTGACATTACATTACATTTCAGAATACTTAAACATTATACTAAAAGAGTCCCTAAGACCATATTTGTTATTGTTCCTTTAGAAACATGGAAACATAAACACCAGTACATAAGTGAGCTACATTATACACCACTAGGTTCTTTGTGACTAGAACCCTTCTTAAACACATTAAACATAATACATATCTTCATAACCTGGGGAGGAAAACATAAAAAGGGGTGAGATAAAATGCTAAATAAGGGTAACTAAGGGAGACATGTAAGAAAAAACATGAGTATAATGGTACGATAACATGATCATAAAAATAAAAGATCACACCCTTCATATCAAAGATGTTATGCATGAATCCTGGAATAATGCTTGGTAGTTCATAATAAATTATTTAAAAGGATGTAAATGACATAATATATAAAAGAAAAACATAGGAGTAAGAACTAGAATTGTGGAATCACATAAGCATATACTTATTTCTATTGTAGACATGTCATAAATTCCAAGACCATATTATAGGTCAAAGTCCTTTACTAAACCCAAAGAACCCCCATTTTATCCCTATATTTATGAACGGTGTAAACCCTCATCCAGCCATCTATTACTGAACCGAGTAAACCCTCATTCTAGCCAAGTATTACTAAATAGAGTAGACCCCCATTCTAGTCATGTATTAAAATACCAAGAATACCATCATTCCATACCTGTATTACAAAACCGAGTGAACCATCATTCCATCCCTATATATCTAATGAGATATAAATCTTTACCCACTACATTAGAGAGAGATATTGGTCCCAACCATCACGTAATTAAATCAACTCAAAACCATAAAAAACATATCATAACCTATGAAATGAAATGGGTATCATAAATATGTAAACATATCATTACCTTGAGAAATAGACAGGTTTCATAATAATTTAATCATAAACATAACCTATCAAAAGAAGCGGGTTTCAGAAGCATATAACCCGTCAAAGAGAAATAGGTTTCATAAAAATATTATCCATGAAGGTGAAATTGGTTCATAAAGATCATGAAATTAATCATAAAAAATTGCTAAAAAAGTATATAAATGTAACCATTAGATCATTTCCTAGAAAGTCATGTGTAACATTAATAGATTTCATCATAGATGGAAAATAATTTTGAAATATACCCTAAAAAAATCTCTTGAGGAAAATATTGTTTTTTTCTGAAAATGGATTTTAAAAACATAAAACCATTTAGAAATAATTTTCTTATAAAATACCTTGAAAACATATTAAGAATACATGAAATTAATTTTAAAACCAATTTTTTTGAAAACATTTAAAATAAGGTTCAAATCATTTTAAAAAACCTTTTCTTTAAAGCCACTTGAAAAAATTCAAAGAAGGATTGAAAATGTATTGATAACTAAAATTTTAAAATACTTTGATAAAATATAATGAAATCTTGAAAATATTTTAAAAATAATCATTTCTTTAAAATTTATAATGAATCTTTAAAAAAAAATTAAACCCATCACATTAAAATCACTTTGAACAATTGTAAACAAGGCTTGAAAACATTTTGAGAAACGTTTTCCATGAGAACATGTAAAAGAAGTTTGAAACCATTTTGGGCACAATTTTCATTTAAAATTACTTTTTAAAAACGTTTTCTTAAATATTTAGCATTTTAAAAATTCAATTGAATATTCAATGAAATGACGACGGGTAAGTCTATACATGGCATACATGGTCAAAATAACAATTATTTTGCAAGGTAAAAAGGATTGAAAAGTGGATTGTATTAAAGGTGAAAATAATATTACATTGAACAGAATGTTAAAAAAAGGTATTAATTTATTTTAGATTTTACAGGGGAATGGTATTATATTTTTGGAAACTCTTTTTCGAAAACATAGATTCCTGACTGAAGAGTGTGTAAAGTTGAGCTTTCCTAAAAATGATTTCTTAGCTATCTTAATTACCAAAGTGTAGAAAATGATTCCAATACAGGAGTATATCCTAAAATAAAATATAATATGGAAAAACGTAAAAAAATTTGAGAGATGGATCATTATATTTTATCAATGGAAGTATAAACATTAACAGTCTCGAAAAGCAATGATATTGTCTCAATAAACTCTTGTAACTTGGTATCATTGGATCTTGCTCTACATGTATGGAAATGAGATTAAATAAAGCATATAATATAATTAAAATATTTTAATTCATTATATTGAGAGTAAAATTGAAGTATACAAGCGTTGTAAAATATTTTAGGTGTATAAAAAACCTAAGATTAAAATAACGCAAATTGATACATAATCATTTTTACCAATTCAGTATGTTTTGAATCTTAAACCCCATAAAGGAAGGATCATCAAATGGGAATTTGAATTAGAATAAATTTAAGTACCATATACATACAATACAGTCATGTGACATACACGTACAACACAAAAGAAATGAGTGATCAACATAGCTTGTATCTCACAGAAAATAATATTGAGATGAAATCCCATTACATTGTGTCTTAACTCTCTCCATACTCATACAAGATTCCAGAATAATAAATATAGTATTATTATAAATCATTTATATAAAAATATTATTACATCTATTACTATATATGGTTTATTATAACCTCTTATAAACCAATTGTTGATGATCCTACATTATGGTTTCACTTCATGTAATATTCCCATTATTATTTGTATGTGTCTAAATTTGTTATATTGTTGATCGTTATACATATATCATGATTCCAGAAATTATAACATTATAAAAATATATGGTATATATTTTATAATTATATTATAATTATCTATATCATAATGATGTATTTAATTGAATACACCATTCATGGAGATGATAAGCTTTTATTATTCATGAAGGTTGTTTTCAGTTTTTATTTCCATATTGAAAGAAAGTATATAAGTCACATATGTATATATATTAATTAACATATATATATATATATATATAATTATTATATTATCATAATTATATCATATATGTCATATAATTTCATTAAACTTGTCCTTAATACATACTATGTGGTGTGTGAACAGAACACATTGCTTTGAGGGGGTGCTAGTCCACACTTCCTCAAATGAGATTATCAGACTGACACCAAATGGAAGGTAAAAAGATGTGTGTTGAAAAAGTAATAAAAATTATAAAAGAAATAAAAAATAAAAAAATATTATATATATAAATAGAGTTCATATCATAATGGTCACCATGATTGGTGGTAAAGTATAAATGAACAATCATCATTTCGTGAGGTAGTAGTTCTCCACACACAGAAACAATATGTTCAACATCCATTAGAAAGAGGTGTGTGTATCTGTAGGTCATAATCATCGAATAAAAATATCCTAGTATGTATAGGATACTATTTTATTCAAACAATAATTGAATAAAGAGAGTTTATGGGTGGATACGAAAAATAAAGGAAAGAGCTCAAGAGAAGACATTACCACTAAATAGTGTAACTCCTTTATGTTTATGCCAAAAGGATTACTTGAGAGGGTTTCTCACAAAAGGGAGGATTAAAGGTATAATGTAGGATTATTGAGACGATTTTTAGTAAGAGTATGGACATACTTAAAAGGTTTGAGAGGTGTGAGGAATTGGTAGTGGTGGTGGACTTTTATATGGATGTAGAATGATTTACATGGATTTTTTAGAAATAAATTAGATGTGCACATGTTCTTACCTAAAAAATTTATTAGGAAACCAATAAAAAAATATATGATAGTGTTTATGGCCTAAATATGGATCACTAATGTATGTTAGACAATTTTATCAGTAATTGGAGCCTTTAATATTATGGTTTTGTCCCTAATTAAACTTAATTTTTCCTTAACCAATGTGATTAATTTTAATCACTCTTACTAATAATTTTTTATAAAATTAACATGGCCTTATTAGACTGAAAATTTTAAAATGAAAACATTGTTTTATGTCAGAATTTCGAAATTCCAATCATAGAATCAATAACATTAATATTTGTGTTAATCCTACAGATGTGATGAAATAACGAGGTTTTAATGTGGAAAAAAGTCCAAAAGTTTATTAAGATTTTATTATTCATTTTCATACTGAAGTTGATCATAATGAATTTAAATATATTAGTAGATGTAATATTCCTATAATTTTACCTTCAAAACATATTTATAATATCATTTAAAAATAATAATTAATTAGAAAAAAAGGGAGTTTTTAAATGAAAATTAGTATTTGTCTCTATTCTTCAAAAATAATGTTTCACTGAAAAGCACAAAAAATCAGCCATGGATAATTTCGAAGTTATGAATTAAAAAATTAAGTTTATTTTATCAAATTATATTTCCAAATATGTCTAAATTAATTTTATTATTTAATGTGATTTATTCAAGAAAACAACATTTTAAACATAAAAGGACTGTAGCAAAAATATTATTTTTCATTATCAATATGATTATATATATAAAATAAAAATATTTGAAAATTATTTTTTAATAATAATTATTTATAGGTTATAATTATCTTATTTAAATAATTAAAACAAGAAAAAGAGATGTTTCATAGAAACTCAATGTTGTGTGCATCATACGCCATGTGAGTGTTTCTTGTAGCGCAAGCCAAGTTGGTATTGCTTGGAGCGCAAGTCAAGTTAGTATTTCATGTGAAAAGAATTTTTTAATTAGTGTATTAATATATATATATATGAAGAACTATTTCATATGTCATGTGAATTGAAAAATATTGAATAATTAAATTAATTCAAAGAAAAATAAATCTCAAAATATTAGGGTGTTACATTATACCCTCCCCCCTCAAAATTAATTTCACCCTCAAAATTCATATGGGTTATCAATGGTTTAATACATTAAAGTGTCATTAATATAAAACCACATAATAAAAATGGATACTTAATATTCCCTTAAAATGTTAATTTGAAACCATAATGGTTACCAAAAGGAACATATAACTGGGTTTCCACATTAGAGAACATACGTTGGGAGTGAATATTGGACATTGAGGGAAAGCATAAATATTTATAATGAGGGATTGAGGTCACCAATAAAAAAACAATTAGATGATCAAATGCAATTTGAGGATCTCAAATTCATAAATCTATGATGATTCTAGAATCCACTAATTCAATAGAATTTTATGTATTGGGATAATATTTTTTATCACTTTTAGCACATTGAGTAATTTTTGAAAAATATTTATCAAAAAAAATTTATTATTGGGTTTTTCTTTGAAAAAATTATAATACATCCTTTTCCTCTTGGAATGAATGTCTTGAAATTAATATTGATGAATAAAGAACTCAAATATGATTTTAATGGATTTAAAGGCCCATAAAAGAAAAAAATGGAAAACTATTTGTCTCTTAAAAAAACAACATACATTAATCTAAAAAAGTAACACTAATAGTTCATCCTAAATATTTATTCATTAAAATTAAATATACATTAACCAGGACATCATGTTGTATGGTGGTAGGTGTGAAACCCGTATCATCCTTCATTCATGGGTTCATGACTCAAAGCCTTTCCGGACTTGATTGGTTGTCACCCAACATACATGATGTTGTTTTAAAAAAAACTGCACTAATATAATATATAAGATGGACACCCTTGAAATAAGGTTAATCATTGATTATCCTGTTAACTAAGGTTTTCAACACAAAATTAGTACACAAATACTTCCTCATAATTTTAAAATAATATTTTCATGAATGTATAATCTTATAACCCTCCATAAAGATGAAAAACCCAATCCTTAGATAGAGAGTCACAAAATAAGATTAACATTGATTCCCTTGTATAACAAAAAGTATCTATTGGTTGTCACGTTCCAATAATGTAAATAACCACACAATATATTTTATTGAATCATGGTAAAAATGTGAACTACCATAAATCCTTTTGGAAAACTTTCATGATTCCTCATTCTAATGTATATTGGATTTACTCCTTAAATCTAAAAAAACTGTAAAAATTATTTGTGTTAGCATAAACCACCTATAAACGTCTCCTTACTTTTTTCCAAGGTAATCAATATTGTTCAATTTATTTATTCATATTCAATGTATCGTTATCCTTAAAACATTATCTTAACATATAGATCATGTTAATTGTTCCCTTCCCTTAGTCAAAATGTTATCTTTCATGAGATAACCTTTCTCATCCATCATGTTAATTAACCATATTCTTGTAAATCCTTATAAAACATGAATTGAAAAATCCATACATAACTCACCATTCTTAATTGAGTAATCCAAATATATAGACACTTTAATTACATAATCCTTAATACATTAATGATAGTACCTATTTCCTTTCACATTTCATCTGTATTATCATCATCATAAACAATGTAACCATTACTCACACCACCATGCCGATTATCTTTATAAACTTTCATATTGGGACATTGGGTTTTACAATTACCTTTTTATCCACACTTAAAACACTTAACCTTCAATGTTGGCTTAGGGAGGCCAAAATTTTCATCCATTTCATTTACTAAACTCTTCATTTTTTTCTTGATGTCACTGGATTTATGTCCTTCTTTTCCACAGTCAACACATCTTCTTGTTCCTTTAAGATAGTCACTTTGGTGATTATTTCCACATTCTATACACAAATGAAATTGAATCTTCTTTCCTTAATGGTATCCATCACTGTAACTCTCAGTTAACTCATTCTTTCTCATCCTTGGTGAGTTTGAGAGTTGGTAAAGGTAAAACGTATTAATCATGTTTATTGAAAATTGATTCAGCATGATCACGACATCCTTCTCTCCAGTGATCATCCCACTTGACTACTCATTAAAAAATATTCCATCACATTCATCATAAATTCAGTTCCTTATGGTTCCATGCATTGACTAAAATCTGAAGCATAGTTTTAGCAATACTAATCATAGAAGAAAACCACATAGTTATGAAATTAATTACATATTTGATATATTAATCATGACACCTTCCATAATCTATGTCACATTGGTTTTATCCAATGTTATTCATAGATAACATATTTCTAAATCCTGCATGATGGTTCATTGAGAGTTTGTGAATTTCAAGGCACCCCCACCTCGGAGTGTCAAACCAGGTGTGCAGCAAGGCCCATTTTCGTGTACTAGATTAACCTGAGTTAAGCCCGGAACATCTTGTTGGATTTGTTACCCCTGGGTATATATGTGTTAGATCCACATCCACTTCTATTATCCTGACAGAGATGTATTACTAGGAAACCACTCACTCTATCCTATACCAAAATTTCAGAACATTTTTCGAATCATAAACTCATCCTTATACTTATCCTTAGAGACATCCCTAGACATATCCTTAGAAATAAACACAAGGATATCACTATGGTTTTCTAATCATAGTTTCCAAAGGATTACTACAACTTTTATTTTATACCAGTTGTAGTGACCCTTGCTTTAAAAACATAGAAATTACATAACTTTTGTGGAATAAATAAACATTACACAAAAAACAAACAAAGTCCATAGTTGGTATAGTGCCTTTGGAAACATGTAAACATAAACCCTGGTACATAAGTGATCTACATTATCTCCCACTTAGTTCTTCATGACTAAAACCCTTCTATGAAACATCAAACATAATACATATCTTCATAACCGGGAGATGGAAACATAAAAAGGGGTGAGCTAAAATGATTAGTATGGGTAAACAAGGGGTACATGTATGCATAAACATGAGTAATAGGGTATGAGGACATGATCATTAAAGTATAATATCAAACGCTACATATCAAAGATCAAATACATGAATCATGGAATAAATATTGGGAGTTTCTAAGAAACGAATTAAAAGGAAGTAAATGACATAAGCCATGAATGAATAACATAGGAGTATGAAATGTAATTGTGGCATCACATATTCATATTATAATTTCCATAGTAGACAAGGAATCAATGCTAAGATCATAATAGTGGAAAAAGTCTTTTACTATACTAGTAGAACCCCCGTGTAATCCCTATATTACTTAGAAAAGTAAAACATTATTCCAGCCTTGTATTATTGAACCAAGTAAACCCTTTTTCCAGACCTATACTAATGATCCCAATAAATCCCCATTTAATTCATGTGTCACATAACCAAGTAAACTGACATTCTAGCCCTATATTACTTTACCGAGAAAACCCACATTCTAGTGTTGTCTATCTCAAGATATATAAATCTTTACCCAATGCATTCGAGGGAGATATAGGTCCCACCATCACATAATGAAATCATATATACATGTTCCACAAGACCATAGATAACATATCATAAATCATGAAATAAAATATGTATCATAAATAAGTAATCATATCATAAATTGTGGAATGAGACACGTTTCATTATCATTTCACCATAAATATAACGCTTTAAAAGAAGAGGTCTTCAAAAGCATATAACCCATAAAACAGAAATGGGTTTCATAATCATAATAACCATAAAGGATAAATGGGTTTCATAAAGTCCATGGAATTAATCAGAAATGATTCATATAATGAACATAAATGGAACTATTAGATCATTTCATTGAAAGGCTTGAGAAACATCAATAGATGTCATCATAGGTGGAAAATAATTTTGAAAAATTCATTAAAAACATTTCATGAGGAAAATATCAATTCATATTTTAAAAAGGGGTTTGAATAAATTAAACCATTTGAAAATTGTTTTCTTAGAAGATACATTGAAAACTAAAATAGAAGACATGGAATCATTTTCAAAACATTTTTACATGACTTTTTCTTAAATAAGCTGCAAGACATTTTAAAAATATTTTTTCATCAAAAACACGTGAAAACACATAAAAATTCATTAAAATGATTTGAAAACTATTTTTTTAATAATACTAAGAAAAAATATAATGAAATATTGAATTTTTTTAAAAAAACATTCTTCAAAATTTATAAAGAAACATGAAAATTTTCCAATAAGCATTTATTTTAATTGAAATCTTGTAAAAAAGTATTGAAATTTTTTTTGAAAAAAAAATTCCTTGAAAACTTATAAAAGATGTTTGAAACCATTTTGATAAAATTATCCGTGAAAATTACTTTTTAAAAACCTTTTCTTAAAGATTAAAATTTTTAGGAATGAAAATGGAGCTTTTAATAAATTATGGCTTGTAAATCCATTCTTGTCATACGAGGTTAGAAAAACATTCCACTCACAGGGTATAAAAGATAGACAAGTCCCTTATTCATAAAGTGACAATAATATTACTTTAAAGGGATTTCTAAAAGAAAAAAGGGTAAAATTTTCATTAGGATATTATAGGGGAAATATTTAATATTTTCGGGAAACCTTTTTTAAAATCCAAGATTTCGGACCGAAGAGATTGTAGTGTCGGGCTTTCCTAATTACACTTTTAGAAATATTATGTACAAAAGAGTGGAAAATGGTACCAATATAGGATTATGTGAGGAAATTATAGAGGAGAGGAAAACTCATGAATATTATAACTTTATATTACCCACTTATTAATGATCCTACATTAAGGTTTCACATTGTGTAATATTTTCTGTATTCTTGGAACATGTCTTAATTTGTAATATTGTTGATCATTATACATATATCCTAATTCCATGATATAGAAAATGATATAAATATCAGTTATATATAGAAAAATTATATAATACATATCTATATCATAATTAAGTTTGTAATGGAATACATCGTTCATAGAGACAATAAGCTGTATGTACGCATGAAGCCTGTTTTCTATTTTTTTATCGTATTGAAAAAAGTATATAAATGAAATTTATATATATATATATATCATTATTAAAGTATGAATAACATAGAATAGATATCATATAATATTTTTAAACCCATCTTTAATACATTTTATATGGTGTGTGAACAAATCTCGTCACTTCGAGGGGGTGGTAGTCCACATTTCCTCAAACGAGATTATCATATTAGCACCAAATGGAAGGTAAAAATATGTGTGTTGTAAAAGTAATAAAAAAAGATTAAATAAATAATAAATACAATATCTTATATATATAAATATATTTTCCATCATAATAACCACCATGGTTTGTGGTAAAGCAGAAATGAACAATCATCGTTTCGTGAGGTAGTAGTTAATCGTACCTAGAAATGATATGTTCAAAATCAATTAGATAGAGGTGTGTGTAAGTGTAGGTCAAAGACATTTCATAATAATATCCTAGTATAAATATGATACTATTTTTTTCAAAAAAAATGTAATAATGAGAGTTTATGGAGTTGAGAAGGAAAATAAAGGTATAGAGCTTGAGAGAAGATGTTACCTCTTAATCAGGTAACTTCATTTTGGTTGTGCCAAAAGGAATCATTGAGAGGGATTCTTCAAAAATGGAGGTTTAATTTTCTAATTCAGTATTTTTGGAGCCTAATTAGCAATATCCTAGATAATCATTATTGGTTTGAGAGGTGTGACTAATGGGTAGAGGTGGTCCCCTTTTATAGGGAAGGAAAAGGTCTCACGTGGAATTTTTAGAAACAAATTATGTGTGCACATGTCATATCCTAAGAAAAGTCTAACCAAAAAAACAAAACTCTATAATGGTCGGTTCATGTCCTAAATTTTGAATGGAAACGGGATTTAGACATGTTTCTAGGTAATTTTGGCCCTTCATATTAAAGAATAGTCCCTAATTAAGCTTAATTTGGCCTTAACAACTGTGATTAATTTTAATCATTTTTACTAATCATTTTGATAAAAAATTAAAATTGTATTATTATAATCTAAATATTAGAATGAATAAAATGGTTAATGTCATATTTCTGAAATTCCAATCATAGAAGCAAAAAAATTATGATTATAGTTAATCCCGCAAATAGGATGAAATAAGGGGGTTTTAAGGTAGGAATATTTAAGAACTTGGATCTTTTTTTAGGTAAGGATATTTAGTTCGGGATGTTATGAGGAAAAAGGAAGAAAAGGGAAATTTTATAAGTACAGAACATGGACATAGGAGTAAGCACCGTGTACCTGGTTTTCATGCTAGACCGTGTACTTGTTGTGCAACAACTGAGTACATGGCTATGTGGTTGACCAGGAAGACCACCCAAAGCGGGGGAGAATTAAGGCTAGAAGATGATGTGTACATTAAATGAACACACAATTTAATTTTCTTTGTATTGAAATTGTTTTGGTTTTTCAATTATTACAGTTGATTTTTTTTTCACCGTTGGGTGATGCACTTGTTTTGTGATGTTATGAATTATATTATTAACATTCTACTTATGTTTCATCCTGATGAGATGAAGGTATTCCATCTCATTCATCACATAATAACTTTCTAGAGATCACATGTCATGCATTATTTTCATGACATTTAGGGTGAATTATTGATCTCATGATATTTTGATAGATGTTGTTCTATATATGCATATTTTTGTAATAGATGTCATGATAAAATACTATCTATTATAATATGGTATGGGATTGTGTCAAGATTAATTTGGATGGACGCCAAAAGTCAGTCCCTAAGGTGTATGGGCCCTCTTGGATCGGAATTTTTTGGATCACCTTTGAACTTTAATTGAATTTTTAATGTTATGATATTAAGACGGATGCCAAACATTGAATCATGGGAGTGTGGGCTCTCTCGGGTTGGAATTAGGCATTCTATGGAATAAATTATATGTTTTTAGTGGTTCTAGAGAAGTTTTAGAGGCTTATTGTTTGAAAACCCAGACCACACGGCGTATAGTGTTATGAACACCCACTATGTGTTCTTCTGTTCTCGAAAAAAAGCTTTTCTTATATACACACCATGTACTGAGGATACACATTATTTAGTGTTTGACCGTGTGACTGACTGTGTGAGTAGAGACATAGGGTTGGGAATATTTTGGTAGAACACGTCATGTCTGGATTCGATATGTTGTGTTGTAAGGACCTTGTATCCAGTCATGTGACTAAGGACATAGGTGGATAAATCAATGGTTGTACACATCGTGTCTTATTCTTTCACGCAGTTTAGAGATAACTATGTGTCCGACCATGTGACTAACGACATGGGTGGTTAGAACATTAGTGGTACATGCTGTGTGTTGGGTGAACACACATTTTAGTGTTCCACAAGAGAGAACCGTGTCGTTTAGCTACATAGAAGAACATGGGAAAGATGAAAAATTCCGGTACAATCCATTTCTGAGGATAAACATGACATGTGTAAGGGTGTTACAGAACTAGGTTTGGCTGAGGTACATGCCCATGTTGAAACCTAAGGGAATACCTCATGTGGAAGATATACATCCTGTGTAACCCTGTTTTGAAAAAGACGAATGTTTTCTTTTCCTATTCATTTCATTCACTTCTATGTTTTAGTCATTGATAATCTTAAACTAAGGTGTTCTCTTAACCTTGCAGAGTCATGCCACTGATACTTCCTCTAGTTGTATGCTAAGTGTAGTGCGATGATTGGACATCAAAAAGGACGTGTAAGGGACTAACAATAGATCCTATCATCAGGCCAATCTTAGAACCTGCTATTATACCAGATGCAGGTGCTGATCCTCAATTTCATGAAGTCTTTTTAAGGATGTTAGAGACTTTACAGCGAGCACATCATCCCACCCCTTCTATGGAAGAGTTGATGTGGGTAATCCAGCTGTAGCATCCTCCCATTTTTTCTTGAGTTGGGGGACCATAGCCTATAGAGTCATGGTTGGATTCCATTTTTTCTATATTTTATCATCTGGATATGCCTTTAGAGATGAGTGTGATGCTTTCGATATACATGTCACATGATTTCTCCATGAGACGGTGGGATGTTATCTCACAGGGGGTATGTCATCGTGATATGTCTTGGGAAGTGTTTTATAGGACCTTCTATGACTATTTCTATCCCGATATGTTGAGGGATGATCAAAATCAAGAATTCATGCATCAAGAGTAGGGATCTCTTTCAGTAATTGAGTACAATTCTTGTTTTACATAGCTACAATTCATAGCCCTTGTTCTGGGGGTGGTGTGTTATCTTTGGCTAGGAGATTTGAGGATGGTCTTAGTTATGAAATCTGATTGCTGGTGTATATCTTCCAGATAACTTCAAAAAAGGATAGAGTGAACCAGGCACTGATTACCAAGCATAATCTAATGCTTTTAGAATTTATGAGCCAGGATGATTCAGTATCCAGGGCCGATACTCCTCTGAAAGACATCAAGAAGAGTTGTAGGGATATTTAACATGATGTTTCTTCAGGTAGCCATGTGGTATGCTACCAGTTTAAGAAGGGTGGGTATCTAAGATCATATTTCCTGAGAGTCCCAGTTGAGTTTTGATCTTACGGAAAGATGGTTCACCTTCAGCATTTTGGATAGACATTCTCACCAGTAGCGGGTGGTAGGGGTTTTTTATGACCCCATATTCAAGAGAAGGAAAACACGTCTATCCTCAGTCTCTAAACTAGAGTTCATTCAGCCATTTAGGGTGAGGATGTGGCTGTGGTATCCAGTCGGAATACCATATGTGATTGTAGGGTATATCATCTCTGGGTAGTCAAGAAATGATTCATTGCTGCGGTATAGGTCAGACTTTTGCAGTGAAGAAGACACAATAGAAGAAAAATCCCATACCCTATATAGTTAGAGGTATAATTTGAGTTGCCTAAATTTTATCTTCATCCCTTTTTGATATAGGGGCTTCCCATTATTTCATATCTATTACTATTGTTGAGAGCCTTGGGCTCTTTATCATCACTTCTAAGGATTTTATGACCCTAGACACTCTGTTGCTGATTTAGAGCACTAATGTACGTTAGTTCAAGGAGTTCCCTATTGAGATTAGTGGGTGTCACTTCATTTGGGACCCCCTTGGCTTAGAGATGATAGGTTTTGATTTCTTTCTCTGAATGGATAGGTTTGTCTCCTTTTAGACCATTGTTGACTGCTATCATCGTTGGGTGAGTTTAACATCACCAAACGGTAGGTCTTTTCTACACAAGGGTGAATGGGATTTCTAGGAAATCAGAGATAGAACTAAGAACCATTGGTTGGGAGTAATTACGTCCCATATTTCTATTTTTTTCTGGATGACCAATATACTTCACATGTAGACTTTACTCTAGTGGTGAATCCTTTCCAGGGTGTGATTTTAGATGAATTTTCATATTTACCTCCAGAGCGAGAGGTATATTTCTTTATTTATCTTCTTCCAAGAGTAGAATTGATGTAAATTCCTCTTAATAGGAAGGCTACACCAATGATATAGGAGTTAAAGAAGCAGTTAGAGGAGTTATAGGTGAAGAGTTTCATTTAACCCAGTGCTACTCCTTATGGTTCTCCTACCCCGTTTTCCAAAAAGGTAGATGATACCCTCATACTTTGTGTGGATTTTCATATGATTAACTATTTGACAGTCAGTAATCAATTTCCAGGGCCTAGGATTGATATTCTCCTTGATCAGCTTCATGGAGATCGGGTGTTCTTGAAGATTTACTTGAGATCCGGTTATCATCAGTTGTGCATTAGACAACTAGGTATACCTTTTATAGCCTTTAAGAGTAGGTATGGTCTATAAAAGTATTTGGGTATGTGGTTTGGTCTTCTAAACGTGCAAGAAATGTTCATGGAATAAACGAAATGAGTGTTCCATCCTTATTTGGATTATTTTTTGGTAGTATTCTTGGACGATATCTTGGTGTACTGTCACACTCGACATGACCATGCCACCCAACTTGAGGTCATTTTGAGTACACTGAGAGAGGAACAGTTACATTCCAATCTGTCAAAATGACACTTTTGGATGGACATGATTCACTTATTGGGTCATGTGATATTGTAGAAAAGATTTTCAGTATATCCAAAAAAGGTGTGAGTAGTAGTGTAATGGGAGCAGCTGAAGAACATTTTTGAGGTACTAGGTTTTCTGGGGATGGATGGTTACTAAATCCTCTTCATACAAGAATTTTCATGCTTAAAAGAATCACTGACGGGCCTAACTAGGAAGGGAAAAAAGTACATGTGGACAGATTCCTGCAATTCAAGCTTTTAAGAGCTGAAAGTAAGATTGAATTCAGCACCGATATTGATTTATCCAGATCCAGGGAAGAGTTACACTATTTACTATGATGTATCAGGTATCGATCTGGGGTCAGTGCTTATAAAAGTAGAATGAGTCACTGCGTATGGGTATCCATAGTTTAGGCCACATGAGAGGAATTACTTGATGCATAATCTAGAGTTAGCTGTAGTTGTGCAATCTTTATGCTGTTGGAGAGATTATATTTTGGGAGAGAATTTTGTGGTCTATAGTTATAACAAAACCTCAAGTATATCATTACTCAGCTTAATCTGATTTTGAGACCACAATGGTTGGTTGAGTACCTTCAGTCCTTTGACATTGATCTTGACTACACACGTGGGAAAGGATATGTAGTGGATAATTCATTGAGCAGTGAGACTCAGATACAGATAGTTCAAGAGGCCAGTAGTGATAGGTAACTTATGGATCTATTATCTAGGATGCATTAGGAGGTTCACAACAGATAGGGGAAGGCATTTATCTCTTTTATAACTATTACCTCTACCTTAATGGATCGAGTGTGAATGAGGTAGCTATCATCTTCCAAGGCCCAGTCTTACGAGAGAGTGTTTCAAGTCAGGACCCTATTCCAAGATGGTTCATAGGCGAGGATGAGGTCTTGTGTTTTCATGGGTGTGTGTGGGTATCAGAAGACATACAAGAGGATATGTTTCTAGATTTTTATTCATCAGTTTGGGTAGTTCATCCAAGTGTCAACAAAGTGTATCAAGATCTACACAATCAGTATTTGTGGCAAGTTATGAAAAAATATAGTGTGGGTTTTCGTAAGAAATTTCACCTTTCAATAGGTGATGGTAGAGCATCAGTGACTAGTAGGGATTTTACAGTAGTTACCCATTCCTGAGTGGAAGTGGAATAATGTTGTGATGGATTTTATGACGGGTTTACTGAGGTCGCCTCGAGGGAATAGTGCATCTCGTGTTGTTTTTTTACAAACTCACGAAGGTTTCGCACTTCCTACCGATCAAGGAAATCATTATTGTTTATGATCTAGTATGTTTGTACATCAGAGAGATTATACGTCTACATGGGGTTACAAACTCTATTGTTTCAGAAATGGATTCATGTTTTACTTCTCATGTCTGGAAAGAAATATAGATGGATTTATGTTCATAGGTACTTATGAGTGCATCTTAACATCCCCATATAGTTGGCATGTATAAGCGCACGATTTAGGTTTTTGAGGACATGCTAAAAGCAGGAAGTCTATATTTCATGTGTTCATTGGAGAGACATATACCCCTAGTAGAGTGTTACTACAATAATACTTTCTAGGCGATGATTCAGATGGAACCATATAATGCTTTGTATGGTAGGTCATGCCTATCACCCCTAGGTTGGCTGGAGGTAGAAGAGGAAGCTATGTTGTAAACTCACATTGTCCATGTGACCACTAAGCAGGTGTAGTTGATTCAGAAGAGGACGGATACTATGCAGTCTCCCCAGAAATCTTATGTTGATTGACGGAGATAGCCTCTAGAGTTCAAGGTTAGAGATCGAGTTTTCTTAGATGTCACACTGAGGTATAGCCACAAGAGTATTACGATATTGAGAAACATTCACTGAGATACGATGGGTTATTTATGTTTTGGAGAGATTTGGGCCGATTTCCTATCAGTTTTAGATAACATAGAGGTACAAGGCTATGCATGAATTCTTTCATGTTTATCATCTACAATGTTGATTTTCAGACCCGTCTCATGTTTTTCAAACCGAGGAGGATGAGTTTTAGGTGGATTCATCCTTTGAGGATAACCCTATATGTTTTTTGGATCATATTAAAAAGGTTCTTCATGGCTAGTCTATTCCTCTAGTATGGGTGTAATGGCAGCACATGTGAGTACATGACGAGACATGGGAGAAGGAGGCTGGCATACAATCATAGTGTCCAGAGTTGTTTGAAGTTTCTTCTTCACTACCCATGTAATTGAAATTTAGGGTCTAATTACATTAAGGAGGGATGTTTATAAGAACCTGAATATTCTTTTTAGGTATGGATCCATAGTACGGGTTGTTTTTTAAGAAAAAGGAAGAAATGGTAAATTTTATAAGTACATTCCATGTAACAGGTTGCTACACATGACTGTGTAATAGCTGTGTAATGATAGAGTACATGGTTTTTTGGGTGACCTGGAAGACCGCCTAAAGCATGGTTGGTTGAGGCCGGTAAATAACGTTTAAATTAAATGAACACACCGTGTAATGTTATTTTTATTTGATTAATCGGACCAGGGTCACATCTAGTCTCCAAAAGAGTATTCTTCTTATGGTGTCTCATACAGGAGAGTGACATATGACTGAAAATCTTCAACCTTCTCTCATTCATCTGTATGCGCTCCGATTGAGATGCAATAAGGTGTGTCAGATTCCCACCGGTGAGTTCTCTCTTTCTCTAGATCCTATCTTCCTTATTTTTCCTCTCTCTTGAGTTATCAAGGTTTTATAATTTTCACATTTTCTTAGATATACATCATTCTAGGCCAATTCAATGTCCGAAGTTCAAGAGTGTTCATTGTAAAAAATCAAGGTAGGGGGTTTGTGACTTTCTTTGGTTGTCTTTGGATTATATATGGTCAAAGTGTTGAATACCCTTGTTTAGGGTACTGCATGTTTTGGAATTTAACTTTGTTTGATTTCTGATATGGTTTTTAGTTTGAGAAAGGTTTTTTGATTATGAATAAGGTTTATTACCATGATTATGAAGGTTTTACATATGTTTGATTTGGTTCTGGTCATTGGGTCTAGAATGTATGTTAGAATACATTTTTTTCAGGCCTAGTGATGTTAGGATGGAGTTTTTGTTTATATGAGATGAATGTGTTTAGCATTAGGAAAGTATGACAAAGAGGAATTGATTGTGGGAGCTTTCCAAAGTAGGCTCTTTTTGATATGTATTTTTATTATGATTGAACAATTGAATTAACTGTGAGAGAATCCATGGGTCATTGACCAGAGGGGTTAGACTGTGAGAGCTACCGAGAGGGTCATTATTACATAAATGTTGGTCCATGGGGCATTGATTATGACAGCTTCCAGGGGTCATTATAATGAACACCAAGGGGGTATTATCCCGGAATGCTGCATGGGTTGTCGTTAGTATTTGATTTGTGCTATGTGCGACCAAAGGGTTGGACTATGTGAGGTTTCCCAGAGGTACGTAATTATTATTGAATTGGTGATATATAAAACCAGAGGGGATTAGATTGTGAGAAATTTCCCATAGGGTTTCTTTTGAATGTTTGAATGATTTTGATGAGTCTCCCAAGCCCAAGCACAATCTTGGACCCTATCTCAGTTGATTGTTAGAGAGTATTTTGAGATGTCTGTTTTTTAATGTTATAGAAGGGGATGCAAAGCTTAGGCTAGATCTCATGGTTACAATATTCAATTGATGGAATAAATTTTTTAAATGAAAATGAATGCAATTGAAATCTATATGATTGTTTATTTTTGAGTACTTCCTCATTTGTTGCTTTATTTTTCATATTTCATGCTATATATATATATATTCACGGACATTTAGGCATATATATTTAAGTGGTTGCCTATTGGGATTATTCTAACAACGTTTTGGGTCCTGATTTGGTCCCAAAAAGATTATATGGTTGTAGGTATAGATAAGGGAAATCATCCATCTTCACCAGACACATGATTGATGTGTAACTAGAGAGTAGGGGACCAAGCAGAGGCTTGCGATTCTATCGAGGTTTACAGTTTTCGGTACATTGGATTCAGTACTATATTTCAAGCATTTTGACTTGTTGGGATGCATTACTAGATACTTGTGACCTGAATAATTTATATATATATATATATATATATATATATATATATATATATGTTGTAGTTGTTTATACTATTCATCTTATGTTTTTTACCTTTGTTGTATCGTATTTCCGCTTCTCCTACTGTTTAATATTTATTTCTGCTGTGTTACTCTACCAATGATGGAATAGATTCCCCACAATCACACCCAAGTCCCTCGCTACTAGTCTAAAGCCACTTGAATTCAGGTAAATTCACTTTATTCCATGTAACCGACCATGTATGGGGCACATTTGGGTGGTACCTGGAACCTGAATGATATATAAAAAAATCCAAAATGTTGTTAAGATTTTTTTATTCCGTTTCAAAATGATGTTGATCCTATTGAATTTTATTATATTGGGATATGTAATATTCATATAATGTGGCCTTAAAACATAATGATAATATCATTTATCATTAATAATTAATTAGACAAAAAGTCAGTTTTTAACAAAAAATTAGTATTTTTCGTTATTACTCTAAAAATGTAGTTTCTTAGAAATATCTCAAAACTTTACCCTAGGATAAATTAGATGTTTTGAAATAAAAAATTATTTTTTTTATCCTATTAAATTTCTAAATGTCTCTAACATTAATTTTATTAACAGAAGTGATTCATACAAGAAAATAATATTTTTAACATAAAAGGACATTACCAATAATATTATATTTCATTATAAATATGTTTTAATAATGTAAAAAACAATATCTGAAAATTATTTATTAAAAATTATAATTTATTATTTATAGGTATCTAATTAAAATAATTAAATCAATAAAAAGATATGTTTCATAGAAACTCAATGTATCATGAATCGTACACCAAGTTAGTGTTGCTTATAACACAAGCCATGTTGGAATTGCATGTAGTGCAAGACATGATGGTATTGCATGTGAAAGGAATTTTTAAATTAGTGTTTTAATATATCAATATATATATAAATAACTATTTCTACTGTCAGGTGAAATGAAAATTATTGAAAATTTATATTATTTCAAAAAAAAACTCAAAATCTTGGGGTGTTACATTCTTCCCCCATTAAAATGAATTTTTCCACGAAATTTGTTTAGGTTATAAAAGGTTTAATATGTGAATGTTTCATTCATGGAATACCACATTGTAAAAATGGATACTAGAAATTTCCTTAAAATAGGAAATTTGGATTCGTAATGGTTACCTAATGGCATATACAACTGGGTTGCCATATAAGAGAACATAGGTTGGGAGAAAAGATTGGACATGGAGGAAAAAGCATAAATATTTATAGTGAGTGATTTAGGTCACCAATAATAATCAAGTAAATGATAAAATGAAATTTTAGTCCCTAAAATTCATAAATACTCTATTATTCTAGAGTCCATTGATTCAATATAATTTAATGTATTAAGACAATATTTTGTTGTATCACTTTTATAATGTTGATTAATTCTCAATAAATTTCTATAAAATAATTTCATTATTGTGTTATGCAATGAATAATTTTTTATACATCTGTTACCTCATGTTATAAATTTCAAGAAATTAATGTTGGCGAATAAAGTACTAAAATCAACTTTTTATGGATCTTAAGGCCCATAAATTAAAAAAAGTATAACTATTTTTTTCTTAAAAACAACTTGAATTAATATATATATATATATAAAGTATTACTAATAATTCATCATAGATAACATTTCATTAACAATAAATATACATTACTGAAGACATCAAATAGGCCATTGGTAGGTGGGAAACTGTTATCGTCTTTTGGTCATGGTTTTAAGACCCATGACCTTTCTAGAAATGATTGGTTGTCACCCGACATACATGATGTACTTTTTTAAATAACTACACTATTATAATATATAATATGGATGACCTAAAAATTTGGTTAATCACTGATTAGCCTTTTAAACATGATTTTCAACACAAACTCAGTGCACAAATACTTCCTCTAATGTTTAACATAAACTTTTCATGAACTGATAAACATATAACCTTTCAAAATGACAAAAATAAAAAAACATAGAAAGATAGTCATGAAACCAGATTAATATTGATCCTCGTTTATAAGACAAAGTAGCTCATGGTTTTTACTTTCCATGAATGAGAATAACCACATAATATACTATCTTGATACATTGTAACAACTTCAATTACCCTAAATCCCTTTGGAAAGCATACATGCTTACTCATTCCTAAGTATATTGGATTTACCCCTTAAACACAAAACTGTTGTAAAATTCATTAGTGGTTGCAAAAACCACATAAAAACATGTCCTTAGATCTAAGGTAATGAGTACTATCCTGGTTAAACATTCATATCCCACGTATATTTATCCATAAAAAATTATCTTTAAATAAAGAACATGTTTAGTGTTACCTTCCCTTAGTCAAAATGATAACATTCATGAGATTACCAATCTAGTCCATCAAGAACATTCAACATATTATTTTAAATCCTCATAAAAACATAAATTTAACAAATTATACCTAATTCACCATTTTTTATTCTAGAATCCAAATAAATAAATAATTTGATTACTTCATCATTCATCCATTACGGATAATACCTCTTTCCTTTCACATTTTATATGTAGTCTTCTCATTATTCACAATGTAACCATTACTCACACCATCTTGCTAATTATGTTTAGGAACATTCCTATTAGGACATTAGGTTTCTTAATTTACATTTCCTATAAACATAAAAAACATTACCTTTTATGAAGACTTTGGGATTCCAAAATTCGCATCAATATCAATTATCAAAACATTCATTTTTTCCCTTGAAGTCTCTTGCTTTGTGTTCATATTTTCCATATTAAAAAAATCTTCTTGTTCTTTTAAGGCGTTATCTTAGGGGATTCATTCCACATTCATTACCTAAAAGAAACTGAATATTCTTTCCTTTATGGTATCCATTGCCCGAACTCTCAGAGAAATCATTCTTTCTCATTATTGGTGTGTCTGAGTGTTTGTAAAGGTAATAATTGTTATTCATGTTATGTGAAAATTTATTAGGCATCATCACGACAACGTTAAATCTAGTGATAATCCCAATAGACTAATCATAAGAAAATCCTTCATCACATTCAACATTAATCTAGTTCCTTCCAGTTTCATCCATTGAGAAAAACAAGAAGAAATGTGTGAGTAGTACTTATCATTGAATAAAACCACATAGTCATGAAAATAAATACATGTAGGATTTTTAAATCATGACACGTTTCATAATCTATTACACCATGGGTTTATCCAAGGTTATTCGTATCTAACATATATCTGAATCCTTATGGATAGTTCATGAAGAGTTAGTGAATTACTAAAGCATATCCCCTAGGAGTGTCAACCCAGGTGTGCAACAAGGCTCATTGTTGTGTACAAGGTTTCCCCAAGTCAAGGTCATAACATCTTGTGGGATTTGTTACCCATAGGAATATCTCTTCCTGAACTACATCCACATGTAGTATACAGACGTGGATATATATCTTCGAAACCAGTCACTCTATTCTTTAGCAAAATTACAGGGCATTTTTATAAATGTTTACTCATACATATTCTTATCCTTAGATACATCCCTAGACATATCCTTAGATATAATCCTAGTAATCTGAATAAGGTTTTCTCATCATAGTGTCCAATGTTTAACTATAACTTTTCTCATATACAAATTGTGGCAACCATTACTTTACAAACAACAGACACTACATAACTTTTGCAGAATACTTAAACATAATACAAAAAAGACACCATTAGACCATATTCAGTATAGTTCCTTTAGAAACATGGAATCTTTAAAACTCATACAAAAGTGAGATACATTATCTCACACTAGGTTCTTCAGGACCTTCACCCCACTTAGACACATAAATCATATCACATATCTTTATAACCTAGGGAAAGAAACAAAAAAAGGGTGAGCTCTAATTATCATTAAGTATAAACATAAGATACATGTAAGCATAAACATGTGTATAAGGGTGTGAGAACATGATCATGAAAATTGAAGATCATACCCTGTATATCAAAGATCATATACATAAATCATGTAAAAAAGATTCGCATTTCATAGTACATGATTGAAAAGGATGTAAAAGAAATAATCCATGAATGTAGAAAATAGGAGTAAGATATGGAATTACAGAAATACATAAGAATATATTGATTTTCATAGTACCCAAGGAATCAATTAAAAGTCCATATTAGTGGAATAAGACCATTACTAAATCGGGTGAACCCCAATTTCAGAATTGAATTATTTAAATGAGTAAACCCTTATTCAAGTCCTCTATTACTAAACCAAGTAAACCCACATTCCAACCATGTATTAATAAATAGAGAAAACCCTCATTTCAGTCCTTTATTACTGAACCCATTAAATCCTCATTCTAGCCCTGTATTACTAAATTGTGTAAACCCTCATTCCATCCCTATGTATCTCATGAGATATAAATATTTACCCACTTAATTGGAGGGAGATATAGGTCCCACTTGTTACATAATGAAATCATACATACATGGGATTCAAGAAAATAAATAACATATCATAACCCATGAAAAAAAATGGGTATCATAAACATGAAAAAAATATCATATCCTTTGGAAAGATAGAGGTTTCATAATTATTTGATTAAAAACATAACCCATAAAAAGAAGCGGGTTTCAAAATCAAAAAACCCATGAAAGAGAAAAAAAGTTTCATAATCATATTAACCATAACGGATTAATGGGTTTCATAATAACAATGGAATTAATCATAAATTATTCATATAAAGGATATGAATGAAACATTTAGATCATATTTTTGAAATCCATGAGTAATATCAATAGATGTCATCTTAGAAAGAAAATTATTTTGGAATATACTCTAAAATCGTTTCTTGTGGAAAATATTTTTTCCTGTTTGAATTATGATTTTTAATACATAAAACCACATGGAAATAATTTTCTTATAAAATACCTTGAAGAAATATAAATAAGTCATGAATTCATTTTGAAAACCTATTTCCTTGAAAACATTTAAAATAATATTCAACTTATTTTAAAAATGTTTTTCTTTGAAAAACATTAAAACATTTAAAGAAATCATGAAATTTTTTTGAAAACCAATTCTTTGAAAATAATTTTAAAACATATATAGAAATAATGAAAAAAAATTAAAAATATTTTTTCCTGAAAATTTACAGATAATCGTAAAAACATATTGAATACCATTTCTTTTAAATCACTTTGAAGACATGTAAATAAGAGTTGAAAAAACATTGAAAAATGTTTTCCATGAAAACATATAAAAGTCATTTCAAAAAAATTTGGAAATTATTTTCCTTGAAAAATAATTTTTATAAACATTTTCTTTAATATTTACCATTTTAACAATGCAATGTCAGTTTCAAAGAAATGATGGTGGGTAAATCCATACATGTCATACGAGGTCAAAAGAAAATTACCTTTTCACGGTAAAAATGATAGGAAAGTTCCTTTTTTGTAAATTTATTATAATATTTCCTTGAATAGATTGGTAAATGAAAAATATGGTAATAATATCTTTTAGATATTTTAGGGGAATAGTATAATATTTTTGGAAAACTTTTGTTAAAACATATATTTCCGATCGAAGAGAGGGTAATGTCTGGATTTCCTAAAAACACATTCTTAGCTATATTATGTACCAAATAGTAGATAATTTTAAAAATACTGGAATATATCCTGAAATAATAGTGGTTAAATAATCTCATGAATATTATTGGGAGATGGATCATAAGATTTTGTCTAAGGAAGCATAAACATTATCAATCTCGAAAAGAAATGATATTTTCTCTATAAACTCTTATAACATGGTATCTTTGTATCGTGCTCTACATTTAAGGAAAATTCATTAAATGAATCATATAATATCATGTAAATATTTAGATTCATGATATGTCATGTAAAATGGAAGTATATTCAACCTTAAAAAGAGTTTTTGTGTATAACATAACAAGAGTCTCAATGAAGGAAAATTGAGACAAAAAACTTTTTACCAATTTGGTAGCTTTCGAAACAGAAAACCCATGCAATAAGGATCATAAAATGGTAATTTGAATACCCATAAATATACTTAAAAGTTACATATAATATAATAATATTCAGTACAAAGACCACACAAAATTAAAGAGTGGAAAACCTAGCTTCTATCTCACAAGAAATTAACAGGGAGATGAAATCCCCTTACATTGTGACTTGACTCTCTCTGTACTCATACAAGATTTTTGATTAATAAATATAAGACTATTATAAATATTTTAATGAATAATATTATTATATCTATTTTCATATATGGTTTAATTATAACTTTATATTACCCACTTGTTAATGATCCTATATTAAGGTTTCACTTCGGGTAATATTCTCTATATTCTTTCCATGTGTCTTATTTTGTTATATCATTGATCCTTATACTTATATCATGATTCCAGATGTAGAGCATGATATAAATAAAAGTTATATCCACTATAATTATGATATAATTATATATAGTGTAATTAATTATGTAGTGGAATACCCCGTTCATTGAGACGGTATGTCGTACATATGCATTAATGGTGTTTTTATTGTCATATTGAAAGAAAGTATATAAATGACATATGTATATATATATATATGTATATATATAAATATTAAATAATCATGAATATATAATATATTCCAAATAATCTCACTAAACTCTTCCTTAATACATTCAAGGTGGTGTGTGAACGAGTCACATCGCTTTGATGGGGTGGTAGCCCACACTTCCTCAAATAAGATTATCGTATTAACACCAAATAAAAGGTAAAAATATGTGTGTTGTAAAATGAATAAAAAAAATAAAATAAATATTAAATATAATATATTTCATATATATATATAGTTTCAATCATAATGGACACCATGATTGGTGTTAAAAAATAATTGAAAAATCATCATTTCGTGAGGTAGTAGTTCTCCATACACAGAAACAATATGTTCAACAACCAATGAGACAGTGGTGTGTGTAAATGTAGGTCATAAAATATTCATAACAACATCCTATTATATACATGGTTCTATTTATTTCACACAATAATGGAATAAATATTTTTTAGGTGTTGAAGAATGAAAATAATGGAAAAGATCTTGAGAGAAGACGTTACCTCTTATTCGAGTAACTTTTTAGGTTGGTGCCCAAAAAATTCTTTGAGGAGGTTTCTTCCCAAATGGATGCTTCAAGGAAGAAGTTAGGATTGTTTGGAGGAATCATTTTATGATATTTTATGATCATAAAAAGTTTTATAGGTATGAGTAATGGTTAGAGTTTGAGGCATTTTATAAGGAATGAAAAGGACTCACATTGAATTTTAAGAAACAATTTAGGTGTGCACATGTTCATACCTAAAAAAGTATTACCAAAACAAAAAAAAATATTGAATTAAGGGTTTATGTAAGAATAATGGACATAAAATGTGTGTTATATAAAATCATAGGTAATATGGTCCCTTAATATTAAGCTTTATCCCCTAATTATGCTTAATTAGGCCTAAACCACTATGAAGAATTATAATCACTTTTACTAATCATTTTGGTAAAAATTAACAAGGTATTATTAGAATCTAAATATTAGACTTAATAATATGATATATGTAATATTTTTAAATTCCAGTATTTTAAGAGTAAAAATTATGATTAGTGCTTATCCCACAGACGGGACGAAATAACTGGGTTTTAAAGTAGGAAAAAGTCTAAAGGTTTGTTATGATTTTTGTATTCAGTTTCAAATGGAATTTGATCCTAATGAATTTAATTATAATGTTAGATTTAATATTATTATAATGTTACATTGAGATTTATTTTCAATTTAATTCATCATTAGTAAATAATTATACAAAAGCAGTTTTTCCTAAAAATCAATACTTTTCTCTATTCTTCAATAAATAAAGCTTCTCAAAAAATTCCTACAAAATATCCCTAGGATAATTTCTATGTTCTGAATAAAAAAATTAATTTTATTTTATCCAGTTTAATTTCAAAATGTTTCTTAAATTAATTTTATTATTAAAACTGATTCATTCAAGAAAACAATATTTTTAATATAAATGGACATTACCAAAAATATTATCTTTCATTATAAATATGTTTTATTTTTTTAAATAGAAATATTTGAAAATTATTTATTACAATCATTAATATACAGGTCATTATTATGATATTTATATAATTAAAACACTACAAATTGATATTTCATAGAAACTCAGTGTTGCGTTCATCATATGCCAAGTTGGTGTTTCTTGTTGTGTAAACCAAGTCAGTATTGCGTGCAGCACAAGACATGTTGGTATTTCGTGTGAAAGGAATGTTTGAATTAATTTTTTTAATATATATATATATATAATGATCTATTTACAATGTCACGTGAAATGAATAATATTGAAAAGTTATGTTAATTCGAAAAAATAATACTCAAAATCTTAAGGTGGTACTTTCTACCCATTTAAAATGATTTTTTCCCCTGAAATTCATATCGATAATCCAATGATTAATAATATAATGTTTAATTCATATAAAACCACATTGTGAGAATGGACACTTATACTTCCCTTAAAAAGGAAAATTGGGAACCATAATAGGTACCCAATATAGAAAATAATTGTGTTTCCACATAGGAGAATATAGGTTGGGAGTGATGTTTTCACGTAGAGGAAAATCTTAAATATATTTATTTAGTGATTGAGGTAACCATGAAAACACAAGTAAATTAACATAGGATATTTTAGGGCCATATGGTGATAAATTAGTGACGATTTTAAAGGTCTTTGATTCAATAGAATTTAAGGTATTAGGACAATATTTGTTTGTATCATTTTTAGAAAATTGAGTAATTCATGATAAATTTATATAAACAGAATTTTATTCTTGTGTTATGCTTAAAAAATTTACCAAAATTAAACTTGATGAATAATGAACTGAAATATTCTATTAATGGATCTTATGGCTGACATAAAAAGTCTATATATTTTCCTCTTACAAAATAACATAACCTAGTATTTAAAATTTAACACTAATAGTTCATCCTAAATATTTTCCCATTAAAAAATATTCATTAACAAGGGAATAACATAGGCCAGTGGTTTGTGTGAAGCTCTTATCGTCCTTCGATCATGGTTTCATGTCCCACGGACTTTCCAGACTTGATTGGTTGCCACCCGACATACACGATGCCCTTTTCTTAAAAATCTCTATAATATAATAAATAATATGAGAATCAATTTAATATGGTTAGTAACTGATTAACACTTCAAACAAGGTTTTCAACATAAACCCAGTGCAAAAATAATTCCGTGGATGTTTAACATAGTCTTTTCATGAACGTATTACCTTATAACCCTTCAAATATTCGAAAAATTAAAACCTTAAAAGGTGAATCATGAAATCATATAAACATTTACTCCCCTATATAACACAAATTAGAACTTGGTTGTCACATTCCAATCATGTGAATAATCTCATTATATATTCTCTTAAAACAAAGTAATAACTTAAATTACCATAAATACTTTGGGAAAACATCCATGCTTACTCATTCCAATAAATATTAGATTTACTCCTTAAATCCAAAAATGTAGCAAACATCATTAGTGGTAGAATTAACCACCTATAAAGATGTCCTTTCTTAGTTCCAAGGTAATCAATACTATCTTATTTACTTATTTATATCCCATGTATCATTATACATAAAACATTATATTAACAGAAATAACATGTTAAGGGTTACCTTCCCTTAGCCAAAATGTTAACTTTCATGAGATAACCTTTCTAGTCTTTCATGTCCATTAAAAAAATTCTTATAAATCATTTTCAAAACATAAATTGAAAAATATATACATAATTCACTATTCTTAATTCTTGAATCCAAATACATTAATTCTTAATTTACTTAATCTTTAATCCCTTAATGATATTACTTATTTCCATTAATATTCCATCCATAGTCTCACCATCATCCAAAATGTAACCATTACTCACACCACATTGTTGATTTCATTTAGGAACATTCTACATGTGATATTGGGTTGTATAATTACTATTTTATCCACACTTAAAACATGTAAACTTAAATGAAGAATTAGGGAGGCCAAAATTACCATACATTTCTTTTTCATAACTATTTATTTTTCCCTTGAAGTCACTTTCTTTGCGTCCTTCTTTTCCATAGTCAAAACATATTATTGTTCCTTTATTACAGTCACTTAGGTGATTATTTCCACATTGTTGAAAAAAAGGAAATTGAATCATCATTCCTTCATGGTATCCATTACCCGAACTCTCTGAAAACTCATTATTTCTCTTCCTTGGTGAATCTGACTATTTGTAATGGTAAACATTGTAAATCATGTTCCATGAAAACAGATTCGGTATAATCATGACGTTATTCACTCTAGCAATCATCCAACTAGACTACTCATCATAAAATCTTCCATCATATTCATCATCAATATAATTCCATCGGATTCATGAGATGGACTAAAACAAGCATCATCGTATTATCATTACTTATCATAGTACAAAACCTCATAGTTATGAAAATAATTACATATTTGATGTCTAAATCATGAAACCCTCCCTAATATATGACACCTTGGGTTTATCCAAGGTTATTCATAGCTAACATATATCTAAATCCTTCATGATGGTTCATGAAGAGTTTGTGAATTCCAAATGCATACCCCCCAGGAGTGTCAAAGCAGGTGTGCATCATGGGTCGTTGTCCTGTACCAGATCACCCTGAGTAATGCTCAGAACATATTTTCAAAGTTTTTAATCCTAGGTACTTATGTTCTAGATCCAAAACCACTTTTAGTATCTATATGGGGATGTATTTCTCAGATTCCACTTGCTCTATCCTTCACCAAAATTATAGGATATTTTCTTTATTTTTAACACATCCTTATACTTATCCTTAGAGAAATCCTTATAAATATTCACAGAAATAAACCCAGAGATCTCGTTATGGTTTTCTCATCATAATTACAAAATTTTAACAATAAATTTTCTCGGATACCAACTGTAGTGACCCTCTCTTTACAAACATAGACATTACATAACCTTTTCATAAAAAAATACAAAATAATTCTCAAAGACTTTAGTTGGTATAGTGCCTTTCTAAACATGGAAACATAAACACTAGTACATAAGTGAGCTACATTCTCCAACTATGTTATTGATGAATAGAAACCTTCTTAGACACATCACACATAATACATATCTTTATATGTTGGGTAAAAAAACAAAAAAGGGGTAAACTCAAATGCTAAGTATGGGTAAACTAGTGAGACATATAAGAATAAACATGAGTGTAAGGGTATGAGAACATTATCATGAAATGAGAAGATCATACCCTGCATATGAAAGATCATAAATATTAATCATGGAATAAATCATGGATGTTTATAAGACATGAATCAAAAGGATTTAAAGTACATAATCCAACAAAGCATAAAATATGAGTAAGAAATATACTTATGGAAACACATAATAATATTATAATTTACATAGTAGAAAAATAATAAATTCCAAGACCATATTTGTAGACAAAGTCCTTTACTAAACCAGGTGAACACTCGTTACAACCCGATATTACTGAGCCGAGTAAACCCTCATTCCAGCCCTATATTAGTAAACTGAGTAAACCCTCATTCCAGCGCTATATTAGTAAACCAAGTAAACCATCATTATATACATCTATTACTAAACCATATAAACCCTCATTCTATCCCTATATAACTGAATTGAGTAAACTCTCATTCCAACCCAATATATCTCATTATATATAAATCTTTTCCAAATGAATTGGAGGGATATATAGGTTACACCATTCATATAATGATATCATACATACATGGGCCACAATACCATAAAAACATATCAAAAACCGTGAAATGAAAAGGTTATTATAAACATGTAAATAAATCATAACCTATAGAAATAGATATGTACCATAATCATTTCATCATAAACATAACCCATCAAAATAACTGGGTTTCAAAATCAGATAACCTATGAAAGAGAAATGGGTTCCATAAATATCCTACCCATAAAAGATAAATTGGTTTCATTAAGACCATGTTATTAAGAATAACTTATTTATATAAAGGATATTAATTTATCCTTTAGATAATTTTCTAGAAAGTCATGAGTAACACCAATAGATGTCATCTTATGTGGAAAATAATTTTGAAATATAATATAAAAGAATTTATTAATGAAAATTTTAATTCTTGTATGAAAAAGTCTTTTTAATACATAAAAACAATTGAAATTTATTTTCATAGAAAATACCTTAAAAACAAATAAATAATACATTAACTCATTTTGAAAACCATGTTCCTTAAAAACAATTAAAATAAGCTTCAAAACGTTTTAAAATTATTATTCTTTGAAAACACTTTAAAAATTCAAATATTGTTTGAAAATGATTCTATAACCATTTATTTGAATATAATTAGAATACTTATACACAAATATTTAAAACATTTTAAAAATAAATTTTCTTGAAAAATTATAAAGAAGCGTGAAAACGTTTTGAAAACCATTCCATTAAAAGCACTTTGAAAACTGGTAAATAAGACTTAAAAACATTTTCAAAATACCATTACATGAAAAAATATAGAAGAAGTTTCAATCAAAATTGGAAACAAATTTCTATGAAAATTAATTTTTAATGAAATTATCTTAAATATTATACTTTTTAACAATTTTAAGGGAGCTTCGAATAAATGATAGTAGGTAAATCTGTAGATGTCATACGAGGTCAAAGGAACATTCGTTTTTCATTGTAAAAAGGATAGAAAAGTGCATTATTTGGTGAGAGAAAAAATTATTCAAATAAATAGATTGGTAAAATAAAAAATGGTAAAATAATATTTTAGATATTACAACTGAATGCTAAAATATTATTGGAAACCCTTCTTAGAAAACATTGATTTCTGACCGAAGAGAGGGTAATGTCAAGCTTTCCTAATAACACTTTAATAACTATATTTTTTACAAAAGAGTATAAAATGTTACCAATAAATTATTATATAATGCAAAAACATAGGATACATAAAATAATGTATATTATTGAGATATGAATCATAATATACTATCAATGAATGTATTAATTAAAACTGTCTCGAAAAGCAGTGAGATTGTCTCAAATAACTCTTATAACAAGGTATCATTGGATCATGCTCTCCATGTAAGAAAATTAAATTAAATTAAGCATATAATATCATTAAAATATTTAGATTCATGATATTGAATGTAAATTGGAATTATATGGACCTTGAAAAATATTTTAGGTGCATAACAAAACATGAGTTTTAAAGAAGGAAAATTGAGACAAAAACGATATTACCCATTTGGTAACATTGAAAACTTAAACCCGGTGAAATAATGATCATAAAATAGGAATGTTATTACCCAAAATTTTAATCACAAGATACATATAATAAAATCAGGAGCATAACATACACCACACAAAATTAATGAGTGGCTAACATAACTTGTATTCATGAAAATTAAATGTGAGATGAAATTCACTTTCATTATATCTTGACTCTCTCTGTACTCATGAAAGCTTCATGTTTAATAAATATAGGTTTATTATACATATTTTTCATAAAACTATTCATATATATATATTTATTTATTTATTAACAAATAAGGTTTATTATAACCTTATATTACCCTCTTGGTAATGATCTTACATTAAGGTTTCTCTTCGTGTAATATTTTCTTGGTTCTTCGCATGTGTATTAATTTGTCATATTGTTGTTACTTATACTTATATCATGATTACAGAATGTATAAAATGATATAAATATCATTTATATCATGTATATTTAAATTATAATAATATATATCATAATTAAGTTTGTAGTGTATTAGACCGTTCATCGAGACGGTAAGCCATATGTACACATGAACGTTGTTTTTCATTTTTATTGTTGTATTGTAAGAAAGTATGTAAATGATATATAAATATATATATATATATACATATAATTATTAATGTAACATTAATATATCATAAAATTCATATATATTCATTAAAACCATCCTTGATACATTCTATGTGGTGTGTGAATTAATCACATCGCTTTGAGGGGGCGGTAGTACACACATCCTCAAATGAGATTATCATATTAACACCAAATGAAAGGTAAAAAGATTTGTTCTATAAAAGTAATGAATAATATTAAATAAATAATTAATTTAATATATTACATATATAAATATATTTTCCATCATAATGGACACCATGATTGGTGGTAAAGGATAAATGAACAATCTTCGTTTCGTGAGGCAATAGTTTGTCGTACACAGAAACAGTATGATAAACATCTATTAGATAGAAGTGTGTATCAGTGTTGGTCAGAAAGATTGTATAAAAAATCCTAGTATTTTTAGGACACTATTAATTTCACACATGAATAGAATAAGGAGAGTTTAGGTGGTGGAGATGAAAATAATTAAAGGACAATAATTAAGCTATATTAGGCCTTAACCGATGTTATTGATTTTAATCACCTTAACTAATCATTTTGATCAAAAATTAACATGGTACCATTATAATATAATTATTTTAATGAAAATACGGTTTATGTAGGATTTTTTATATTCCAAATATAGAAGTGGAAAAATTAGGATTAGTGTTAATCCCACTGACAGGACGAAATAATGGTGTTTTAAAGTCGGAAAGGTACAAAATTTTGGTAATATTTTTTATTTAGTTTCGATATGAAGTTGATCATAATGAATTTAATTGTATTTTTCTATGCAATATTCATCTAATTTTACCTTAAAACATATTTATAATATCATTTATAATTAATAAATAATTAGACAAAAATGAAGTTTTTAACTAAAAAGGTGTATTTTTCACTATTCCTTAAAAAATGAAGTTCCTAAAAAAATACAAAACATTCACCTTAGGATAAATTTGACATTATGAATTTAAAAATAAGGTTAATTTAATCCAATTAATTTTCTATATTTTTTCTAAAAATACTTTTATTTCTAAAATTGATTCATTCAAGAAATAAATATTTTTAAAATAAAAGGACTTTACCAAAAAAATAATGTCTTTAATTTTAATTTTGTTTGATTTATATAAAACAAAAATATTTTAAATTTAGTTATTAATATTTTTTGGGTTTTTTATAGTTATCTTATTTAAATAATTAAAACAATAAATAGAGATGTTTTGTAGAAACTTATTGTTGTGTACATCGTAGGCCAAGTCAATGTTGCTTGTATCACAATCCAAGTTGGTATTGTGTGTACCACAAGAGAATTTTGTATTTTTTGTGAAATGAATGTATGATTTTTTAATATATATATATATATATATATAACTATTTACAGTTTCATGATAAATGATAATTATTGAAAATTTAAATTAATTCGAAAAAAACATAATTCTCAAAATCTCAAGGTGTTATAGTTTAATAATTGGGATGGATTTCTAGGGGTATAAAGAATTATAGTGGAGAGAATTGTCACACATATGTTTTTGAATTCAACTTGCGTTCTAGTTTATGTTTGATTCTCTGTTCTTTTCTCTAGAACAGGGGGTGATGGTGTTGAATTTTTGGGATGTTATTCCCCTCTATCATTGACCTATCCTTCCTCGCTAGGTTTCTCTTTGAGTTTTTTAAGAAATTAGGTGTATTTGGTGAGAATAACCTGGTTCATGGTTACTAGTAACCATGCGCTCTAGTTGAGGTAACTGGATGGAAGTTCCTAGGTGAGACAATAGTTACCACATGTGTAGTCATACCCTGCAGGTTTCCCGTGCGGAAGGTCCCCATCTCGGTAGCGGTGGTCTCATGGTCACTGCACGGTTTGAAAAATTTGGTGGCCTATACAGGTTATTAAAACACATTATCTATCAATTATTTTTATAACCTTACCCCTCCTTTCCACCCATTTGGCCTCCTCTAACCTAATCTCTTACCAAGGTGTTTTTTGGAACCCTCATTCCCCTCCAAGAAAGATCCATGGGGGTTTCATTGTGATTCTTTACACGAATCAAAAGGTTAGAGTACCTTTCTTCTCCCATCATTCTTTATATCCCCTTTTATGTTCTTATCTAACCCTAGTGGCCATGTTGGAGGATTTTCTTGGATAGAGTTGATCAGTTTGGGGGTGGGGCCTATTAGGGTTCATTGATGTTGAATCTAGCCTCCCTAACCTGTGGTGGAGGTGAAAATGAGGTTTTGCACCGAATTTCGGATGTTCTCCATCATTTTATGTAGGACCCATTTGAAAATTTCCTTTAAATTTAGTATTTCATTAATTTATTTTTTTTATAACCCTCATTTATAGTTATATATTGATATATTATTCTTAGAGAAATTGTTTTATACAAACTAAAGTGTTTTGGAATTTTTTTTTCAATATATGTTGTGGGTTTATTGAGTTCTGAACACCATGTGTTAATTAAATGGATTGGTTGGATTTTGTGAAGAGGTATGTGATCCTTAAAAAATTATTTGGTTTTATAAATTCAAATTTGACATCCAAAAATGGTGATTGGTGTTTCCCAAGTGGGTTATTCACACCATGTGGCTGATTTAATGCATCTTTGGCCTCTGTAAATGTTTTTTGACTTAAATGTATAATTATATTGATTAAATAGGTTTCAACGGTGTGTTTGGTTTTTAAAATGGTTTGGTATGGCGATTGTGAATGCGATTTTTATGTGAAAATAATTTGAGGCGCATTGGGAATATTTGAAATGATTTATTTGGAAAACCCTTATTAGATTAGGTCACTTTCATTATTTGTTAACCATGAGATGGGAGCATCCATGGTATGGGACCTCCCTTATGTAATACATAAATTAAGGCAGAGGACTAATCATTGAGGTAGTCAGGGTGATGTCGATTTGGGTGATATGTATAATGGAATGTGTATGTGGATTGTTGTTGGATTGTTTGGAACACCCCATTGTGATCATTAAATGGAAAACTAGCATAACTATGAAAAGTTCTACAAATTATTGATGCACTAGTCTAGGCCATGCAATAGAATGTGGCTCATATCATGGGGAATATTTTTTTATTGTTATGGGATTAGGGCCCTTTGATCAATCTAAGAAGGATGGTGATCAGGAATTTCGTTGTTATGTTGTCTTCAAGTAGGGCATGCCTTCATGATCAGTCACATGTGTTGTATGTTCTATTTCACCTTTGAGATCCTATTTTTTTGTGTTCCCCCAACACTATTATAATTAGTGTCATTTCCCTTGTTCTGTTGAATCCTGAACCTTATGATGGTTTTGGTGTTATCCTGGAAAACTGTGAATGTGTGATTCTGTTAAAAAGGTTTCAAAAAATATATTTTGAATGAGAAAATATTTTAACATTCTTTTATCTTTCATGAAAAATTAGTACTTCTTATTTGTTTCCCTTTTCCCTTCCCCCTTGATCCTTGTTTTAAATCATAATGGCTATGAATTGTGGTTCTTTTTTTAAATGTAATGTGTTGAAAAACCTATTATTATATATTATATTTCAAACCTATTAATCAATGATTCATTATTTAAATAATATTCCTTGAGAATATAACTATTCAAAAACACCTACTATGTTTTAAAACTCACAAATGTTGTTTTATCTTTTTTTTGCTACAGGTTTCGTTTTGAGTTTGATCACCTCAGGTGATAGTTAGTTATAGATATTAGAGTGACCCTTGAGGTCACATTGAGGTGTCTTGGGTATCAATTTCAGTATGAAAATTCTAGTAATGTTTTTTAAATTTTTTGTTTCTTTAATTGTATATATAAATAATTTAATGTTTGGAAATTATACAGATTTTTGTTCTATCTTATATTTTTTTAGTTTCATTATTTATTTTAATGGGTAAACTATTCCCACGGAATCTTATGATTCCCTTTGAGCTTATCTCTAACCCTGGAAGATCGAGAACACCAATAAGGCCTTACCATAGATAGGCTTGGGTGACCGATTTAGGGTTGACACTTGTGGGTTTGTGAGAGAGCATCTGTAAGGAGATTAGAATGATTTGTGAAAATTCGATAATGAATATGGATGCTTCTATAATTATAGGAAATGCCTATAAATTTGACTCTACCCCCTCATAAATGAGTATAAGTGATAATGATGATTCTAAATCTCCAAATTCACAATGGTGATTCGTTAAGGTTGTTCTTATAAAAATATTAACAAATAATGGATGTTCATGAAGAATATAAAATCTAACTAAAGGTTGTAAGAATTACTAACATATTGATGTTCATGAAGTCTATATAAATTTGGATAAAAGTTGTATGCTTCATGAAGGTAAGTGAACTTAAATAAAGTGTATAAGATTCATGAAATGAGGTAACTTCACAAAGTATGTCTGAGCATCATTAATGAAGTGTGATTCACAGAATTTTTATGTTTCATGAAGGCAGTATATTCTTGTGTATAATTGGGTAGTTTCTTGAAGGTTGTGTGAGCATTAAAAAGGTAGTGAGCATTGTGAAAGTATTGAATAGAGATTTCCCATTAAAATTATGGTAAATTGATATGCATCAATTGAATGAAATTTGGAATTCAACATATAATATTCCAACAATTTAGGATGCATTCATAATTGTTAATGACGAGACCTATTTTTCTATAAAATGTTTGTGAGTACTTTCTAGAGAAGTGAGGAACATAAGAGTAAGAATGCGATCCTTTATACCTGGAGTGATCGATCAAATGATAGTTATGGAGTGACCTTAGGGAATGTAGTGAGAGATACCTAAACCTTGTAAGGTAGTGATCCTAGGAATATATGTGATCATGTAATGACCCAAACATTTATCAGTGGAATTTATCCCATCTTGTATTAATTTAATAAGAAAATAAAATCACATTATAAAACACAATTTCTACATAATTCGTAAACAAAATAACATGTGACATTTAAACATAAATTTTCCACTTTCATGTTTTCTATTTTGAAAATCTGACTTTTACAGTTGCGATCAGTAATATGCTTGGAGTCTGAGAGGGAGAACATAATTTTTGTTGAATAGTAACATACCCTTATGAATAATAATGTTACCATTATAAATAGTAATATGACCCTTATGAATAGTGAATCGTTCATGTGAATAGTAACCCTACCATTGATAATATAAATAAAAAATATCCATCTTATAAGTGACAATATGATATAATTACATTATAGTGTTGGAATTTTTTAGGACATGAATATTTAACGATTAATTTGACAATTAATAAAATTATTTCCATAAAACATATTCATGAATGTGTATTTTTATGTCCTTTTATTATATGATAATTTTATGAGCCCTTAATTAATTTTTCAAAGTGTTTGAAGCACCGTTTTTAATTTAAAATTTGTATTTTCAAGTAAATTATGATTTTAATTAAAAAATAATTAACCATATTTAAAAAATTATTTTCATAAAATGGAGTTAATTTTTGAATTTTACACATCAAAAATTGGTTAGGGTGAAATTTTGGGATTTTTCTAAATTAATTAAATTTTTGGTGAATAGTGAAATTCGATAATTTTCAAAAAGTGTTAAATAAATGAATTTGTACATACTTATTGAGCCCTATATGATGAAAATTTCCATTGGTTCTAAATCACATGATATTATTACTATTATTACTCACAAGAATCCTCACTATTGATATTTTTTGGGGAAATAAAAATTATTGAATATAATATTGAGAAAACCCCTCTCTCTTCTAATATAAATACCAACACTCATAGACTCATTTACTCATAGAAATAGAGATTTATACATACTCAAATTTCTTCTCAAATATCTTCCATAAATACCCCCACATCCAACAGCCCTTGGTCTCATAAATATTCCAAAATTACTCCCCTAAAAAGGCTCTCGAAAAAGATATATTCAAGAGGTAATTTCTCTCTCTTTTCTTTCCAATTCCATTCAAATTTCATTTCATTTATTCTATTATCCTCAACATCTATTATCCAAATGTCATGATAAATATAGTATGATTGATATATTTTTATTCTATCATGTTAATTTATGATTATTCATTATACTACCCCCTCTCTCTTTATTTACAAAAATTTAATTATTACCCATGATGTGTTATTTTACCTACATCATGGGCGATGCACTTCTATTTTCCATCAATTCCTTAAAGTATGTTAATAAAACAATTAAATGGTTCAATTTTTTTAATATGTATTTTTTAACTCATATTAGGTTCAATAAACCACTTTTATACATAATACTAAATGATAAAACAAAACTTTTCCATTGTGATCCAAAAACCGCCGAAATTAACCTAAAACAATCATTATTAAATTTTAAATAATGATTTATCCACATGATATATAAAATAATTAATTAAAAAATTATTTAAACTCTTATTATATCATTAATAACATTTAATATCAATTATTTATATTTATCTGTGTTTTGTACTAACATTGATTCATGTAATCAAGTGAACTGTTCATGAAAGCTATGAAAAAGGACACTACCGAACAATGATTTAAACCTCTATAACTCTTCCAAAACCCAATAAAATAACTTAATAAAACAATAATTAATCATTTTCATTTATAAAAGTTCCTTTAATTTTTAATTAATGGATCTAATGTTATTATACTGGATGTTAAAGTGAAGAAAGCATTTAGATACAAGGTTAAGGGAATTCTCGAACCCAACTTTTTTTATTTAGGGTTATCCCTCATTCACTCCATTTTAAGTATGGTTATTATTTAAAATTAATTTATTCATAAATATCAAAACTCATCTGGGATACTCATATTTTTCCATGGGAGTTTATGTAAAATATTATTTTTTCCAAAAGAAATCTTCTTTAAAAAACACACCTTTTACTTCTCACTCAATGTTAATGATTATTATATCAGGTTTGATATTCCCTATTTTATATAGGAACCCAAAGGTTTTGAATTTATTCTTATAAAATTAAACCCATTCCATTACATGTGTTACAATTTGTTCAAGATTGATATATCTTCTATACGACATACATTATAATGTAAATGTTGAGATGTGACGGGTGTGCCTGAAATTATATTGCACAATGTAAATGTTATGATGTGATGAGTGAACCCAAAATTATATAGTTATCTATTGAATTAGGTAATGTGAATAAACACATGATTAAAGTGAAGTATGCATGAACATGATAATATATTTTTTTACAACTATGTGTGGTAGGTGACCACTAAGGCTTTAAGTTTCATTTTTTTGCATTGCCACATTCAAAGTCTTTTCATAGTGTTTCCTCTCATGATTATGATCTTATTCCCATGTTACGATGATAATGATCATTATCATCACATTTTATATTATTTCATATAATTATCTATCCTTTTACATGGATTTTATCTCACCCATTTTATTATGTATATCATTAGGTAACTACTTGTACTAAAGAGAACTAAAGGGATAATATTAAGCTAGAGAATAAGGAATTAAATAAATGTTATTGTTTTTATTTTGAATGTTATATATGTTCCATGGTTTCCCAAGACACCAATATTTTGGATCCTCATTGTGTAATTTTTTTATATTTTTTATCATTAAAATTATGTAAATGTAAGATAAGAAAACAATACCTCTATAGTTGGTATCATAAGAATGGTTTAGTTAATTTGGGAATTAGGAATATAGAACCTTAGTGAAGACCCTAGAATGAGACTTACTATATTTAACAACTCAAGAATCATTTATAATGATAGAGATCCCATAAGATATTCTTTTAGTGTTAATTTCATAAAAGAATAAATTATTTATTCATGAATTATTGACTTATATTTCATTTTAAACTTTTCAGTTTTAGAATATGGTCAGAATGAGGAGAAACTAGGCCAAGAACCAAAATGAGGGACAATGCAGTGATTTCCTAAACAACATCCACAATTATTTGGGAGGAAGGGTTCCAAAATATGAGGTCAAGTTTTACCCAGTTTTGTTCAGGTTATGAATAATAAACTAAATAATTTGGACTTTCCCCTTTCACCTAAGAGGGATCAACTGACTAACGAGTGTTTTTTTCAATAACGACCACTAATGTTTAGTGGATCTTTTAATCCACTACTTTCAAAATAGTGTGTCAACACGATGGAGAAGGTCTTTTATGTGATTCACTATTCAGGTTCTGAATAATTAACTGAAGATTTTTTCATGATATACAATGAAACATTCACAAGGATATCGAGGAAGTCTTCAGGATTTTTTATCAATAATGATTGAGAAACTAATAGATTATTTAGAGGATGAAAACAACGTCTTCATAAGAATATTTCTATTTGAGACATTGGGAGTTATGAATATGTTTTTCGGTGTGATCTCAAAGTGGATATGGAGTTTGGAGAATGTTCTGAAAGCTATGGTGATAAGAAAAAAATATGGAGTTTTATTTGAAAGGATATAATTAGAAAGGCGGAAAGAAAATTCATCCACCCACAAGTCAAAAATGTGGGAAGAAGTATTATGGGAATTGCCTCGATGGAATGGGGAAATGTATAAAGTGTGGGAGAGAAGGGAACCAAGCTCAATAGTGTCACAAAGACATGAGAAGGTATTATAATGTGGTTTAGTAAAGGAGAGAACCACCCATGGTCCAATGCTATAACTATGGATAACACGGGGACTATGCAAGCTCGTGCACTGAAACTCGAGTCCTCAAGGGTAATCATTGTCATAATCCACCAATTCAAAATGAGAAAGGGAAGGATTATTATATCACTACTATGGAAGTTTAGCAAGAAAATTATGCCATGCAAGGTACACTTCCTATTCCCTAAAGAATGAAAATAGTCTCATTTGATTCAGGTACTATTCATTTCATTATGTCTCTTAAGTTTTCTAGAACTATTGAATCAAATAACCAAATCTTGGAAGTAGAGATATCTATAAAAACCACCACTTGTGAAATCAACGCAACCCAAGTGTTGAAATCTTCTCTTATTTCCATATGTGGGAAGATTCTTCCATCAAAACTTCTTATACTTCACTTTGTGGAATTAAATTATATAATGGGAATGGATTTCCTCTCATTATATATAGAATATAGCAAATATTGGGAAAATTATATATCTTTTAATATTTCCATCCATCCCATGATCCTATAAAAATAAAAGGATGATCATGAATCTCCTTTGAAAAATCATTCAATGGTGTGAGTGTTGATACCTTTTGAAGAGGCAAACTTCAGTCAAATCGTTGAGTCCAAGGAAAGTGTCAACCTAGTCGAAATTTCCATCTTGAGGGAATACAGTGATGTATTTCTAGAAGAGTTACGCAAACATCCCCTTGATCATGAGGTAGAGTTTTCCATAAAACTCATACCCGTAGATACTTCTATATCAAAGTGACCTTATAGGATGGTTTCTATCAAACATAATGATTTAAAATAGAAGCTGTATGATAATTTGGAAAAATGTTTCATATGACCTAGCGAATCACCGAGGAGTGCACAAGTGCTATCTATGAATAAGAAGGATGAAAAAATGAGGTTTATTATCGATTATCGGGAACTCAACAAGATAAAAAAATGAACAAGTATCCTATTCCATGGATTTACAACATTATAGATCAGTTAAGCAGAGCTCAGAAATTCACACGGGTGGATATTTATTTGGTATATAATCAAATAAAGGTGAAGAAGGAAGATATTCATAAGACTACCTTTCTAACAAGGAATGGGCACATTAATTTTCTGGTGATTCCCTTCAGACATATTAATTCCCATTCAATCTTCCTGGATTTAATGAATAATGTCTTTATACATTACCTCAAAATATTTTTGGTTGTGTTTGTCGATGATATTATTATATACTCAATGTGAAAATAGGATCATGAAGAACATCTAAGACTTGTGTTAGTGACATTGATAAAGGAGAAGTTGTACCGCTTGTTCAGAATTTGTGAATTTTTGATGATGAAAGTCACATTTTTTGGACATGGGATCACATGTGGGGGAATTCAGTGAATCCTTAAAAAAAGGAAATTGAGGAATGGTAGGGACCATCTAGTGTCACAGAAATCCAAGGTTTTCTTGTATAATCAAGGTACTACAATCATTTTTTGAGAAATTTCTCATGTTTTTTAGGCCCACTAACTAAGATAACAAGGAAAGGGGTAAAGTATGTTTGGATGGAAGAATATGAGGAAATCATCAAAGAGAAAAATAGAAGGCTGATCGGTGCACCAATACTCACATGACCAAAAAGTGAAGAAGGATTTTTGATATACAGTGATTCTTTGATGAAAGGCTTGGGTTGCTAAATAAAGAATAATGACAATGTGATAGCCAACGCCTCAAAGTTGTTGAATATCTATTAGAATAAATGCCCAACTCATGATCAAGAGCTAGTAATTTTGATATGTTCCTTGAAAATTTGGCGGCACTACCTCTATTGTGAGAAGTGAGACATATATACCGATCACACGAGTCTAAAGTATAAATTCACACAGAAGGAGCTCAACATGTGTCAAAGGATATTGTTAGATATAATCAACGACTATGATTTCTCTGTTCACTATTATCTTCGCAAGGAAAACATGGTAGCTTTTGCTCTAAGCATAAAATAACATGATACACTATCCATGATGGGGATTGATAAAGGCTTATATTTATGGATATTTGAAATATAGATCAGGAAATCATAATAGTTGGGAATAAATAATACCTTTCACAAATTATTTCGCAACCATATATATAAGTGAATATTAAGGATGCCCAAAGAAATAATCTGGAGTTATAAAATATGGTGAACACAGTAAAGGAAGTGAGGTGGTAAGAGTTCCATGTCGATGAGGATGGTATGATTCGGTTTGGAACAAGGATTTGTGTGCCTTCATCACCTTGAATACAAAATTTTCTATTTGAAAATGAACATAGCTAAAAATTACCTATCCATTCAGGGAGTTCCAAGATGTATTGTAGTCTATGATAACTCTTCTGGTGGGATAACATAAAGAAGGAGATTGCAGAATATATCTTATAGTGCATGATATATCTGCAAGTTAATGTAGGGAGAAAAAATTCCAAAGGGATGAAGAAAACATTGCCTATACCCATGTGGAATTGGGATAATGTCACTATGAACATTTTCCTGGGTCTCTCGAAGACATCCAAAGGAAATTATGTGATATGGGTTGTGATGGACCTTCTCACCAAGACTGCCCACATTATCATTATTCAATAAGATCTATCTGTTGAACAACATGAAAAGATATATATGAAGGAATTGTTGAGACTGCATGGGGTTCCACTATTAATAGTATCTAATCATGATCCAAGGATCGCATCTAAAATCTAAATGAGTCTCTAACATGTTTTGAGTACTGAATTACATTTTAGCATGGCTTATCAGCCCAAAAATGATGGCTGGTCTGAAAGGACTATTTAGACTATCAAATATATTCTAAGATCCTTATCTTTAGAATTAAAAGTTGGATGTTATTAACATATCCCGTTGGTTCATTTCTCATAAAACAATAGATTCCACTCGAGTATGTAGATGTCTCTATATTATTCTCTTTATGGAAATCAAAGTAGAACTTCATCCTATTGGGATGATGTTTGAGAAAGAAAGATACTTGGATTTTTTCTTCCGCAAGAGATGACCGAGAAGGTTCGAGACATCCAACAACAAATCAATGATTCTTAGAGCTAGAAAAATAACTATTATGACTACCATTGATGGAAATTAGAGTTCGATGTTGGAGATAATGTCTTCTGTCAAATATCTCCATGGAAGAGAGTCATGTAGTTTGAAATGATAGTGATGCTACACCCAACGTACATTAGGCATTTTGAGATCATGGTACTCTTAGGAGACATGGACTATCATATTTCACTTCCACAAAATATGGTCCATGTTCATGATTTTTTTCACATATCACTCCTAAGAAATTATAGACTAGATCCCTCAAAAGTACTTAACTCAAAGGTGGTACAACTGGAAGATGATCTGTGTTATAAGGAGCATCCAGTAAAGCTTCTGGATCTGAGAGATATGGTTCAACGCTACAAGACTACCCGCATTTTCATTGTGTTTTGGAGGATCCATAAGTATGAAGAAGAAACATGGGAACTAGAGGATATGATGAAGGATAAGTACCATCACCTTTTTATGTAAAATGAATGTTTTTGGGAGAAATTTAATAAAGGGGAAAAAATGTAACGACCCAAACTCTTATCAAAGAAATTTCTCCCTTCATATAGTAATGTCATTGTCACTTAATATAAAATTAGAAAACACAATGCCATGTCCTAATTAAATGAACAATTATGTGACATTTAAATGTAAATTTTCTACTTCTGTGTTTTTAATTTCAAAAATCCGATTTGCATAGTTGAAATTAGTAAGATATTTGTAGTCTGATAGGATAAAATGAATTTTTTTTCAAAAGTAACATACCCTTAAGAACTAAAATGTTACCCTTATAAATATTAATACGAACCTTATGAATTGTAGATCATCCAAGTGAATATAAACCTTGTGAATGATAGTATAAATAAAATTTATCAATCATATAAGTTACAATATGATATAATTAAATTATATTGTTGGTATTTTTGTATGTCATGAATATTTAATGATTAATTTAATAATTTCATAGAAACTTATTTTTCGTATAACATATTCATAAAATATTATTAATATTTCCTATGTTTATATGACAATTTTATGAGACATTAATTAATTTTTTAAGTTGTAGAAAAATAATTTTTAATTTTAAAAATCAAAATTTTCATGTAAATTGTTATTGTAATTCAAAAAAAATTAACAATTTTTGGAAAATAATTTTTATAATTGGAGTTCATTTTTGAATTCTACATGTCAAAAAATGGTCGGGGTGAATTTTTGGGAATTTTCTAAAATAATCAAATTTTATTTGAATAGTGAAATTTGAAAATTTACAAAATATGCTAAATAAATGAATTTACACATCATTATTGGGTCCTCGATGATGTAAATGGTCCCTGGTTCAAAATAACATTCACTTATTACTATTTTTAGTCATAATATTCCTCATTATTCCTTGTCTTATGGAGAAATAATAAATTAATGAGTATAATATTGAGAACACCCCTATCCTCTCCACTATAAATACCACCCCTCACAACCTCATTTCCTCAAATATCTAAAGCCTTGTGCCTAATCCATATTCTAATGAAATATCTTACGAAGCTCCTCCCCCATGTCTATCTGCTCATTGTCTCATAAAAAGACCAAAAACTCTACCATAAAGAGGCTCTCAGTGATGATATATTCAAGAGATAATTTCTCTCTATTTTCTTTCAAATTTAATATCTTTTATTCTCTTATCCTCAACATATTTCATCTAAATGTCATTATAACTCCATTATAATTTATATAATGGTATTATATCATGTTAGTGGAATATTATTCATTATAATGCACACTCTCTTTCTTTGTTTATAAAAATGAAATTGTTGCCCGCGATGTATTAGTTTTCCTATATCATGGGTGATGCACATCTATTTTCCTTCACATGCTTCAAGGATTTCAATACAAACATTAAATGTATGAAAAAAGTATTGTAATATGTATGTTTTAACACATTTTATATTTTAGAATCAATTTTTATACATAAGAAAAATTGATTAAAGAAAACATGTTTGTTGTGATCCAAAAACTGCCCAATTGAACCTAAAACGATCATCAATAAATCTTAACTATTAATTCATCAACATGGTATATTACTTAATTCATTAAAATATTATTTAAAATATTTATATATCATTAATAATATGGAATAAAAAATTTGGATGTTTATCCAGGTTCAACATGAACTTTCATTCATGTAAAAGGTGAACCATTCATGAAAACTAAGAAAAAGGACACTCCCAAACAATGAATTTAAACTCTATAACTCATCCAATGGACCATAAAAGAACATTATAAAAACTTAATGAATTAGTTTCATGTATAAAAGGTTCGAGAATTGTAAATTAATGAATCTAATGTAACTATACAAGAGGTTAATGTGAAGAATCATTTGGATACAAGGTAAGAGGAATTCTCGAACCCAAAATTCTTTCTTCGGGGTTTTCCCTCTTTCACTCATTTTTGGGTAAATTTATTCCTTAAAAAAATTTAAACATTTTCATACATTCCCTTGGATATAAATATTTTACACTGGTGTTTTGGTCAAACTTGATGTTTTCCAAAATAACTCTTCTTTCAAAACACACCTTTTACTTCCCACTCACGGTTTATGATTTTTGTATCACGTATGATATTCCCTATTTCATTTGGTAACCCAAGGTTTTTGAATGAATGCTTATGAAATATAACCCATTTCTTTTCATGGGTTACTATATGTTTAGTATTTATATATTTTATAGGTGGCATGCATGAGAATGTAAATTGTGTGATGTGATGAGTTCACCCATTATTATGTAGAGAAATGTAAATGTTATGATGTGGTGGGTTCACATGGAATTATTGAGCACAATTTAAATGTTATAATGTGAGAGGTTTATGTGGAATTATATATCACTTTATTGAATGGGGTGATATGAATACCCTCATGATTAAAGTGATGTATGTGTGAACATAATGATATCTTTTTTTTACAACTAATGTGGTAGTTGTCCACAAAGACATTATTTTTATTTTTTATTCATTGCTATATTCCAAGTGTTTTCTTAATGATTCATCTCATGATCATGATCATTTTCCTATGTTATGATGATAATTATAATACTCATACCATGTTATATTGTTTCATGTTACTATCTATACTCTTATTAGGATTTTAGCTCACCCCATTTTGATGTATATCCGTAGGCGACTACTTGTACTAAAGAGAATTGAAGGGATAATAAGAAGCTATAGAAGAAGGAATTAAAAATGTAAATTTTTATGTTGTAAATGTTTTATATGGTCCTAGTTTCTCCAAGACAACAAAACATGGATCATATTTGTGTAATGTTTTTTTGTCATTTATCATTAAAATGATGTAAACATAATCTCATAAAAGAATTGTCGATTTAGATCTGGCATGATCATTGAAATTCAAGTGAGCTTTATAGGATTTTCTACATTAGAACATTTTTGTTGAATTATCCATGGATATATACAAATGAGTGTGACCTGAGTAAAACTATTTGTGTCGTTATCCTTGCTTTCTGGATTTAATTTCTTTGTATCATCATCATATAATGCTGGAAAAGATAAGATAAATATAAACAATAAAGAGAAATCAATGTTACCCTTATAATAATGATATTATGATCATCTATGGTAAAAAACTATTTTGAAAATAATATCTGTACCCAAATTCACCACTACCCCTCGCAGGGTTTCTAGGACCCTTTAGGACCTAACATTTTGTATCAGGGAACTGGATTCTTTTATCATATTTCTTTCTCTAACATGGTTTAGTACATTTTTGAAATTGAAATCTCAATTCACTCTTATCTTTGTGTGCCATGTAATAGAGTAAAACATTAAAGAAGAAACAATATTATAATGTTATTACTTAGTGTGGAAGTCTCTATGGAAAAATTCTAATTCAATTGATGGAAACAAGTAGTGCACTAATGATTTTTTGGATGAATCATATAGTGAAGATATTTACTCATTCAATTATACTGCAGGAATGAGTGAAGAATGTAATATTTTAAGTGATGCAATAAATATTAATGATGAAGCAGTTTATATAAGATAAAAAGTGGAATTTGTCCAAAAAAAGAGGAGTTTGATAATAAATTGGATGAAGAAAATAAATCTAACATTATCACGATCCAAGTGTAGGTAATTGAATTTAAAATTTTGAAATGTTTAAATTATTTACATGTTGAAGTGTCCTCATATCTAAGGGGGGAAAATTAATCTCTAGATGAGGAATTTAAAAATATGTACATAAATATAAAAAAACTAAAAACTAATGACAGGGTAGGAAACATTAACTCAAAATAAATTCTAATGTTTGTAGGAAGAAATGACAGTCTTGATACACACTAGTAAAAACTAGTATATGAGAATCAAAGGATATAATAAGATAATTGGTGTTTCAAAGACTATTTTGATCATATATGTTTTAAAATAGAGGAATAATGTGACATATTGCATAAGGTCACAAAATAATTGGATTGTGAGGTAAGTGGTGGGAATAATATCAAGAGAGAACATATTGATTAACTTTATTAAAGGGATATTAAGATTCAAGAATTGGTAAAAGATCTGGAATAAATCAACCATGAAGTTGAGAAATCTAATGCTAATGGAATGCCCAAATTGAACGATGGTTTAAAGTTACTATTTAACTTTTATTTTGTAGGAAATAATATAATTAATAGAAACTATGATATTTCTGAGGAGAAACATGAAAATATTGTATTATCCCAATGGATATGCAGTTTGAAAAATTCTAGTATTGGATATTATAAACCCTCTATGATGCTTGAGAGAAAAAAAAGATGTGATTAGTAACTGAAATAAGAAAAACCATTAGGTGATGGAAACAAACCTAAAAACATATACAAAAATAAATTACAACAAGTTCATCTATGGTATGTATATTTATATTTCAAATTATTGATCAGAAGTACTATAATATATTTCTTATTTTATGAACAAAAATATCACCAAATATGAGAATAATTTGAAGCATCTTGAAAATTATGAAATGAATATATCTTAGAAGAAATTATCCATTAGATTCAATCATTGTAGAATATATGGACACACGATGAGTATGGTTCCTGAATCCTAAGGGTTCAATATTAGAAGAAGAAAAAACTCTGGATACTTCTATATCTGAGCCAAAAAGTTAGGACACAATGGATCTTTTTAATGGGAGATTATCTATATGTTATAATCACAAGAATTTGGAAAGATATTTTAGTTGGACAAAATATGGGATGGAAAATGAACATTGATAGAGATCCCATACACTAGTGGTGTATAATTAGAATGCCTATATTAGAATACAAAATGGTTTGTATAGAAAATTGATTAAAAGACTCTAAGGAAACATAAGGAAATCAACGAAAGGTGTATCGAGAAACTCCTATATTAAACTCAAAAAAACTATATTGGAATGAATTTTAATGAAATAGGATGAAAAAGGATGGGGCTAATAAATTTTTCAGTAAGAAGAATATACATTCAGGGGAGGACCCACCACTAGTATAAAATATTGCGGTGACATGGATAACAGATAAAATAAAAATGAATAAATAATGTCTCAAGAAACATGCATGTCATAATATTAGGAAATATGTGAATGTAGGAAACAGAGACCTCTAATGGAGGAAGAATAAATAGTAGAAGCCCCATGGGGAATTTAATGCTCAATGAATGAATCATGAGAAATGGCATTTCGGTAGGGCATCAAAGAGTGAAATTTGCACAAGTTGGTTTAAACAACAAATTGGGAAAAGACCAAACCTGAAAAATCAACATATTAGAAGAAGACATGGAATCTCAGAAAAGAATGCCTAGTTATATTTCTAGAGCAGTTAATGATAACTGGGAGATTGGAATATGAGGAAAATGAGTACGGTTATTTATAAGAATGTTTCATAGGGTTAGCCCATCAGGATCAACTAAAATCATCCTCTTATAGATTGAAAATGTACCCCTATACTTATGTGTTTAAATTCTATTAACTTATTTGCAATTTTTTTTTAAGTTTTAGGGGATATTCAATCTAATGGGAAGTTGAATTAAAATACTAAAAATGGTGATGTTAAGTGCACCAGAATTTCAACTGGTTCATATTAGTTAATATAGATGAAGAAGAAATCTATAAGAATTCATTTAAAGGATTTAATGGTCTATAGATACTGGATATGTATGTATGTAATTGAGTGAAATGGATAGGGATCTAATTATTAACTTTATCTCTTATAACATATACCGAGTTCGATCTTAGTAGGATGAGAATTGTTTTTGATAGCTTTTTTATAAGTGATATGTTCTCCCACTGAAAATATTATTAAAGGAAAATACAACTGGAAATTGTTATTGAGCTGTAGATGTTTCTCGAACCATCAGTCACTTGTGATTATATGATGTTGGAGAAAAGGAATGATTGGGAGTCAAAATAGTTGGTCTAGAAATAGGAAGAGTTTCATATCATAGGAAGAGAATTCTATATCCTAATCCCATGAAATGTCTCAATGGCATAAAAATTATGAAGGATTATGTTTTCTGAAATCAAGAGGAATGATTTTGGAAGAATCAGAAAAATTCATGTATTTCATGATTATATATTTTCTCTAAAAATATGGTATCAACTAACTAATTTTAGGATACCAAGAATATATATGGGAAGATATATAGTTTTTACAATAAGTGGTCTCGCCACACTGAAGAGTAATTAAGCATATGAAATCATATAAAATAGATATTAATGATTTAAATTATTCCAATTCATGATTAATTCTAGGAGATCGTTTCAATACCAGTAGATAAGAATTTCATTGATATAAAATGAGTCTTTCACAGCAGGATCAATGAATATGGAATAGTGATTCGAAAGAAATCATGCTTAGAGTGAAAAGGGTACTTTCAGATAATGGTTAATGATGTTGAAAAAAAATTTCACCTATTGTTAGGATAGAGACAATCAGATCATTATTGGCTATAATAGTACCAAGAATGTTCAATGTTTTCTAGATGGAGGTCATGTCCTTATTTATGAATGGGGTTTGGGAAGAAGAAGTATATATTTTCAATCCATTTTTTTCCACTTTCATGAATATGGTAAAAGTGTTTTTCATCTAAAAAATGTTATATATGAGTAGAACTATGCAACAAGATAATGGTATTCAAAACTACATCAGTTTATGATGAATATTTGTTTTTATCAATATGGATTCGATTACAACATCAATGACCACAATGAGAGTAATAAATGGATGGAGGTGTTGGTGTGACACAAGGAAATAATGGAACATTCATTTCTAAATATAATCATCCTTCAGACGTTTTGAGAATATTATTGAAGGATAATTCCAAGGACATGTTGACTCTAATGGCTACCCAAATGAAACTGCCACTAGATGATCAGGGAAATGCAATTATAGTCATATAATATAGAAAAATCATTTATAGTCGACTTTATTTGACTATAACGGGAACTGATATTGTTTTTCCCAAATTCTAGGTTGAATGATATCAAATAAATCCCAATGAAAACAACTATCTTACATTGAAAAAGAATACATCGATATATCATAGTCATGGTGTATTTTGGTTTTCTATACAATGAAATGTTTCAATAAGAATTATTGGGCTATCCAGATGCAGATCAGGCCAACTAGAAGATGATATAAAATTGAAGTCACATGGTGAATTAGATATTATAAGATTTTTTATTTAATGGATAAGAAATATATAATATTTTAAATCAGTGGGAACTATAGAATATATTTATACTGGGGATACTTAATATTGAATACATTTATTATTGATAATTTAAAAACTTGATGATATGGGAGTAGAATTGGAGTTTTGGATCGGGATCCATTGTGATAAATAAAGTGTTATAAATCTATGAAAAAATCTATCCCATCATGAAAGGTAAAAGAACATTTAAATAAAGTATCATTTTATCATGGAGATGGTGAAACATGGGATTTTTATTTTTGAGTACATCCCTACATAAATATAGGTTGAATAAATTTTAACGAAGGCCTTAACTAATGTGGAATTTTAGAGGCCAAGACTGGATCTTGGATTTTAGTCGAATACTATCACTTAATAAAGTGTGGATTTGGTACCCCCTATCCCTAAGGTTTGATGCGTTTTTCCCTAAATTTTCTAATTTGTTCTCCTTACCCTATTTCAGACCACAATGAACTGACCTTCAGAATCATTGACAAAGGGGGGGAAATTGTTGCAATAAAAGGGGAGAAATGAAAAAATCTAGATAAGAGTTGAAGATGATAGGGGGGATCAGTGAGATAGGGGGTGTTTTAAATATGTAGATTCTAATATGATCAATCAAATGATATATATTATGATATATTGAGTTCTTGATGAAAGCAGTTGTGTGGTTTTGTATTGAAGTGATTCATTGATGAGCTTTTAATAATACTATTGTTTCTCATGTTGATCTTGGATCATGTGGGACTAGAGTGTGTGTTGGTTAAATAATTGATTCCTATCTAAATCATATTAAGAAACTGTTTTTTGAAGATATAAGAATCCTTAATGAGGTATCTAAAAGTGAATATTTTTTAACGAACAGAAAGAAAAGATTATTTGGAAAACAATCCTCAAGGTTACATTCTACTGTTTTCGGGTTGATTTTTTTATTAAGAAAGAATGTTTCTAAGTTCATTTGTGGAGTTGCAAAGATATTTTTGGCACTTTTTATTGGAAAATATCCTAGACAAAGGTATGTATTACCTTGAAGCGGTATAAAAAATTTTGTGTACATGGTGGCACTGATTCCTTGAGTTTTCCAAATATTTGGGTCCATGATTAGGAGGATGGATCATCATCATGAAAGTTATATTTCGATAAATTACATATAAAAACATTTAAATGGAATTAGTTTAATTATTATGATAGTTTCATGATTGTATATAGCTTTACATAGGCAGTCGGTGTCCTGAATGCTGGGTTTCATGAAGGTGTGGAGCTTCGCAAATCTGTGATGAAAAAGGAAATACATCCATGAAAATAAGAAGTAGAGCATCATAAATATGTGAAGGTTCAAATGTAGTCTCTAAAACACTGAGGAGATTAAAAAAATTAAAATTCTATTAGTGATTCATAAAAGAGGGATATTTTAGAAGGTTATTGGAGGGCCTCACAAAAAGGTGATGATAAGGATGGAAGCTTCTGAAATCCGAGGCAATACCTATAACTAAGCTGATACCCCCCCCCCCCCCCATAAGAAAAAAGGGATAGACTTAATGAAGATTATAAAGCTCTGAATTCAAAAAGGTAATTCATGAAGGTTATTCTTGAGTAAATATTCATTAAAAATGGAAGTTCATGAAGGCTATAAAAGATAACTGAAGGTTGTAAGCATTACAAAACTATTGATGTTTGTGATGGATATAAAAAGCTGAGTGAAAGTTGGGATATTATAAAAGGCTAAGTGAGCTTCAAGAAAGTGTTTTAGATTCATGAAATTAGGTTCCTTCACAAATTCTCATTGTTCTTCATGAAATAGGTAATATTGAAAAGTGTTTTGGGGTTCATGAATGTAGTAAATTCTTGTGAATAAATAGGTAGTTTCTCCATGGATGTGTGAACCATGTGAAGGTAGTGAGCATCAAGAATGTATTGAAATGTGATTACCCAGTAAATATGGGGTAAATAGATATTCATCATGTTTATGAAATAATGACTTCAACATAGCTTCTACCAATTGTTGAGGATGCATTCATTATTGGAGATTAAGGGACCTACATGTCAATAAACAGTGTGTGTGTCTTTTCCTGAATAGTGATCATAAGAAGAGGAAGAAGGTGATCATTTCCATCGGTAGTGATCCATAAAAAGAGAGTTAGGGAGTGAGACTTGAGAAGTAATTGATCTATTTATAAACCTTATAAGGTAGTGATCCTAGTCATTGAACTGATCTAGCCTGTACAATGAATTGGAAGAGTACCATAGTGGATTAGTAACATGGGTACAGTTTCATTGTATGCTCATTGGATGTAGCCTAGTGAGGGTTAACTAAGTAAAAAATCTCTGTGCCTATGTTCTTTATTTCCTGATTTAATTACTATGACTCATCCTCAGATAATGTTGGAAAAGATATGATAAATATAAACACTAAAGAGAAATCGATGCGACCCTTATAATAAAGAGATTAAGATCTAGTGGGGCATGATGAATTTTGAAAAGAATATTCATATCCTGATTCACCCCCACCCCCATCTTAGGGTATCTAAGACCATATTGGATATAAAAGGTTTTTATTTATAATTAAATTTATTTTGGATATAGTTCCATGAACTTGTTAAATTTGACGTCATATTGTGCTAAAAATTTATAATGTTTTTGAATATTTATTTCAAGTGAGAGAATAAATAGATAATATCTTAAATTCTAATCACATGGTTAAATATATTCATTTGTGAAGTATTTTGTATGAATAAATATAATTATTGTGATATATAGTTTATTATGTTGGACTTTTTTTATACTTAATTAAATTTAATATACTATTTTTTCTACCATTTCATTGTTTATTGGTGTGGTTATTATTTTCAACATGAATAATTAATTCTTAATATATTTTAACAATTATGGATTGATTAAAATTACTGTAAGAGTTGTAACATATATTTTAAGATAAATAATTATGACACTTTGGACACACAAAATCCTTAAACACCCATTCCCCTAATGAAAAAAATAATATATATGGAATCCAAAACATCAAATTAAAATACACAAGATTAAAATTATTATCATTTATATTCCTCATCTCTTATATCTCATTTAATTATATGAAATTAGTATTTTGTAGGAAGAAGAATTTGATTCATTTTCATAATATGAATTATTTTATATTCATAATTTTAATTAATCATAACACACTAAATATATTAATTTTATTTTCTTAAATTTTTGGGTTTTTATTTTTGATAGATTTAACTTTTGAATCACATGTTTTATATGATATGATTCTGAAACATGAATTTACAAAAAAAATTGTGAATTTTACTAAATGGTTTTAATTGGATGGTATTTTTATAGATTTTGATTTTTCAATAAGTTGCAGTTATTCCCAAAGATCATGAATTTTAAAATTGTTATTTAGTTATACTCAATTATAGTAATTAGGTTTTTAAGGATTCAAGGAACAAATGATGACCCATACTAAAGCGTTGACATTTGATATTTTTTCTCTGCCTCTATAAATTGATTGCTTTAAATTATATTATTCTTAATTGTGATATTAGGGATTCTATTTTTAATGTTTCACAATAAAATATCTTAATATCTGTGTGTAATTTTTTTCTTTTGATCAACTTGTGATCAATGATTTTATGGGATATGAACTACTATTTCCTAAATTTTATGTTCAAAAATGTCCTTATGAAAATAATTTGGTTGTTTAAAATTTTTTGATCAAAGAGGATATATAGGGTAAAAAATTATTTATTCCAGCATCTATAAAATTTTATCAGGGATATTACTTGTGCTTTCAATATTTTAGATTAAAGAAGTTCCAGGGTTTCAGTACATGTATCCTTTGGCTTTTGGTATTAATCCTTCTATCACATAGGATTAAAAGTGAAAAGTTATAATTATTGGTATTATAGAATCCTTTAATAATATTGAATTTTGATATATAGATTACTATCAGAAACGTCGTCATTTTGATGAAATTTATTATTATATTTATACCTTTTAAGTTGTTTAATTCAGTTATGTTTCATATTTTGAATTTTTTATTTCGAAATAATTTATTATCTATTGTTTATTATGTTTATTGAAAAAACATTTGAAACTATATGATTTTTTATAGAATGGTTGTGAAAATATTTCAGTCTTGTCATAATTTTAACATAAAATTACATAAGTATCTTTGGGTGATGAGAGTTGGATAATTTTTATTCACAAAGTTATTAATCAATTCAAACAGAAATTTTTTTGGCCATGTTTAAATTTCCAAAATATCTTTTGTTAATAGGTGTAAAATAGATCATTCCAATTATGTGTGATGAAAATCAGACCATGTTTGAGAAGAAGATCTAACATGTTGCTATAAAATTTAACCAGAATGATGGAATAAGATATGGTGAACCTTTTACTCTACTGTCTAGAGTCAAATCCATCTAGATTCCATTTTCATTCCCCTCCCATATATTATACCATGCTTTAAATGGATTTCAACCGTGAATTTCTTGATATTAATATTCAAGATAAGATTTATATTGAACAACCTCTTGGTTTTGATGATACTAATTTTTCAAAACTTGTTTTCAAAATTACTATGGAACATTACAAATAAAAAAACCTCTAAGAGACTAGTAATATTGATTATGAACATTTTTACTCAAAAATATGTTTTTAAAGAAAATATGGATCATTAACTTTTAATTAAGAAATTTTCGGATGACATTGTTTTCATACAAATCTATATCGATGAAATAATTTTTAGATCCTCCAAGAAATCACTTTCTATTTTTTGTCAAAAACATTAATAGAAAAATCAATTCTTATGAGGGTTTTAATATTAGTTTTTTATTAACGAAAATTATAGATGACTATTCAAATTTCAAAAATTACAACCCATGTCACATTGGAGTTTAGCATCAACTATAAATTGACAATAAATAACAACAATACTAACATTAGTTAATATATAACCAAGTTAGATCTTTGGGTTTTGATATTAGTTATATGAATAATAAATATTAAAAAAATATTTCACATTTAATGCTAACAATGTTTATTTTTTTCAAAGTGTTCCCTTGAAATTCTTATCATCCTCTGTATAAAATTATCACACCATAGGAACACTTTTTTGAATACCATCTATAACCTTTCATTCTCCCTCTTTCTATGTTCACGATATGCTACTCCTACATTCTAATTCTTCATCGTTACTAGGCTTCTCTTTTCCACCATTTTTCTATTGAATTTATAAATTTTTTGTCATTATTTATTTATATTATGATTTTTTTTGATAGATATATTTTTCTGATTATTTTTCATGAATATGACTTCTATATATAAATGAGAAATGATATAACTACCATATGATATTTAAAATAGAACTTAAAAATACCTATAGAGTTCTTCCTTCAAATAAAAATGAGTATCGTTAAACAATATTTAGATTGATAATACACCAAAAACCATGAAAAATAATAAGAACCATTGTATCTAATTTTTATTGTTTTTTTTTGTTTCTACAATTTTATTATTTTTTTAACTTATTTTTTATTCCAAAGACGTTATATGTATTAAAATATTTTAAAAATACATATACACCATTATACATCATTTATTTTAATAAACAATGTGAAAAGGTAATTATAAAAAAAATTAATGATATAATCAATATTATATGTGATTTTAGACATCATTTATCAAGATAACTGACATTCAAATTTATGATAATTAATGAAAATAAAAAATTTGGTATGTTTACATAAACGATCATAAAAATACACACAGCATTGGATGAATAATCAACATTAAAAAAACCTAATGTGAAAATGTATTAATCTATTAGTGATCTTATGAAAGTATATTAGTATGGTAGTTTAACTTAATTTCAATCATGGATTCTAAATAATATAGAAACCTAAAGGGCCAATTATAACTCAACAAAAGTATATACATGATTTACTTATATTTTAACATTTTAATAATTCTTCTAGTATTAGTACTCTAGTAGGCACGCTGAATAAATTTTATCTTGATAAATATAGGAAATCAATAGATCAAAAACATTATTAATGTGTGATCAGAATTTAACATTACTTGATAGCTAGTTGACTTTAAATTATGTATCATGTGTTATTGTTTGTGATATTTCAAGATAATATAAAATAGTCTAATTTTAAGGTGGTTAAAGAGTACATCCATTACCATCAATAATATCCAAAACATGGACTATTTTATTCTTCCATATCTATGTTTTTATAAAAAAGTTATTTAGATTTATATTTCAGAAGATTTTGAATGGATGAGAAGATTACTTTTAGAACATTTAATTTCTTTAGAGAATTTTTATATTCATAGTCTAAAAATATACAACACATGGTTGCACAACCCACTAAAATAGATGAATATGTAGTACCTGGAAGTTGCTGATGAGGTACCCTTAGATTTGGAAAAGCAAATGATCAAAAAAATTTAATGTTCTTGTTAATATATCTCTAAGGGGGGATTACTGATGGTGTGATTATCCATCCAAAGGAAGTGGCCACCATGTTAAATGGAAAAGGTAGATGCTTCCCTTATATGTATGGGTAGATTCATGTGTTAATCCAACAAATTAGATTATTGGAGATCTTATCCTTATGTACATACATTTATTATAGTTAGAAGTACTATCTGAAAAATATTGATGAAGTCTAAGGGGGTCTATTTCAAAAGAAGATTTAATAATTGATATTCAATAAAGGAAGACTAGCTAAAATTTGATAATCTATCCAAGTGTTACCAAGCATATTGGATACTAGGATCAGTGTGATTAGTACACCTAGATAAATAATAATCTAATATTGTTTTAGTTTTAAAGGGATATGAATTTGTTCTTTTGAGTTATAATAATTATGGGTGTTTTGGATTTTTTTTAAAAACAAATCATGAAGGGGTTTAAAATGAATATGATTTTTTAAGGGAACCAAAATAATAGTTGAAATTTTATAATTATGAATATTTTAAATAATAGGGGACATTTAATACAACTTCACATGAACATACTGTAGTGATAAAATAAGGGTAGAATAAAAATAGATAAATGGAAGGATCTGTTGTTGTCTGAGTACGTACCGAGTTAGTTAAGAAGAATAAAATATATTGAGGGTTGTAAAATAAGTAATAGAAGATGTTTCATAGTGTAGTGAATAAAAATTAAAAGCAGATATATACTTGTGTGATGCCTACATTAAGTGAAATCACTGAACAACTAATTAGTGTGATGTCTGCTTTAAGGGTGTGGGATATATTTTAAAAATCCATTCAATTATGTACTATAGTTGATGTATTTAACCTATATTATATAATGATCACATCCTTGTGTAATATAGACATAATGGTTTTAGTATAATCCCTGGTCAATACATTATAATGGACAAAAAGGTCATAGTCTTGAATACATGGTTCAATGAAAGGTAAACCCCTCAAGGATTAGGTTTTCCACCTCTTGGATGAACCTTGTTTATACACATGTTATAACATTACATTCAGTATGTGCATTCAATATAAGTGTATATTGGGGTAAAATACAATATAACATTGTACATCTTAATAGTATAATGGGATTCAAAACCAAAGGGAAATAGTTTAATGAATATTTATAATTTGGTCATATTTAACAAAACCTGTTAAACCACACCTCTCATGTGTGTTTGCATTAAAAAATGGAAAATTAGTTTGTTCCAAATTGTTATTTTTACAACAATTACTCACTAATTTTGGATTGATTGTCACCTGAAATTTGGTTCTTCTTGATTATACTTGCATTATTTCATTATCTAAGAATCTAACATATCACTCCTGATCTCAACACATAGGAATAAGATTCCATTTCCCATTTGATCCAACAAAAAATGGAGATATTATCATTGAGTTATAATAACTATGAAATGTCTTGATGATAAATTTTCCAAACCCTTACATTTATAAATATTCTGTTATATCATATAAAATATGGGTACAATTAGTGTTATGCAATTATCTTTTCCCTTCTGTTATTTGTCCTCCTGATATTAAGAAACTCCTATAGAAAGGGGTAAATTATATTATATATAACTCTATTTTCACTTTGTTCTAGTACTAATTATTACAGAATAAATTTAAATATATATTTAGGTTTTATTTAATAAATATTATAAAACTACATCATTCTGATACATGATACACTTTCTTTGTGATGATTAACATGTCCGAAAAGAACACATTATATCAAATTATTATCTTATCAAGTCATTCCTGAATATCCCTTGAGTATTGATTTATTTTATTCTTACATTGCATTTAATTTTTCATGGTTATTATTTGGTAGATACTTTAATTATTTTAAATATTCATACGTAGGTGAGTTTTTAATCTTATATAGATATTCCACTTGTTATTTTTTATTACAATATCTGACGATTAAGATTATTCTTAAATAGAATATTTTTTTCCACTTTCAAGCTTTTATCCTTGTTAGATTACCTTTTATATTCATTATTTAACAAATCTGAGGCTTTTTGTTTTTGATAATAGAAAAGGGGGAGAAATATTGTATGAAGAAAAGGTGATGAAAAGTATAGAATATAATGGTGAATAGTATAGTGAATTTCTAAGGGGGATTCTTTTAAGTTGTTTTAGATGGGAGGGGGCATAAATTCCACGAATGAACCTGGAATTTTTACTTTACATATTTTCATTACTACTTACATTGTTATCTTGTTTTTTTATTATCAAATAAGAAGATATAGTTGGGTCATTTTCTTAAAATTATTTCATCCATTTTTTTGTTTTGATGATTCACAACACACTCAATATGTTACTTGTACATACATGAAGTTATTAATAGTTCTAATTTTTATATTTAATTTACACATCATGTGTTTTGAATATTTTGAATATGATATATGAATTTTCATAACACAATAAAGTAACCTTATGTTTTTATATTGGAAGGGAATATTAGAGATCCTGACATAGTTACATATAAATTTTTTTCCTAAAGATCTCAATGTGCATTTCCTATGTAAGGTTTCTAAAAAAATATAAATAAGAGTCTAAATATTTAATAAAGAGATATTATCCCCATGTGAAATGTTTAATTTAGAGATCAATTCAAAACCTATGTAGCTTGAAAGATTTTAGTTTATTATCTTTCTCCATGATCTTAGAGATTCTATTTATATAATTCTACGTTATAAAAGATATATGTTTTTTTGTTTTAGTTGTTTAATTTTGATCATATTGTTTTTAGATATTTATAAGGATAATAAATACTAATTCCAAATTTCTATTTTCAATGAAGTAATATTAATGAGAACATGGATCTTTTTTTCATTTTAGTGAATAGGTTCCCAGAGGTATAAGATTTGATACAACTATCATGGGGAGTGAAAATGGTTATTTAAAATTCCCCAATCCAGCAAATTGGCTAACTAGGGTCATCCCTCTTGATGATATTTTATAAATAATCACACAATAATCCCAAACCAATTATAATATTTTTTTTATATTTTATTTTATTGAAGAAATACAAATATGGAGGTATGATTAGGGAATAAGAAATTGAAACTAAATATGTAGTCACAACATGTTGATATAATGAATAAGGTTCGTGATAAAACACTTAGTCCTTAGGTTAACTACTCATGTTTTTTCATTATCCAGTATTATTGTCTAAATTTTATTTGATTGTTAATCCCATAATACATGATCTTTTATTCCCTACATTGAGTTTAAATTATAGCATACCTAGGAGATATCTTCAGTAAACCAAACATCACCTCTTCCAACATTCAAGTTTGATTAACTCACTCCATCATATATGTGTCACCTCCAAAAACCTAGATTCATTTTATAGACATTTATCCCTCTAACACACAAAACTATATAATATGAATAAAATTATTAACATATGGGATTTAAGGAAATTTAGTGAGGAATAAAATAAAGCATTGATTAATATCTTGGAATGATTGAAATCACCACATCACCCCTCATTACAACAACTACCCTATTAAAAAAATAAATATTATGAATTAAAGAGAAATAATTGGATAACAATGAGAAAACCCCACACAATGTCAAAACTTGTATTGACACACATCATAATTTGTTTGAGATATTATAGTGTAGAAATATAATGATAGAAAGATATATTTGATGAAGAGAGAATCTTGGAAAATGGTTGAGAATATAGAAATGTTTTGTTGAATAATGATGTGTACAAACTATAGTGCGGGAGAAATTATAAAAAATATATTTAAAACACAAATATCACATTGGATAAGAACATCAAAATTGATATAATCTACCATATAAAGGTGAATAATTCCAATTTATATAGTTTAGGTGGGGATTGGGTTATAATTTTTTTAAAATGGAAAGATGAAAATCCTGTAAAATAAAATCCTTATTTTATATTTCATCATTGAACCTCAAAATTACTTAACTAGATATGGATTCAATGCAACTAATTATTATTATTTCTATCTTATAAATTATGTAAAAATTTCATCACAATTTGAGAAAATATGTAAAAGTTATTTTTGTAACATTTAACTGATATCCAAAATTAATAATCGAGACTATCATTGACATTAGTTCCCAATATTTCCATGAGAAAATGTGGTTTATTTATTATCTTAACTTAAAATATATATCAAAAAAAATTATAATTAATATAAAAATTTTGTAATTAAAATTTAAATCATAAAAAATTTTATGACAATAATAATATAGTACACCTGATATGGTAGAATGAGAATTTCCATCCAATTTTCAAAATCTCGCTCAAATTAAAATTTCTATTTAAATCATCACATAAAAAATTTATTTTTTCAACTAATATAAATGAATAATAAAAAACCTTGAAATAAATAATTATTACATTTTCAAAATTATAATTAAATTTTTTCTTTAACCCAATTATGTGCAATCTAACCTGAAATTGATAATTTTGTTGGTTTTAAAACATTAAAATAGATTGTAAAATATATGAAAATATTGGATATTTTAATTCCCAAAAACATAAATTTTTTTCTCTAATTAATGAAAATATCATCCCTCCTCAATAATTAATCTACATTATCCCACACCGATTTATGAAAAAATTAATTTTCCATGGCTTTAAACAAAACAGAATTTAGTATAATTAATATTTTAACAAGTGGAACCAGCATAAATTATTCATTCCAATTATCCTTATACTAGGTCTCCTTTTCTCAATTTTTTAATACAACCCATGTTCTATTATCATATTAATTTTAATCTTATTTATCTAGTATTTAATATTATCCGTACCTAAATATATTCAATTTTTAAAAAAAATCACTAGTTTTTTCTTTTTTTCTTTTTTCATGTTTTTTCAGTGTCTATGTATTTAAGAACATCATGTTGGATCCTAATTACCCATTTTTCACTAGTTTAAGAAGAATGGTTTATATATATTTTATCCTAGATGTCTTGGGTGTTCATTTTCACGATAAAATAGTTTCCTAAGAACGATATCAAAATTCAAGTTTCCCCATCCTTTAATTTTGATTCCACTTCAATTCATTTTCATTGAAAATATTTTTCCTAGTTATAAAACTTAAATTTTCATTAAATGAGTTGTTGAAAAATCTAATAAATAATATAAATTTGAAAGATTCATTATTAGTTAAATTATCAAATAAAACATGATATTTTTCACTTGGAATTATATAATTTATGGCTCAAACTCTACACATAAAAACTCTCTAAAAGAAGAAATTGGAAGAACCAAGAAAGCCTAAATATATTTGTGCCAAAACCCCATGAATAAATTGTTACTACCCTGATTTTTATTTAAAATGATTACAATATATTTTCGATAATAATTAAATTAATCAAAAAACTTAATAATGTATAAAGAAGTGACACAACAATAATTACTGGAAACTGAAGGTTTTTCTTACTCTCTATAATAATTCCCATTTAAAACATATAATTAAAGTTATAGAAAATAACATTATATATTTATTAAAAAAAATAATAGTAATAATTAATAGAAATAAAATATAGGGGGGAAATCGTTTTTTGTCCTTCATGTGGGTATATGGCTCTTATTATCCATAGAAAAATAGTTCGTGTTGTTATCCAAAATTTGATAGTGGATGGGGTTTATTTGATATGAACCACCATAGATTTTTCCTTAATTTATCTTTACTTTTAAATTATTGTATATGGTCCCTTGGATAGTATATATCATATCTGTACCTATATAATTATGGTATACTGCATGGTGCGACTATAAAATGCATGGGTCCTCCTATTTTGCTTCAGCCAAATCGTATATGGCCTCCTTTTCAATATATAAGGCCTTATCATAATGTGTAGTATCGTAAATTTCAATAGGGTAGTCAAAAAATTATTTTATTTGAATTATATTTTTGTAATATAAATTAAAAAATCATTATTGGTCATTATTGTTAATTTAAAAAGAAATCTTCATTCAAAACTCTATTATACTATATATTTTAAAATTTTTGCATCATATTTTCCACAAAAGTGACTTATTCTGGTTCTATATCATCAATCGAAGAGAAAATTGGTGTTAAAGATATAATAGAAACATAAGGGTAGTGGATTAGATTTGATAGTAGAATAAAATAAATAAAATAATAGAATCCAGTGATATGTCCACTTCTTTCAATTGATCAACTTCGAGTATCAATTATTTATTAAAGGAAACCAAAAAAATTATATAATTATATGGTAGTGAAGGTTAGATCTATTTTGTTTTCACTTTCAGGATTTTTATTAAAATATAGTAGGGATATGTTTTTTTTGAACCTATACCACTTATTTATGGAATTCTATAATGTAATGTGAAAACTTTATGATATCCTTGGATAAGGCATCAAAAACTAGTTGTTTAGGGTCATCCTTTACGTCCTTGATGAGATCTTGACATTCACACTCCCAGTAGTTGTATTTATAGACTACCCTCATGCTCCTACCAAATTAAGTAACAATATAGTCTATATGTGGGGATGAGTAAAACAATGGTTTTATATTTTACTAGTTTTTAAAAAATTAATTTGAATGCTAGAAAAAAGATAGAAAATAAAAAAAAAATAATGACTGAAGGACTGGTTTGCTCCCCCAACAAAAGTTCCAAATTTTGACACACTTGTGTGAAAAATTTTATTTATATTTTCCTAATATAGTACAGTGGCTCGGAGCGGCGGCATACCCTCTCTCTCAAGTGTAAGGGTTTCAACCAAGGGTTATCTCCCTTACCTCCTCTGGCCTCAGTCGGCTCGGCCTCTGTGTCCCCTCATCAGTGATCCTCGGTGGCTCGGTTGTCATCATAGTCTCATCTCGGTGGGAGAAGGATTCAGTCTGGTGTGTGTAGGCATCTTGGTTGCTGATTAAGGCTTCGTGTCTCGAGACGACGGATTCGGTCTTGAGCGGATCGACGTCAGTCTCGGCATGGAATGGATGGGGGAGGGGCTTCGATGGATTTTGTTTTCCCTGTTTTTTTTGAATTTTTTTTTGTATGACGGTTTGCTGGAGTTCTTGCATTGGTTTCATCTTTGGTGTGCCCTTATGCATCGTCGATTCCTCTTTCTTTCCATGGATTTTCGTTGAGGAATCCATTTAGGGTTCTTTTGTTGTAGTGATTTTTCTGGCTTCAGCCTAGAGAGAAATTGTAGGCTCTGATCTGCTTGGATTCCATCAATGGATACTTTCCCTCGTGGTGATGTCGATTCTCCCAGTCCAAGTTGACGAAGAGCTTAATTCTTTCTCCTTGGTCCGTCTTCTTCATCAGGTTGCTGCGGATGTGGATGGAGGAGATCGTGGTTGCAGTGGGGTGCTTCCCGATTTGGATCTGGCTCTTGGGCGTTGTTCTATTGATCTCATGCTTGTTTGAGCTCTTGAAGGCTCTCTTTATGGAATGGAAGGATACTGATTTTCATTTGGAATCATTGTCAGTGGATGGTTTTCATTTGATTTTGAAGGCAGAGGATGGTTCACTATTGGTTTTGAAGACAGAGGAGGTTTTTCTAAGCGGCGTAGGTGTTGTTTGATCATGGTTGGCTTTCATATCTCTGTGTTGACTGGGTTCTACTGGATTTGTGTTTTCTCTACATCATTAATGACGAAAATGGGTCAGCAGAGTGTCATTTGGTTTGAGATTGTGTTGTTGTTGCATGCAGAGTAGGGTCTAGAATTCGGACGGTCTGGCCATCCTCATTCTGGTTTCTTCGTCTCATTTTTGTGGATGTGCTCTTTCCAGGGTTTATCTCACTTCTCTGGAGGGTTTGGATGAACTCCTATTGGAGTCTGCCAACAGGTTTGTGGATTTGGGCTAGTGTCTTCAGTCGCACTGGTGGGCATTTGAGGTGACCGGTTCTGAGGTTTTTCCAGCTTTCCTGATATTCAATCTCTCTAGTTCGCGGTACCTCCGCCTTCTCTTGGTTATTTCAGCTCCAACTATGATGGTTTGTCAGTATGAATGCTTGAATGTATTTTTAATCCATTGTGACTGTATGATTTAATGTTGTTATGTAGTTAATTTGTGATGCGGGGAAGTTATGTATGGTTTATCACTTTTTCCTTAAAAGTGTTTGTATAATAAAAAAACAAATTTTAGTCAAATATAGTACAGTGGCTAACTATGGATGTCTTTGTTGAGGTTATTTTGTAGTAAAACTTTCACTACATCTAATTTTTCATCGATTTTTTTATTTTTTATTTTATGAAAGAATGAAAAATACAAAGGTTTAATTATGGAATGTGAAATAAGAAAGAAACATGTAGTAGTAAAATTCATATATAGTGAACGATATTAGCAAAAAATAATATGATCCAAGGGTCAGAAACATTGGATCATTTATTATGTATTATTATTTTAAAAATTATATTGGATAGTTTATCTCATCATACATGAACTATCATCCCCTACATTGAGTATGAAGCTTAACATTACTTGGAGATCTCTTCATCACACCAAGCTGACCCTCTTCTAATAGTCATGGTTCATCAATACACTCTATCGTATGTGTGACTCCTTACAAGAACCAAATCTATTATATGATATTTGATCCTTATAAGACACTCCACATAATCATATAAAAAGCATACTCCAGATAAGTTATGGAATCATATTTTTTTGGAAATAAAATAATGTAGTGAATAATATCTTCCATCTGTATATAATCTTTACATCACCACTTTATATACCCACTTCCATATCAAAAACAGAAATTTATCATAAATAATTGAATATCAATAATTTTGGAACACTATGAAAACAACACTCAAGGTAAATCCTCTTATTAGTCAGTCAACATAGTGATGGTGAATGATCACATTGAATAAATAAGGGGAGACTGATGGGGAGAAACTAGGAAAATGACAGAGAACATGAACAAATTTTGTTGAATCATGTAGTGAAAGAATAATACTATGAGAGAAATAATAAAAATAATTATAGAAAAAACTATTCTCCCATTAGCTAATAACAATCTACTCTTTGAACTCAAACCAACATAGGTGGATAATACATATTTATAGTGAGTGGGGTAGGATAGAGTTAAAAAATTGTTTAAAGGGAAAGTTTAAAATTAAGATAAAAAAATTAATTTTTTTTCTCCTCAGGGTTGATCCTCCAAATTATTAACTACTTGTGGATTCACCTTAATTAAATGATCTAATTTTATTCCTAAAGATTTGTCAAAAATTAATCCCAATCCATGTAAATATAAAAATGTTATGTTTTATAAATTTTCAGTCAATACATATTAACGAATCGATTTCAACATTGATTCATGGGCCACAATTTTCACAAGCAATGAGTTATCTAAATAGTGGTATTCACATAAAATTTATATAAAAAAACTTATAAAATTATGAAAAACTAATTTTAAATTAAAGTTCAACACTTAAAATAAAATTATGTTAAAAATACAAGACTGCGCTTGAATGTGAAAAACATTAATTTCAAGGAAATTTATAAATTCATTCTCAAATTAGAAAATCCTATTAAACAATCACATAAAAAATTACTTTATCGACCAATATAAAATGTCAATAAAACATTAATATATCAATAATTAATCAAATTTCATAATTTAATACAAATTATTGCATCAATATGAGTAAGTGACCAAAAAGAATTAATTAAAAGTATGGTTGGAATTAATAACATAAAATTCAATGTGAAATATATGAAAATATTAGCTATATAAAGATTCCTTATTGTGAAATATGTAAAATATTTCTTTGGATAGGACTTGTGCCTCTACTCTTATTGATAAATGAATTTCTAGTGTTGTAGAACTCATGTCCACTAGATATGGGTATTGATCCTCTTGCATCTTTGGTTAAAGGAAAATAGTTTTATTTATTTGATTTTTGATATATTGTTTAGTGGTATACAACCTGTTATACAAAAAATTCTACATTTTTATGTTCTTTTTTTTTTGTATTGTGACAATTAATATGTTCAATTCATTTAAGGGATATCTATTGAATTAATTTTATCACTGTTTTATTATTTGTTGTTATAATGGGTTTTTCATAATTTATAACATCTACAATACACTATAATGAATCTAGATTTTGTGTTTAGACACTTTAAATTTATTATGTATGTCATTATATTTAGTTTTGGTGATGGAATGTATTTCATGTCTCTCACGAACCTCGAAAGTGAAGGTTTGGTATTTATATATAAATATTTTATTATTTCATCCAAATGTTTTTTTGAAGTGATGTTGTATATTCTAAAGGAGGGATTATATGGGAAACCTGGGGGTGATGTTAAGCCTAGAATATGGGGTTTACCCTATTTTAAACATAAATTTCATTCACATTAGACCCCACGATAGTGTATTTTCATTGTCAGATGAAATGAAGTTAATTTCATAAATAATTAATTTTTTTTAATTAATTATTTACTAATAGGAATATTAATTAACCCTTTATTAAGAAAAAATCTAGGCTTTATTACATAATATTGAGAGATTTCAGGGCATACATGGGATATCTCTTGGTGTAGCATCATATAATCTAAATAATGATGAAAAACTTCATTCTATCATTAGTAATATTAGTGAAAATGAGTTATTCATGAAGGGTTGATCTTTGTTTGCGGTAGAGAATCAATATTTAGGGAATTGACTCAGTTCCTTATGAATTATCAGGTATTTTGAGTTGAATTTCTTCCAATGAGTCATCTTGATCATGACCTTAACAACTTATCAATTTCCCTATTTTAGTATATGGTCATTTGATCAATAATTTTCATTGATAAACCCTTGTTATTTTTTTCACTAAATTTGGTGGTTGATATTGTGATAGACACTAGATTTATTAACTTATATTGTTTGGTGGATTTCCATTACATTTCTTCTCATATTCATCACCGACCATGATTTTGTCGGTAACTAGGCTAATATAGGTCTGATTTGAATTTTGATCAAATATTAGAATAAAATTTGTATGTTTTGAGCAATAATGGGATCCTTAGAGTGCCGAAGCATTAAATAGAAGTGTAAAAGCTGTGAGTAGATGATTGTGGGAGCTGTATTTTTGATAGGAGACATATTGGGGTGATGAGCTTCAACTCAAATTCTTCTTTCCCATGATCTATGGTTAAAAATTGACCTAAGGTGGTGTTTTATGCTGGTAAGACATGGTAAGTAAAGATATAGTAATGTTTTGGCATGAGACCGATGGTTTTGAGGAAGAACTGATGGTTGGAATAGAATCTAGTTTGGAGAACCAAACCACACCGTGTGTAGTTCTGATAACACACATCATTTCCATTGGGTTCTATGATATCAAAAGTTTCATTCCAATTTAAATAACACATTCTATGTTATTGAATCACATGCCATATACCTATATTATATTTGGTTTGTGTGTTTAGGATATATATTCTAAGGAGTTTGTTTGGCCTCACACACCACATGGGCTTAAACCACACATCATCTACCTAAAATTCACATTGAACATAGATAACAGTGAAAAAATATTTCTTCCTTGGGTACCACATTCCATGTATTATAAACTACATGTTTTGTATTTGTGACCTTACATTCCATGTGTGGAAAATGTACATGGTCGAGCCACTACTTCAGTCCATACACCATGTGTTATGAGGCTCATGTCATGTACCTATTTCTTAGATATCTACATGATATATATTCAAACTCATACATGGTTTTAAAAATGTATTTAGTCTAACTTGAGTGATTTATCTCATATAATTAATTTTTTCTTTTCTTTTCAATATTTTAGATGATAAATGTGGTGGAACAAAATGGAAATTATATTCAGTACATGTTTTCCAGCAATAAGATTCATGTGTGATCCTAATAAGTATTTTGGGGTTAGTACTCCCCAAATAATTATGATTATTTTAGAGTGTGGGTCATCTATATGCTTTTATAGATAGATTTGGTACTCCCCTACACACACATAGGATGTGGGTTCACTATCAATAGAGACAGTATTCCCTTGTCTAGGAGCTCAAGAGGGGTGTGGGTCCCCCACTGGGGTTGGTACTCCCTTTATTGTGAAATAATCCACAATAAGAAATGTTTTCCCCACTATAGATATATAGAGGTTATGTGGATTGTTGATTTGGATGGTTCAGATATATAGAGTGGTGTGTTGATTATATATATGCTTGTGTGTGATGATTTGGATCACTATCTTTATTTCAGGCTCTACTTTGAGCATATATAGTTCCCTCTTATCATTTCTCCCAAATTTATGTATATTATATGGCAGATCCTTTGATTCATATTTGTGTTTTTCAATTCATCCTACTATGTATATATACAATCACACCAACAAGGGAATCATTGTTGCACATGTCATGAATTATTTAGATTATGGGAATTTCGGGGGAGACCATGGGGGGCTAGGTGTTTATATATATTAGTGTTACTTGGTGGTGGTGTTGACATAGTGGTGAATGGGGATCGAGAGTATCTAGGATGGGAAATTCCTTATATCAGATTCTAGGATGGGATCCCCTTTATGATGGGTTTGTATTTTTTCCTTTTACATTTGGTTTTATTTTTTAGTTTCAATATATTGATCATAAAGGTGGATGCATGCATTATTACATTTATTTGTTAATATTAGTAAATTTTTTCATTCCTGTGAGATGTGTAGAGGTGTGTGTTGAGTACAAGCACATTTGGCTATGTCCTCCAATTTGAGAGTTATGGTTACTCAATGTGAGTTACAAAACCCTGGCCTATTAGAGGTAGACTTATAATGGAACACATAAACTATCACCACCTTTGAGGGGCCTAGTGTGTTGGGTTATGTAATAGTTATGTCAAATCAGTTATAATAAGGCTGGAGTTCATAGATAGATGTGTTGTGACGTATGTTTCATGAATTTAGGGCAATGGTATTTAGGTTTTTTGAGTTCAGATATCAGTCTAGGTAACCTAGTGATGATGTGATGAACAATGTATCCATTCACCATGAATTTGAAAATATATTTATAGACTCAGTGCACTGAGACACGAATTACATGGGAATCAATGGTACATGAATAATAAAAAAATCAGTCATAAATTTTCCTTATCTTTTTTTAGTCAAATCCAAACATATCCTATTTGGTCATGGTTTTTCTTGTTAAATTAAATTATTCATCCTTATAGAAATCATTCAAATATTATGAGATAGGTTTTTGATGAAGACCAGTTGAAAAATGCGGGCACTATACAAGGGATGGTTCGTGATTTATTTCCTCAAGTGAGAAGGGATTGGTGCCACTTCTTATCAAGCATTTGGTAGATCTGGATCACATGATTAAGGCATATTGATCTCTTCATGTTGAGAAATTGACCATCCCATCATCTCTAGGTGAGGATGCACATATGTTGAATGCATTTTATGGGTTTCATAGGCAATGGGTGGATATGTTTTGAATCAATTTGGATCCACATGTAGTAAAAGGATTGTTAGATCCCCATGAAGTTGTTTGATAATTTCATCTCATTTGGATCCTTTCTATGAATGTGGTTTTGCTTTTGGCTAGGATTATTCATTAATTAGTGGGAAACTGGTGAATCTTGGTCGCATATGTGTATTTCATGATAAAACTCCCCTTGGAAGAGTTTGGGCTCCTCTTTAAAGAGTAGTATTATCTAGAAACTCTTTAATTTGTGTATACTCAGATGGTACTAGGGTTTCAGTAGGGATATATGATTGTCACTAACTACAATTTGAGATTAGAAAATGTCATGGATGACTCTATTGACATTATCTTAGATATTTCCTTTAGGGAATGATAGTTTGAGTGTGGCTTGTGTATAGAGATCAGAGTAAGAGTAGTCCCTTTATGATTTCCAACATATGTTAGGGAGAATATGTGATTCTAGTTTATGGATTTCATTTTGCACAGGGATTATAAGATAACTGGAGTAAGAAGTATACATCCTAGAGAATAGTTATCAACCACATTCGGTAGGCATCATGAATCAAATTTTCAACAGTAGAAGTATTCTGATGAGTAGACTTAGACCAGGGTATTAGTAGCCCATGTCTCATAGATGTTATCCATTCATATAGGGGAAAAATTATTTGAATATGAATAATGAGATCATATTTCATAGTAATGATAAACCTGGTATACTTTTGGGGATAGACAGGTAGTGGACATACCATTTGGTCAAATTTAGTAATGTTATTAGGGGCCTCCAAGTGGTGGTCAGGGTGGCCCACATGTTGGAATTTTCATAATAAAGGATAAAAATACACGAATGGGAGGGACCAGAGGGGGTTTTCATTATGATATGGTTTTTTCATATCCACTCATAAGTGTCCAGCACTAGTCCCACCATGTTGGTGGTTAAGGACATAGTTACTTGTGGGTAGTTGAGGGCTATAATCTAGTGGTTCCCGATATAGTTATAGGTATGATTTTTTACTTTTATAATTTTTAATGAAGATTCATAGACACATGATTGAGATATTAATTTACTGAAATATCCATTTCTTGATAATTTTAGGTTCTAATAGAGCCCCTAGCTTGATCCATATGGCTAGTGACTCTGACCAGGAGAGGCCCATGGCTACACATATCTCCCAAAATTGTGAACTCATGCTCAGCAAAGATCAAATTAAAAGTGATCACTATTTATAAATACCATAAAGATGTATGTTGGGATTCTTAGTAAGGACTGACTATCTCTTATTTATTCCTTTATAGGCTATTTTTTATGATTATGAGGTACCTTTAAAGAGATGTGTCAATATTATCAACCCTTTGTGAGATAGATTATTGGTTGAGACAAGTAGGGATAATGCCTAAGAATCTACATCAAATCACTCAAAAGTTATATTTTTTCCCATTATCACATCAAAAATATCATACACTCAGATCCTAGTAGTGGCAGAGGACTACTTCGATGTCTCCCCAGAGGATGTACTAGCAGTACCATCTTGGATGGAGGTCAAATTTTTAAGCAACCATTACCTAGGGGCTGTGTAAATATTTTCCAAGGCTTATTAGATGACCCTTATCAGGCATCATGATATAAAAAGGTAGTTAGAATATCGTCAACATAAAGGATTCATTATACCTAGTGTGTCGTTCTAGGTATCCCAGGTGTTGTTCTCCAAGAATTCAGATGAGAGTTTGAGGATTTGTGTTAACTATCATCAGCTGATTTAGGTGATTATCATAAAAAACAACTTATTCCTAGAATCAATGATCTTATTGTAAATATTAATGGATAAAAGTGGTCCTTAAATATTGATATCTCATTTTTTTATCATTAGCTACGAGTTAGAGAGAAGGTTATCATGAAAATGGAATTTTACGACCGATTCTAATATTATGAGTTCTTAGTGATTCCCATTGGTGTGTAAAAAAAGGTGTTGTATTAATAGGATATATGATTCAGATACTTCAACCATTACTTGAATGATTTTTAGTAGTCTTCATCAATAATATCCTAAGTTACTAGTAATTATAGGTTGATTATTTGGAACATCAGCGGATGATCCTATATGAACATTGAGATAATCTTCCTTATGGAATGCTCATAAAGTGTCATTAAATAATTTGAGATATTCACTTCTTAAGGAATGTTATCTGAGAGGATAGTGTAGTTTTATACCCATCGAATATTGGCAAAATGTATGCATGGGATCTACTCAAGAGTCTGTCAGAGGTGAATAGTTTTCTTGGGTTTGATAAGTATTATTGGAGGTTCATTAGGGATTTTATTGTATTTTATTATCATTTACTTCCTTGAATTGAAAGGGTAAGTTATTATGTAGGTATGAATTATGTTAGAAGGCATTTGAGGAGCTAAGGAAGGGACTGAATAACACTCATTTTGTAAGTCCACATGTGGTTTGAGTTGTGAATGTTCTATTCTTATATGCATTTAGAGCTGGCCTCATATGTGTGTAGATGCATGGGTAGTTCATGATTTCCTATGTGTCTTGGTGGTTGAGACTCGATTACTAGGATTACATGAAAAATCAATTAGAGTTGTAAATAGTAGTGTTTCCTATGAATATTTAGTGGAAACAATTTATTAGTGAGAGGTTTGTAGTCCAATCCGACCACTGGAGTCTCGAGTAAATTGTTAGACCTATTGGGATAAATACTCTAGGGTGGGGGAGAGAATCAAGGTATGATGAATTAAAATATATCCACATTTTATCTTGTTTAATCATTAGATAAAAAATTATTCTACCATATTCCCATATTAATGTATTAATAGAAATGAAAGCAAGAATGAGATAAAAAAATTATTCTTAGTTGAGGCTAACTATTCAAGTCTTTAGAGAATACAAAGAAAATATGATAATATACTTAATTCACTATAGTGCTCTAATGTTACAATTTTCATAGTATACTCCCTATTCCCCCTAGTTCACTACTAATCATATGTTGAATGTTCACTTCTCTCTCTATTAAATTTTACTCATTTTTTATTGTGATTATATCCTTTAATTTCTATAATTAATATTATTTACACCACAATAAGCGTGTCATGAAGTTTTTCTTTTATACTATTAATGAATTCAACTTTACCATAGAGTTTCTTGGGGATTCTACTTTGTGTCACATAACTTATACATTGACATAACTTTTTAGACCTTCCGTGTAAGTTCCTAAATTTTTAATAAAATTTATTCTTTTACGCCACTCAAAACATTACCAAAACATTCCTAGATTTCATGAAACTTAGTTGATTAATTGATTAAAGTCCCTTTATTCATGTAACTTATGTTCTTGTTAATACTTCATGCATGAAATACATTCACACAACTCTTTAATGATATCATATCCTTAAAATATTTTTAAGTCTTCCATCTCAAATGGGGTAGAGCTCAATTATTAGGAATTTAAAACCATTAATAAAAATATCACTTCACCTTCTAACTTTTCACACAACTCAGAACTTATTTTCAAGATATTCCAAATTCATGAAAATTTCAGAAACAAATTCCATCTGCAGGATCCCCTGATAAACCATTCATTATCACGCTATTTTCTCAGTGGAACTCAGTGATTTTGAACAACAGCTCATTTTTCTGAAAACATCCACTTTCATTAAATCACTAAACATTCAAAAAATTATTCCGTTTTAAAAATATGGATGATAAGAAAATTAATAAAAATTTTCACTAATATTTATCTACATCAATGCATATTTTTCACTTGTGAAAAAACAATTCCTTTAATCAATTTTCTTAGGAATCTTTCTGAACACCTTTCTGTGTTTACTAACCAATATCCTCCACTTTCATGAATATATTTAACTTATATCTAAATATAGATACTTATGGATTTCACAATTCTCTAATATATTTGACAATTTTAAAAACAATTCATCAACGAATGCCCTAAAACTTCCACACCGACTTTGTCAACTAGATTTTTCATGAAACATAACAACCTAAAAACCTTGATTCACTATGAAGAGGGATATTTTCCCAAAAATATCCTCTTACTGGATAGTTATTAATTCATTAAATTTTTATACCTATTAAACCATTTTATAGAAAAAACATTTCACACATTTTTCATTAACCACTATTTTCATCATGTGACTCTATATTGCAGCCAACGATTCACTCAACACATGCTCAAGCCCATATGATCCATGATTAGTGAGAGAAAAAAGAGTATCATGTGATGTTAATTAATGGGCAACATCATTTGTGAAACCACATGTTGAATTTTACTTGATATAAAATTAGTATCAATACAAATTTTTCATGTATACTTGTACTCACTATTTCAGGAAATCAATACCAAATTGTAGAAAATTGTTATACTGTGTATGAATCATGATAAGAATACTTCTCCAAATTCATACTCACAACTACTTACACCATGAATCCAAATTCCACTCATTCAATAATAAATATTTATTGAAATAATTTCATTACCAATAAGATAATAAACCCCCCCCCCCAACTTCTTGATCATCCCAAATAAACCTAGATATGATCTTTCACAATTAATCACCTTAATCTCCCTGTAGTAGGTTTGAGATATCACATATCCTCTTTCCATTATTTCACCTCATTTTTAAAAAACTCAATAGTGACTTATTTTTCCGCATTTACATAGTGAAATAACAAAAATGACATGATGGTGGTTTTTTATCAACACCACATTTGTTTGGTGGGAAAACTGGAATTCAAGATCCAATCTATGAATTTGAAATGTTTCTTTGGGTAAATTTATTGTCCAAATGTCCACGATCTATAGTTATTTAGGCACATATTCCAACATCACCAAATCATGATCCACCTTCTCCTTTATAAAATTTTACTTGATTTAAATTTTCTTCTTCCTCGATTGATAGACTAGATTTTAGAAGTGATTTATTGCCCATGAATTATCACAATTTATTCCTATTAGAGACATTGCCTAAACTTTTATGAAATGAAGTTTTTTTCTTCATCCAAAAAAATTGTGTGAATAATTGACCAGTATAAATATATTCATCCTATATAATCAATAGAGAATAGAATTCATGTTTACTACTAAGCTAATAAATATACAATACACCAAGTTAGAATGTATAATATGATATTTACATCTTATCATCCTATGAACCCTCCTAATCCACATATTTATATCGAAATAACTCTTATTGAGATGTATTTCTATATAAAAAACCAAACTCTATTATGAATTTGATATAATATAGTGTTCTTTTTAGTACATGAACGTGTCTTTCCTTGGGATAACTTTTATACAATATTTATTGATATGTGAAAAATATAATGTTAGGTCTTGTCAGTGATATGTACAAAAAGCTCCTAATGATCTTTTTGAGTTATGTGACATTCATCATTTTTCCTTTATCATAACATATTAATTTCATTCAGGAATCCTCTAGTTAATTATTCTCCTTGAGATATTTTATTAAAAATCATATTAGAACCTCATTTTAATATTTATATTGATAAAAAATGTGTTATTACATCAATGTTAAACCAAAAAACATAGTAAAAAATGTCACTTCAACAATCATAAAAATTTATAACTCATGATTCATGAACTCTGTAAACAGTTTAGAGTGTGTTTTATTCAATCCTCCAAATATTACTTCGTCAATACATACTATCACCATCATCCTTCACTCTCTATCATTATCAAAACAGAGGTTTTAATACACACCAAAATGCTAAAATCCAAACTTCCTCAAGTATTCATCTCATCTTGAATACCATTTTCTATGTGCCAATTTTAGATGATAAGGATCCTTCTTTAGTTAACACACTTTAATCTCATCTTCATGAATAAGGATACCATATGGCAGTTCAATGTTACACTCTTCTTCTTGAATATCCTTTTGTAATACTAGCATGATGTCCATTTGAAATACATTGAACTTTATTTTCAATAAAATGGATAAAAATAGACAAAATTTATCCATATGTGCCACATGTTCAAATGCCACATTATAATCAATACCATCGATCTGGGAGTATCCCATTGACACAAGTCATGATTTTTTTAAAATCAACATGTTTTCATCATTAATCTTGAAATAGAAAAATCATTTCATATCGATGAAATTCTTATCAGTCATCCTTGAAATAATCTCCCACATCAGATTCTTATTTATTTTTTGAATATTTTATTTTGTTTCTTGATCCATATTCTCATCTATTTTAGATTATTCGAAACATTTTGTCTCCACCTATGATACAAAAGATTTTTAAAATTGAGAATTCCTTATCCTTGTCCATAATAGAGTTATATGATCACCAATAATATTATACCCATTAATATCATCTAGGATTACTGGATTATATGTATATAAGGTACAATTTCCCCACTCTCATTTTTTGAATCTTCTTAAAAATCTCCATTGGGAACTTTCACCCACTTTCATTTGACCATATATTCATCATTATAATTCTGAAAATGTTTACTAATTTGATGAAGATTCTACTAATTTTCCACCACACAGACATAATTACTCGCAATAATCTTTCATTGCCACTTATGTAAAAATTAATATTCATTAATTCTTCCTAGGAATCGAATAAATATATTTTAACCTTTATGGGATTCAAACTTTATGTGGTTCTCATTATTTACAAATAAATACTTTTTTATAATGATTCAAAAGTACTTCAACATTGGCTTGTTTCTATTCCAAAACTCATATGTAGTCTCATCTTCCATTGGAAACAATAAATATACTAGATTTTTTTATTCTAGTGTGACTTCTTTCCAAAAAATCTTTACTATTTATTTATAAATAATAATTGTTCTAGAAATGTTTTTTATGATTCAATTTATTCTCTCCATAACCCTATTTTACTAATGATCTACATTAAATATATTATGGTAAAATATTCAATGATTCTAAAAATAATATTCCACATATATATTTTGGAACACTGTACCATTATTGGTTTGTCAATTTGGAATTCAACATATAATCTACCAAAAATTTATGATGCATTCATAATTTTTAATGAAGGGACCTATTTTTCAATAAACTATTTGTGAGTCATTTCTAGAGTAGTGAGAAAAAGAAGAGGAAGAATTTGATCCTTTCTACTTGGAGTGAGCCATTGAATGAGAGTCATGAAGTGGACTTAGGGAATGTTGTGAGAGATACCTAAACTTTGTAAGGTAGTGAACCTAGGAATATATGTGATCATGTAATGACCGAAACATTTATTAATGGAAATTTTTCCTATCTTGTAGTAATTTCATAAGCACATAAAATCACATTAGGAAACACAATTCCACGTAATTATTAAACAAACTAACATGTGACATTTAAACATAAATTTTCCACTTTCATGTTTTCAATTTCGAGAATCTAACTTACAATGTTGCAATCAGTAAGATGCTTGGAGTCTGAGAGGGAAAACATAATTTTTGGTGAATAGTAACATACTATTATTAATAATAATGTTACCATTATGAATATTAATATGAACCTTATGAATAGTCAATCGTTCATGTGGATAGGAACCTTACAATTGATAATATAAATAAAATATATCCATGTTATAAGTGACAATATGATATAGTTACATTATAGTGTTGGAATTTTTTCGGTCATGAATATTTAATGATTAATTTAACAATTAATAAAATTATTTTCATAAAACTTATTCATGAATGTGTATTTAGATGCCCTTTGATTATATGATAATTTTATGAACCCTAAATTAATTTCTCAATGTGTTTGAAACCCCGTTTTTAATTTAAGATTTGTATTTTTCAAGTAAATTATGATTTTAATTAAAAAATAATTAGTCATATTTAGAAAATTATTTTCATAAAATGGAGTTAATTTTTTAATTTTACACATCTATAAATGGTTAGTGTGAAATTTTGGGATTTATCAAAAATAATTAATTTTTTAGTGAATAGTGAAATTTGATAATTTTCAAAACATGTTGAATAAATGAATTTGTCCATAATTATTGAGCCCTAAATGATTTAAATGTCTATTGGTTATAAATGACATGATATTATTTCTATTTTTAGTCACAACAAACCTCACTATTTATTGTTTTTGGAGAAATAAAAATTATTGAATATAATATTGAGAAACCCCCTCTCTCCTCTACTATAAATACCAACCCCCACAGACTCATTTACTCACAGCTATCAAGCCTTATGCATACTCAAAATTATTCTCAAATATCTTCCATATATCCCCCCACATCCAAAATCCCTTGGTCTAATAAATAGGCCAAAATCACTCCCCTAAAGAGGTTCTCAATGAAGATATATTCAAGAGGTAATTTCTCTCTCTTTTCTTTCAAATTCCTTTCAAATTTCATTTCATTTCATCTCTTATCTTCAACATATCTTATACAAATGTCATGATAAATCTATTATGATTGATATATTTTTATTATATCATGTTAATTTAAGATTATTAACTATACTAACCCCTCTCTCTCTTTGTTTACAAAAATTTAATTGTTTCCCATGATGTGTTATTTTACCTACCTGAAGGGAAATGCACTTCCATTTTACTTCAAATCCTTAAATTATGTTAATAAAATCATTAAATGGTTGAATATTTTATTTTATCTTTATTTTTTTAACACATTTTATGTTCAATAAATATCTTTTATAAAAAATACTAAATGATAAAACAAAACTTTTCCATTGTGATCCAAAAACTGCGAAATTCACCTAAAACAATAATCATTAAATTTTAACTATTGATTCATCCTCATGATATATAAAATAATTCATTTCAAGTTTATTTAAACTCTTATAATATCATTAATAACATTTGATATAAATTATTCATGTTTATCCATGTTCTATACTAACATCTATTCTTCTAAACTAGTGAACCATTCATGAAAACTATGAAAAAGGACACTACTGAACAACAAATTTAAACTCTATAACTCTTCCAAAAACCCATTAAAGAATATAATAAAACAATAATGAACCGTTTTAATTTATAAAAGGTTTTTTAATTTTTAATTAATGAATCTAATGTTATTATACATGATGTTAAAGTGAATAAAGCATTTGGATACAAGGTCAGGGGAATTCTCGAACCCAACTTTCTTTCTTCAGGGTTATCCCTCTTTCAATCCATTTTCAGTATGGTTATTCCTTAAAATTAATTTCTTCATAATTATCAAAAATCTTCTGGGATACACATTTTTTCCATGTGAGTTTATGTAAAATATTATTTTTTTCAAAATAACTCTTCTTTAAAAAACAAACCTTTTACTTCTCAATTAATGTTAATGATTCTTATATCAAGTTTGATATTCCATCTTTCATTTGGAGAACCATAGGTTTTTAATTTATTCATAAAAAATGAAACCCAATCCTTTACATGGGTTAAAATATGTTCAAGATTGATATATGTTCTGTACTTCATGCATGATAATGTAAATGTTGAGATGTGACAGGTGTGCCCGAAATTATATTCCACAATTTAAATTTTATGATGTGACAAGTGCACCCAAAATTATATAGTGCTCTAATGAATTAGGTAATGTGAATAAATGCATGAGTAAAGTGAATTATGCCTGAACATTATAATATATTTTTTACAACTAAGTGTGGTAGGTGACCACTAAGGAATGAAGTTTCATTTTTATGCATTGCCACATTCAAAGTCTTTTCATTGTGTTTCCTCTCATGATTATGGTCTTATTCATATGTTAAGAAGAAAATGATTATTATCATACCATTTTATAATATTTCATGTAATTTTCTATCATCTAACTTGTATTTTAGCTCACCCATTTTTTTATATATATCCTTAGCTAACTACTCGTACTAAGGAGAAATCAAGGGCCAATATGAAGGTAGAGAAGAAAGAATTAAATAAATTTTTTATTTTAAATGTTATATAAGCTCCAAGGTTTCCCAAGACACTAATTCTTTGGATTCTCATTGTGTAATGTTTTTATATTTTTTATCATCAAAATTATGTGAAATTAATATAAGAAAACAATGACTCTATAGTTGGTATCATAAGAATGGTTTAGTTAATTTTGGGAATTAGGAATATAGAAACTTAGAGAAAACCCTAGTATGAGACTTACTATATGTAAGAACTCAAGAATCATTGATAAGGATAGGGATCCCATAAGATATTCTTTTAGTGTTAATTTTATAAACGAATAAATTATTTTGTCATGACTTATTGACTTATATTTCATTTAAACCTTTTCAGTTTTAGAAGATGGCGGGAATGAGGAGAAACTAGTCCAAGAACCAATATGAGGGACAATCCAGCGATTTCTTAAAAAACTTCCCCAACTATTTGGGAGGATGAGTTCAAAATATGATGTCAATTTTTACCCAGTTTTTTTCAGGTTATGAATAATATCCTAAATAATTTGGAAATTCCTCCTTCACCTAAGAGGGATCAACTAACTAATGAGTGTTTTTTCAACAACGACCACTGATATTTAGTGGATCTTTTAGTCCACTACTTGAAAAATAGTGGTTCAACATGATGGAGAAGATCTTTTTTGTGCCTCACTATTCAGGTTATGTATAATAACCTGAATATTTTTTCATGGTATACAATGAAACATTCACAAGGATATCGAGGAACTCTTTGGTATTTTTTGTCAACAATGATAGAAAAATTAGTAGATTATTTACAGGATGAAAACCAAAGCTTTATAAGATTATTTATATTCAAGGCATTATGAGTCATGAAGAAGTTTTTCGATGTGATTTGAAAGTGGAGATGGATTTTGGAGAATGGTCTGAATGCTATGTTGATAAGAAAAAAAATATGGAGTTTTATTTCAAAGGATCTATTGAGAATGGTGGAATGAAAAACTCATCCACCCACAAGTCAAAATTGTGGGAAGAGGTATCATAGGAATTGCCTCCAAGGAATAGAGAAATGCATCAAGTGTGGGAGAGAAGGACACCAAGCTCAATAGTGTCATAAAGACATTAGATGGTATAATAATTTGTTGGAGTAAAGGATAAAAACACCCATGGTCCAATGCTATAACTATGGATAACATGCGCACTATGCAAGGCCATGCACCGATCCTTGAGCCCTCTAGGGTAATCACTGTCATAATCCACAAATTCCAAAGGAGAAATGGAAGGCATATTCTATCACTACTATGGATTTCTAGCAAGAAAAGTATGTCTTGGAAGGTACACTTCCTATTCACTAAAGAACGGAAATAGTATTATTTGACTAAGGTACTATTTATTTCTTTATATATCTCATGTTTTTTAAAACTATTGAATCAAACACCCAAATCTGGGATGTAGAGATTTCTATAAAAACAACAACTGGTGAAATCAATGCAACCCAATTGTTGAACTCTTCTCTTATTGGCATATGTGGAAAGTTTCTTCCAGCGAATCTTCTGATACTTCACTTTGTGGAATTAAATTATATAATGGGAATGGATTTCCTCTCGTTATATAGAGAATATAAAAAATATTTGGAAAATGATATATCTTTTAATATTTCCAACCATCCCATGATCCTCAAAATATAAAAGGAAGATCATGAATCTCCTTTGAAATATCATTCATTGGTGTGAGTGTTGATACCTTTAGAAGAGGAAAACCTTTCTCAAATCGTTGAGTCCAAGGAAAGTGTTAACCTAATGGAGATTTCCATCATGAGGGAATACAGTGATGTATTTATAGAAGAGTTACCCAAATATCCCCTGTATCATGAGGTATAGTTTTCCATATAACTCATACCTGTGGATACATCTATCTCAAAGTGACCTTATAAGATGGTTCCTATCGAACTGAATGATTTAAAGGAGATGCTGCAAGATCATTTGGACAATGGTTTCATATAACCTAGTGAATCACTGAGGAGTGCACAAGTGCTATTTGTGAATAAGAAGGATGAAAAAATGAGGTTTTTTATTGATTATCCGAAACTCAACAAGATAAAAAAATGAACAAGTATCCCCTTCCATTGATTTATGACATTCTAGATCAGTTAAGTCGGAGCTCAGTAATTCACAAGGGTGGATATTCCTTTTGGATAACATCAGCTAAAGGTGAATAAGAAAGATATTTAGAATACTACCTTTCTAATGAGGAATGGGCACATTCAGTTTCTTGTGATTCCATTCAAAAATACTAATTCCCATGAAATCTTCATGATTTAATGAATAGATTCTTTAGACATTACCTTGAAAAATTTGTGATAGTGTTTATTGATTATATTATTATATACTCTATGAGAAAATAGGAACATGGAGAACATCTAAGACTTGTGTTAGTGATATTGAGAAAAGAGAAGTTGTATGCCATCTTCAAAAAGTGTGATTTTTTATGAAGAAAGTCACATTTTATGTACATGTGATCACAAGTGAGGGAATTCTGTGAACCCTTCAAAAAAAGGCAATTGAGAAATGGAAGAGACCCTTTAGTGTCACAGAAATATGAACTTTTCCTAGATTATCAGGGTACTACAATCATTTTTTGAGAAATTTCTCATTTTTTTCAAGCCCACTAACTAAGTTAACAAGGAAACGGGTAAATTATGTTTGGATGGAAGAATGTGAGGAAATATTCAAAGAGAAAAATAGAAGGAAGATTAGTGCACTAATACTCACATTACCAAAAAGTGGAGAAGGATTGTTGATATATAGTGACGGTTTGATGAACAGATTGTTGAATATCCATGAGAAGAACTACCCAACTCATGATCAAAAGCTAGAAACTGTGATATTTTACTTGAAAATATGGTAGCACTACCTCTATTGTGGAAAGTATGACATATATACCGGTCTCACTAGTATAAAGTGTAAATTCACATAGAAGGAAATAAACATGTGTCAAAGGATATTGTTAGATCAAATCAAAGACTATTATTTATATATTCACTATTATCCTCACAAGGAAAACAAGGTAGCAGATGCTCTAAGCAGAAAATAACAAGCTACACTATCCATGATGAAGATTGAGAAAGACCCTATCTTCATGGATATACGAAGGATGGATTGGAAAATCATAAAATTTGGGAATAAATCATACCTTTCCCAAATTATTTTCAACCATATATATAATTTAATATTAAGGAGGCCCAAAGAGATAATATGGAGTTACAAAATATGGTGATCATAGTAAAATGAGTGATCCAGTAAGAATTCCATGTCGATGAAGATGGAATGATTTGGTTTGGAAGAAGGATTTGTGTGCCTTCATCAACTTGGATAAATAATGATCGATTTGAAAATGAACATAGATAAAAATTCCCTATCAATTCAGGGAGTACGAAGATGTACCATGGTTTCTGATAACTCTTTTAATGGGATAACATAAATAAGGATATTTCGGAATATATCTTATGGTGCTTGATATATCCTCCAGTTAATATAGAGTGAGAAAATTACAAAGGGATGATGAAAACATTGCCTATACCCATGTGGAATTGGGATAATGTCACTATGGACATTTTCATGGGTCTCCTGAAGACATCCAAAGGAAATAATGTGATATGGGTTGTGATGGACCAACTCACCAAGACTGCCCACTTTATCGTTATTCAAGAAGATATCTCTATAGAACAACATGAAAATATATAAATAAAGGAATTGTTCAGACTACATGGGGTTCCACTATTTATAGTATCTAATCATAATACATGGTTCACATATAAATTCTAGATGAGTCTTTAACATGTTTTTAGTAATGAATTACATTTTAGCATGGCCTATCAGCCCAAAACTGATGGCTGATCTGAACGGACTATTTAGACTGTAAAATATATTCTAATATTCTTATCTTTAGAATTAAAATTTGGATGTTATTAACATATCCCATTGGTTTATTTCTCATAAAACAATAGATTCCACTCGAGTATGTAGATGTCTCATTATGATGCACTTTATGGAAATAGAAGTAGAACTTCAACCTATTAGGATGATGTTTGAGAATGAAAGATACTTAGATTTGATTTTGCGCAAGAGATTGCAGAGAAGGTTCATGAACTCCAACAAAAAATCATTGATTCTCAGAGCCAACAAAAGAACTATTATGACAACCATTAAAGGAAATTATAGTTTGATGTAGGAGATAATGTCTTCCATCAAAATTCTCCATAGAAGAGAGTCATGTAGTTTGGAATGATAATGATGCTAATCCCAACGTACATTAGCCATTTTGAGATCCTTGTCCTCATATGAGCCATGGACTATTATCTTTCACTTCCACCAAATATGGTTCATGGTCATGATTTGTTTCATATATCACTCCTGAGAAATTATAGACCATATCCCTTACAAGTACTGAACTCAGAGGTGGTACAAATGGAAGATGATCTGTGTTATAAAGAGCATCCAGAAAAGCTTATGGATCGGAGAGATATGGTTCAATGCTACAAGACTACCCACATTTGCAAATTGTTTAAGAGGATCCATATGTATGAAGAAGAAACATGTGAACTAGAGGATATGATGAAGGAGAAGTACCCTCACTTTTTTTATGTAAAATGAAATTTTTAGGGTGAAATTTCATAAGGGGGGGAAAATGTAACGACCCAAACTTTTATCAATGAAATTTCTCCCTTCATGTAGTAATGTCATAATCAAATAAAATAAAATTAGAAAACACAATGTCAAATCATGCTTAAATAAACAATTAAGTTATATTTAAATGTAAATTTTTCACTTCTATGTTTTGAATTTCAAAAATATAAATTACACAGTTCCAATTAGTAAGATGTTTAGAGTCTGAAAGGATAAAATTAATTTTTTTTCAATAGTAACATACCCTTACGAACTATAATGTTACCCCTATCAATAGTAATATGAACCATATGAATTGTAGATCATCCAAGTGAATAGTAACCCTATCAACGATAGTATAAATAAAATTTATCAATCACATATGTTATAGTATGATATAATTAAATTATATTGATGGTATTTTTATATGTCATGAATATTTAATGATTAATTTAATGATTTCATAGAAATTCTCTTTTCATACAACTTATTGATAAAATATTATTCATATTTCCTATGATTATATGATAATTTTATGAGACATTAAATAATTTTTTAAATTTGTAGAGAAATAATTTTTAATTTTAAAATTTGTATTTTTCATGTAAATTTTGATTGTAATTAAAAATAAAAATAATAATTTTTTAAAAAATAATTTTTAAAATTGGAGTTCATTTTCTAATTCTACATGTCGAAAAATGTTTAGGGTGAATTTTTGTGGTTTTTCTAAAATACTCAAATATTTGGTGAATAGTGAAATTCAAAAATTTACAAAATATGCTAAATAAATGAATTTACACATCATTATTGGGTCATATATGATGTTAATAGTCCCTAGTTAAAACTCACATGCATTTATTACTATTTTTAGTCATAATAATCCTCATTATTCTTTGTCTTGCGGAGAAATAATAAAATAATGAATATAATATTGAGAACACTCCTCTCCTCTCCACTATAAATACCACCCCTCACAACATCATTTCCTCAAATATATAAAGCATTTTTCATAATCCATATTCATTAAAAATTTCTTACAAAGCTCTTACCCCATGTCTATCAACCCTTTGTCTCATAAAAAGACCAAAAACTCTACCATAAAGAGGCTCTCAATGAATATATATTCAAGCGATAATTTCTCTCTATTTTCTTTCAAATTTAATATCTTTTATTCTCTTATCCTCAAAATATGTCATATAAGTGTCATTATAACTCCATTATGATTGATATAATGGTATTCTATCATGTTAATGGATGATTATTCATTATAATCCACAATCTCTTTCTTTTAAATGAAATCGTTGCCCGTGATGTATTATTTTACATACATCATGGGTGATGCACATCTATTTTCCTTCACATACTTCAAGGATTTCAATAAGACCGTTAAATTTATGAAAAAATAATTTAATATTTATTTTTTAACACATTTTATTTTATAGAATCAATTTTTATACATAATATGAAATGGTAAAACAAAACATGTTCATTGTGATCCAAAAACCACCCAAATGAACCTAAAACGGTCATCATTAAATCATAACTATTGTTTCACCAACATGGTATATTATTTAATTCATTGAAATATAATTTAAAATATTAAAATATCATTAATAATATGGATTAACAATTTTGGATGTTTATCCAGGTTCAACATGAACTTACATTCATGTAATCAAGTGAACCATTCCTGAAAACTAAGAAAAAGGACACTCCCAAACAATGAATTTAAACTCTATAACTCGTCCATATGACCATAAAAGAACATTATAAAGACATAATAAGTAATTTTAATGTATAAATGGTTATGTAATTGTAAATTAATGATTATAATGTCATTATACATGACGTTAATGTGAAGAATCATTTGGATACAAGGTAAGAGGAATTATCGAACCCACAATTCTTTCTTTTGGTTTTCCCTCTTTCACTCATTTTTTGGTATAGTTATTCCCTAAAAAAATTTGTAAACATTGTCATATATTCCATGGGATGTAAATATTTTACACTACTTTTTAGGTCAAACTTTATGTTTTCCAAAATAACTCTTCTTTCAAAACACACCTTTTACTTCTCACTCATGGTTGATGATTCTTGTAGCAAGTATGATATTCCCTACATTATTAGGGAACCCAATGTTTTTTAATGTATTCTTATGAAAAATAACCCATTTATTCCCATGGTTAGCTGTATGTTCAGTATTGATCTATTTTATAGGTGGCATGCATGATAATGTAAATTGTGTGATGTGATGAGTTCACCCATTATTCTATAGAGTAATGTAAATGTTATGACATGATGGGATCACATGGAATTATTGAGCACAATGTGAATGTTATAATGTGAGAGGTGTATGCTGAATTATATATCACCATAATGAATTTGGTGATATGAATATCTTCATGAGTAAAGTGAAGTATGTTTAAACATAATTCCATCTTTTTTCACAACTATGTGTGGTAGTTGACCACAACGACATTATGTTTGTTTTTTATTCATTTCCACATTACAAGTATTTTCTTAATTATTCCTCTCATAATCATGATCCTATTCCTAGGTTATGATGATAATTATTATACTCATAACATGTTATATTGTTTCAGGTTATTATCTATCCTCTTATTAGGATTTTTTATCACCCCTTTTTGATGTATATCCTCAGGTGACTACTTTTACTAAGGAGAATTGAAGGGCTAATAAGAAGCTGGAGAAGAAGGAATTAAAAAATGTAAATTTTTATGTTGTAAATGTTTTGTATGGTCCTAGAATATCCAAGACACCAAAATATGGATCATATTTGTGTAATGTTTTTATATCATTTATCCTTAAAATTATGTAAACATAATGTAAGAAAAGAAGTGTCTCTATAGATCTAGCACAAACATTAAAATGGAAGTGAGCTTTATAGGATTTGGTACATTAGCACATTGTTGTTGAATTTTCCTTGGATATATCCAAATGACTGTCACCTGAGTAAAAATCCTTATGTCTGTAACCTTGCTTTCTGGATTTAATTTCATTGTATCATCATCAGATAATGCCGGAATGGAAAAGATAAATATAAAAAATAAAGAGATATCGAAGATACCCTTATAATAATGATGTCAGGATCATATATGATAAAAATAATTTTTCCATTAATATATGTTCCCTAATTCACCACTCCCTCTCTCAGAGTATCTAGGACCCTTTAGGACCTAAAATTTTGTAGCAGGGCACTGGATTCTTTTATCATATCTTTTTCTCTAACATGGTTTAGTAAATTTTTGAAATTCATGTCTCAATTATCACTTATATCAGTGTGCCATGGAATAGAGTAAAACATCAAATAAGAAATAAAATTATAATGTTATTACTTAGTGTAGATGTGTCTATGGAAAAAGTCTAATTCAATTGATGGAAACAAGTATTGCACTAAATATTTTTTGGAAGAATCATACAGTGAATATATTTACTCATTCAATGAGACTCTAGGAATGAGTGAAGGACCTAATATTCTAAGTGATTCCATACATATTAATGATAAAGAAGTTTATAGAAGATATAATGTGGACGTTTTCCAAAAAACAAAGGAGTTGTATAATAAATTGGATGAATAAAATAAATATAATGTTATCAAGATCCAAGTGATGGAAATTGAATTCAAAATTTTGAAATGTTTAAATTAATTACATGTTGAAGTGGCCTCATATCTAGGGGGGGGGGGGAGAATTAATATCTAGATGAGGAATTTAAAAAAATGTCCATAAATATAGAAAAAACTAAAAACTAAGGACAAGGTACGAAACATGAACTCAAAATGAATTCGAAAGTTGGTAGGAAAAAATGACAGTCTTGATACACAATAGTAAAAACCAATACATGAGAATCAAAGTATACAATTAGATAATGTGTGTTTCAAAGACCATGTTGATCATATTTTTTTTCAAATAGAGGATTAATGTGACATGTTGCATAAGGTCACAAAATAATTTGATTGTGAGGTATGTGGTGGGAAGAATCTCAATAGAGAACATATTTCTTTACTTGATTAAAGGGATATGAAGATTAAATAATTGGTAGAAGATCTTGAATAAATTAATGAATAAGTAGAGAAATCTAATGCAAATGGAATGCCCAAATTGAAGGATGGTATGATGTTACTATTTAACTTTAATTTTTTAGGAAATAATTTAACGAATAGAAAATATTCTATTTCTGAGGGGAAACATAAAAGGATTTTATTATCCCAATGGCAATTCATTTTGGAAAAATCTAGTATTGGATATTATAAACCCTCTCCAAAGCATGAGAAGAGAATAGATATAAATAGTAACTGAAATTAGAAAACCCATTAGGTGATGGAAACAAATCTAAAAACATATACAAAAATCAATTACAATAAGTTCAATTTCTATGGTATGCATATTTATATTTCAAATTATTGTTCAGAGGGACTGGAATATATTTCATATTTTATGAACAAAAATATCACCAAATATGAGAATAATTTGAAGCATCTTGAAAATTATGAAATGAATTTATCTTAGAAGAAAGTATCCATTAGATACAATTATTGTAGAAGATATGGAAACATGATGAGTATGGGTCATGAATCCTAAGTGCTCAATTTTAGTTGAAAAAAACTATGGATACATCTACATCTCACCCTATAAAAGATGAAACAAGGTATTTTTTAATGGTAGATTATCTATATTTTCTAATCACAAGAATTTGGAAAGATATATTACCTAGAAATATTATGGGATTGAAATTGAACATTGATGGAGATCCCCTACACTGGTGGTGTATAATGAGAAAGCCTATATTGGAATACAAAATGGTTTGTCAAAAAAATTGATTTAAAGACTTTGAGGAAACATAAGGAAAACAATTAAAGGTGTATCAAAAAACTCCAATATAAAAATCAAAAAAATATATTGGAATCAATTTTAATGAAATAAGATGAAAAATGATAGAGATAATCTATTTTTTAGTAAGAAGAATGTACGTTCAGTGAAGTGACCACCACTAGTAAAAAATATTGCAGTGACTTGGATAACAGATAAAATAAAAATTATTAAATAATGTCTCAAAAAACATGTATGTCATAATATAATGAAATATGTTAATGTAGGAGAAAGAGACCACTAATGGAGAAATAGTAAATAGTAGAAGCCCAGTGGGGAATTTAATGATCAATGAATGAATCATAAAAAAAGGAATTTCAGTAGAGCAACAAAGTGTGAAAATTGTACAAGTTGGTTTAAAAAAAATTGGGAAAAGATCAAACCTATAGAATCCACATATTAGAAGAAGACTGGGAATCACAGAAAATAATGACTACTTATATTTCCAGAGCAGTTTATTTTAGCTGGGGGATTGGAATAAGAATAAAAAGAGTAAAGTTATTTACATGAATATTTCATAGGGTTGGCCCATCCGAATTTACTAAAATCATCCTCTTATGGATTTCATATGTACCCATATCCTAATGTGTTTAAATTCTATTAACTTATTTGAAATTGTTTTATGTTTTAGGGGATATTCAATCTAATGGGAAGTTGAATTAAAATATTAAAAATGGTGATGTGAAGTGCACCATAATATCAACTAGTTCATATTAGTAAAAAAAGATAAAGAAGAAATCTATAAGAATTCACTGAAAGGATTTAATGGTTTATGGATACTGAATATGTATGGATGTAATTGAGTGAAATGGATAGGGATGTAATTATTAACATTATCTCTTATAACCTATACCGAGTTCCATCTTAGTAGGATGAGAATTTTTGCTGATAGCTTATTGCTAAGTTGTAAGTTCTCCCACTGAAAATATTATAAAAGGAAACTGCAACTGGAAAATGTTATTGAGCTGGAGATGTTTCTCAAACCTTTGGTCACATGTGAATAAATGATGCCGAAGAAAAAGAATGATTGGGATTCTAAATAGTAGTCCTGACAATAAGAAGATTTTCATATCTTAGGGGGAGGATTATATATCCTAATCACATGAAATGTCTCATTGACATAAAAATTATGAAGTTTTTTTTTTTCTGAAATCAAGAGGACTGATTTTGAAAGAATCATAAAAATTTATTTATTTCATGATTATATATTTTCTCTAATAATCTGGTATCTACTAACTGATTTTAGGATACCAAGAAGTTATGAGAGAAGATATATAGTGTTTCCAACAAGTGGTCTCCCCACACTGAAGAGTAATTAAGCATCTGAAATCATATAAAATAGATATTAATGATTTACATTAGTCAAGTTCATGATGTATTCTAGGAGATAGATTCAAGACCAATAGATAATAATGTCATTGATATAAAATGGGTCTTTCACAACAGGATCAATGAATATGGAATATTTATTCAAAACAAATCATGCTTAGTGTGAAAAGGGTACTTCTAGATAGAGGTTAATGATGTTGATGATAAATTTTCACCTATTGTTAGGATAGTGACAATGAGATCATTATTGGCTATAATAGTACCATAAAGGTTCAATGTTTTCTAGATAATGGTCTTGTCCTTATTTATGAATGGAGTTCAAGAAGAAGAACTTTATATTGAAAAACCATTTGTTTTCCACTTTTATGAATATGGGAAAAGGGTTTTTCTTCTAAAAAATGTTATATGTGTGTAAAACTATGCAACAAGAGCATAGTATTCAAAACTATATCAGTTTCTGATAAAGATTAGTTTTTATCAATGTGGATTCGATTACAACCTCAACAACCACAATGAGAGTAATCAATGGATGGTGGTGCTAGCGTGACATAAGGAAATAATGGAACATTCATTTCTCAATATAAACATACTGCAGACGTTTTGAGAATATTATTAAAGGATAATTCCAAGGATATGTTGACTCTGATGGATAACCAGATGAAACGGTCACTATATGATAAAAGAAATGCAATTACAGTCTTATAATATAGGAAAATCATTGATAGTTGACTTTATTTGACAACAATGCGACTAGATATTGTTTTTCTCACATTCCATGTTGAAAGGTATCAAATAAATCCCAATGAAAACCACTATCTTACATTGAAAAATAATACATCGGTGTATCATAGTCATGGTGTAATTTGGTTTTCTATACAATTAGAAGTCTCAATAAGAATTATTGGGCTATCCAGATGCAGATCTAGCCAACTAGATGATGATATAAAATTGACGTCACATGGTGAATTCTATATTATAAGATTTTTTATTTCATAGAAAAGAAATATATAATATTTTAAATCATTGGGCACCGTATAATATGATTATACTAGGGCTACTTAATAGTGCATTCATTTATTATTGATGATGAAAAAACTTGATGATATGGGAGTAGAAGTGATTTTTTGGATTAGGATCCATTATGATAAATAAAGTGTTATAAATCGATGAAAAAATATATCCCATCATGCGAGGTCAAAGAACATTTAAATCAAATATAATTTTATCATGGAGATGTTGAAACATGGGATTTTCATGTTAGAGTACATTCCTACATGAATATTGGTTGAATAAATTTTAACCAAGGTCTTAACTAATGTGGAATTTTATAGGCCAAGACAGGCTCTTGGATTTTAGTTGAATACTATAACTTGAAAAAGTGTGGATTTGGTACCCCCTATCCTTAAGGTATCGTTTTTTCCTAAATGTTATAATTTGTTTTCTTTTCCCTATTTCATAACACAGTGAAATGACCTTCAGAAACATTGACAAAGGGGGAGAAATTGTTGCAATAAAAGAGGAGAAATGACAAAATCTGGATAAGTGTAGAAGATGAGAGGGGGGGATCAGTGAGATAGGGGATGTTTTAAATATTTAAATTATAATATGATCAATAAAAGGAAATATATTATGATAGATGGAGTTTTCGATGAAAGCAGTTATGTGGTTTTTGATTGATGTGATTCATTGATGAGATTTTAATAAAACTCTTGTCTCTCATGTCGAGATTGGATCATGCGGGACTAGAGTGTGTGTTGGTTAAATCCTTGATTCCTATATAAATCATACCAAGAAAATGTTTTTTATGATATAATAATCCTTAATGAGGTATCAAATTGTAAAGAGTTTTTAACAAACCCAAAGAAGATATTATTTGGAAAAAAATCCCTCAAGGTAACATTGTAGTGTTTTCTGGTTGATTTGTTTTTTGAAAAAGAATGTTTCCAAGTTCATTAGTGGAGTTACAAAGATATTTTTGGCACTTTGTATTGAAAAATATCGTAGACAAAGTAATGGATTCCCTAGAAGCAGTACAATTTTTTTTTGTACAAGGTGGCATTGATTCCTTGTGTTCTCCAAATATTTGGGTCCAAAATTAGGAGGATGGATCATCATCATTAAAGTTGTATTTCGATGAATTACATATAAAACATTTAAAAATAATTAGTTTCATTAATATGAGAGTTTCACGATTGTATGGAGCTTTAAAAAGGCAGTCGGTGTCTTGAATGCTGGGTTTCGTGATGGTGTGGAGCTTCGCGAATCTATGATGAAAACGGCAACACATCCATGACTATAAGAAGTGGAGCATAATAAATATGTTAAGGTTCGAATTTAATCTATACAACACTGAGGAGATTTAAAAAAAGTTAAATTCTATTAGTTATTCATAAAAGATGGATATTCTAGAAGGTTATTGCAGGGCCTCACAAAAAGGTGATGATAAGGATGGAAGCTTCTGGAATCATAGGCGATACCTATAACGAGGCCAGTACGACCTTCAGAAAAAAGGGATAGACTTAGTGAATATTATAAAGCTATGAATTCACAAATGTGATTCTTGAAGGTTATTCTTGAGTAAATATTCACGAAAAATAAAAGTTCACGAAGGCTATAAAAGTTAACCGAAAGTTTTAAGCATCACAAAACAATTGAAGTATGCGAAGGATATGAAAAGATGAGTGAATGTTGTGAGATTATAGAAGGATAAGTGAGCTTCAAGAAAGTGTTTTAGATTCATGAAATTATTTTCCTTCACAAATTCTCATTGTTCCTCTTGAAATAGATAATATTGAAAAGTGTGTTGGGGTTCATGAATGTAGTACATTATTGTGAATAGTTAGGTAGTTTCTCAAAGGATGTGTGAACTTTGTGAAGGTAGTTAGCATCACGAATGTATTGAAATGGGATTACCCAGTAAATATGTGGTAAATATATATTCATCATGTTTATGAAATAAGGACTTTAACATAGATTCTACCAATAGTTGAGGACGAATTCATTATTGAAAATTAAGAGTCCTACATGTCAATAAACTATGTGTGTGGCCTTTCCCAAATAGTGATCATAGGAAAACGAAGAAGGTGATCGTTTCCATCGGCAGTGAGCCATAAAAAGAGAGTTAGAGAGTGAGCCAAAAGAAGTAATTGAGATATTACTGAACCTTATAAGGAAGTGATGCTGATCATAGAACTGATCTAGCCTCTACAATGAATTCGAAGTGTACCATAGTGGATTTGTAACATGTGTACATTTTCATTGTATGCTCCTTGGATGTAGCCTAGTGACGGTTAAATAAGTAACAAATCTCTGTGCCTATGTTCTTTATTTCCTGATTTAATTTCTATGAATCATCCTTAGATAATGTGGGGAAGGGTAAGATAAATATAAACACTAAAGACAAATCAATGCGACCCTTATAATAAAGTGGTTAAGATCTAGTGGGCATGATGAATTTTTAAAAGAATATCCATACCCTGATTTACCTCTGCCCTCATATTAGGGTATCTAGGACCCTATTGGATATAATTTTTTTTATTTATAATTAAACGTGTTTTTATATGGTTCCATGAACTTGTTAAATTTTACGTAATATAGTGTTAGGAATATATAATGTTTTTGTATATTTATTTCAAGTGAGAGAATAAATAGATAATTTCTTAAATTCTTATCGCATGGTAAAATATATTCGTTTGTGAAGTATTTTGTATGAATAAATATAATTATTATGATATATAGATTAGTCTATAGGACTTATTTGTATACATAATTATATTTTATATAATTTTTTTTTACCATTTCATTGTTTATTGGTGTGTTTATTATTTTCAGCATGAATAATTAAATCTTAATAGATTTTAACAATTATGGATTGATTAAAATAACTATAAGAGTTGTAACATATATTTTAAGATAAGTAATTATGATACTTTTGAAACACAAAATCCTTAAAAACCCCTTCACTTAATGAAAAAAATAATATATATGGAATTCAAAGCTTGAAATGAAAATACATAAGATTAAAATTATTATCATTTATATTCCTCATCTCTTCTATCTCATTTAATTATATGATATTAGTTTTTCATAGGAAGAAGAATTAGAGTCATTTTTATAATATGAATTATTTTATATTCATAATTTTAATTAATCACAAAACACTAAATATATTACTTTTATATTCTTAACTTTATGGGTTATTTTTTTGATATATTTAATTTCTGAATAACATGTTTTAGATGATATGATTTTGAAACATGAATTTACCAGAAAATTGTGATTTTTACTAAATGGTTTTAATTGGATGGTATTTTCATAGATTTTGATTTTTATATAAGTTGCAGTTATGACCAAAGATCATGAAAATGCAATTGTTATATAGTTATACTCAATTATAGTATGTAGGTATTTTGAGGATTAAAGGAACAAATGATGAACCATAATAATGTGTTGACTTTCGAGAGTTGTTATCTTCCTCAATAAATTGATTTCTCTAAATTATTTTATCCTTAATGTGATATTAGGGATTCTATTTTGATGTTTCACAATAAAATATAGAATTATCTGGGTGACATTTTTTTCTTCTGATCAACTTCTGATCAATGATTTATATGGGATATAATCTACTATTTCTTAACTTTTTCATTCCAAAAAGTCCTTAAGAAAAGAATTTGGTTTTTTAAAATTTTTTGATCAAAGAGGATATCTAGGGTAAATAATTATTTATTCCAACATCTATCATAATATTTTTCGGGATATTACTTCTGCCTTAAATATTTTAGATTGAAGACGTTCCAGGGTTTTAGTACACATATCCTTTGGATTCTTGTATTAATACTTCTATCACATAGGATTAAAAGTGAAAAGTTCTAATCGTTTGTATTATGGAATCCTTTAATAATGTTGTCATGTGATATATAGATTACTATCAGAAACCTCATCATTTTTATGAAATTTATAATTATATTTATACCTTGTAAGTTCTTTAATTCAGTTATGTTTCATCTTATGAATTTTTTATTTCGAAATAATTTATTATATTTTTTTTATTATGTTTATTGAAAAAACATTTGAAACCATATATTATTTATAAAATGGTGGTGAAAATATTTCATTCTTGTATTAATTTTAACCTTAAACTACATAAGGATCTTTGGGTGATGAGAGTTGGATAATTTTTATTCAAAAATTGATAAATTGATTCAATCAAAAAAAAATTTGGACCATGTTTAAATTTTCAAAATATCTTTTGTTAATAGGTGTAAAATATATTATTCCAAATATGTGTGATGAAAATAAGACCATGGTTGAGAAGAATTCAAAACTTGTTTCTATGAAATTTTTACTAGAAAGATGGAATAAGATATGGTGAATCTTTTACTATGTTGGCTAGAGTCAAATCCATCCAGATTCCATTTTCCGTCACCTCTCATAAAATTTACTATAATATAAATGGATTTAAACATTGAATTTCTTGATATTAATATTCCTGATGAGATTTATATTGAACAACCTCTTGGTTTTAAAGATACTAATTTTTCAAAACTTGTTTTCAAAATTACTATCGCACTTTACAAATCAAGAAAACCTCTAAGAGACTAGTAATATAGATTATGAGCATTTTTACTCAAAAGTAATATTCAGAGAAAATATGGATCATTATATTTTAATTATGAAATTTTCTGATGACATCATTATCATACAAATCAATATCGATGAAATCATTTTTAGATCCTCCAAAATAAACCACATTCTATTTTTTGTCAAAACATTTAGTAGAAAAATGAATTCTTTTGAGGGTTTTAATGTTAGTTTTATATTAACATAAATTATAGATGGGTTTTCAAATTTAAAAAATTACAACCCATGTCACAATGGGTTTTAGCATAAACTATGTATTGGCTAAAAATAAAAACAATTTTAACTTTAGTTAATATTTAACCATGTTAGATCTTTGGGTTTTGATATTAGTTATATGAAAAATCAATATTAAAAAAATATTTCACATTTAATGCTACCAATGTTAATTTTTTTCAAATTTTTCCCTTGAACATCTTATCTTCTTCTATATAAAATTATCACACCGTAGGAACACTTTTTTTAAAACCATCTATAACCTTTCATTCTCCCTGTTTCTAAATTCATGATCTGTTACTCCAAAATTATAATTCTTTATCATTACTAGGTTTATCTATTCCACCATTTTTTGATTGTATTTATAAATAGTATGTCATTATTTATTTATTTAGTATTTTTTTGGCAGATATATTTTTCTGATTATTTTTTCTGGAATATGACTTCTATATATCAATGAGAAATGACATAAATTCAATATGATATTTAAAATAGTAGTTAAATATACCTCTAGAGTTCTTCCTTCAAATGAAAATGAGTGTCATTAAACTATATTTAGATTAATAATACACCAAAACCATGAAAAATAATAAGAATCACTATATCTATATTTTCTTGTATTTTTGGTTTCAACAATTTTCTTATTTTTGTAACTTATTTTTTATTCCAAGGACGTTATATATTTTAAAATATTTTAAAAATACATACATATCATTATACATTATTTATTTTAATATCAAATTTGAAAAGAAAAATATAAAAAAATTATTCATATAATCAATATTATATGTGGATTTAGACATCATTTATCAAAACAACTGACATTCAAATTTATGATAATTAATGAAAATAAAAAAAATTGTTATGTTTATATAAAAGATCAAAAAATACATACAAAATTGGATGAATAATTGACATTAAAACAAAAAAAACTTAATGTGAAAAGGTATTATTCTATTAGTGAACTTATGAAAGTAGATGAGTATGATAGTTTAACTTAATTTTATTTATGGATTCTAAATAATATAGAAACCTAGAAGGCTAATTATAACTCAAAAAAATATATACAAGATTTAATTATATTTTAACTTTTGAATAATTCTTCATGTATTACAACTGTAGTAGCCACATTGAATAAATTGTATCTTGATAAATCTATAAAATCAATAGATCAAAAACATTATTAATGTGTGATCAGAATTTAACATTACATGATAACTAGTTGACTAGAAATTATGTACCATGTGTTCTTGTGTGTGATATTTCAAGGTAATATTAAATAGTCTCATTTTAAGGTGGTTAAAGATAACATCCATTACCTTAAAGAATATCCAAAACATGGAAAATTTTATTCTTTCAAATCTATGTTTTTTAAAAAGAGTTTTTTAGATTATGATGTTTAAATTTTTCGAATGGATGAGAAGATTACTTCTAGAACATTTCATTTCTTTAGAGAATTTTTATATTCTTAGTCTAAAAAGATACAACAATTGGTTGCACATCCCACTGAAAAATATGAATATATATTAGGTAGAATTTGCTGATGAAGTTCCATTAGATTTGGCAAAGAAAATGATCATATTTGTTAATGTGCCTGTTAATATATCTCTAAGAGGGGATTACTGATGGTGTGATTATCTATCCAAAGGAAGTGGGCACTATATTAAATGGAAAAGGTAGAAGCCTCCCATGCATGTATTGGTAGTTTCATGTGGTAATCCAACGCATTAGATGATTGGAGATCTTATCCTTTTGTACAGACATTTATTATAGTTATAAGTACTATCTACAATAGATTGAATAATTATATGGGGGTCTAGTTCAAAAGAATATTTAATAATTTATATTCAAGAAAGGAAGAATAACTAAAATTTGATAATCTATCCAAGTGTTACCAAGCATATTGGCTACCAGGATCAGTGTTATTAGTACAGTTGGATGAAACATTTTAAGATTGAAGTGAAAAAGGTAGTGGACATTATTTTAAAACTATATATTATCTATTATTATGTTTCTGAGGACATAATAACTTTCTATATTGGGTTTATAACCATTTTAATAATTTCTAAAATTATTTGGAGTTATTTTGGGGTGTTTTGAGGTGATGGGAGATGACTAGTATAGTTTAGGATTTGATTTCGTATTACATTAAAGTAAACTATAATTCACTTGTATTTGTGAAATTAAAATGGTTTGGATTTTGTATCTATCATTCTACCTAGATAAATCATAAAAATATCAAAGTCATGAAGTGTGTAAGGATGGTCCCTAAATTCATACGGTTCATCCTCATCTATGTAAATATAATTGATCATTAAGTTGGGAATATTTCCAATTGAGTATATGTCATTACATACTTTTCAAGGTTATGTTTTATGTTAATAAAGATAAATCCCTTCATCATAAAGATAACCCATGAGTTCATTAGGAATATTTTAGATTTTTCTGGAAGAAAAAATACTTCATAATGATAATGAGATGAAATATAAATATCATCATCTGGTGCATATGCATAACTCTTAGTTATGCAAGGATCATCAAATATTTCAATATTATTATATACATCAACATAAGGGAATTAGTCTATGTAAAATTAAAAAAAAAGAATTTATAGATTTATTTTGATTAAAACACATATATCCTATCTTATAATACTAAATAAGAAAGTAAATATGATTATAAAAAATCTTCTATTACATTTTCTATATAAAATAACATAATATGGTGTCTGGTTCATGAAAGCAAATTGTGAGAAGCTAATATTAAATATATTGGAATAGAAATCAAAGAAGGAAAAATATCTAGAGGCTTTTGTAAGTACGGAATTATGATTTTATGAAATTTAATAATTCTAACAAAAAGCACAACTTATGATTCAATAGTTGTTTTTCATGTTTTAAATATCATACAAATATTTATAACCATGACTCATTTTTTTGGTTGAATAAAAATAGGAGGATGTATTTCATAATAAGAAATATAAATTTTCATGAATTTTCAAGAACAATATTAATAAAGTGGAGTGGAGTCTTGGGTTAATAATTTGTATATAAAAGAGTTATAATCTAAGGTGAATGTGTCGGACTATGATCATCATGACTAAGATAATGGAGACTAAGATAATATAGAGCGATTTGAATTTTCCCAATCCTATAATAAAAAAATAATAGATTTTTTTTAATATTGAAATTTAAAATCTAATGATTATAGTGCCGTGTTTTCAAGGATTAAAATATCACATAAATATTTTTGATTCCAACATGTGAAGATTAAATAAATTTGAGAAATTGTTCGTGTGCACTTATTCAACCTATATCTATACAGGATTTCATTGGAAGCACTCATTCAACAAAGATAGAGTTCCGCATGATAATTAATATTATGTTTTATTATTTTCATTTAGTAGGGGATATTTATGTTTGAGGGGTGAGGAGCATATTTTGAGGAGAATAATAATCTAATATTGTTTCATTTTTAAAGGGATATGCATTTGTTCTTTTGAGTTATAATAATTAAGGGTGTTTTGGATATTTCTTAAAAACAAATCATGAAGAGGTTTAAAATGAATATGATTTTTATGGGAACCAAAATAATAGTGGAAATTTTATAATTATGAATATTGTGAATGATAGGGGATATTTAATACAACTTCACATGCACGTGATATTGTGAGAAAATAATGGTAGAATAAAAATAGAGAAATGGAAGGATCTGTTGTTGTGTTAGTACGTACTTATTTAGTCAAGAAGATGAAAATATCTTGAGGGATGTAAAATAAGGATTAGAATATGTTTCATAGTGTAGTGAATAAAAATTAAAAGCAGATATAGACGTGTGTGATGCCCATTTTAAGTGGCATCACTGATCAACCAATTAGTGTGATGTTTTCTTTATGGATGTGGGATATATTTTAAATATCTATTCACTTGTGTACTATAATGGATGTATTTCATATATATTATATGATGATCACATCCTTGTATAATATGGAAATAAATGTTTTAATATAATCCCTGGTGAAGCCATTTTAGTGGATAAATAGGTCATAGTGGTGAATCCATGGTTCAATGAAAGGTAAACCCCTCAAGTATTAGGTTTTCCACCTCTAGGACGATCCTTGTTTAAACACATGTTATAACATTACTTTCAGTATGTTCATTGGATTTAAGTGTATGTTGGGTAATCTACAATAGTCCATTGTAAATCTTAATAAGTTAATGGGATTCAAAACCAAAGGGAAAAGTTCTAATGAATATTTAAAATTTGGTTATATTTGACAAAACCTGTTACACCACACCTCTCATATGTGTTTTCATTTAAAAATGGAACATTAGTTTGTTCAAAATTATTATTGATGCAATAAATACTCACTAATTTCAGATTTATTATCACATGAAATTTGATTCTTCTTGATTGTACTAACATTATTTAGTTATCTAATAATATAACATTTCACTCATGATCTTAACACATAGGTATAAGATCACATTTCCCTTTTGATCCAACACAAAATGGAGATATTTTCATTGAGTTATAATAACTATGAATCATCTTGATGATAAATTTTCCAAACCCTTACATTTTGAAATATTCTGTTATATAATATAGAATATGGGTACAATTAGTGTTATGTGATCACCTTTTACCTTCAGTTAGTTGTCCTCCAGATATTGAGAAACTCCTAAAGAAAGGGTGTAAATTTTATTATATATATATCTATTTACACTTTGTTCTATCACTAATTATTACAGAATACCTTTTAAGGGTTATTTATGTTTTAGTTAATATATCTTATAAAACTACATCATTATGATACATGATATTCAATCTTTTTGATGATTAACATTTTCGGAAAGTACACATTGTATGAAATTATTATCTTATAAAGTCATTCTTGAATATCCCCTTAGTATAGATTTATTTTATTCATACATTTCATTGATTTATTCATGGTTATTATTAGGTAGATACTTTAATTATTTGAAATATTTATACATAGCTGAGTTTTTAATCTTACCTAGATATTCCACTTGTTATTTTTTCTAACAATATTTGATGATTAAGATTATTCTTACATAGAATATTTTTTACTCTTTCAAGGTTTTATCCGTGTTATATTACCTTTTATATTCCTTATTTAACAAATCTGTGGCTTTTTATTTTTTATAATACAAAAGGAGGAGAAATATTGTAGAAGAGAATGTGATGAAATGTATAGAATATAATGGTGAATACTATAGTGAATTTCCAAGGGGGTTTCTGTTAAGTTTTTTTAGAGGGGAGGGGATGTAAATTCCAGGAATGAACATGGAATTTTTACTTTACATATTTTCTTTACAACATATATTGTTATCTTGTTTTTTAATTATAAAATAGAAAGATATAGTTGAGTCATTTTCTTAAAATTATTTCATCCATTTTTTTTGATGAGTCACAACACAATCAATATTTTACCTGTACTTACTTGAAGTTATTAATAGTTCTTATTTTTATATTTAATTTACACATCATGTGTTTTTAATAATCTGATTATGATCTATGAATTTTCATAACACCATGAAGTAACTTAATGTTTTTATAGTGGAAGGGAATATTAGAGATTTTAGTTAGTAACATATAACAATTTTTCCTAAAGATCTCAATGTGCATTTACTGTGTAATGTTTCTCCAAAAATATAAATGAGAGTCTAAAGATTTAATAAAGAGATATTATCCCTAGGTTTAATGTTGAATTTAGAGATGAATTCACAACCTATGTAGCATGAAAGATTTTAGTTTTTTCTCATTCTCTATGATCTTGGAGCTTCTATTTATATAAGGTTACATTATGAAATCTATATGTTTATTATTTTAATTGTTGGATTTTGATCATATTGTTATTGGATATTTCTATGGATAATAAATATTACTTCCAAAATTCACTATCCAATGAATTACTATCATTTTGAACATGGATCTTTTTTTCATTTTAGTGAATAGGTTTCCAGAGGTGTAAGATTTGATACACCTATCATGGGGAGTGAAAATAAATATTTAAAATTTCCAAATCCATCAAATTGGCTGACTAGGGTCATCCCTCTTGAAGATATTTTATAATTAATCACTCAATACTCCCAAAACATCTATTGTTTTTTTATTTTCTTGATGAAATAAAAATATTGAGGTATGATTATGGAATAATAAAATGAAACAAAATATGCAGCCACAACATGTTGATAGAATGAATAAGTTCAGTGATAAAACTCTTATTCCTTAGGTTAACTACTCATGTTTTTTCATTATCTAGTTTTTTTGTCTAAATTTTATTTGATTGTTAATCCCATAATACATAATATTTTATTCCCTACATTGATTATAAAACATATCATACCTAGGAGATATCTTTAGCAAACCAAACCTCACGTCTTCCAAAATTCAAGTTTGATTAACTCACTCTATCATATATGTGTCACCTCCAAACACCTAGATTCATTTTATAGAATTTTATCTCTCTAAAACACAAAATTATATAATATGAATAAAATGATTAAGAGAGGGGATTTAGTTCAATTTAGTGAGGAATAAAATAATGTAGTGAATAATATCTTGTAATGATGAAAATCATCACATCACCCCTCAATACAACAACGACCCTATTAAAAAATAAATATTAGGAATTAAAGATAAATAATTGGATAACAATGAGAAAATATCACACAAGGTCAAAACATGTATTAGATGCACATCATAATTTGTTTTAGATATAATAGTGTAGAAATATAATGATAGAGAGATATATTTGATGGAGACAGAATCTTGGAAAATGATTGAGAATGTAGCAATTTTTTATTGATTGATAATGTCTGAGAACTACAGTGCAGGATAAATGATAAAAAAATATTTATAAACCAAATATCCCATTCTATAAGAACACAAAAATCCATGTAATCTACCTTATAAATGTGAATAATTCCAATTTATATAGTTTAGGGGGGGCTTGGATTATAAATTTTTTAAAAGGGAAAGATGAAAATCATGTAAAATACAATCATTATTTTAAATTGCATCATTGAAACTCAAAATTAGTTAACTAGATGAGGATTAAATTCAATTAAATATTATTATTTTTGTCCTATATATTATGTAAAAATTTCATCATAGTTTGAGAAAATATGTAAAAGTTATTTTTTGAACATTGAACTGATATCCAAAATTAATAATCGAGACTACCCTTGACTTCAGTTCCCAATATTTCCATGAAAAAATGTGGTCTATTTATTATCTTCATTTAAAATATATATCAAAATCAAATTTAATTAATATAAAATTTATGAAATTAAAATTTTACACAAAAATTTTTTATGACAGGAATAATATAGTTCACTTGATATGGTAAAACAAGAATTTCCATCAAATTTCCAAAATCTTGCTCAAATTATAATTTCTTTTTAAATCATCTCATAAAAAATTATTTTTTCAACTAATATCAATGAAGAATAAAATACCAAGAAATAATTAATTATTACAATTTCAAAATTATATATAAATTTTTTCTTTAATCCAATTATGTGTAATCTAACCTGAAATTAATAATTTTGTGGGTTTTAAAACATTAAAATTGATTGTAAAATATATGAAAATTTTGGCCCTTTTAATTCCCAGAAACAGAAAATATTGGCTCTAATTATTTAAAACATTATCCCTCCTCAATAATTCTTCTACATTATCCCACACCAATTTATGAAAAATTTAATTTTCCATGGTTTTAAACAAAATAAAATTTAGTATAATTAATATTTTAACAAGTCACACCGTCATATATTATTCATTCCGATGATCCTTATACTGGGTTTCAATTTCACACTTTATTAATTCAACCCATGTTCTATTATCATATTAATATTAATCTTATTTATCTAGTATTTAATATTCTCTTTACCTAAATATATTCTATTTTTAAAAATAGTCACTAGTTTTATCTTTTTTTCTTTTTTCATGTTTTATTCAGTGTCTTTGTATTGAAGAACTTCATGTTGGACCCTAATTATCGAGTTTACACTAGTTTAAGAGGACTTATATATATATATATTTTATTCTAGATATCTTGGGTGTTCATTTTCACAATATAATAGTTTCCTAAGAATGATTTAAAAATTCTAGTTTCCTCATCCTATAATTTTGATTCCACATCAATTCATTTTCATTGAAAATATTTTTCCTAGTTGTAAAACATAAATTTTCATTATATGAGTGGTTAAAAAATATAATAAATAATATAAATTTGAAAAATTCATGATTAGTTAAATTATTAAATCAAACATGATATTTTTCAATTGGAATTACATAATTTATGGCTCAATCTCCATACATAAAAACTATCTAAAAGATGAAATTGGAATAAATAATCAAGCCTAAATAGATTTGTGCCAATACCCCATGAAAAAATTGTTACTACCCTAATTTTGATTTAAAATTAATACAATATATTTTCAATAATAATTAAATTAAACAAAAAACATTATAAGGTATAAAGAAGTGACACGACAATAATTATTGGAAACATATGGTTTTTGATAATCACTATAATGATTCCCACTGAAAACATATAATTGAAGTTATAAAACATAACATAATACATTTATTAAATAAAATTATTATTGTAAATAAAATATATTGGGAAAATCGTTGTTTTGGTCCTTCGTGTGGGTACAGGAGTCTTATTACCCCTATCAACATAGTTCGTGTTGTTATCAAAAATTTGATGGTGGATGGGGTTTATTTGATATGAACCACCATAGATATTTTTTTCCTTTTATCTTTACTTTTAAATTATTTTATATGGTTCCTTGGATAGTATATAGAATATCCATACATATATAATTATGTAATATTGCGTGGTGTGGCTATAAAATTCATGGGTCCTCTTTTTTTGCTTCAGCTAAATCGTATATAGCCTCCTTTTCAATATATAAGGCTTAATCATAATGTTTAGTAGTATAAATTTAAATAGGGTAGTCTTAAAATAGTTTTATTTGAATAAAATTTATGTAATATAAATTAAAAATCATTATTGATCATTATTGTTAATTTAAAAAAACTCTTCATACAATACTCTATTATACTATTTATCATAAAATTTTAGCATCATATTTTCCACAAAAGTGACTTATTCTAGTTCAACTTCATTAATGAAAGAAAAAAATTGGTGTTCAGGATAGAATAGAAACATGAGGGTAGTGAATTAGATTTGATAGTAGAATAAAATAAAAAAATAATAAAATCCAGTGATAAGTCCACTTATTTAAATTGATCATCTATGAATATCAATTAATCATTGAAGGAAACCAAAATAATTATGTAATTATATGGGAGTGAAGGTTGGATCAATTTTTTTTTCACATTCATGATTTTTTATTGAAATATAGTAGGGATATGTTTTTTCTAATCCTATACCACTTATTTTTGGAACTTTATAAAGTAGTGTGAAAACTCTATGATATCCTTGGATAAGGCCTCAAAAACTAGTTGTCTAGGGTCATCCGTTATGTCCTTGATCAGATCATGACATTCACACTCCCAGTATTTGTATTTATAGACTACCCACATGTTCCTGCAAAATTAAGTAACAATTTAGTATATAGGTGAGCATGAGTACAACAATGGTTTTATTTTTTTTTATAGTTTTTAAAAACATATTTTTAAAGCTATAAATTAGATAGAAAAAAAATAATGACTGAAAGACTTGTTTGTTCCCCCAAAAATAGTTCCAAATTTTGACACACCTATCATGGTGTGTGAAAAATTTTATTTATATTTTTGTAATTTAGTACAGTGGCTCGGAGCTGTGGTGTACCCTCTCTCTTGAGCATTACAGCTTCAACCAAGGTTTATCTCCCTTCCCTCCTCTGGCCTCAGTCAACTCGGCTTCTGTGTCCCCTCATCGGTTATCCTCGGTGGCTCGGTTGTCGTCATAGTCTCATCTCAGCGGGAGAAGGATTCGGTCTTTTGAGAGGAGGCATCTTGGTAGATGATTATGGCTTGTTGGCAGTGGGTGACAGATTCGGTCCTGAGCGGGTCGGTGTCGGTCTCAGTATGGAATGGAGGTGGGAGGGGCTTTGATGGTTTCATTTTTCCAGGTTTTTTGAATTTTTTTTGTGTGACGGTTTTCTGGAGTTCTTTTACTACTTCATCTTTGGTGTACCCTTCTTCATCGCCAGTTCCTCTTTCTTTACATGGATATTCATTGAGGAATCCGTTTTGGGATCTTCTGTTTTAGCGACTTTTCCGGCTTCACCCCAGAGAGGCGTTGTAGGCTCTGATCTACTAAGATTCCTTCAATGGATACTTTCCCTCGAGGTGATGTCGATTCTCCCACTCTTAGGTGACGAAGACACGACTTCTTTCTCCTTGGTCCATCATCATCATCATGTTGTTGTGTATGTGGATAGAGGAGATCGTGGTTGCGGTGGGGTGCTTCCCGAATTGGATCTAGAACATGGGCGTTGTGATATTTATGGCTTGCTTGATTGAACTTGTGAAGGCTCTGTTTATGGAATGGAAGGCTACTTATTTTCATTTGGAATCATTGTCAGTGGATTGTTTTCATTTGATTTTGATGGCATCAGATTTCCCACTTTAGGTTTTGAAGACAGAGGAGGATGTTTGTGTAGCATGGGTGCTGTTTGCTTATGGTCAAATTTTTGATCTCTGTGTTGACAATGTTTTACTAGATTTGGGTTTTCTCTACTTCGGTAATGCTTGAAAGGGGTCAGAGGAGTTTCATTTGGTCTGATATTGCGCTGTTGTTGCCTATGGATTAGAGTTTAGCATCCGTATGGACTGGCCATCTCTATTCTGGTTTCATTATCTCCCTTTGCAGATGTGCTCTTTCCAGGGTTCATCTCACATCACTGGAGGGTTTGGAAGAACTCCTACTAGAGTCTGCCAACGGGTTTATAGATTTGGGTTGGTGTTTTCGGTCGCACTGGTGGGCGTTTTAGGTGACTGGTTCAGAGGATTGTCTAGCTTTCCTGATGTTCATACTCTCCAGTTCACGGTACCTCGGCCTTTTATTGTTTATTTCAGATCCAACTCTGATGGTTTTCCAGTATGAATTCTTGAATGGATTTTTCATCCATTTTTCTTGTCTGATTTATTGTTGTGATGTGGTGAATTTGTGATGTGGGGAAGTTATGTATGGTTTCTCAATTTTTTCCATTAAAGTGTTTGCATAATAAAAAACAAATTTTAGTCAAATATAGTACAATGGATAACTAGGGATGTCTTTGTTGAGGATCTTTTCTAGTAAAACCCTCAATACTTCTAATTTTCTTACATTTTTTGATTTTATATTTTATGAAAGAATGGAAAATACATAGGCTTGATTATAGAATGTGAAATAATAAAGAAACATGTAGTAGTAAAATGCATAAATAGTGAATGATGTTAGAAAGAAATAACATGGTCCTAGGGATAGAAACATTGGATCCTTTATTATGTATTATTATTTTCTAAATTCTGTTGGATAGTTTATCTCGTCATACATGAACTATCATCCCCTACTTGGAGTTTGAAGCTTAACATTACTTGGAGATCTCTTCATCACACCAAGTCGACCCTCTCTAATAGTCATGGTTCCTCAACACACTCTATCGTATGTGTGACTCCTTACAAGAACCAACTCTATCATATGATATTTGACCCTTATAATACACTCCGATTAATCATATAAAATGTATACTAAAGATAAGTTAGGGAATTATGTTTTTTTGGAAATAAAATAAAGTAGTGAATAATATCTTCATTGGTATATAATCATTACATCACCCCTCAATATACCCACTTCCATATTAAGAACTAAAATTCAACATAAATAATTGATGATTAGTAATTTATGAACACTATGAAAAATACACTCAATGTAAATCCTCTTATTAGTCAGTCAACACAGTGATGCAGAAATATCACAGCGAATAAATAGGGGGAGACTAAGGGGGAGAGACTAGGAAAATGACAGAGAACATGAACAAATTTTGTGGAATCATTCAGTGAAAGAATTATACTATGATAGAAATGATAAAAATATTTATAGAAAAACCCATTCTCCCATTATCTAATAATAACCTACTCTTTGAACTCATACCTACAAAGGTGAATAATACATATTTATAGTTTGTGGGGTATGATAGAGTTAAAAAATTGTTAAAATGGAATGTTTAAAATTGAGATAATAAAATTAATATTTTTTCTCCTCAAGGTTGATCCTCCAAATTATTAACTAGTTGTGGCTTATCCTTAATGAGAATTTATAATTTTATTCCTAATTATTTGTCAAAAATCCATCACAATCCATGTAAATATGTAAATGTTATGTTTTTTAAATTGTAATTCAATGCATATTGAAAAATCTATTTCAACATTGATTTATGGCCCATTATTTTCAGAAACAATGTGTGATCCAGATAGAGGTATTCACATAAAATTTATATCCTAAAACTTATAAAATTATGAAAAACTAATTTTAAATTAATGTTCAACACCTAAATGATTATGATAAAAATACAAGACAGATCTTGAATGTGAAAAACTTGAATTTTAATGAAATTTAAAAATTCATTCTCAAATTACAAAATCGTATTAAATAATCACATAAATAATTACTTTATAGACCAATAAAAAATATCAATAAAACAGTAATATATCAATAATTATTCAAATTTCATAATTTAATTCAAATTATTGCATCAATATGAGTAAGTTACGACAAAGAATAAATTAACAATATGGATGGATTTAAAAACCTAAATTTCAATGTGAAATATATGAAAATATTATCTCTATAAATATTCCTTATTGTGAAATATGTAATATAGGTCTTTGGATAGGAGTTTTTCCTCTACTCGTATTGATAAATGAAGTTCTAGTGTTTTATAACTTGTTTCCACTAGATATGGGTATTGATCTTCTTGCAACTTTGGTTAAAGGAAAATATTTTTATTTATTTTATTTTTGATATATTGTTTAGTGGTATAAAACTTGTTATACAAAAAAGTCATCATGTTTTTATGATCTATTTTTTTTATTGTATCAATTAATATGTTCAATTAAGTTAAGGGCTATGTTTTGAATTAATTTTTTCATTGGTTTATTATTTGATGTTATAATGGTTTTTTCATAATTTATAAAAGCTGCAATACACTATAATGAATATAGATTTTGTGTTTAGACACTTTAAATTTATTATGTATGTAATTGTATTTAGTTTTGGCGATGGAATGTATTTCATGTCTCTTATGAACCTCAAAATTGAATGTTTGATATTTATATATAAATATTTTATTATTTAATCCACATGTTTTTTTGATGTAATGTTGTATCTTCTATAGGAGGGATTATATAGGAAACATGAGGGTGAGGTTAAGCCTAGAATATGGGGTTTACCCTATTTTTCATATAAATTTCATTCACATTAGACCCCACGATAGTGTATTTTCATGGTCAGATGAAATGAAATTAATTTAATAAATAATTAAAATTGTTTAATTAATTATCTTACTAATAGGACTCCTATTTAACCCTTTATTAAGAAAAATCTAGGTTTTATTACATAATATTGATAGATTTCAGGGCATACGTGGGATATATCTTAGTGTAAGATCATATAATCTAAATATTGATGACAAACATCATTATATCATTAGTAATATTAGTGCAAATGAGTTATTCATGAAGGTTTGATCTTTTTTTGCTATAGAGAATCAATATTTATGGAATTGACTTAGTTTCTTATGAATTTTCAGGTATTTTGAGAAGAATATCATCCAATGAGTCAACCTGATCCTGACCTTTTCAACTTGTCATATTCCATATTTTCGTATATGGTCATTTGATCAATAATTTTCATTGATCAACCCTTGTTATTTTTTATCACTAAATTTGGTTGTTGATATTGTGATAGACACTAGATTTATTAACTTATTTTTTTGGTGGATTTCCATTACATTGCTTCTCATATTCATCACCAACCAGAATTATGTTGGTATGTTGACTTATATAGGTCTAATTTGAATCTTGATCAAATATTAGAATAAAATTTGTATGTTTTGAACGATAATGGGATCCTTAGTGTTACAAAGAATTATCTAGTGTTGTAAATATTTTTAGTAGATGATTGTGGGATCTGCATTTTAGAGTGGATATATATTGGGGTGATGAGATTCAACTCAAATTCTTATTTCCCATGATCGATGGTTAGAAATTGACCTAAGGTGGTGTTTTATGTTTGGAAAACATGGTAAATAATGATATAATCATGTTTTGGCATGAGATTGATGGGTTTGATGAAGAACTGATGGTTGGAATAGAATCTAGTTTGGAGAACCCAACCACACTATGTGTAGTTCTGATAACACACGTCATTTCCATTGGGTTGTGTGATTGGCCTAGTTTCATTCTAATTTAAATAACACATTCTATGTTATTGAACCACATTCGATATACCAATAATCGATTTGGTTAGTGTGTTTAGGATATATATTCTATGGAGGTTGTTTGTCCCCACACACAACATGGTCTTAAACCACACATCATGTACCAAAAATTCACATTGAACTTAGATAAGAGGGAAAAAAGATATTTTCCTTGGGTACCACATTCCATGTATTATTACCTACATGTTTTTTATTTGTGACCTTACATGCCATGTGTGGAGAATGTACATGGTCGAGCCACTACTTCGGGCCATACACTATGTGTTATGAGGCTCATGTCATGTACCAATTTCTTAGATAGCTACATGATATATATTCAAACTCATACATGGTTATAAAAATGCATTTACTCTAACTTGAGTGATTTATCTTAGAGAATTCTTTTTTTCTTTTGTTTTCAATATTTTAGATGAGAAACGTGGTGGAATGAAGGGCAAATTATATTTAGTACATGTTTTTCAGCAATAAGATTCATGTGTGATCCTAATAGAGATTTTGTGGTTGGTAATCCCCTAATAATTATGATTATTCCATAGTGTGAGTCGTCTATATACTTTTATAAATCGATTTGGTACTCCCCTACACACACATAATATGTGGGTCCACTATCTGTAGAGACGATATTCCCATGTCTAGGAGTTGAGTAGGCATGTGGGTCCCCCACTGGGGTTGGAAATCCCTTTATTGTTAAATACTCCACAATAAGAAATGTTTTCTCCACTATAGATATTTAGAGGTTATGTGGATGGTTGATTTGGGTGGTTCAGATATATAGAGTGGTGTGTTGATTATATGTATGTGTGTGTGTGATGATTTGGACCACTTTCATTATTTTAGGTTCTTCTTTGAGCATATATAGTTCCCTCTTATCATTTTCCCTTAATTTATGTATATTATATGGAAGATCCTTTGATTCATATTTGTGGTTTTATAATAATCCTACAAGGTATGTATACAATCACACCAACAAGGGAATCCTAGTACCACATATCATGAATTATATAGATGATTGGAATCTGGGGGGAGACCATGGGGGCCCATGTGTTTATAGATATTAGTGGTACTTGGTGGTGGTGTTGACATAGTGGGGAATGGGGCTCGAGAGTATCTGGGATGGGACATTCCTTATATCAGATTCCAGGATGGGATCCCCTTTATGTTCGGTGTTTATTTTTTCCTTTTACATTTGGTATTATTTTTTATTGTCAATATATTGATCATAATGGTTGTTGCATGAATTTATTACATTTATCTGTTTATATCTGTAATATTTTTCATTACTGTGGGATGTGTAGTGGTGTGTGTTGAGCACAAGAACATTTGGCTATGTCTCCCAATTTTAGAGTTATGGCTACTCAATGCGGGTCACAAAACCCCGACCTATTAGAGGAAGACATATAATGTAAAACATGAAATATCACCACATTTGAGGGGCCCAGTGGGTTGGGTTATGTAAAAGTTATGTCAAATAAGTTATCCTAAGCTTGGAGTTCAGAGATATATGTGTTGTGATGTATGTTTCATTAATTTTGGGCAGTGTTATTAAGTTTTTTTGAGTTCAGATATCATTCTAGGTAACCTAGTGATGATGTGATGAACAGTGTATCCATTCACCAAGAATTTGAAAATATATTTATAGACTCGGTGCACCAAGACACTGATTACATGGGAAACAATGGTACTTGAATAACATAAAAATCCGTCATAAATTTTCCTTATTTTTTTATTAGTCAAATCCACAAATATTCTATTTGATCGTGGTTTGTCTTGTTAAATCAAATTATTCCTTCTTCTAGACAGCCTTCAAATATTATGAGATATGATTATGATGAAGACCAGTTGAGAAATGAGGGCACTATACAAGGGATGGTTCATGAGGTATTTCCTTAACTGAGAAGGGAGTGGTGCCACTTCTTATCAAGAATTTGGTAGATCTGCCTCCCATGATTAAGTCATATTGAGCTCTTCATGTTGAGAAATTGATCATCCAAACAACTCTATGTGAGGATTCACATAGGTTTAATGCATTGAATGGGTTTCATAGGGAATGAGTGGATGGGTTTTGAATCAATTTGGGTCCACATGTAGTAAAAGGATTGTTGGATCCCCATGAAGTTGTTTGAGAATTTCGTCTCATTTGAACCCTTTCTATGAATGTGGTTGTGCTTATGGATAGGATTCTTCATTGATTAGTGGGACACTGGTAAATCTTGGTCACATAGATGTATGTTATGATAAAACTCCCCTTGGAAGAGTTTGGACTCCTCTTTAAAGAGGAGTATTATCTAGAAACTCTTTAATATGTGTATACTCATATGGTACTAGGGTTGTAGTATAGATATATCATTATCACTAACTACAATCTGAGATTATAAAATGTCATGTACGACTCCATTGACATTATCATAGATGTTTCCTTCAAGGAATGATAGTTTGAGTGGGGCTTGTGTATAGAGATCAGAGTAAGAGTAGTCCCTTTATGATTACCAACACATGTTAGGGTGAATATGCGATTCATGTTTATGGATTTCATTTTGGATAGGGATTATAAGATAACTGGAGTAAGAAGTATACATCCCAGATAATAATCATCAACAACAAGTGGAAGGCATCATGAATCAAATTCCCAACAATAGAATTATTCTGATGAGTAGACTCAGACCGAGGTATTAGTAGCCCAGGGCTCATAGATGTTATCCATTAATATAGCAGACAAATTTATTTGAATATGAATAATGAGGTTATATTTCATAGAAATGATAAACTTGACATGCTAGTGGGTATAGACAGGTAGTGGACATACCATTAGGTTAGAGTTAGTGATGTTATTAGGGGCCTCCAAGTGGTGGTCAGGGTGGCTCACATAATGGAAGTTTCATAAAAAAGGATATAAATACACTAATGGGATGGACAAGAGGAGTTTTTAATTATGATATAGTTTTTTCATATCCTCCCATAAGTTTCCAGCACTAGCCCCACCATGTTGGTGGTTAAGGACATAATTACTTGTGGACATTTGAGGACTACAATCTTGTGGTTCTCAACATAGTTCTATGTATACTTTTTTACTTTAATAATTTTTAATGAATATTCATAGACACATGTTTGAGATATTAATTCATTTAAATATCCATTGTTTGATAATTTTAGGTTCTAATAGATCCCCTAGCCTGATCCATGTGGATAGTGACTCTGACCATGAGAGGCCCATGGCTACATATATCTTCATAAATTGAGAACTCATGCTCAGAAAAGATCAAATTAGTAGTGAACACTATTTATAGCTACCATAATGATGTATGTGATGATTCGTAGTATGGACTGACTATCTCTTATTTATTTCTTGATAGATTTTTTTTTGAAGGTGAGGTACCTTTAAAGAGATGTTTCAATATTATCACTCATTGGTGAGATGGATTATTGGTTGAGACAAGTAGGGATAATGCCTATGAATCTACATCAAATCAATCATAAGTTATAATTTTTTCCGATTATCACATCAAAAGCATCATTCACTCAGATCCCAATAGCGGTGGAGGACTACTTGGATGTCTTCCCTGAGGATGTACTAGTAGTACCGTCTTTGAGGGCGGTCAAATGTTTAAGCAACCTTCACCCAAGGGTCATGTAAATATCTTCCAGGGATTATTACATGACCCCTATAAAGCTTCATGATATAAAGAGGTAGTTGGAAGACCTTCAAGATAAAGGATTGATTATACCTAATGTGTCCTCCTAGGTATCCCAGGTGCTGTTCTCTATGAATTCAGATGAGAGTTTGAGGATTTGTGTAAACTCTCATCACCTAATTAAGGTGATTATTATAAAAAACACCTTATTCCTAGAATCAAAGATCTTATTGAAAATATTAATGGATAAAAGTGGTCTTTAAATATTGATATCTCATTTTTTATCATAAGCTACGAGTTAGAGAGAAGGTTATCATGAAAATGGAATTTTTGGGCCGATTCAGATATTATGAGTTCTTAGTGATTCCCATTGGTGTGTAAAAAAAGATGTTGTATTAATGGGACATATGAGTCAGATCCTTCATTCATTACTTGAATGATTTTTAGTAGTCTTCATCAATAATATCCTCAGTAACTAGTAATTATAGATTGATAATTTGGAACATCAGAGGACGATCCTATACCAACATTGTGATAATATTCATTATTGAATACCCATAAAGTGTAATTTCAAAATTAGAGATATTCACTTCCTATGTAATGTTATCTTAGAGGATAGTGTAGTTGTATACGCATCAAATATTGATTAAATGTTAGCATGGGATCCACTCAGGAGTCTGTCTGAGGTGAATAGTTTCCTTGGGTTTGATAAGTATTATTGGAGGTTCATTGAGTGTTTTATTGGATTTAATTATCATTTACTTCCTTGAATTGAAAGGGTAAATTATTCTATAGGTATGAATTATGTTAGAAGGCATTTGAGGAGCCGAGGAAAGGACTGAATATCACTCATTTTGTAAGTCCACATGTTGGTAGAGTTGATAATGTTCTGTTCTTATATTTCTTTGGAGCTGGCCTCATTTGTGTGTATATGCATGGGTATTTCAATATTTCCTATGTGTCTTGGAAGCTGAGACCCCATTACCAGTATTACATGACACAAGAATAAGAGTTCTCAATAGTATTGTTTCTAATGAAAATTTAGCGGAAACAATTTATTAGTGAGAGGTTTGTAGTCTCAAGTACATTTTTTGGACCTACTGGGATACATAATCTAGGTTGGGGGAGTGAATTAGAGTATAATGAATTAAAATATATCCCCATTCTATCTGGTTTAATCATTAGATAAAAAATTATTCTAACATATTCCCATATTAATGTATTAATTGAAATGAAAACAAGAATGAGACAAAAAATTATTCTTAGTTCAGGATAACTATTCTAGTCATTAGATAATACAAAGGAAATATGATAATGTACTTAATTCACTATAGTGATCTACTGTTACAATTTTCATAGTAAACTCACTATTCACCTTGTTCACTACTAATAACATGTTGAAAGTTCAATTATCTCTCTACTAATGTTTACTCATTTTTTATTGTGATTATATCCTTTAATTTCCATAATTAATATTATTTACACCCCAATAAGTGTCATGAAGTTTTTATTTTATACTAGTAATGAATTCATGTTTACCATAGAGTTTCTTGGTGATTCTTCTTTGTTTCACATAACTTATACATTGACATAACTTTTTACACCTTCCACATAAGTTCCTAAATTTTTAATAAATTTTTACTTTTACACCGCTCAAAATATAAACAAAACATTCCTAGATTTGACGAAACTTAGTTGAACAATTAACTAAAGTCCCATTCTTCATGTAACTTATGGTTTTGTTACTAATTCATGCATGACATACATTCACACAACACTTTAATGATATCAGATCCTTAAAATATTATTTAGGTCTTCCTTCTCAAATTGGGTAGAGGTAAATTATTAGGAATTTACAACCCTTAAAGAAACTATCACTTCACCTACAAACATTTCACACAAATCAGAACTTATTTTCAAGATATTCCACATTTATGAAAATTTTAGAAACATATTCCATCTGCATGATCCATTAATAAACAATTTATTATCACATTATTTTCTCAGTGGAACTCACTGATTTTGTGTAAAACCTCATTTTTTTCTCAAAACATCCACTTTCATTAATTTACTAAACATTAAAAAAAATTATTCCTTTTTTCAAATATGAATGATAAGGAAATTAATAACAATTTTTGCTAATATTTCTATACATTCATGCATCTTTTTCACATGTGAAAAAACCATTCCTTTAATACATTTTTCTTAGGCAACTTTTTGAACAACTTTTAGTGTTTACTGACAAAGATCCTCCTCTTTCATGAATAGATTAAACTTTTCTCTCAATATAGATACTTATGTATTGCACAATTCTCCAATTTATTTGACATTTTTCAACAGAATTCATTAACAAATGCACTAAAACTTCCACACCGACTTTGTCAACCAAAATTTTCATGAAACATAAAAACCTAAAAACCATGATACACCACAAAGAGGGATATTTTCCAAAAATATCCCCCTACAATATTGTTACTAATTTATTAAATTTTTATACCTATTAAACCATTTTATTGAAAAAAAATTTGACTCCTTTTTCATTAACCACTATTTTCATCATGTGACTCCATATTACAACCAAAGATGCACTCAAAACATGCTATAAGCCCATATGATCCATGCTTAGTTAGAGAAGAAAGAGTATAATGTGAATTTAATCAATGGACCACTTCATTCTAGAAACCGCATGTTGAATTTTCCTTGATATAAAATTAGGATCAACATATTTTTTTCTCGTATACTGGTACTCACTATTTCAGGAAATCAAGACCAAATTGTCACAAATTGTTCCCCTGAGTATGAATAGTGATAAGAACACTTATCCAACTTCACACTCACAACTACTTGGATCATGAATCCAAATTCCACTCATTTAATAATATATATTCATTGAAAGAATTTCATTATCACTATGATAATAAAAAATCCCCCAAAATTCTTGATCATCCCAACTAATCATAGATATGCTCTTTCCCTATTAATCACCTTACTCTCCCCTATCATAAGTTTGAGAAATCACATCTCATATTTCCCTTATTTAACCCCATTTTCAATGAACTCAATAGTAAGTTATTTTTCCTCATTTACATAGTGAAATAAAAAAATAACTTGATGGTAGTTATTTAAAAACACCACTTTGGTTCGGTGGGACAACTAGAATCCAAGAGCCAATATATGCATTTGAAATGTTTCTTTGGGTAAATTTATTGTCTAAATGTCCATGATCTATAGTTCTTTAGGCACATATTCTAACTTCACCAAATCATGATCCACATTCTACTTTATAAAATCGTACATCATTTAAATTTTCTTCTTCCTCGATTGATAGAGTAGATTTAAGAAATGGTTTATTGCCCTTGAATTATCACAATTTATTCCTATTAGATACTTCACCTAAACTCCTATGTCATCACTTTTTTTTCTTCATCCAAAAAAAATTGTGTGAATAATTGACCAGTATAAATATATTCGTCCTATATAATAAATAGAGAATAGAATTCATGTTTACTAATAAGCTAATAAATATAAAATCCACCAAGATAGAATGTATCATTTGATATTGACATCTTATCATCCTCCGAAGCCTCCTAATCCACATATGAATATCTAAATAACTCTTACTTAGATGTATTTCTATATAAAAAACCAAACTCTATTGTGATTTTGATATACAATAGTTTTATTTTCAGTACATGAATGTGTCTTTCCATGGGATAACATTTATAAAATATTTCTAGATATGTAGAAAATATAATGATAGGTCATGTCATTGTTAAGTACAAAAAGCTCTCAATGATATTTTTGTGTTATGTGACATTCATCACTTTTCCTTTATCATTGCATATTAATTTCATTCAAGATTTCTCTAGATCATTCTTCTCCATGAGATATTCTATTTAGAATCATGTGAGAACCTCCTTGGAATATTTATATTGATAAAAAACGTGTTATTCCTTCAATGTAAAACCTAAATCCATATTAAAAATGTTACTTCAACAATCATCAAAATTTATAAATCGTGCTTTATGAACTCTATAAACAGTTTGGAGTGTGCTTCATTCAATCCTCCAAATATTACCTCATCAATACCTACCATCATCATCATCCTTCGCTCACTATCATTATCAAAATAGAGGTTTTAATACACACCACAATGCTAAATTCCAAACTTCCTCATGTATTTATCTTATCTTGAATACCTTTTTCTATGTGCCAATTTTAGATGATAAGGATCCTTCTTTAGCTATCAAACTTTATTCTCATCTTCATGAGTAAGGAAACCATATGGAATTTCAATGTTAAACTCGACTTCTTGAACATCCTTTAGTAATACTAGATTGATGTCCATTTGAAATACATTGAACTTTATTTTCACTAAAAAGGATAAAAATAGGAAAAATTTATCCATATGTGCCACATGTTCAAATGCCTCATTAGAATCAATACCATCGATCTGGGAGTATCCCATTGACACAAGTCATTATTTGTTTTAAATCAACATGTTTTCATCATTAATCATGAAATGGAAAAACTATTTAATCTCAATGACATTCTTATCAGTCGTCCTTGAAATATTCTCCCACATCAAATTCTTATTTTTTTTAATATTATCATTTGTTTCTTGATCCATATTCTCATCTCTTTTATCTTCTGCCAATCATTTTGGCTCCACCTATGATAGGAAACATGTTTACAATAGATAATTCATTATCCTTGTCTATAATAGAGTTATCTGATCACCGATAATATTCTACCCATTAATATCATCTTGGATCATTGGATTATATGTATATTAGGTACAATTTCACCACTCTCATTATTTGAATCTTATTATAAATATCCCTTGGGATCTTTAGACACTTTGATTTGACCACCTATTCATCATTATACTTCTAAAAATGTTCACTAATTTGATGAAGATTCTACTAATTTTCCACCACACAGTCATAATTACTCTCAATAATCTTTCATAGACACTTATTTAAATATTAATATTTATTAATTCTTCCTAGGTATCGAAGAAATATAATTTAACCATTATGGAATTCAATCATCATGTGGTTTTCATTATTTATAATGATATAATTTCTTATAATGACTCAAAAGTACTTCAACTTTGGCCAGTTTCTATTACAAAACTCATATGTAGTCTCCTATTCCATTGAAAACAATAAATATAGTAGATTTTTTTTTTGATTTCAGTGTTACTTATATCCAAAACATATATACTAGGTATTTATAAATAAGAATTTTTCTAGATATGTTTTTTATGATTCAATTTATCCTCTCCACCACACCATTTAACTAAGGATATACATCTAATATGACATGGTAACATATTCAATGATTCTTAAAATAATATTCCACTTGTATAATTTGGAACACTGTCCCATTATTTGTTTATCAATTTGAGATTTATTTGTCTGTGAATCCATTCTGAGTACCTATGATAGTTTATTATACAACCAAACACCTCAAACATGTGAGTGATGACCATTTCCCTAGATTTCATACAATAATAATTATTTAATAGAACAAAAAATATATTTTCATCAATTAATCTTGTTGATACAGGTCCACACACAATAGAAATCACCAGGTCAAATATTTTTGTTGACTTTTATTCGTATTCCTTATAAGTGTTTCAAGTAATCATCATTCGTTTGAAAGAATCACACTTGTGTATATAATCATGTGATTGTTTATGGATATATATATCTCTATTAATTTTCACTAGATCGTCCAAGTATAGTTTTCTCAAATGACCAAGTAGTTTAGGAAAATTTGTTTGTTCATCTTCCATGGATAGAAAACACACATCTTTTTCTCTGATCACAAAATAAAGTATAACCTTCATACACATCTCCTATATCACCAATACATCTTTATTTCCAATTATGATGCATAAGTTCTTGGTAAATATTATTCCATTCCTTGAATAAAAAAAATTGACTTAAAATAATAATGTGTTGGAAACAAGCGTCTAAAACCAATACATTTACAAATTTTATATATTTTCCTGCAAATTTGGATTTCTTAGAGCCAATAATCATTATACATTCATCATTGATAAATACTATGACGCCTTCCCTATTTTTAGTTCTATTTGTGACTATATCCTTATTTATTATGCTTTAGGAAGTTCATAAAGTGTCAATAATATATGCACATGTATGATTTTAGGGTTTAATGGGAATAACCACAACAACTTTCGGTTCAACTAATTTATTTTTTATCCATGTATTTTTTTCCTGATTGGTGTTTATTGAAAAAACATGATTTTGTTCTAAGTATGATTGACCAACCGTATCTTTCAACGATGATTTTTTTTCATTTTTATCTATCTTGATGATTCCATAAGCTTCTAAATACAAATTTTTTTTCTCTCTTTTTACATTTTCCACTACATTGTTAATGAGAAATATATGTCTATATTCTCAAATCCTCCCCACCATGAATAGTTCCCAAAAAATTCAACCATGTAACATTGAAATATTCTTGGTTTCTAGTAATGTTATTATTAATTTTAGTATCTCTTGGATATTGAATATAAATATTGGGAATGTCTTATATTTCAACAAAAATAACACTTTATAAGATATTTCATCTTGTGTATTGTTTTTGAACACCATTTATCCCTTGTTTTCTCTAATTCGGAGTCCTACCCATATCAACCGCTAACTACATAGTTTATTCTTGCAGTCTCAAATGATCTTAACCTAATTTTTGTTTATGATCAAGTACCATATAAGAACATTAATTTAGATATAAATATTGCTTCTTCAATCAATTCTTTACCATCATTACTATATATTCATTCCCCACATTCACCTTTTCCTTTGACTAGGTGATATTCTTTACTAATGTTTTATTTAGAACCAAAAGTATCTCTTGTTATTCAACTTTTAATCAAATACTAAACAATTCACCCTTTGGATCATTGATACGTTTCTTCTAAATTTTCACTATTTTATTCAAATCATTAAAATACATGGTTTGTTCATAAAATTTTAGCTTCTACTCAATGGTCATCTCTAATTTTTCAGGAATTACATATTTGATATATTGAATTTCGTCCTTAATCTCAAACTTATATTCTTCTTATTACAGTATATAGAGTCTAAAATCATAAACCATCATGTTTTCTTTTAGTGTTTTTAATCCTTAAATATATAAATATAAATATATATATATTCAAAATCAGCTTCCAATTCAACCTTAAGATCAATAATTCATCATACATTAACTTAATCATACTCACTCTCTTCATTTTTCAGGAAATTTTCCACAATATCCACCTGAAAAATTTCTTTATGATCTTAGTATTATTCAATTTCTTCTACCGTGCTTTTTTTTAAAATGTCATCTTCTCATTAATGTGGGTTCCTTTTATTAATTTAATTTTTCTTGGTTTTTCTATGACCACTCATATTTTTTGAAGGATTATTTATAAGAATTTCATAATTCTCATAATCTTCTTAAAATATCTTGGGACACTTTGTAGAAATGTTCCCAACCATTCCATATCAAATACCCATGAGTGGAAGTTTCCCTATAAGCATTATACTTATTATTTATAGATTTTATGAAAGAAATGAGATGAATTCATACACATGTTATTCTTCTCAGAAATCCTTCATGGAGAGGGCCTCTATGGCCTTGAATACCAACTCCTTAAACATCATCTTTTCCAAAACCTCATTATAATAAGTTGTTATCTTGTATATGACATGTTTAATGTAAAAAATATCCAATTTCAAATACTTTTATCATTATCATCAAGATAATAGTCTTTTGTATTGAATAGATATGGAAATATTCTAAATATGAATTTAATAATCTTTATTCCATAGAGGGTTTCTTTGAAAACATGCATGTCCTATACAATCACATAACCTATTTAATGAATACATCAGTAGATTCATTATGGTGTATCCTGATGTACCCATTCCTATTATATATAACATTTTATTTATATTTTAAAACATCTGAGTCACATTGAAAAGTATTTACTAGCTATTCCCACATTCCATATATTGAAATACATGAAATCACCATAATCTAGATCATGTCAGATATTTCTAACCCTAAAGAATTAATAGCAATATCATAACCGTATACTTCTCTTAGATCTATATCAAATTGGGATTCATTATACATACTTCTAGAGATATCATGAATAGAAGTTGTATACAAATCCACTCCTAATGATCAAGAAGTAGTGAAATATCTGATTCTTCCACATATAGAAATTGTTTCTTTAGAATGGGGGAATCCATTTGTTATTTCTTTCCATTATGGAATCAACAGATAGAAATTTATTTCATTTATACTATGGAAATGATATGAATTGTTTTCACCTATATGTAAAATACCCCAAAAGGGGAGGGGTATTGGGGTATTAAAAAATAAATAATTTCCCCTTTTGATCTTTTTTTTATTATTCGATTAAGAAATCTTCTCTCTATTTCCCACTGTAATGTATTAATATAAATGAAAACATGTAGAATATATAAAAATCTTTCTTTGTTTACTATAACTAGGCTAGTGAAAGGGTAAAACAGAGGCAACATGAAAATATACCAAATAAACTATAGTTAACACCTATTCGAATGTTCACAGTGGACTCACTATCCACCATAATTCACTGCCAATCATATGCTGAAAGATCACTATTCTCCCTGCTGATATGTAATCACTATTCCTTGAATAGAGATAATTTTATTTCTCGGATTAGTTTTGTGAACCCTAAGATATGTTTCATGATGTTTTTATTTCATACAACTAATGAATTTAGGTTTACCATGGAATTTTAGGTAAATTCTTCACATGTTATAATAACATATACTTTTGTATAACCTTTTCACACTGTTATCACAACTTCAAAAAACACTGTGAAACTTTTCACTTACTCGAATCGTAGAACATTCAAAAAAATTAAAATAACTCATGAATACCACATGGAAAATTGTAATAGGACCCTTTATTCATGTATCTTAGGTTTACATTACTGTTTCACACAATAAATATGTTTGAGAAAATATTTTTTCAAATTAGAACCTTAAGATCTTCTTTAAGGATTTATTCTCAAGTAAAAGGGATATCAACCTATTTATTGGAAGTAAGAATACTTCATGAAACCTCCACAAACCCCACTAACATTAAACAAAACATGGAATTTATATTCATGTAACTCATACTTTTCTCATATTTCAATAACGTCTTCTATTTTTGTAAGCCACTAAAAATATTTTCCTTTTTTTCATCAATTTTCACGTAATAATCACTAGCACCATGAAAAAACTAGTAAATTCATACCACTATTTTTTTGAAATCATTAAACTAGCTATAAAACCCTTCCCTTTTATAAATATTAACAAGAACTCCCTAAATCACAAATTTTGTGAATATTTCCACATGTTCACATAACATTTCATGTTCCATGAAAATTATTATTTGACATTGTTTTCTATTAACAACATCTTAAACACCGTATATATATTTCATGACACGATACCCCTCCTTTTTTGATACATTAAATTTTTTCAAAATATAGATACTTCAAGATCTCACAAGACCCCACCATCCTGGATCTTTTTTATAACATTTCATCAATAACCGCACTGGAACATCAGGAGTAGTTTTGTCAATTCAATTTTTCGACAAACGAAAAAACCAAAATCTCGTGATATTCCATCAAGGGGTATATTTTCCTAAAATAAATTTCACCTTTGAAGATATCAACCTATGTTAGATGAAAAGATTATAGTTCCTACAAGATTATGATTTTTTGATAGTATATCCTTCTTAGAAAGGTATTTTTTTAGATTCCCTTAGTATTAAATACTACACCCAGTAGTTTGGTGATTAAATAAAGCATTTTCCCCCATTAGGGTTATCTTAAGAGGAATATATATCATCGTTTTATCTCCATTTCATGGTGTTAACCCCTATAATTATACAAAATAAGAGGTAGGCTCTACTTAGTGACCTCGATTATAATGTTTTAATGACCATATTTTCTATATAGATACTCATATATGATTTTATAAGGGTGGGGAAAATATCATCCCATTTAGAGGACATATATTAGTACTGATCATAGTGGTGATGTGGAAATTCCATGCATCTCCCTTGGAAATGAATCCAAGAATGGTGAAGACTTATCATGGTTTTTTTTCTATAGTTTTCGTGGTTTGGGATGATCATGATTTTCATGGAGTGTTTTTATAGATTCTTGTATTATTAATGTATGAAGGTAGAGAAATTGGTTTCCATAGGTTTATCCCAACCCATCATGGCTCTTGATTAAAAGTGATACGAGATATCCATAAATTTTGTGATGGGGTTTCCGAAATCTGCGAAAGGCCATTATGTTATTTATGAGGCCATTCACTAACTCACAAATTAATCCCACATTCGATCATTTAGATCTATAGTTCCATAGAGATATTAGGGAAATTGTACATTAATGATATCTTCTGAATATATGGGGTATAATTAAGGATTATCACTGGTCATAATGAATGATTCATATCCTTATTGTGGATTGGTTGGTGGGTAGATTTCAATACCAAATTTTGATGAAAATGATTTTGCACCCTTAGGTTGATAGTTTGACAAAGTGAACCATTCATGTCATGACCCATCCTCGGGACACGTGTCGTTACTACCCCAAGACCGCCTCCCATAGGCCAGGTGCTCGCGACTAGCACCAAGGCATAAATCCTGACAAAAAGGGGAAGGCATTTCCTTTATAAAGTAAACAAACACCACAGAGTAAGCAATTAGAAGTAAACACTAAGTAAAACTGGGTACAAAAGTAGTGCGGAAAAGTAAGTGGGCCAGAATACAAACCCAAAATAAAAGTAAAGTACAACTGGAAAGAAAGTACAACAACTGAAAAGTAATGCAGCAACGCTGATCCGTCCACTGGAATCCCACCTGAAGGGTGGGTACAGATAGCCTCCTCAACTCCTCGGGTCCTACCGTCCACCCCATGTACATCCCATCCAGTGGTCTACCTCCTGGTATCGACTTGCTCCACAATACAACTCTGGGCACCGACATGTCATGAGTTCCTCCTCCGGGAACCGTGCATCTCTACAAGCCTCAACCTTGATCAGTGATGTCCGTCGTCTGCAACCAACACAACGTAGTGCGGTCATAATTTGTTATATCATAGATCCTTATAAATATATCATGATTCTAGAATATATAACATGATATAAATATTAATTATATCCATTATAATTATATTTTAATTATCAATAGCATAATTAATTACTTAATGAAATACAATTTTCATGGAGATGGTAAGTCATAAGAACGGATGAAGGCTGTTTTCTGTTTTATTTTCATGTTTAAAGAAAGTGTATAAATGACACACCAATAACTATGTGTCAATATATATAACTATTACAGTATCATGAATTTATCATATATATAATATAATTTTATTAAACCAATATTTAATACATTCTATGCGGTGTGTGAATGAATCACATCATTTTGAGGGTTTTGGTAGTCCACACTTCCTCAAATGAGATTACTGTATTACCACCAAATGGAATATAATAATAAGAATGTTATAAAAATAATAAAATTTTTTAAATAAAAAATTAATATAATATCTTACATATAAAAATATATTTTCCATCACAATGGCCTCTATGATTGGTGGTAAAAGAGAAATGAAGAATCATTGTTTTGTGAGGTAGTAGTTCGATGTACACAGAAATAGTGTGTTAAACATCAATTAGATAGAGTTGTGTGCAATTTTAGGTCAGAAAAATTTCAAAAATACTTACTAGAACAAGTAGGAAACTTTTTATTTCACACAAGAATGGAATAATGTGAGTTGACACGGTAGAGAATAAAAATAAGGGAAAAGAGCTTGAGAGAAGACGTTGCCTCTTAATCGGGTAACTCCTTTATCTTTGTGCCAAAAATATTCATTGAGAGGGTTCCATACCATATTGAAGCTTCAAGGTAGAAGGTATCATTTTTGGTAGGCTAATTGGGAAGATATTTTATGAACATAAAATCATTGATAGGTGGGATGAATGGGTAGTGTTGGTGGCCTTTTATAGAGAAGGAAAATGACTCACATGGAATATTTTGAAAAAAAATTAGATGTGCACAAGTTATTAACTAAATAAGTATTACCAAGCCAACAAAATTATACAATGGAAGGTTTATGGCCGAAATAGGGATATAAAATTGGTGTTATAAAAGTTTCTAGGTCATTTGCGCCCTTAATAGTAAGGTTTATCCCCTAATTAAGCTTAATTTGGCCTTAACTATTGTGTTTATCTTTAATCACTTTTACTAATTATTTTGTTCAAAAATTAAAATTTTATTATTAGAAACTAAATATTATAATGAATGTAATTTTATATGTTGTATTATTGAAATTACAATCATAAAATTTAAAAAATTAAGATTTGTGTTAATCCCACACACGAGATGAAATAATAGTGTTTTCATGTTGGAAAAAGTCCAAAAGTATGTTAATATTTTTTGATTCAGTTTCAAACTGAAGTTGATCCTAATTGATTTGATTATATTATTAGAAGTAATAATAATCTAATGTGACCCTAAAACATATTTTTATTTTCATTTGGCATTAATAATTAATTAGACCAAAAAGGCAGTTTTAAACTAAAAATCATTTTTTCATTTTTCCTCAATAAATGAAGTTTGTCAGAAAAATCCCAAAATAGTAAACCTAAGAAAATTTTGATGTTCTGAATTAAAAAACTATGCTTATTTTATCCAATTAAATTTCCATTTTTCTTTAAAATTACATTTATTATTAAAAGCGATTCACGCAAGAAAACAATTTTTTAACATTAAAGGAATTTACCAAAATTATTATATTTCATTATCAATATGATTCACTTATATAAAACAAAAATATTTAAAAAGTTTTTATTAATAAGTTTAATGTATAAGTTATAATTATCTTAATTAAAAAATTAAAACAATAAAAAGACATGTTTCATATAAACTCAGTGTTGCGTACATCGTACGCCAAGTCGGTTTTGCTTGTAGCACAAGCCATGTTGGTATTGCATGCAGCGCAGACCAAGTAGGTATTGTATGTGAAATGAATGTTTGAATTAGTGATTTAATATATATATATATATAACTATTTTCTGTGTTATGTGAAATAAAAAATATTGAAAAGTTAAATTCATTTGAAAAATAATAATCCTCAAAATCTCGGGGTGTTACATTCTACTCCACTTAAAATGAACTTCTCACAAGGAATTTGTTTGGGTTATAAAACATTTAATACTTGAAAGCTTCATTCACAGAAATTCACATCGTAAAATTGGATATTAAAATGTCTCTTAAAAATGGAAATTAGGAACCATAATTTTTACCCAAATTAACATATAAATGGGTTTCCATATAGGGGAACAGAGGTTGGGAGTGATGATTTGACATTAAAGTAAAGTGATAATATTTATAGTGATTTATTGAGGTCATCAATCAAAATCAAGTAAATGGTCAAAGTAAATTTTAGGTTCTAAATGTTATAAATATGTGATTATTCTAGAGGCCATTGAATCAATATAATTTATGGTATTTGGAAAATATTTTTTTGTATCACTATTAGAACATTGAGTAATTATTGATAAATTTATAGAACCAAAATTTCATCTGTTGGGATGTTCTTTGAAAAATTAATAATACATCCATTCACTCCTATATTGAATGTCTATAAATTAATTTTGATGAATAAAGAACTATAATACTCCTTTAATATATCTTGGGGCCCATAAATGAAATAAATTCTAACTGTTTTTCTCTTTAAAATACAATCATTAATCCATAAAAAGTAATAATAACCGTTAATCATAAATATTTTTTCATTAAAAAATATTCATTAACCAAGAAATCACTTAGGCTAGTAATAGGCATGAAACATTTATCATCTTTGGGTCAAGGGTTCAAGACCCATGACCTTTCCAAACATTAATGGTTGTCACCCAACATATAAGATGACATATTTTTAAAAAATTATTAATATAATATATAAGATGAACTTCCTTGAAATAAGGTTAATCATTGATTCTTCATTTAACCCTGGTTTTGAACACAAACTAAGTGAAAAATAATTCCTATAAATATTAAATTAAACTTTTCATGAACAGATAACCTTAAGACCCTTTAGAAAGATTAAAAACCGAAACCTTGGAAAGAGACTCAGAAAATCAGATTAATATTGATTACCCTTTATAAGATAAAGTTCATCTTGGTTGTCACATTCCATGCATGTGAATAACCTCATCATTTCTTCTCTTGAAAATTGTTAATGACATTAATTAGCCTAAATCCTGTTGAAAAACATGCGTTCTTCCTCATTCCAAAGTATATTTGATTTACTCCACAAATCCAAAAATGTTGGAAGCTTCATTAGTGGTAGAATAAACCACTTATAAACAAGTCCTTACTTTGTTCCAAGGTTATCAGTACTGTCTTATTTACATATTCTTATCCCACACATATTTATCCATTTAAAATTATTTTAACATTAAGAACAAGTTATCGTTTACCTTCCCTTAGTAAAAATGTTAAATTTCAAGAGATAACCTTCTATTCCATCACGACCATTTAAAACAATTATTGTAAATCCTTAGAAAACCAGAAATTGAAAAACACATACATAATTCACCATTCATAATTATGGAATCCAAATACATAAATAATTCAATTACATCTTTTTTTAATCCATTAATGATTATATCTCTTTCTTTTCAGATTTCATCTATAGTCACTTCATCATCCACAATGTAACCGTTACTCACACCACCTTTTTGATTCTCATCAGGAACTTTAATCTTGGAATATGGTGTTGCATAATGTCTATTTTCTACACACTTAAATAACATAACATTCAATGAGGTCTTAGGGAGGCCAAAATTCCCATCCTTTTAATTAACTAAATTCTTCATTTTTTCCTTGAAGTCACATGCTTTGTGTCCTTATTTTCCATATTGAAAACAAATTCTTGTTCCTTTTAGGAATTCTATCAGGGGATTCCTTCCACATTATTGACACAAAGGAAATAAAATATAATTTCCATCATGGTATCTATTACAAAAAATCTATGCAAATTCATTCTTTCTCTTATTTGGTGAGTTAGAGAGTTGTTAAAGGTAAACATTGTTAATCATGCTCCATGAAAAATGAATAGGCATGATCATAAAATCATCCACTCTAGTGATCATCCCACTTGACTACTCATCATAAATTCTTCCATCACATTCAATGTTAATCTAGTTCCATTGGTTCTCTCTATTATCTAAAACCATAAGCATATTGTGATAATTACTTATCATATTAGGAAATAAAATAGTCATGGAAAGAATTATTTTTAGAATATATATATCCTTAAACCTTTAATAATATATGACACCTTGTGTTTATCCAAGGTTATTCATAGCTAACATATACCTAAATCCTTCATGATGGTTCATGGAGAGTTTGTGAATTCTCAAATTATATCCACTAGGAGTGTCAAACTAGGTGTGCAGCAAGACCCATTTTTATGTACTAGATTACCCCTAGTGAAGGTTGGAACATCTTGTCTGATTTGTTACCCCTAGGTATGTCTTTTCCAGAGCCACATCCACTTATAGTATCCAGATTGAGATATATTTCAAGAACACCACTCCCTCTATCTTTTACCAAAATTCTAGGATATTTTCCTAAATGTTAACTTAACCTTATACATAAATTTGGATACATACCTACACATATCCCTAGAAATAAGTCAAGGGATCTCACTAAGTTTTTCTCATCCTAGTTTCCAAAGTTTTACTATAACTTTTATTTGATACCAACTGTAATTACAATCAAATTACAAACATTGACATTACATTACATTTCAGAATACTTAAACATTATACTAAAAGAGTCCCTAAGACCGTAGTTGTTATTGTTCCTTTGGAAACATGGAAACATAAACACCAGTACATAAGTGAGCTACATTATACACCACTAGGTTCTTTGTGACTAGAACCCTTCTTAAACACATTAAACATAATACATATCTTCATAAACTGGGGAGGGAAACATAAAAAGGGGTGAGATAAAATGCTAAATAAGGGTAACTAAGGGAGACATGTAAGAAAAAACATGAGTATAATGGTACGATAACATGATCATAAAAATAAAAGATCGCACCCTGCATATCAAAGATGTTATACATGAATCCTGGAATAATGCTTGGTAGTTCATAATAAATGATTTAAAAGGATGTAAATGACATAATATATGAAATAAAAACATAGGAGTAAGAACTAGAATTGTGGAATCACATAAGCATATACTTATTTCTATTGTAGACATGTCATAAATTCCAAGACCATATTATAGGTCAAAGTCCTTTACTAAACCCAAAGAACCCCCATTTTATCCCTATATTTATGAACGGTGTAAACCCTCATCCAGCCATCTATTACTGAACCGAGTAAACCCTCGTTCTAGCCAAGTATTACTAAATAGAGTAGACCCCCATTCTAGTCATGTATTAAAATACCAAGAATACCATCATTCCATACCTGTATTACAAAACCGAGTGAACCATCATTCCATCCCTATATATCTAATGAGATATAAATCTTTACCCACTACATTAGAGAGAGATATTGGTCCCAACCATCACGTAATTAAATCACCTCAAAACCATAAAAAACATATCATAACCTATGAAATGAAATGGGTATCATAAATATGTAAACATATCATTACCTCAAGAAAGATACAGGTTTCATAATAATTTAATAATAAACATAACCAGTCAAAAGAAGCGGGTTTCAAAAGCATATAACCCGTCAAAGAGAAATAGGTTTCATAAAATTATTATCCATGAAGGTGAAATTGGTTCATAAAGATCATGAAATTAATCATAAAAAATTGCTAAAAAAGTATATAAATGTAACCATTAGATCATTTCCTAGAAATTCATGTGTAACATCAATAGATTTCATCATAGATGGAAAATAATTTTGAAATATACCCTAAAAACATTTCTTGAGGAAAATATTGTTTTTTTTTTCTGAAAATGGATTTTAAAAACATAAAACCATTTGGAAATAATTTTCATATAAAATACCTTGAAAACATATTAAGAATACATGAAATTAATTTTAAAACCAATTTTTTTGAAAACATTTAAAATAAGGTTCAAATAATTTTAAAAAACTTTTTCTTTAAATCCACTTGAAAAAATTCAAAGTAGGATTGAAAACGTATTGATAACTAAAATTTTAAAATACTTTGATAAAATATAATGAAATCTTAAAAACATTTTAAAAATAATCATTTCTTTAAAATTTATAATGAATCTTTAAAATGTTTTTAAACCCATCACATTAAAATCACTTTGAACAATTGTAAACAAGGCTTGAAAACATTTTGAGAAACGTTTTCCATGAGAACATGTAAAAGAAGTTTGAAACCATTTTGGGAACAAGTTTCATTTAAAATTACTTTTTAAAAACGTTCTCTTAAATATTTACCATTTTAAAATTTCAATTGAATATTCAATGAAATGATGACGGGTAAGTCTATACATGGAATAAATGGTCAAAATAACATTTATTTTTCAAGGTAAAAAGAATTGAAAAGTGGATTGTCTTAAAGGTGAAAATAATATTACATTGAACAGAATTTTAAAAAAAGGTATTAATTTATTTTAGATTTTACAGGAGAATGGTATTATATTTTTGGAAACTCTTTTTCGAAAACATAGATTCCCGACTGAAGAGTGTGTAAAGTTGAGCTTTCCTAAAAATGATTTCTTAGCTATCTTAAGTACCAAAGTGTAGAAAATGATTCCAATACAGGAGTATATCCTAAAATAAAATATAATATGGAAAAACATAAAATTTTTTGAGAGATAGATCATTATATTTTATCAATGGAAGTATAAACATTAACAGTCTTGAAAACCAATGATATTGTCTCAATAAACTCTTGTAACTTGGTATCATTGGATCTTGCTCTACATGTATGGAAATGATATTAAATAAAGCATATAATATAATTAAAATTTTTTAATTAATTATATTGAGAGTAAAATTGAAGTATACAAGCGTTGTAAAAGAGTTTAGGTGTATAAAAAACCTGAGATTAAAATAACGCAAATTGATACATAATCATTTTTACCAATTCAGTATGTTTTGAATCTTAAACCCCATAAAGGAAGGATCAACAAATGGGAATTTGAATTAGAATAAATTTAAGTACCATATACATATAATACAATCATGAGACATACACGTACAACACAAAAGAAATGAGTGATCAACGTAGCTTGTATCTCACAGAAAATAATATTGAGATGAAATCCCATTACATTGTGTCTTAACTCTCTCCATACTCATACAAGATTCCAGAATAATAAATATAGTATTATTATAAATCATTTATAGAAAAATATTATTACATCTATTACTATATATGGTTTATTATAACCTCTTATAAACCAATTGTTGATGATTCTACATTACGGTTTCACTTCATGTAATATTCCCATTATTATTTGTATGTGTCTAAATTTGTTATATTGTTGATCGTTATACATATATCATGATTCCAGAAATTATAACATTATAAAAATATATGGTATATATTTTATAATTATATTATAATTATCTATATCATAATGATGTATTTAATTGAATACACCATTCATGGAGATGATAAGCTTTTAGTATGCATGAAGGTTGTTTTCAGTTTTTATTTCCATATTGAAAGAAAGTATATAAGTCACATATGTATATATATTAATTAACATATATATATATATATAATTATTATAGTATCATAATTATATCATATATGTCATATAATTTCATTAAACTTGTCCTTAATACATACTATGTGGTGTGTGAACAGAACACATTGCTTTGAGGGGGTGCTAGTCCACACTTCCTCAAATGAGATTATCAGACTGACACCAAATGGAAGGTAAAAAGATGTGTGTTGAAAAAGTAATAAAAATTATAAAATAAATAAAAAATAAAAAAATATTATATATATAAATAGAGTTCATATCATAATAGTCACCATGATTGGAGGTAAAGTATAAATGAACAATCATCATTTCGTGAGGTAGTAGTTCTCCATACACAGAAAAAATATGTTCAACATCCATTTGAAAGAGGTGGGTGTATCTGTAGGTCATAACCATCGAATAAAAAAATCCTAGTATGTATAGGATACTATTTTAGTCAAATAATAATTGAATAAAGAGAGTTTACGGGTGGATACGAAAAATAAAGGAAAGAGCTCAAGAGAAGACATTACCACTAAATAGGGTAACTCCTTTATGTTTATGACAAAAGGATTACTTGAGAGGGTTTCTCACCAAAGGGAGGATTAAAGGTAGAATGTAGGATTATTGAGAGGATTTTTAGTAAGAGTATGGACATACTTAAAAGGTTTGACAGGTGTGAGGAATTGGTAGTGGTGGTGGACTTTTATATGGATGTAGAATGATTTACATGGATTTTTTAGAAATAAATTAGATGTGCACATGTTATTACCTAAAACTTTTATTAGGAAACCAATAAAAAAATATATGATAGTGTTTATGGCCTAAATATGGATCACTAATGTGTGTTAGACAATTTTATCAGTAATTGGAGCCTTTAATATTATGGTTTTGTCCCTAATTAAACTTAATTTTTCCTTAACCAATGTGATTAATTTTAATCACTCTTACTAATAATTTTTTATAAAATTAACATGGCCTTATTAGACTGAAAATTTTAAAATGAAAACATTATTTTATGTCAGAATTTCGAAATTCCAATCATAGAAGCAATAACATTAATATTTGTGTTAATCCTACAGATGGGACGAAATAACGAGGTTTTAATGTGGAAAAAAGTCCAAAAGTTTATTAAGATTTTATTATTCATTTTCATACTGAAGTTGATCATAATGAATTTAAATATATTAGTAGATGTGATATTCCTATAATTTTACCTTCAAAACATATTTATAATATCATTTAATAATAATAATTAATTATAAAAAAAGAGAGTTTTTAAATAAAAATTAGTATTTGTCTCTATTCTTCAAAAATAATGTTTCACTAAAAAGCACAAAAAATCAGCCATGGATAATTTCGAAGTTATGAATTAAAAAAGTAAGTTTATTTTATCAAATTATATTTCCAAATATGTCTAAATTAATTTTATTATTTAATGTGATTTATTCAAGAAAACAACATTTTAAACATAAAAGGACTGTACCAAAAATATTATCTTTCATTATCAATATGATTATATATATAAAACAAAAATATTTGAAAATTATTTTTTAATAATAATTATTTATAGGTTATAATTATCTTATTTAAATAATTAAAACAAGAAAAAGAGATGTTTCATAGAAACTCAATGTTGTGTGCATCATACGCCATGTGAGTGTTTCTTGTAGCGCAAGCCAAGTTGGTATTGCTTGGAGCGCAAGTCAAGTTAGTATTGCATGTGAAAAGAATTTTTTAATTAGTGTATTAATATATATATATATGAAGAACTATTTATTATGTCATGTGAATTGAAAAATATTGAATAATTAACTTAATTAAAAGAAAAATAAATCTCAAAATCTTGGGGTGTTACATTATACCCTCCCCCCTTAAAATTAATTTCACCCTCAAAATTCATATGGGTTATCAATGGTTTAATACATTAAAGTGTCATTAATATAAAACCACATAATAAAAATGGATACTTAATATTCCCTTAAAATGTTAATTTGAAACCATAATGGTTACCAAAAGGAACATATAACTGGGTTTCCACATTGGAGAACATACGTTGGGAGTGAATATTGGACATTGAGGGAAAGCATAAATATTTATAATGAGGGATGGAGGTCACCAATCAAAAAACAAGTAGATGATCAAATGCAATTTGAGGATATCAAATTCATAAATCTATGATGATTCTAGAATCCACTAATTCAATAGAATTTAATGTATTGGGATAATATTTTTTATCACTTTTAGCACATTGAGTAATTTTTGAAAAATATTTATCAAAAAAATTTTATTATTGGGTTTTTCTTTGAAAAAATTATAATACATCCTTTTCCTCTTGGAATGAATGTCTTGAAATTAATATTGATGAATAAAGAACTCAAATATGATTTTAATGGATTTAAAGGCCCATAAAAGAAAAAAATGGAAAACTATTTGTCTCTTAAAAAAACAACATGCATTAATCTAAAAAAGTAACACTAATAGTTCATCCTAAATATTTATTCATTAAAATTAAATATACATTAACCAGGACATCATGTTGTATGGTGGTAGGTGTGAAACCCGTATCATCCTTCATTCATGGGTTCATGACTCGAAGCCTTTACGGACTTGATTGGTTGTCACCCAACATACATGATGTTGTTTTAAAAAAAACTGCACTAATATAATATATAAGATGGACACCCTTGAAATAAGGTTAATCATTGATTATCCTGTTAACTAAGGTTTTCAACACAAAATTAGTACACAAATACTTCCTCATAATTTTAAAATAATATTTTCATGAATGTATAATCTTATAACCCTCCATAAAGATGAAAAACCCAATCCTTAGAAAGAGAGTCACAGAATAAGATTAACATTGATTCCCTTGTATAACAAAAAGTATCTTTTGGTTGTCACATTCCAATAATGTAAATAACCTCATAATATATTTTATTGAATCATGGTAAAAATGTGAACTACCATAAATCCTTTTGGAAAACTTTCATGATTCCTCATTCTAATGTATATTGGATTTACTCCTTAAATCTAAAAAAACTGTAAAAATTATTTGTGGTAGCATAAACCACCTATAAACGTCTCCTTAATTTTTTCCAAGGTAATCAATATTGTTCAATTTATTTATTCATATTCGATGTATAATTATCCGTAAAACATTATCTTAACATATAGAACATGTTAATTGTTCCCTTCCCTTAGTCAAAATGTTATCTTTCATGAGATAACCTTTCTCATCCATCATGTTAATTAACCATATTCTTGTAAGTCCTTATAAAACATGAATTGAAAAATCCATACATAACTCACCATTCTTAATTGAGGAATCCAATATATAGACACTTTCATTACATAATCCTTAATACATTAATGATAGTACCTATTTCCTTTCACATTTCATCTGTAGTATCATCATCATCAACAATGTAACCATTACTCACACCACCATGACGATTATCTTTATAAACTTTCATATTGGGACATTGGGTTTTATAATTACCTTTTTATCCACACTTAAAACACTTAACCTTTAATGTTGGATTAGGGAGGCCAAAATTTTCATCCATTTCATTTACTAAACTCTTCATTTTTTTCTTGATGTCACTGGATTTATGTCCTTCTTTTCCACAGTCAACACATCTTCTTGTTCCTTTAAGACAGTCACTTTGGTGATTATTTCCACATTCTATACACAAATGAAATTGAATCTTCTTTCCTTAATGGTATCCATCACTGTAACTCTCAGTTAACTCATTCTTTCTCATCCTTGGTGAGTTTGAGAGTTGGTAAAGGTTAAATGTATTAATCATGTTTATTGAAAATTGATTCCGCATGATCACGACATCCTTCTCTCCAGTGATCATCCCACTTGACTACTCATTAAAAAATATTCCATCACATTCATCATAAATTCAGTTCCTTCTAGTTCCATGCATTGACTAAAATCTGAAGCATAGTTTTAGCAATACTAATCATAGAAGAAAACCACATAGTTATGAAATTAATTACATATTTGATATATTAATCATGACACCTTCCATAATCTATGTCACATTGGTTTTATCCAATGTTATTCATAGATAACATATTTCTAAATCCTTCATGATGGTTCATTAAGAGTTTGTGAATTTCAAGGCACCCCCACCTCGGAGTGTCAAACCAGGTGTGCAACAAGGCCCATTGTCATGTACTAGATTAACCTGAGTTAAGCCCAGAACATCTTGTTGGATTTGTTACCCCTAGGTATATAAGTGTTAGATCCACATCCACTTCTATTATCCTGACAGAGATGTATTACTAGGAAACCAATCACTCTATCCTATACCAAAATTTCAGAACATTTTTCGAATCATAAACTCATCCTTATACTTATCCTTAGAGACATCCCTAGACATTTCCTTAGAAATAAACCCAAGGATATCACTATGGTTTTCTAATCCTAGTTTCCAAAGGATTACTATAACTTTTATTTTATACCAGCTGTAGTGACCCTTGCCTTAAAAACATAGAAATTAAATAACTTTTGTGGAATAAATAAACATTACACAAAAAACACACAAAGGCCATAGTCGGTATAGTGCCTTTGGAAACATGTAAACATAAACCCTGGTACATAAGTGATCTACATTATCTCCCACTTAGTTCTTCATGACTAAAAACCTTCTATGAAACATCAAACATAATACATATCTTCATAACCGGGAGATGGAAACATAAAAAGGGGTGAGCTAAAATGATTAGTATGGGTAAACAAGGGGTACATGTATGTATAAACATGAGTAATAGGGTATGAGGACATGATCATTAAAGTATAAGATCAAACGCTACATATCAAAGATCAAATACATGAATCATGGAATAAAGATTGGGAGTTTCTAAGAAACGAATTAAAAGGAAGTAAATGACATAAGCCATGAATGAATAACATAGGAGTATGAAATGGAATTGTGGCATCACATATTCATATTATAATTTCCATAGTAGACAAGGAATCAATGCTAATATCATAATAGTGGAAAAAGTCTTTTACTATACTAGTAGAACCCCAGTGTAATCCCTATATTACTTATAAAAGTAAAACATTATTCCAGCCCTATATTATTGAACCAAGTAAACCCTTTTTCCAGACCTATACTAATGATCCCAATAAACCCCCATTTAATTCATGTGTCACATAACCAAGTAAACTGACATTATAGCCCTATATTACTTTACCGAGAAAACCCACATTCTAGTGTTGTCTATCTCAATATATATAAATCTTTACCCAATGCATTGGAGGGAGATATAGGTCCCACCATCACATAATGAAATCATATATACATGTTCCACTAGACCATAGATAACATATCATAAATCATGAAATAAAATTTGTATCATAAACAAGTAATCATATCATAAATTGTGGAATGAGACACGTTTCATTATCATTTCACCATAAATATAACTCTTTAAAAGAAGGGGTCTTCAAAAGCATATAACCCATAAAACAGAAATGGGTTTCATAATCATAATAACCATAAAGGATAAATGGGTTTCATAAAGTCCATGGAATTAATCAGAAATAATTCATATAATAAACATAAATGGAACTATTAGATCATTTCATTGAAAAGATTGAGAAACATCAATAGATGTCATCATTCATGGAAAATAATTTTGAAAAATTCATTAAAAACATTTCGTGAGGAAAATATCAATTCATATTTTAAAAAGGGGTTTGAATAAATTAAACCATTTGAAAATTATTTTCTTAGAAGATACATTGAAAACTAATATAGAAGACATGGAATCATTTTCAAAACATTTTTACATGAATTTTTCTTAAATAAGCTGCAAGACATTTTAAAAATATTTTTTCATCAAAAACACGTGAAAACACATAAAAATTCATTAAAATGACTTGAAAACTATTTTTTTAATAATACTAAGAAAAAATATAATGAAATATTGATTTTTTTTTAAAAAAAATTCTTCAAAATTTATAAAGAAACATGAAAATGTTCCAATAATCATTTATTTTAATTGAAATCTTGTAAAGAAGTATTGAATTTTTTTTTGAAAAAAATTTTCCCTGAAAACTTATAAAAGATGTTTGAAACCATTTTGATAAAATTTTCCGTGAAAATTACTTTTTAAAAACATTTTCTTAAAGATTAAAATTTTTAGGAATGAAAATGGAGCTTTTAATAAATTATGGCTTGTAAATCCATTCTTGTCATACGAGGTTAGAAAAAAATTCCACTCACAGGGTATAAAAGATAGACAAGTCTAACCAAAAAAACAAAACTCTATAAGGTATCACATGGAATTTTTAGAAACAAATTATGTGTGCACATGTTATATCCTAAGAAAAGTCTAACCAAAAAAACAAAACTCTATAATGGTCGGTTCATATCCTAAATTTTGAATGGAAACGGGATTTAGAGATGTTTCTAGGTAATTTTGGCCCTTCATATTAATGAATAGTCCCTAATTGAGCTTAATTTGGCCTTAACAACTGTGATTAATTTTAATCATTTTTACTAATCATTTTGATAAAAAATTAAAATTGTATTATTATAATCTAAATATTAGAATGAATAAAATGGTTAATGTCATATTTCTGAAATTCCAATCATAGAAGCAAAAAAATTATGATTACAGTTAATCCCGCAAACAGGATGAAATAAGGGGGTTTTAAGGTAGGAATATTTAAGAACTTGGATCTTTTTTTAGGTAAGGATATTTAGTTCGGGATGTTTTGAGTAAAAAGGAAGAAAAAGGAAATTTTATAAGTACAGAACATGGACATAGGAGTAAGCACCGTGTACCTGGTTTTCATGCAAGACCGTGTACTTGTTGTGCAACAACTGAGTACATGGCTATGTGGTTGACCAGGAAGACCACCCAAAGCGGGGGAGAATTAAGGCTAGAAGACGATGTGTACATTAAATGAACACACAATTTAATTTTCTTTTTATTGAAATTGTTTTGGTTTTTCAATTATTACAGTTGATTTTTTTTCACCGTTGGGTGATGCACTTGATTTGTGATGTTATGAATTATATTATTAACATTCTACTTATGTTGCAGACTGATGAGATGAAGGTATTCCATCTCATTCATCACATAATAACTTTCTAGAGATCACATGTCATGCATTCTTTTCATGACATTTAGGGTGAATTATTGATCTCATGATATTGTGATAGATGTTGTTCTAGATATGCATATTTTTTTAATAGATGTCATGATAAAATACTATCTATTATAATATGGTATGGGATTGTGTCAAGATTAATTTGGATGGACTCAAAAAGTCAGTCCCTAAGGTGTATGGGCCCTCTTGGATCGGAATTTTGTGGATCACCTTTTAACTTTAATTGAATTTTTAATGTTATGATATTAAGACGGATTCCAAACATTGAATCATGGGAGTGTGGGCTCTCTCGGGTTGGAATTAGGAATTCTATGGAATAAATTATATGTTTTTAGTGGTTCTAGAGAAGTTTTATAGGCTTATTGTTTGAAAACCCAGACCACACGGCGTATAGTGTTATGAACACCCACTATGTGTTCTTCTGTTCTCGAAAAAAAGATTTTCTTATATACAAACCATGTACTGAGGATACACATTATTTAGTGTTTGACCATGTGACTGACTGTGTGAGTAGAGACATAGGGGTGGGAATATTTTGGTAGAACACGTCATGTCTGGATTCGATATGCTGTGTTGTAAGGACCTTGTATCCAGTCATGTGACAAAGGACATAGGTGGATAAAACATTGGTTGTACACGTCGTGTCTCATTCTTTCACGCCATTTAGAGATAACTATGTGTCCGACCATGTGACTAATGACATGGGTGGTTAGAACATTAGTGGTACATGCTGTGTGTTGCGTGAACACACATTTTAGTGTTCCCCAAGAGAGAACCGTGTCGTTTAGCTACATAGAAGAACATGGGAAAGATGGAAAATTCAGGTACAATCCATTTCTGAGGATAAACATGACATGTGTAAGGGTGTTACACAACTAGGTTTGGCTGAGGTACATGCCCATGTTGAAACCTAAGGGAATACCTCATGTGGAAGATATACATCCTGTGTAACCCAGTTTTGAAAAAGACGAATGTTTTCTTTTCCTATTCATTTCATTCACTTCTATGTTTTAGTCATTGATAATCTTGAACTGAGGTGTGCGCTTAAACTTCCAGAGTCATGCCATTGAGACTTCCTCTGGTTGTATGCTAAGTGTAGTGCGATGATTGGACACCAAAAAGGACATATAAGTGACTAATAATAGATCCTATCATCAGGACAATCTTAGAACCTGCTATTATACCAGATGCAGGTGCTGATCCTCAATTTCATGAAGTCTTTTTAAGGATGTTAGAGACTTTACAGCGAGCACATCATCCCACCCCTTCTATGGAAGAGTTGATGTGGGTAATCCAGCTGTAGCATCCTCCCATTTTTTCTTGAGTTGGGGGACCATAGCCTATAGAGTCATGGTTGGATTCCATTTTTTCTATCTTTTATCATCTGGATATGCCTTTAGAGATGAGTGTGATGCTCGCGATGTACATGTCACATGATTTCTCCATGAGACGGTGGGATGTTATCTCACAGGGGGGATGTCATCGTGATATGTCTTGGGAAGTGTTTTATAGGACCTTCTATGACTATTTCTATCCCGATATGTTGAGGGATGATCAAAATCAAGAATTCATGCATCAAGAGTAGGGCGCTCTTTCAGTAATTGTGTACAATTCTTGTTTTACATACCTACAATTCATAGCCCTTATTCTGGGGGTGGTGTGTTATCTTTGGCTAGGAGATTTGAGGATGGTCTTAGGTATGAAATATGATTGCAAGTGTATATCTTCCAGATAACTTCAAAAAAGGATAGAGTGAACCAGGAACTGATTACCAAGCGTAATCTAATGTTTTTAGGATTTATGACCCAGGTTGATTCAGCATCCAGGGCCGATACTCCTCTGAAAGACATCAAGAAGAGTTGTAGGGATATTTAACATGATGTTTCTTCAGGTAGCCCTGTGGTATGCTACCAGTTTAGGAAGGGTGGGTATCTAAGATCATATTTCCTGAGAGTCCCAGTTGATTTTTGATCTTATGTAAAGATGGTTCACCTTCAGCATTTTGGATAGACATTCTCACTAGTAACGGGTGGTAGGGGTTTTTTATGACCCCATATTCAAGAAAAGGAAAACACATCTATCCTCAGGCTCTAAACTAGAGTTCATTCGGCCATATAGGGTGAGGATGTGGCTGTGGTATCCAGTCGGAAGACCATATGTGATTGTAGGGTATATCATCTCTGGGTAGTCAGGAAATGATTCATTGCTGCGATATAGGTCAGACTTTTGCAGTGAAGCATACCCAATAGAAGAAAAATCCCATACCCTATATAGTCAGAGGTATAATTTGAGTTGCCTCAATTTTATCTTCTTCCCTTTTTGATATAGGGGCTTCCCATTATTTCATATCTATTACAATTGTTGAGAGCCTTGGGCTCTTTATCATCACTTCTAAGGATTTTATGACCCTAGACACTCTGTTACTGATTTAGAGAACTAATGTACGTTAGTTCAAGGAGTTCCCTCTTGAGATTAGTGGGTGTCACTTCATTTGGGACCCCCTTGGCTTAGAGATGATAGGTTTCTATTTCTTTCTCTGAATGGATAGGTTTGTCTCCTTTTAGACCATTGTTGACTGCTATCATCGTTGGGTGAGTTTAACACCACCAAAGGGTAGGTCTTTTCTACACAAGGGTGAATGGGATTTCTAGGAAATCAGAGATAGAACTAAGAACCATTGGTTGGGAGTAATTACGTCCCATATTTCTATTTTTTTCTGGATGACCAATAGACTTTACATGTAGACTTTCCTCTAGTGGTGAATCCTTTCCAGGGTGTCATTTTAGATGAATTTTCATATTTACCTCTAGAGCGAGAGGTATATTTCTTTATTTATCTTCTTCCAAGAGTAGAATCGATGTACATTCCTCTTAATAGGAAGGCTACACCAATGATATAGGAGTTAAAGAAGCAGTTAGAGGAGTTATAGGTGAAGAGTTTCATTTAACCCAGTGCTACTCCTTATGGTTCGCCTACCCCGTTTTCCAAAAAGGTAGATGATACCCTCATACTTTGTGTGGATTTTCATATGATTAACTAGTTGACAGTCAGTAATCAATTTCCAGGGCCTAGGATTGATATTCTCCTTGATCAGCTTCATGGAGATCGGGTGTTCTTGAAGATTTACTTGAGATCCGGTTATCATCAGTTGTGCATTAGACAACCAGGTATACCTTTTACAGCCTTTTAGAGTAGGTATGGTCTATAAAAGTATTTGAGTATGTGGTTTGGTCTTCTAAATGTGCAAGAAATGTTCATGGAATAGACGAAATGAGTGTTCCATCCTTATTTGGATTATTTTTTGGTAGTATTATTGGACGATATCTTGGTGTACTGTCACACTGGACATGACCATGCCACCCAACTTGAGGTCATTTTGAGTACACTGAGAGAGGAACAGTTATATTCCAATCTGTCAAAATGAAACTTTTGGATGGACATGATTCACTTATTGGGTCATGTGATATTGTAGAAAATATTTTCAGTATATCCAAAAAAGGTGCGAGTAGTAGTGTACTGGGAGCAGCTGAAGAACATTTTTGAGGTACCGGGTTTTCTGGGGATGGATGGTTACTAAATCCTCTTCATACAAGAATTTTAATGCTTAAAAGAATCACTGACGGGCCTAAATAGGAAGGGAAAAAAGTACATGTGGACCGATTCCTGCAATTCAAGCTTTTATGAGCTGAAAGGGAGATTGAATTCAGCACCGATATTGATTTATCCAGATCCGGGGAAGAGTTACACTGTTTACTATGATGTATCAGGTATCGATCTGGGGTCAGTGCTTATAAAAGGAGAATGAGTCATTGCGTATGGGTATCCATAGTTTAGGCCACATGAGAGGAATTACTTGATGCATAATCTAGAGTTAGCTGTAGTTGTGCAAGCTTTATGCTGTTGGAGAGATTATATTTTGGGAGAGAATTTTGTGGTCTACAGTTATAACAAAACCTCAAGTATATCATTACTCAGCTTAATCTGATTTTGAGACCACAATGGTTGGTTGAGTACCTTCAGTCCTTTGACATTGATCTTGACTACACACCTAGGAAAGGATATGTAGTGGATAATTCATTGAGCAGTGAGACTCAGATATAGATAGTTCAGGAGGCCAGTAGTGATAGGTAACTTATGGATCTATTCTCTAGGATGCATTAGGAGGTTCACGACAGATAGGGGAAGGAATTTATCTCTTTTATAACTATTACCTCTACCTTAATGGATCGAGTGTGAATGAGGTAGCTATCATCTTCCAAGGCCAAATCTTACGAGAGAGTGTTTCAAGTCAGGACCCTATTCTAATATGGATCATAGGCGAGGATGAGGTCTTGTGTTTTCATGGGTGCGTGTGGGTCTCAGCAGACATACAAGAGGATATGTTGCTAGATTTTTATTCATCAATTTGGGTAGTTCGTCCAAGGGTCAACAAAGTGTATCAAGATCTACACAATCAGTATTTGTGGAAAGTTATGAAAAAATATAGTGTGGGTTTTCGTAAGAAATTTCACCTTTCAATAGGTGATGGTAGAGCATCAGTGACTAGTAGGGATTTTACAGTAGTTACCCATTCCTGAGTGGAAGTGGAATAATGTTGTGATGGATTTTATGACGGGTTTACTGAGGTCGCCTCGAGGGAATAGTGCATCTCGTGTTGTTTTTTTACAAACTCATGAAGGTTTCACACTTCCTACCAATCAAGGAAAGCTTTATTGTTGATGATCTAGTATGTTTGTACATCAGAGAGATTATACATCTACATGGGGTTACAAACTCTATTGTTTCAGAAATGGATTCATGTTTTACTTCTCATGTTTGGAAATAACTATAGATGGATTTATGTTCATAGGTACTTCTGAGTGCATCTTAACATCCCCATATAGTTGGCATGTCTAAGCGCACGATTTAGGTTTTTGAGGACATGCTAAAAGCAGGAAGTCTATATTTCATGTGTTCATTGGAGAGACATATACCCCTAGTAGAGTGTTACTACAATAATACTTTCTAGGCGATGATTCAGATGGAACCATATAATGCTTTGTATGGTAGGTCATGCATATCACCCCTAGGTTGGCTGGAGGTAGAAGAGGAAGATATGTTGTAAACTCAAATTGTCCAAGTGACCACTAAGCAGGTGTAGTTGATTCAGAAGAGGATGGATACTATGCAGTCTCCCCAGAAATCTTATGTTTATTGACGGAGATAGCCTCTAGTGTTCAAGGTTAGAGATCAAGTTTTCTTAGATGTCACACTAAGGTAGAGCCACAAGAGTATTACGATATTGTGAAACATTCACTGAGATATGATGGGTTATTTATGTTTTGGAGAGATTTGGGCCGATTGCCTATCAGTTTTAGATAACATAGAGGTACAAGGCTATGCATGAATTCTTTCATGTTTATCATCTACAATGTTGATTTTCAGACCCGTCTCATGTTTTTCAAACCGAGGAGGATGAGTTTTAGGTGGATTAATCCTTTGAGGACAACCCTATATGTTTTTTGGATCATATTAAAAAGGTTCTTCATGGCTAGTCTATTCCTCTAGTATGGGTGTAATGGTAGCACATGTGAGTACATGACAAGAAATGGGAGAAAGAGGCTGACATACAATCATAGTGTCCAGAGTTGTTTGAAGTTTCTTCTTCACTACCCATGTAATGGAAATTTAGGGTCTAATTACATTAAGGAGGGATGTTTATAAGAACCTGAATATTCTTTTTAGGTATGGATCCTTAGTACAGGTTGTTTTTTAAGAAAATGGAAGAAATGGTAAATTTTATAAGTACATGCCATGTAACAGGTTGCTACACATGACTGTGTAATAGCTGTGTAATGACAGAGTACATGGTTGTGTGGGTGACCTGGAAGACCTCCTAAAGCATGGTTGGTTGAGGCCGGTAAATAACGTTTAAATTAAATGAACAAACCGTGTAATGTTATTTTTATTTGATTAATCGGACCAGGGTCACATCTAGTCTCCAAAAGAGTATTCTTCATTTGGTGTCTCATACAGGAGAGTGACATATGACTGAAAATCTTCAACCTTCTCTCATTCATCTGTATACGCTCCGATTGAGATGCAATAAGGTGTGTCAGATTCCCACCAGTGAGTTCTCTCTTTCTCTAGATCCTATCTTCCTTATTTTTCCTCTCTCTTGAGTTATCAAGGTTTTATAATTTTCACATTTTCTTAGATGTACATCATTCTAGGCCAATTCAATGTCTGAAGTTCAAGAGTGTTCATTGTAAAAAATCAAGGTAGGGGGTTTGTGAGTTTCTTTGGTTGTCTTTGGATTATATATGGTCAAAGTGTCGAATACCCTTGTTTAGGGTACTGCATGTTTTGGAATTTAACTTTGTTTGATTTCTGATATGGTTTTTATTCTGAGAAAGGGTTTTTGATTATGAATAAGGTTTATTCCCATGATTATGGAGGTTTTACATATGTTTGATTTGGTTCTGGTCATTGGGTCTAGAATGTATGTTAGAATACATTGTTTTCAGGCCTATTGATGTTAGGATGTAGTTTTTGTTTATATGAGATTAATGTGTTTAGAATTAGGAAAGTATGAAAAAGAGGAATTGATTGTGGGAGCTTTCCAAAGTAGGATCTTTTTGATATGTATTTTTATTATGATTGACCAATTGAATTAACTGTGAGAGAATCCATGGGTCATTGACCAGAGGGGTTAGACTGTGAGAGCTACCGAGAGGGTCATTATTACATAAATGTTGGTCCATGGGGCATTGATTATGAGAGATTCCAGGGGTCATTATAATGAACACCAAGGGGGTATTATCCCTGAATTCTACCTGGGTTGTCGTTAGTATTTGATTTGTGCTATGTGCGACCAAAGGGGTTGGACTATGTGAGGTTTCCCAGAGGTACGTAATTATTATTGAATTGGTGATATATAAAACCAGAGGGGATTAGATTGTGAGAAATTTCCCAGAGGGTTTCTTTTTAATGTTTGAATGATTGTGATGAGTCTCCCAAGCCCAAGAACAAGCTTGGACCCTATCTCAGTTGATTGTTAGAGAGTATTTTGAGACGTCTGTTTGTTAATGTTATAGAAGGGTATGCAAATCTTAGGCTAGATCTCATGGTTACAATATTCAATTGATGGAATAAATTTTTTAAATGAAAATTAATGTAATTGAAATCTATATGAATGTTTATTTTTGAGTACTTCCTCATTTGTTGCTTTATTTTTCATATTTCATGCTATATATATATTCACGGACATTTAGGCATATATATTTAAGTGGTTGCCTATTGGGATTATTCTAACAACGTTTTGGGTCCTGATTTGGTCCCAAAAAGATTATATGTTTGTAGGTATAGATAAGGGAAATCATACATCTTCACCAGGCACATGATTGATGTGTAACTAGAGAGTAGGGGACCAAGCAGAGGCTTGCGATTCTATCGAGGTTTACAGTTTTTGGTACATTGGATTCAGTACTATATTTCGAGAATTTTGACTTGTTGGGATGCATTAATAGATACTTGTGACCTGAATAATTTATATATATATATATATATATATATGTTGTAGTTGTTTATACTATTCATCTTATGTTTTTTACCTTTGTTGTATCGTATTTCCGCTTCTCCTACTGTTTAATATTTATTTCTGCTGTGTTACTCTACCAATGATGGAATAGATTCCCCACAATCACACCCAAGTCCCTCGCTACTAGTCGAAAGCCACTTGAATTTAGGTAAATTCACTTTATTCCATGTAACCAACCATGTATGGGGCACATTTGGGTGGTACCTGGAACCTGGATGATATATAAAAAAATACAAAATGTTGTTAAGATTTTTTTATTCCGTTTCAAAATGATGTTGATCCTATTGAATTTTATTATATTGGGATATGTAATATTCATATAATGTGGCCTTAAAACATAATGATAATATCATTTATCATTAATAATTAATCAGACAAAAAGTCAGTTTTTAACAAAAAATTAGTATTTTTTGTTATTACTCTAAAAATGTAGTTTCTTAGAAATATCTCAAAACATTACCCTAGGATAAATTAGATGTTTTGAAATAATTTTTTTTATCCTATTAAATTTCTAAATGTCTATAACATTAATTTTATTAACAGAATGATTCATACAAGAAAACAATATTTTTAACATAAAAGGACATTACCAATAATATTATATTTCATTATAAATATGTTTTAATAATGTAAAAAACAATATTTGAAAATTATTTATTAAAAATTATAATTTAATAGTTATAGGTATCTAATTAAAATAATTAAATCAATAAAAAGATATGTTTCATAGAAACTCAATGTAGTATGAATCGTACACCAAGTTAGTGTTTCTTATAACATAAGCCATGTTGGCATTGCATGTAGTGCAAGACATGATGGTATTGCATGTGAAAGGAATTTTTAAATTAGTGTTTTAATATATCAATATATATATATAAATAACTATTTCTACTGTCAGGTGAAATGAAAATTATTGAAAATTTATATTATTTCAAAAAAAATCTCAAAATCTTGGTGTGTTACATTCTTCCCCCATTAAAATGAATTTTCCATGAAATTTGTTTAGGTTATAAAAGGTTTAATATGTGAATGTTTCATTCATAGAATACCACATTGTAAAAATGGATACTAAAAATTTCCTTAAAAGAGGAAATTTGGATTCGTAATGGTTACCTAATGGCATATACAACTGGGTTGCCATATAAGAGAACATAGGCTGAGAGAAAAGATTGGACATGGAGGAAAAAGCATAAATATTTATAGTGAGTGATTGAGGTCACCAATAATAATCAAGTAAATGATAAAATGAAATTTTAGTCCCTAAAATTCATAAATACTCTATTATTCTAGAGTCCATTGATTCAATATAATTTAATGTATTAAGACAATATTTTGTTGTATCACTTTTATAATGTTGATTAATTCTCAATAAATTTCTATAAAATAATTTCATTATTGTGTTATGCAATGAATAATTTTTTATACATATGTTACCTCATGTTATAAATTTCAAGAAATTAATGTTGGCGAATAAAGTACTAAAATAAACTTTTTATGGATCTTAAGGTCCATAAATTAAAAAAAGTATAACTATTTTTTTCTAAAAAAAAACTTGAATTAATATATATATATAAAGTATTACTAATAATTCATCATATATAACATCTCATTAACAATAAATATACATTACCGAAGACATCAAATAGGCCATTGGTAGGTGGGAAACAGTTATCGTCTTTTGGTCATGGTTTTAAGACCCGTGACCTTTCCAGAAATGATTGGTTGTCACCCGACATACATGATGCCCTTTTTTAAATAACTACACTATTATAATATATAATATGGATGACCTAAAAATTTGGTTAATCACTGATTAGCCTTTTAAACTTGATTTTCAACACAAACTCAGTGCACAAATACTTCCTCTAATGTTTAACATAAACTTTTCATGAACTGATAAACATATAACCTTTCAAAATGACAAAAATAAAAAAACATAGAAAGATAGTCATGAAACCAGATTAATATTGATCCTCGTTTATAAGACAAAGTATCTCATGGTTTTTACTTTCCATGAATGAGAATAACCACATAATATATTATCTTGATATATTTTAACAACTTCAATTTCCCTAAATCCCTTTGGAAAGCATACATGCTTACTCATTCCTAAGTATATTGGATTTACCCCTTAAACACTAAACTGTTGTAAAATTCATTAGTGGTTGCAAAAACCACATAAAAACATGTCCTTAGATCTAAGGTAATGAGTACTATCCTATTTAAACATTCATATCCCAAATATATTTATCCATAAAAAATTATCTTTAAATAAAGAACATGTTTAGTGTTACCTTCCCTTAGTCAAAATGATAACATTCATGAGATTACCAATCTAGTCCATCAAGAACATTCAACATATTATTTTAAATCCTCATAAAAACATAAATTTAACCAATTATACCTAATTCACCATTTTTTATTCTGGAATCCAAATAAATAAATAATTTGATTACTTCATCATTAATCCATTACGGATAATACCTCTTTCCTTTCACATTTTATATGTAGTCTTCTCATTATTCACAATGTAACCATTACTCACACCATCTTGCTAATTATGTTTAGGAACATTCCTATTAGTACATTAGGTTTCTTAATTTACATTTCCTATAAACATAAAGAACAATACCTTTTATGAAGACTTGGGGATTCCAAAATTCGCATCAATATCAATTATCAAAACATTCATTTTCCCTTGAAGTCTCTTGCTTTTTGTTCATATTTTCCATATTAAAAAAATATTCTTGTTCTTTTAAGGCATTCTCTTAGGGGATTCATTCCACATTCATTACCTAAAAGAAACTGAATATTCTTTCCTTTATGGTATCCATTGCCCGAACTCTCAGAGAAATCATTCTTTCTCATTATTGGTGTGTCTGAGTGTTTGTAAAGGTAATAATTGTTAATCATGTTATGTGAAAATTTATTAGGCATCATCACGACAACGTTAAATCTAGTGATAATCCAAATAGACTAATCATAAGAAAATCCTTCATCACATTCAACATTAATCCAGTTCCTTCCAGTTTCAGCCATTGAGAAAAACAAGAAGAAATGTGTGAGTAGTACTTATCATTGAATAAAACCGCATAGTCATGAAAATAAATACATGTAGGATTTTTAAATCATGACACGTTTCATAATATATTACACCATGGGTTTATCCAAGGTTATTCCTATCTAACATATATCTGAATCCTTATGGATAGTTCATGAAGAGTTAGTGAATTACTAAAGCATATCCCCCAGGAGTGTCAACCCAGGTGTGCAACAAGGCTCATTGTTGTGTACAAGGTTTCCCCGAGTCAAGGTCGTAACATCTTGTGGGATTTGTTACCCATAGGAATATCTCTTCCTGAACCACATCCACATGTAGTATACAGACATGGATATATATCTTCGAAACCAGTCACTCTATTCTTTAGCAAAATTACAGGGCATTTTTATAAATGTTTACTCATACATATGCTTATCCTTAGATACATCCCTAGAAATATCCTTAGATATAATCCTAGTAATCTGAATAAGGTTTTCTCATCATAGTGTTCAATGTTTAACTATAACTTTTCTCATATACAAATTGTGGCAACCATTACTTTACAAACAACAGACACTACATAACTTTTGTAGAATACTTAAACATTATACAAAAAAGACACCATTAGACCATATTCAGTATAGTTCCTTTAGAAACATGGAATCTTTAAAACTCATACAAAAGTGAGCTACATTATCTCACACTAGGTTCTTCAGGACCTGCACCCCACTTAGACACATAAATCATAGCACATATCTTTATAACCTAGGGAAAGAAACAAAAAAAGGGTGAGCTCTAATTATCATTAAGGATAAACATAAGATACATGTAAGCATAAACATGTGTATAAGGGTGTGAGAACATGATCATGAAAATTGAAGATCATACCCTGTATATCAAAGATCATATACATAAATCATGTAAAAAAGATTCGCATTTCATAATACATGATTGAAAAGGATGTAAAAGAAATAATCCATGAATGTAGAAAATAGGAGTAAGATATGGAATTATAGAAATACATAAGAATATATTGATTTTTATAGTAGCCAAGGAATCAATTAAAATACCATATTAGTGGAATAAGACCATTACTAAATCGGGTAAACCCCAATTTCAGAATTGAATTATTTAAATGAGTAAACCCTTATTCAATTCCTCTATTACTAAACCAAGTAAACCCACGTTCCAACCATGTATTACTAAATAGAGAAAACCCTCATTTCAGTCCTTTATTACTGAACCCATTAAATCCTCATTCTAGCCCTGTATTACTAAATTGTGTAAAACCTCATTCCATCCCTATGTATCTCATGAGATATAAATATTTACCCACTTCATTGGAGGGAGATATAGGTCCCACTTGTCACATAATGAAATCATACATACATGGGATTCAAGAAAATAAATAACATATCATAACCCATGAAAAAAATGGGTTTCATAAACATGTAAAAATCTCATATCCTTTGGAAAGATAGAGGTTTCATAATTATTTGATTAAAAACATAACCCATAAAAAGAAGCGGGTTTCAAAATCAAAAAACCCATGAAAGAGAAAAACAGTTTCATAATCATATTAACCATAAAGGATTAATGGGTTTCATAATAACAATGGAATTAATCATAAATTATTCATATAAAGGATATGAATGAAACATTTAGATCATATTTTTGAAAGCCATGAGTAATATCAATAGATGTCATCTTAGAAAGAAAATTATTTTGGAATATACTCTAAAATCGTTTCTTGTGGAAAATATTTTTTCCTATTTGAATTATGATTTTTAATACATAAAACCACATGGAAATAATTTTCTTATAAAATACCTTGAAGACATATAAATAAGTCATGAATTCATTTTGAAAACCTATTTTCTTGAAAACATTTAAAATAATATTCAACTAATTTTAAAAATATTTTTCTTTGAAAACACATTAAAACATTTAAAGAAATCATGATTTTTTTTGAAAACCAATTCTTTGAAAATAATTTTAAAACATATATAGAAATAATGAAAAAAATTTAAAAAAATTTTTTCCTGAAAATTTAGAGATAATCGTAAAAACATATTGAATACCATTTCTTTTAAATCACTTTGAAGACATGTAAATAAGAGTTGAAAAAACATTGAAAAATGTTTTCCATGAAAACATATAAAAGAAATTTCAAAAAAATTTGGAAACTATTTTCCTTGAAAAATAATTTTTAAAAACATCTTCTTTAATATTTACCATTTTAACAATGCAATGTCAATTTCAAAGAAATGATGGTGGGTAATTCCATATATGTCATACGAGGTCAAAAGAAATTACCTTTTCACGGTAAAAATGATAGGAAAGTTCCTTATTTGTAAATTGAATATAATATTTCCTTTAATAGATTGGTAAATAAAAAATATGGTAATAATATCTTTTAGATATTTTAGGGGAATGGTATAATATTTTTGGAAAACTTTTGTTAAAACATATATTTCCGATCGAAGAGAGGGTAATGTCTGGATTTCCTAAAAACACATTCTTAGCTATATTTTGTACCAAATAGTAGATAATTTTAAAAATACTGAAATATATCATGAAATAATAGTGGTTAAATAATCTCATGAATATTATTTGGAGATGGATCATAAGATTTTGTCTAAGGAAGCATAAACATTATCAATCTCGAAAAGAAATGAGATTTTCTCTATAAACTCTTATAACATGGTATCTTTGTATTGTGCTCTACATTTAAGGAAAATTCATTAAATGAATCATATAATATCATGTAAATATTTAGATTCATGATATGTCATGTAAAATGGAAGTATATGCAACCTTAAAAAGAGTTTTTGTGTATAACATAACAAGAGTCTCAATGAAGGAAAATTGAGACAAAAAACTTTTTACCAATTTGGTAGCTTTAGAAACATAAAACCCATGCAATAAGGATCATAAAATGGTAATTTGAATACCCATAAATATACGTAAAAGTTACATATAATATAATAATATTCAGTACAAAGACCACACAAAATTAAAGAGTGTAAAACCTAGCTTCTATCTCACAAGAAATTAACAGGGAGATGAAATCCCCTTACATTATGACTTGACTCTCTCTGTACTCTTACAAGATTTATGATTAATAAATATAAGACTATTATAAATCATTTAATGAATAATAATATTATATCTATTTTCATATATGGTTTAATTATAACTTTATATTACCCACTTGTTAATGATCCTATATTAAGGTTTCACTTCGGGTAATATTCTCTATATTCTTTCCATGTGTATTATTTTGTTATATCATTGATCCTTATACTTATATCATGATTCCAGATGTAGAACATGATATAAATAAAAGTTATATCCACTATAATTATGATATAATTATATATAGTGTAATTAATTATGTAGTGGAATACCCCGTTCATTGAGACGATATGTCGTACATATGCATTAATGGTGTTTTTATTGTCATATTGAAAGAAAGTATACAAATGAAATATGTATATATATATATATATGTATATATATCAATATTAAATAATCATGAATATATAATATATTTCAAATAATCTCACTAAACTCTTCCTTAATACATTCAAGGTGGTGTGTGAACGAGTCACATCGCTTTGATGGGGTGGTAGCCCACACTTCCTCAAATAAGATTATCGTATTAACACCAAATAAAAGGAAAAAATATGTGTGTTGTAAAATGAATAAAAAAATAAAATCAATATTAAATATAATATATTTCATATATATATATAGTTTCAATCATAATGTCCACCATGATTGGTGTTAAAAAAAAATTGAAAAATCATCATTTCGTGAGGTAGTAGTTCCCCATACACAGAAACAATATGTTCAACAACCAATGAGACAGTGGTGTGTGTAAATGTAGGTCATAAAATATTCATAACAAAATCCTGTTATATAAATGGTTCTATTTATTTCACACAATAATGGAATAAATATTTTTTAGGTGTTGAAGAATGAAAATAATGGAAAAGATCTTGAGAGAAGACGTTACCTCTTATTCGAGTAACTTTTTAGGTTAGTGCCCAAATGATTCTTTGAGGAGGTTTCTTCCCAAATGGATTCTTCAAGGAAGAAGTTAGGATTGTTTGGAGGAATCATTTTATGATCATAAAAGGTTTTATAGGTATGAGTAATGGGTAGAGTTTGAGGCATTTTATAAGGAATGAAAAGGACTCACATTGAATTTTAAGAAACAAATTAGGTGTGCACATGTTCATACCTAAAAAAGTATTACCAAAACAAAAAAAATATTGAATTAAGGGTTTATGGAAGAATAATGGACATAAAATGTGTGTTATATAAATTCATAGGTAATATGGTCCCTTAATATTAAGCTTTATCCCCTAATTATGCTTAATTAGGCCTAAACCACTATGAAGAATTATAATCACTTTTACTAATCATTTTGGTAAAAAATTAACAAGCTATTATTAGAATCTAAATATTAGACTTAATAATATGGTATATGTAATATTATTAAATTCCAATATTTTAAGAGTAAAAATTATGATTAGTGCTTATCCCACAGATGGGACGAAATAACTGGGTTTTAAAGTAGAAAAAAGTCCAAAGGTTTGTTATGATTTTTGTATTCAGTTTCAAATGGAAGTTGATACTAATGAATTTAATTATAATTTTAGATTTAATATTATTATAATGTGACATTGAGATGTATTTTCAATTTAATTCATCATTAGTAAATAATTATACAAAAAGCCATTTTTTACTAAAAATCAATACTTTTCTCTATTCTTCAATAAATAAAGCTTCTCAAAAAATTCCGACAAAATATCCCTAGGATAATTTCTATGCTCTGAATCAAAAAATTAATTTTATTTTTTCCAGTTTAATTTCAAAATGTTTCTTAAATTAATTTTATTATTAAAACTGATTCATTCAAGAAAACAATATTTTTAATATAAATGGACATTACCAAAAATATTATCTTTCATTATAAATATGTTTTATTTTTTTAAATAGAAATATTTGAAAATTATTTATTACAATCATTAATATACAGGTCATTATTATGCTATTTATATAATTAAAACACTACAAATTGATATTTCATAGAAACTCAGTGTTGCGTTCATCGTATGCCAAGTTGGTGTTTCTTGTAGTGCAAACCAAGTCAGTATTGCGTGTAGCACAAGACATGTTGGTATTTCGTGTGAAAGGAATGTTTGACTTAATTTTTTTAATATATATATATATATATATAATTATCTATTTACAATGTCACGTGAAATGAAAAATATTTAAAAGTTATGTTAATTCGAAAAAATAATACTCAAAATCTTAAGGTGGTACTTTCTACCCATTTAAAATGATTTTTCCCCTGAAATTCATATCGATAATCCAATGATTAATAATATAATGTTTAATTCATATAAAACCACATTGTGAGAATGGACACTTATACTTCCCTTAAAAAGGAAAATTGGGAACCATAATAGGTACCCAATATAGAAAATAATTGTGTTTCCACATAGGAGAATATAGGTTGGGAGTGATGTTTTCACATAGAGGAAAATATTAAATATATTTATTTAGTGATTGAGGTAACCATGAAAACACAAGTAAATTAACATAGGATATTTTAGGGCCATATAGTGATAAATTAGTGACGATTTTAGAGGTCTTTGATTCAATAGAATTTAAGGTATTAGGACAATATTTGTTTGTATCATTTTTAGAAAATTGAGTAATTCTTGATAAATTTATATAAACAGAATTTTATTCTTGTGTTATGCTTAAAAAATTTACCAAAATTAAACTTGATGAATAATGAACTGAAATATTCTATTAATGGATCTTATGGCTGACATAAAAAGTCTATATATTTTCCTCTTACAAAATAACATAACTTAGTATTTAAAATTTAACACTAATAGTTCATCCTAAATATTTTTCCATTAAAAAATATTCATTAACAAGGGAATAACATAGGCCAGTGGTTTGTGTGAAGCTCTTATCATCCTTTGATCATGGTTTCATGTCCCATGGACTTTCCAGACTTGATTGGTTGCCACCCAACATACACGATGCCCTTTTCTTAAAAATCTCTATAATATAATAAATAATATGAGAATCAATTTAATATGGTTAGTAACTGATTAACACTTCAACCAAGGTTTTCAACGTAAACCCAGTGCAAAAATAATTCCTTGGATGTTTAACATAGTCTTTTCATGAACGTATTACCTTATAACCCTTCAAATATTTGAAAAATTAAAACCTTAAAAGGTGAATCATGAAATCATATAAACATTTACTCCCCTATATAACACAAATTAGAACTTGTTTGTCACATTCCAATCATGTGAATAATATCATTATATATTCTCTTAAAACAAAGTAATAACTTAAATTACCATAAATACTTTGGGAAAAAATCCATGCTTACTCATTCCAATAAATATTAGATTTACTCCTTAAATCCAAAAATGTAGCAAACATCATTAGTGGTAGAATTAACCACCTATAAAGATGTCCTTTCTTAGTTCCAAGGTAATCAATACTATCTTATTTACTTATTTATATCCCATGTATCATTATCTATAAAACACTATATTAACATAAATAACATGTTAAGGGTTACCTTCCCTTAGCCAAAATGTTAACTTTCATGAGATAACCTTTATAGTCTTTCATGTCCATTAAAAAATTCATATAAATCATTTTCAAAACATAAATTGAAAAATATATACATAATTCACTATTCTTAATTATTGAATCCAAATACATTAATTCTTAAATTACTTAATCTTTAATCACATAATGATATTACTTATTTCCATTAATATTCCATCCATAGTCTCACCATCATCAAAAATGTAACCATTACTCACACCACATTGTTGATTTCATTTAGGAACATTCTACGTGTGATATTGGGTTGTATAATTACTATTTTATCCACACTTAAAACATGTAAACTTAAATGAAGAATTAGGGAGGCCAAAATTACCATACATTTCTTTTTCATAACTATATATTTTTCCCTTGAACTCACTTTCTTTGCGTCCTTCTTTTCCATAGTCAAAACATATTGTTGTTCCTTTATTACAGTCACTTAGGTGATTATTTCCACATTGTTGAAAAAAAGGAAACTGAATCGTCATTCCTTCATGGTATCCATTACCCGAACTCTCTGCAAACTCATTATTTCTCTTCCTTGGTGAATCTGACTATTGGTAATGGTAAACATTGTAAATCATGTTCCATGAAAACAGATTTGGTATGATCATGACGTTATTCACTCTAGCAATCATCCAACTAGACTACTCATCATAAAATCTTCCATCATATTCATCATCAATATAATTCCATTCGATTCATGAGATGGACTAAAACAAGCATCATCGTATTATCATTACTTATCATAGTACAAAACCTCATAGTTATGAAAATAATTACATATTTGATGTCTAAATCATGAAACCCTCCCTAATATATGACACCTTGGGTTTATCCAAGGTTATTCATAGCTAACATATATCTAAATCCTTCATGATGGTTCATGGAGAGTTTGTGAATTCCAAATGCATACCCCCTAGGAGTGTTAATGCAGGTGTGCATCATGGGTTGTTGTCCTGTACCAGATCACCCTGAGTAATGATCAGAACATATTTTCAAAGTTTTTAATCCTAGGTACTTATGTTCTAGATCCAAAACCACTTTTAGTATCTATATGGGGATGTATTTCTCAGATTCCACTCGCTCTATCCTTCACCAAAATTATAGGATATTTTCTTTATTGTTAACACATCCTTATACTTATCCTTAGAGAAATCCTTATAAATATTCACAGAAATAAACCCAGAGATCTCGTTATGGTTTTCTCATCATAATTACAAAATTTTAACAATAAATTTGCTTTGATACCAACTGTAGTGACCCTCTCCTTACAAACATAGACATTACATAACCTTTTCATAAAAAAATACAAAATAATTCTCAAAGACTTTAGTTGGTATAGTGCCTTTCTAAACATGGAAATATAAACACTAGTACATAAGTGAGCTACATTCTCCAACTATGTTATTGATGAATAGAAACCTTCTTAGACATGTCACACATAATACATATCTTTATATGTTGGGTAAAAAAACAAAAAAGGGGTAAACTCAAATGCTAAGTATGGGTAAACTAGTGAGACATATAAGAATAAACATGAGTGTAAGGGAATGAGAACATTATCATGAAATGAGAAGATCATACCCTGCATATGAAAGATCATAAATATTAATCATGGAACAAATCATGGATGTTTATAAGACATGAATCAAAAGGATTTAAAGTACATAATCCAAGAAAGCATAAAATATGAGTAAGAAATATACTTATGGAAATACATAATAATATTATAATTTACATAGTAGAAAAAGAATAAATTCCAAGACCATATTTGTAGACAAAGTCCTTTACTAAACTAGGTGAACACTCATTACAACCCGATATTACTGAGCCGAGTAAACCCTCATTCCAGCCCTATATTAGTAAACTGAGTAAACCCTCATTCCAGCGCTATATTAGTAAACCAAGTAAACCTTCATTATATATATCTATTACTAAACCATATAAACCCTCATTCTATCCCTATATAACTGAATTGAGTAAACTCTCATTCCAACCCAATATATCTCATGATATATAAATCTTTTCCAAATGAATTGGATGGATATATAGGTTACACCATTCATATAATGATATCATACATACATGGGCCACAATACCATAAAAACATATCACAAACCGTGAAATGAAAAGGTTATTATAAACATGTAAATAAATCATAACCTATAGAAATAGATATGTACCATAATCATTTCATCATAAACATAACCCATCAAAATAACTGGGTTTCAAAATCAGATAACCTGTGAAAGAGAAATGGGTTCCATAAATATCCTACCCATAAAAGATAAATTGGTTTCATTAAGACCATGTTATTAAGAATAACCTATTTATATAAAGGATATTAATTTATCCTTTAGATAATTTTCTAGAAAGTCATGAGTAACACCAATAGATGTCATCTTATGTGGAAAATAATTTTGAAATATAATATAAAAGAATTTATTAATGAAAATTTGAATTCTTGTATGAAAAAGTCTTTTTAATACATAAAAAAAATTGAAATTTATTTTCATAGAAAATACCTTAAAAACAAATAAATAATACATTAACTCATTTTGAAAACCTTGTTCCTTAAAAACAATTAAAATAAGATTCAAAACATTTTAAAATTATTATTCTTTGAAAACACTTGAAAAAATTCAAAGAATGTTTGAAAATGCTTCTAAAACCATTTATTTGAATATAATTAGAATACTTATACACAAATATTTAAAACATTTTAAAAATAAATTTTCTTGAAAAATTATAAAGAAGCGTGAAAACGTTTTGAAAACCATTCCATTAAAATCACTTTGAAAACTGGTAAATAAGACTTAAAAACATTTTCAAAATACCATTACATGAAAAAATATAGAAGAAGTTTCAATGAAAATTGGAAAAAAATTTCTATGAAAATTAATTTTTAATGAAATTATCTTAAATATTATACTTTTTAACAATTTTAAGGGAGCTTTGAATAAATGATAGTAGGTAATTCTGTAGATGTCATACGAGGTCAAAGGAATATTCGTTTTTCATGGTAAAAAGGATAGAAAAGTGCATTGTTTGGAGAGAGAAAAAATTATTCACATAAATAGATTGGTAAAAGAAAAAAATGGTAAAATCATATTTTAGATATTACAACCAAATGCTAAAATATTCTTGGAAACCCTTCTTAGAAAACATTGATTTCCGACCGAAGAGAGGGTAATGTCAAGCTTTCCTAAGAACACTTTAATAACTATATTTTTTACAAAAGAGTATAAAATGTTACCAATAAATTATTATATAATAAAGAAACATAGGATACGTAAAATAATGTATATTATTGATATATGAATCATAATATACTATCAATGAATGTATTAATTAAAACTGTCTCGAAAAGCAGTGAGATTGTCTCAAATAACTCTTATAACAAGGTATCATTGGATCATGCTCTCCATGTAAGAAAATTAAATTAAATTAATCATATAATATCATTAAAATATTTAGATTCATGATATTGAATGTAAATTAGAATTATATGGACCTTGAAAAATATTTTAGGTGCATAACAAAACATGAGTATTAAAGAAGGAAAATTGAGACAAAAACAATATTACCCATTTGGTAACATTGAAAACTTAAACCCGGTGAAATAATGATCATAAAATAGGAATGTTATTACCCAAAAATTTAATCACAAGATACATATATTAAAATCATGAGCAGAACATACACCACACAAAAGGAATGAGTGGCTAACATAACTTGTATTCATGAAAATTAAATGTGAGATGAAATTCACTTTCATTAGATCTTGACTCTCTCTGTACTCATGAAAGATTCATGTTTAATAAATATAGGTTTATTATACATATTTTTCATAAAACTATTCATATATATATATATATATATTTATTAACAAATAAGGTTTATTATAACCTTATATTACCCTCTTGGTAATGATCTTACATTAAGGTTTCTCTTCGTGTAATATTTTCTGGGTTCTTCGCATGTGTCTTAATTTGTCATATTTTTGTTACTTATACTTATATCATGATTACAGAATGTATAAAATGATATAAATATCATTTATATCATGTATATTTAAATTATAATAATATATATCATAATTAAGTTTGTAGTGGATTAGACCGTTCATCGATACGGTAATCCATATGTACACATGAACGTTGTTTTTCATTTTTATTGTTGTATTGTAAGAAAGTATGTAAATGATATAAAAATATATATATACATATAATTATTAATGTAACATTAATATATCATAAAATTCATATATATTCATTAAAACCATCCTTAATACATTCTACGTGGTGTGTGAATGAATCACATCGCTTTGAGGGGGCGGTAGTACACACATCCTCAAATGAGATTATCATATTAACACCAAATGAAAGGTAAAAAGATTTGTTCTATAAAAGTAATGAATAATATTAAATAAATAATTAATTTAATATATTACACATATAAATATATTTTCCATCATAATGGCCACCATGATTGGTGGTAAAGGATAAATGAAGAATCTTCGTTTCGTGATGCAATAGTTTGTCGTACACAGAAACAGTATGATAAACATCTATTAGATAGAAGTGTGTATCAGTGTTGGTCAGAAAGATTGTATAAAAAATCCTAGTATTTTTAGGACACTATAAATTTCACACATGAATAGAATAAGGAGAGTTTAGGTGGTGGAGATGAAAATAATTAAAGGACAATAATTATGCTATATTAGGCCTTAACCCATGTTATTGATTTTAATCACCTTAACTAATCATTTTGATCAAAAATTAACATGGTTCCATTATAATATAATTATTTTACTAAAAATATGGTTTATGTAGGATTTTTTATATTCCAAATATAGAAGTGGAAAAATTAGGATTAGTGTTAATCCCACTGACAGGACGAAATAATGGTGTTTTAAAGTCGGAAAGGTACAAAAATTTGGTAATATTTTTTTTTTAGTTTCGATATGAAGTTGATCATAATGAATTTAATTGTATTTTTCTATGCAATATTCATCTAATTTGACCTTAAAACATATTTATAATATCATTTATAATTAATAAATAATTAGACAAAAATGCAGTTTTTAACTAAAAAGGTGTATTTTTCACTATTCCTTAAAAAAATGAAGTTCCTAAAAAAATACAAAACATTCACCTTAGGATAAATTTGACATTATGAATTTAAAAATAAGGTTAATTTAATCCAATTCATTTTCTATATTTTTTCTAAAAATACTTTTATTTCTAAAATTGATTCATTCAAGAAATAAATATTTTTAAAATAAAAGGACTTTACCAAAAAAATAATGTCTTTAATTTTAATTTTGTTTGATTTATATAAAAAAATAATATTTTAAATTTAGTTATTAATATTTTTTGGGTTTTTTATAGTTATCTTATTTAAATAATTAAAACAATAAATAGAGATGTTTTGTAGAAACTTATTGTTGTGTACATCGTAGGCCAAGTCAATGTTGGTTGTAGCACAATCCAAGTTGGTATTGTGTGTAGCACAAGAGAATTTTGTATTTTTTGTGAAATGAATGTATAATTTTTTTTAATATATATATATATATATATATATAACTATTTACAGTTTCATGATAAATGAAAAATATTGCAAATTTAAATTAATTTGAAAAAACATAATTCTCAAAATCTCAAGGTGTTATAGTTTAATAATTAGGATGGATTTCTAGGGGTATAAAGAATTATAGTGGAGAGAATTGTCACACATAGGTTTTTGAATTCAACTTGCGTTCCAGTTTATGTTTGATTCTCTGTTCTTTTCTCTAGAATAGGGGGTGATGGTGTTGAATTTTTGGGATGTTATTCCCCTCTATCATTGACCTATCCTTCCTCACTAGGTTTATCTTTCAATTTTTTAAGAAATTAGGTGTATTTAGTGAGAATAACCTGGTTCATGGTTACTAGTGACCATGCACGCGAGTCGAGGTAACTGTATGGAAGTTCCTAGGTGAGAAAATAGTTACCACATGTGTAGTCATACCCTGCAGGTTTCCCGTGCGGAAGGTCCCCATCTCGGTAGCGGTGGTCTCATGGTCACTGCACGGTTTGAAAAATTGGGTGGCCTATACAGGTTATTAAAACACATTATCTATCAATTATTTTTATAACCTTACACCTCCTTTCCACCCATTTGGCCTCCTCTAACCTAATCTCTTACCAAGGTGTTTTTTGGAACCCTCATTCCCCTCCAAGAAAGATCCATGGGGGTTTCATTGTGATTATTTACACGAATCGAAAGGTTAGAGTACCTTTCTTCTCCCATCATTCTTTATATCCCCTTTTATGTTCTTCTCTAACCCTAGTGGCCATGTTAGAGGATTTTCTTGGATAGAGTTGATCAGTTTGGGGGTAGGGCCTATTAGGGTTCATTGATGTTGAATCTAGCCTCCCTAACCTGTGGTGGAGGTGAAAATGAGTTTTTGCACCGAATTTCGGATGTTCTCCATCATTTTATGTAGGACCCATTTGAAAATTTCCTTTAAATTTAGTATTTCATTAATTTATTTTTTTTATAACCCTCATTTATAGTTATATATTGATATATTATTCTTAGAGAAATTGTTTTATACAAACTAAAGTGTTTTAGATTTTTTTTGAATATATGTTGTGGGTTTATTGAGTTCTGAACACCATGTGTTTATTAAATGGATTGGTTAGATTTTTTGAAGAGGTATGTGATCCTTAAAAAATTATTTCGTTTTATAAATTCAAATTTGACATCCAAAAATGGTGATTGGTGTTTCCCAAGTGGGTTATTCACACCATGTGGCTGATTTAATGCATCTTTGGCCTCTGTAAATGTTTTTAGACTTAAATGTATAATTATATTGATTAAATAGGTTTCAACGGTCTTTTTGGTTTTTAAAATGGTTTGGTATGGCGATTGTGAATGCGATTTTTCTGTGAAAATAATTTGAGGCGCATTGGGAATATTTGAAATGATTTATTTGGAAAACCCTTATTATATTAGGTCACTTTCATTATTTTTTAACCATGAGATGGGAGCATCCATGGTATGGGACCTCCCTTATGTAATACATAAATTAAGGCAGGGGACTAATCATTGAGGTAGTCAGGGTGATGCCGGTTTGGGTGATATGTATAATGGAATGTGTATGTGGATTGTTGTTGGATTGTTTGGAACACCCCATTGTGATCATTAAATGGGAAACTAGAATAACTATGAAAAGTTCTACAAATTATTGATGCACTAGTCTAGGCCATGCAATAGAATGTGGCTCATATCATGGGGAATATTTTTTTTATTGCTATGGGATTAGGGCCCTTCGATCAATCTAGGAAGGATGGTGATCAGGAATTTCATCGTTATGTTGTCTTCAAGTAGGGCATGCCTTCATGACCAGTCACATGTGTTGTATGTTCTGTTTCACCTTTGAGATCCTATTTTTTTTTGTGTTCCCCCAACACTATTATAATTAGTGTCATTTCCCTTGTACTGTTGAATCCGGAACCTTATGATGGTTTTGGTGTTATCCTGGAAAACTGTGAATGTGTGATTCTGTTAAAAAGGTTTCAAAGAATATATTTTGAATGAGAAAATATTTTAAAATTATTTTATCTTTCTTGAAAAATGAGTACTTCTTATTTGTTTCCCTTTTCCCTTCCCCCTTGATCCTTGTTTTAAATCATAATGGCTATGAATTGTGGTTCTTTTTTTAAATGTAATGTGTTGAAAAACCTATTATTATATATTATATTTCAAACCTATTAATCAATGATTCATTATTTAAATAATATTCATTGAGAATATAACTATTCACAAACACCTACTATGTTTTAAAACTCACAAATGTTGTTTTATCTTTTTTTTGCTATAGGTTTCTTTTTGAGTTTGATCACCTCAGGTGATAGTTAGTTATAGATATTAGAGTGACCCTTGAGGTCACATTGAGGTGTCTTGGGTGTCAATTTCAGTATGGAAATTCTAGTAATGTTTTTTAAATTTTTTATTTCTTTAATTGTATATATAAATAATTTAATGTTTGGAAATTATACAGATTTTTGTTCTATCTTATATTTTTTTAGTTTCATTATTTATTTTAATGGGTAAACTATTCCCATGGAATCTTATGATTCCCTTTGAGCTTATCTCTAGCCCTGGAAGATCGAGAACACCAATAAGGCCTTACCATAGATAGGCTTGGGTGACCGATTTAGGGTTGACACTTGTGGGTTTGTGAGAGAGCATCTGGAAGGAGATTATAATGATTTGTGAAAATTTGATAATGAATATGGATGCTTCTGTAATTATAGGAAATGCCTATAAATTTGACTCTGCCCCCTCATAAATGAGTATAAGTGATAATGAAGATTCTAAATCTCCAAATTCACAATGGTGATTCGTTAAGGTTGTTCTTATAAAAATATTAACAAATAATGGATGTTCATGAAGCATATAAAATCTAACTAAAGGTTGTAAGAATTACTAACATATTGATGTTCATGAAGTCTATATAAATTTGGATAAAAGTTGTATACTTCATGAAGGTAAGTGAACTTCAATAAAGTGTATAAGATTCATGAAATGAGGTAACTTCACAAAGTATGTCTGAGCATCATTAATGAAGTGTGATTCATAGAATTTGTATGTTTCATGAAGGCAGTATATTCTTGTGTATAATTGGGTAGTTTCTTGAAGGTTGTGTGAGAATTAAAAAGGTAGTGAGCATTGTGAAATTATTGAATAGAGATTTCCAATTAAAATTATGGTAAATTGATATACATCAATTGAATGAAATTTGGAATTCAAAATATAATATTCCAACAATTTAGGATGCATTCATAATTGTTAATGACGAGACCTATTTTTCTATAAAATGTTTGTGAGTCCTTTCTAGAGAAGTGAGGAATAGAAGAGTAAGAATGAGATCCTTTATACCTGGAGTGATCCATCAGATGATAGTCATGGAGTGAACTTAGGGAATGTAGTGAGAGATACCTAAACCTTGTAAGGTAGTGATCCTAGGAATATATGTGATCATATAATGACCCAAACATTTATCAGTGGAATTTATCCCATCTTGTAGTAATTTCATAAGCAAATAAAATCACATTATAAAACACAATTTCTACATAATTCGTAAACAAAAGAACTTGTGACATTTAAACATAAATTTTCCACTTTCATGTTTTCTATTTTGAAAATATGACTTTTACAGTTGCGATCAGTAATATGTTTGGAGTCTGAGAGGGAGAACATAATTTTTGTTAAATAGTAACATACCCTTAAGAATAATAATGTTACCATTATAAATAGTAATATGAACCTTATGAATAGTGAATCGTTCATGCGAATAGGAACCCTACCATTGATAATATAAATAAAAAATATCCATCATATAAGTGACAATATGATATAATTACATTATAGTGTTGAATTTTTTTAGGACATGAATATTTAACAATTAATTTAACAATTAATAAAATTATTTCCATAAAACATATTCATGAATGTGTATTTTTATGTCCTTTTATTATATGATAATTTTATGAGCCCTTAATTAATTTTTCAAAGTGTTTGAAGCACCGTTTTTAATTTAAAATTTGTATTTTCAAGTAAATTATGATTTTAATTAAAAAATAATTAACCATATTTAAAAAATTATTTTCATAAAATGGAGTTAATTTTTGAATTTTACACATCGAAAATTGGTTAGGGTGAAATTTTGAGATTTTTCTAAATTAATTAAATTTTTGGTGAATAGTGAAATTCGATAATTTTCAAAAAGTGTTAAATAAATGAATTTGTACATAATTATTGAGACCTATATGATGCACATTTCCATTGTTTCTAAATCACGTGATATTATTACTATTATTACTCACAAGAATCCTCACTATTGATATTTTTTGGGGAAATAAAAATTATTGAATATAATATTGAGAAAACCCCTTTCTCTTCTAATATAAATACCAACACTCATAGACTCATTTACTCATAGAAATAGAGATTTATACATACTCAAATTTCTTCTCAAATATCTTCCATAAATACCCCCACATCCAACAGCCCTTGGTTTCATAAATATGCCTAAATTACTCCCCTAAAAAGGCTCTCGAAAAAGATATATTCAAGAGGTAATTTCTCTCTCTTTTCTTTCCAATTCCATTCAAATTTCATTTCATTTATTCTATTATCCTCAACATCTATTATCCCAATGTCATGATAAATATAGTATGATTGATATATTTTTATTCTATCATGTTAATTTATGATTATTCATTATACTACCCCCTCTCTCTTTATTTACAAAAATTTAATTGTTACCCATGATGTGTTATTTTACCTACATCATGGGCGATGCACTTCTATTTTCCATCAATTCCTTCAAGTATGTTAATAAAATAATTAAATGGTTCAATTTTTTTTAATATGTATTTTTTAACTCATATTATGTTCAATAAACCACTTTTATACATAATACTAAATGATAAAACAAAACTTTTCCATTGTGATCAAAAAACCGCCGAAATTAACCTAAAACAATCATTATTAAATTTTAAATAATGATTTATCCACATGATATATAAAATAATTCATTAACAAATTATTTAAACTCTTATTATATCATTAATAACATTTAATATCAATTATTTATATTTATCTGTGTTTTTACTAACATTGATTCATGTAAACACGTGATCTGTTCATGAAAGCTATGAAAAAGGACACTACCGAACAATGAATTAAACCTCTATAACTCTTCCAAAACCCAATAAAATAACTTAATAAAACAATAATTAATAATTTTTATTTATAAAAGTTCCTTTAATTTTTAATTAATGGATCTAATGTTATTATACTGGATGTTAAAGTGAATAAAGCGTTTAGATACAAGGTTAAGGGAATTCTCGAACCCAGCTTTTTTTCTTTAGGGTTATCCCTCATTCACTCCATTTTAAGTATGGTTATTATTTAAAATTAATTTCTTCATAAATATCAAAACTCATCTGGGATACTCATATTTTTCCATGGGAGTTTATGTAAAATATTGTTTTTTTCCAAAAGAAATCTTCTTTAAAAAACACACCTTTTACTTCCCACTCAATGTTAATGATTATTATATCATGTTTGATATTCCCTATTTTATATAGGAACCCAAAGGTTTTGAATTTATTCTTATAAAATTAAAACCATTACATTACATGTGTTACAATTTGTTCAAGATTGATATATGTTCTATACGACATGAATTATAATGTAAATGTTGAGATGTGACGGGTGTGCCTGAAATTATATTGCACAATGTAAATGTTATGATGTGACGAGTGAACCCAAAATTATATAATGATCTATTGAATTAGGTAATGTTAATAAACACATGATTAAAGTGAAGTATGCATGAACATGATAATATATTTTTTTACAACTATGTGTGGTAGGTGACCACTAAGGATTTAAGTTTCATTTTTTTGCATTGCCACATTCAAAGTCTTTTCATAGTGTTTCCTCTCATGATTATGATCTTATGCCCATGTTACGATGATAATGATCATTATCATCACATTTTATATTATTTCATATAATTATCTATCCTTTTACATGGATTTTATCTCACCCATTTTATTATGTATATCATTAGGTAACTACTTGTACTAAAGAGAACTAGAGGGATAATATTAAGCTAGAGAATAAGGAATTAAAAAAATGTTATTGTTTTTATTTTGAATGTTATGTATGTTCCATGGTTTCCCAAGACACCAATATTTTGGATCCTCATTGTGTAATTTTTTTATATTTTTTATCATTAAAATTATCTAAATGTAAGATAAGAAAACAATGCCTCTATAGTTGGTATCATAAGAATGGTTTAGTTAATCTGGGAATTAGGAATATAGAACTTTAGTGAAGACCCTAGAATTATACTTACTATATGTAACAACTCAAGAATCATTTATAATGATAGGGATCCCATAAGATATTCTTTTAGTGTTAATTTCATAAAAGAATAAATTATTTATTCATGAATTATTGACTTATATTTCATTTTAAACTTTTCAGTTTTAGAATATGGTCAGAATGAGGAGAAACCAGGCCAAGAACCAAAATGAGGGACAATGCAGTGATTTACTAAACAACATCCACAATTATTTGGGAGGAAGGGTTCCAAAATATGAGGTCAAGTTTTACCCAGTTTTGTTTAGGTTATGAATAATAAACTAAATAATTTGGACTGTCCCCTTTCACCTAAGAGGGATCAACTGACTAACGGGTGTTTTTTTCAATAAAGACCACTGATGTTTAGTGGATCTTTTAATCCACTACTTTCAAAATAGTGTGTCAACACGATGGAGAAGGTCTTTTATGTGAATCTCTATTTAGGTTCTGAATAATTAACTGAATATTTTTTCATGATATACAATGAAACATTCACAAGGATATCGAGGAAGTCTTCAGGATTTTTTTATCAATAATGCTTGAGAAATTAATAGATTATTTAGAGGATGAAAACAACAGCTTCATAAGAATATTTCTATTCGAGACATTGGGAGTTATGAAGATGTTTTTTGGTGTGATCTCAAAGTGGATATGGAGTTTGGAGAATGTTCGGAAAGCTATGGTGATAAGAAAAAAATATGGAGTTTTATTTCAAAGGATATAATTAGAAAGGTGGAAAGAAAACTCATCCACCCACAAGTCAAAAATGTGGGAAGAAGTATTATGGGAATTGCCTCGATGGAATGGGGAAATGCATAAAGTGTGGGAGAGAAGGGCACCAATCTCAATAGTGTCACAAAGACATGAGAAGGTATTATAATGTGGTTTAGTAAAGGAGAGAACCACCCATGGTCCAATGCTATAACTATGGTTAACACGGGGAATATGCAAGCTCGTGCACTAAAACTCGAGTCCTCAAGGGTAATCACTGTCATAATCCACCAATTCCAAATGAGAAAGGGAAGGATTATTATATCACTACTATGGAAGTTTAGCAAGAAAATTATTCCATGCAAGGTACACTTCCTATTCCCTAAAGAATGAAAATAGTCTCATTTGATTCAGGTACTATTCATTTCATTATGTCTCTTAAGTTTTCTAGAACTATTGAATCAAATAACCAAATCTTGGAAGTAGAGATATCTATAAAAACCACCACTTGTGAAATCAACGCAACCCAAGTGTTGAAATATTCTCTAATTTCCATATGTGGGAAGATTCTTCCATCAAAACTTCTTATACTCCACTTTGTGGAATTAAATTATATAATGGGAATGGATTTCCTCTCATTATATATAGAATATAGCAAATATTGGGAAAATGATATATCTTTTAATATTTCCATCCATCCCATGATCCCATAAAAATAAAAGGATGATCATGAATCTCCTTTGAAAAATCATTCAATGGTGTGAGTGTTGATACCTTTTGAAGAAGCAAACCTCAGTCAAATCGTTGATTCCAAGGAAAGTGTCAACCTAGTCGAAATTTCCATCTTGGGGGAATACAGTGATGTATTTATAGAAGAGTTACGCAAACATCCCCTTGATCATGAGGTAGAGTTTTCCATATAACTCATACCCGTAGATACTTCTATCTCAAAGTGACCTTATAGGATGGTTTCTATCAAACATAATGATTTAAAAGAGAAGCTGTATGATAATTTGGAAAAATGTTTCATATGACCTAGTGAATCACCGAGGAGTGCACAAGTGCTATCTATGAATAAGAAGGATGAAAAAATGAGGTTTATTATCGATTATCGGGAACTCAACAAGATAAAAAAATGAACAAGTATCCTATTCCATGGATTTACAACATTATAGATCAGTTAAGCAGAGCTCAGAAATTCACACGGGTGGATATTTATTTGGGATATAATCAAATAAAGGTGAAGAAGGAAGATATTCATAAGACTACCTTTCTAACAAGAAATGGGCACATTAATTTTCTGGTGATTCCCTTCAGACATATTAATTCCCATTAAATCTTCCTGGATTTAATGAATAATGTCTTTATACATTACCTCAAAATATTTGTGGTTGTGTTTGTCGATGATATTATTATATACTCAATGTGAAAATAGGATCATGAAGAACATCTAAGACTTGTGTTAGTGACATTGATAAAGGAGAAGTTGTACCCCTTGTTCAGAATTTGTGAATTTTTGATGATGAAAGTCACATTTTTTGGACATGGGATCACAAGTGGGGGAATTCAGTGAATCCTTAAAAAAAAGGAAATTGAGGAATGGTAGGGACCATCTAGTGTCACAGAAATCCAAGGTTTTCTTGTATAATCAAGGTACTACAATCATTTTTTGAGAAATTTCTCATGTTTTTAGGCCCACTAACTAAGCTAACAAGGAAAGGGGTAAAGTATGTTTGGATGGAAGAATGTGAGGAAATCATCAAAGAGAAAAATAGAAGGCTGATCGGTGCACCAATACTCACATTACCAAAAAGTGAAGAAGGATTTTTGATATACAGTGATTCTTTGATGAAAGGCTTGGGTTGTTAAATCAAGAATAATGACAATGTGATAGCCAACGCCTCAGAGTTGTTGAATATCTATTAGAATAAATACCCAACTCATGATCAAGAGCTAGCAATTTTGATATGTTCCTTGAAAATTTGGCGGCACTACCTCTATTGTGAGAAGTGAGACATATATACCGATCACACGAGTCTAAAGTATAAATTCACACAGAAGGAGCTCAACATGTGTCAAAGGATATTGTTAGATCTAATCAACGACTATGATTTCTCTGTTCACTATTATCCTCGCAAGGAAAACATGGTAGCTTTTGCTCTAAGCATAAAATAACACGATACACTATCCATGATGGGGATTGATAAAGGGCTTATATTTATGGATATATGAAATATAGATTGGGAAATCATAATAGTTGGGAATAAATAATACCTTTCACAAATTATTTCGCAACCATATATATAAGTGAATATTAAGGAGGCCCAAAGAAATAATCTGGAGTTATAAAATATGGTGAACACAGTAAAGGAAGTGAGGTAGTAAGATTTCCATGTCGATGAAAATGGTATGATTCGGTTTGGAACAAGGATTTGTGTGCCTTCATCATATTGAATACAAAATTTTCTATTTGAAAATGAACATAGCTAAAAATTACCTATCCATTCAGGGAGTTCCAAGATGTATTGTAGTCTATGATAACTCTTCTGGTGGGATAACATAAAGAAGGAGATTGCAGAATATATCTTATAGTGCATGATATATCTACAAGTTAATGTAGAGAGAAAAAATTCCAAAGGGATGAAGAAAACATTGCCTATACCCATGCGGAATTGGGATAATGTCACTATGGACATTTTCCTGGGTCTCTCGAAGACATCCAAAGGAAATTATGTGATATGGGTTGTGATGGACCTTCTCCTCAAGACTGCCCACATTTTCATTATTCAATAAGATCTATCTGTTGAACAACATGAAAAGATATATATGAAGGAATTGTTGAGACTGCATGGGGTTCCACTATTAATAGTATCTAATCGTGATCCAAGGATCACATATAAAATCTAGATGAGTCTCTAACATGTTTTGAGTACTGAATAACATTTTAGCATGGCTTATCAGCCCAAAAATGATGGCTGGTCTGAAAGGACTATTTAGACTATCAAATATATTCTAAGATCATTATCTTTAGAATTAAAAGTTGTATGTTATTAACATATCCCGTTGGTTCATTTCTCATAAAACAATAGATTCCACTCGAGTATGTAGATGTCTCTATATGATTCTCTTTATGGAAATCAAAGTAGAACTTCATCCTATTGGGATGATGTTTGAGAAAGAAAGATACTTGGATTTTTTCTTCCGCAAGAGATGACCGAGAAGGTTCGAGACATCCAACAACAAATCAATGATTCTTAGAGCCATAAAAATATCTATTATGACTACCATTGATGGAAATTAGAGTTCGATGTTGGAGATAATGTCTTCCGTCAAATATCTCCATGGAAGAGAGTCATGTAGTTTGAAATGATAGTGATGCTACACCCAACGTACATTAGCCATTTTGAGATCATGGTACTCTTAGGAGACAGGGACTATCATATTTCACTTCCACCAAATATGGTCCATGTTCATGATTTTTTTCACATATCACTCCTATGAAATTACAGACTAGATCCCTCAAATGTACTGAACTCAAAGGTGGTACAACTGGAAGATGATTTGTGTTATAAGGAGCATCCAGTAAAGCTTCTGGATCTGAGAGATATGGTTCAACGCTACATAACTACCCACATTTTCATTGTGTTTTGGAGGATCCATAAGTATGAAGAAGAAACATGGGAACTAGAGGATATGATGAAGGATAAGTACCATCACCTGTTTATGTAAAATGAAAGTTTTTGGGAGAAATTTAATAAAGGGGAAAAAATGTAACGACCCAAACTCTTATCAAAGAAATTTCTCCCTTCATATAGTAATGTCATTGTCACTTAATATAAAATTAGAAAACACAATGCCACATCCTAATTAAATGAACAATTATGTGACATTTAAATGAAAATTTTCCACTTCTGTGTTTTTAATTTCAAAAATCCGATTTGCACAGTTGAAATTAGTAAGATATTTGTAGTCTGATAGGATAAAATTAATTTTTTTGTCAAAAGTAACATACCCTTAAGAACTAAAATGTTACCCTTATAAATATTAATACGAACCTTATGAATTGTAGATCATACAAGTGAATATAAGCCTTGTGAATGATAGTATAAATAAAATTTATCAATCATATAAGTTACAATATGATATAATTAAATTTTATTGTTGGTATTTTTGTATGTCATGAATATTTAATGATTAATTTAATAATTTCATAGAAACTTATTTTTCGTATAACATATTCATAAAATATTATTAATATTTCCTATGTTTATATGACAATTTTATGAGACATTAATTAATTTTTTAAAGTTGTAGAAAAATAATTTTTAATTTTAAAAATCAAAATTTTCATGTAAATTGTTATTGTAATTAACAAAAATTAACAATTTTTGGAAAATAATTTTTATAATTGGAGTTCATTTTTGAATTCTACATGTCAAAAAATGGTCGGGGTGGATTTTTGGGAATTTTTTAAAATAATCAAATTTTATTTGAATAGTGAAATTTAAAAATGTACAAAATATGCTAAATAAATGAATTTACACATCATTATTGGGTCCTCGATGATGTAAATGGTCCCTGGTTCAAAATAACATTCACTTATTACTATTTTTAGTCATAATATTCCTCATTATTCCTTGTCTTGTGGAGAAATAATAAATTAATGAGTATAATATTGAGAACACCCCTATCCTCTCCACTATAAATACCACCCCTCACAACCTCATTTCCTCAAATATCTAAAGCCTTGTGCCTAATCCATATTCTAATGAAATATCTTACGAGGCACCTCCTCCATGTCTATCAGCTCATTGTCTCATAAAAAGACCAAAAACTCTACCATAAAGAGGCTCTCAGTGATGATATATTCAAGAGATAATTTCTCTCTATTTTCTTTCAAATTTAATATCTTTTATTCTCTTATCCTCAACATATGTCATCTAAATGTCATTATAACTCCATTATAATTTATATAATGGTATTATATCATGTTAGTGGAATATTATTCATTATAATGCACACTCTCTTTCTTTGTTTATAAAAATGAAATTGTTGCCCGCGATGTATTAGTTTTCCTATATCATGGGTGATGCACATCTATTTTCCTTCACATGCTTCAAGGATTTCAATACGAACATTAAATGTATGAAAAAAGTATTTTAATATGTATGTTTTAACACATTTTATATTGTAGAATCAATTTTTATACATAATAAAAATTGATTAAAGAAAACATGTTCGTTGTGATCCAAAAACCGCCCAACTGAACCTAAAACGATCATCAATAAATTGTAACTATTAATTCATCAACATGGTATATTACTTAATTAATTAAAATATTATTTAAAATATTTATATATCATTAATAATATGGAATAAAATTTTTGGATGTTTATCCAGGTTCAACATGAACTTTCATTCATGTAAACAGGTGAACCATTCATGAAAACTAAGAAAAAGGACACTCCCAAACAATGAATTTAAACTCTATAACTCATCCAATGGATCATAAAAGAACATTATAAAAACTTAATGAATTAGTTTCATGTATAAAAGGTTCAAGAATTGTAAATTAATGAATCTAATGTAACTATACAAGAGGTTAATGTGAAGAATCATTTGGATACAAGGTAAGAGGAATTCTCGAACCCAAAATTCATTCTTCGGGGTTTTCCATATTTCACTCATTTTTGGGTAAATTTATTCCTTAAATAATTTTAAACATTTTCATACATTCCCTTGGATATAAATATTTTACACTGGTGTTTTGGTCAAACTTGATGTTTTCCAAAATAACTCTTCTTTCAAAGCACACCTTTTACTTCCCACTCACGGTTTATGATTTTTGTATCACGTATGATATTCCCTATTTCATTTGGTAACCCAAGGTTTTTGAATGAATGCTTATGAAATATAACCCATTTCTTCCCATGGGTTAATATATGTTTAGTATTTATATATTTTATAGGTGGCATGCATGAGAATGTAAATTGTGTGATGTGATGAGTTCACCCATTATTATGTAGAGAAATGTAAATGTTATGATGTGGTGGGTTCACATGGAATTATTGAGTACAATGTAAATATTATAATGTGAGAGGTTTATGTGGAATTATATATCACTTTATTGAATGGGGTGATATGAATACCCTCATGATTAAAGTGATGTATGTGTGAACATAATGATATCTTTTTTTACAACTAATGTGGTAGTTGTCCATGAAGACATTATTTTTCTTTTTTATTCATTTCTATATTCCAAGTGTTTTCTTAATGATTCATCTCATGATCATGATCATTTTCCTATGTTATGATGATAATTATAATACTCATACCATGTTATATTGTTTCATGTTACTATCTATACTCTTATTAGGATTTTAGCTCACCCCATTTTGAGGTATATCCGTAGGTGACTACTTGTACTAAAGAGAATTGAATGGATAATAAGAAGCTAGAGAAGAAGGAATTAAAAAATGTAAATTTTTATGTTGTAAATGTTTTATATGGTCCTAGTTTCTCCAAGACAAAAAACATGGATCATATTTGTGTAATGTTTTTTTTGTCATTTATCATTAAAATGATGTAAACATAATCTCATAAAAGAAGTGTCGATTTAGATCTGGCATGATCATTGAAATTCAAGTGATCTTTGTAGGATTTTTTACATTAGAACATTTTTGTTGAATTGTCCATGGATATATACAAATGAGTGTGACCTGAGTAAAACTATTTGTGTCTTTATCCTTGCTTTCTGGATTTAATTTCTTTGTATCATCATCAGATAATGCTGGAAAAGATAAGATAAATATAAACAATAAAGAGAAATAAATGTTACCCTTATAATAATGATGTTATGATCATCTATGGTAAAAAACTATTTTGAAAATAATATCTGTACCCAAATTCAACACTACCCCTCTCAGGGTTTCTAGGACCCTTTAGGACCTAACATTTTGTATCACGGAACTGGATTCTTTTATCATATTTCTTTCTCTAACATGGTTTAGTACATTTTTGAAATTGAAATCTCAATTCACTCTTATCTTTGTGTGCCATGTAATAGAGTAAAACATTAAAGAAGAAACAATATTATAATGTTATTACTTAGTGTGGAAGTCTCTATGGAAAAATTCTAATTCAATTGATGGAAACAAGTAGTGCACTAATGATTTTTTGGATGAATCATATAATGACGATATTTACTCATTCAATTAGACTTCAGGAATGAGTGAAGAATGTAATATTCTAAGTGATGCAATAAATATTAATGATGAAGCAGTTTATATAAGATAAAAAGTGGAAGTTGTCCAAAAAAAGAGGAGTTTTATAATAAATTGGATGAAGAAAATAAATCTAACATTATCACGATCCAAGTGTAGGTAATTGAATTTAAAATTTTGAAATGTTTAAATTATTTACATGTTGAAGTGTCCTCATATCTAAGGGGGGAAAATTAATCTCTCGATGAGGAATTTAAAAATATGTACATAAATATAGAAAAACTAAAAACTAATGACAGGGTAGGAAACATTAACTCAAAATAAATTCTAATGTTTTTAGGAAGAAATGATAGTCTTGATACACACTAGTAAAAACTAGTATATGATAATCAAAGGATATAATAAGATAATTGGTGTTTCAAAGACTATTTTGATCATATATGTTTTAAAATAGAGGAATAATGTGACATATTTCATAAGGTCACAAAATAATTGGATTGTGAGGTAAGTGGTGGGAATAATCTCAAGAGAGAACATATTGATTAACTTTATTAAAGGGATATTAAGATTCAAGAATTGGTAAAAGATCTGGAATAAATCAACCATGAAGTTGAGAAATCTAATGCTAATGGAATGCCCAAATTGAAGGATGGTTTAAAGTTACTATTTAACTTTTATTTTGTAGGAAATAATATAATGAATAGAAACTATGCTATTTCTGAGGAGAAACATGAAAATATTGTATTATCCCAATGGATATACAGTTTGAAAAATTCTAGTATTGGATATTATAAACCCTCTATGATGCTTGAGAGAAAAAAAGATGTGATTAGTAACTGAAATAAGAAAAACCATTAGGTGATGGAAACAAACCTAAAAACATATACAAAAATCAATTACAACAAGTTCATCTATGGTATGTATATTTATATTTCAAATTATTGATCAGAAGTACTATAATATATTTCATATTTTATGAACAAAAATATCACCAAATATGAGAATAATTTAAAGCATCTTGAAAATTATGAAATGAATATATCTTAGAAGAAATTATCCATTAGATTCAATCATTGTAGAATATATGGACACACGATGAGTATGGTTCCTGAATCCTAAGGGTTCAATATTAGAAGAAGAAAAACCTCTGGATACTTTTATATCTCAGCCAAAAAGTTATGACACAATGGATTTTTTTAATGGGAGATTATCTATATGTTATAATCACAAGAATTTGGAAAGATATTTTAGTTGAAAAAAACATGGGATGGAAAATGAACATTGATAGAGATCCCATACACTAGTGGTGTATAATGAGAAATCCTATATTAGAATACAAAATGGTTTGTATAGAAAATTGATTAAAAGACTCTGAGGAAACATAAGGAAATCAACGAAAGGTGTATCGAGAAACTCCTATATTAAACTCAAAAAAACTATATTGGAATGAATTTTAATGAAATAGGATGAAAAAGGATGGGGCTAATAAATTTTTCAGTAAGAAGAATATACATTCAGGGGAGGACCCACCACTAGTATAAAATATTGCGGTGACATGGATAACAGATAAAATAAAAATGAATAAATAATTTCTCAAGAAACATGCATGTCATAATATTAGGAAATATGTGAATGTAGGAGAAAGAGACCTCTAATAGAGGAAGAATAAATAGTAGAAGCCCCATGGGGAATTTAATGCTCAATGAATGAATCATGAGAAATGGCATTTCGGTAGAGCATCAAAGAGTAAAATTTTGACAAGTTGGTTTAAACAACAAATTGGGAAAAGACCAAACCTGAAAAATCTACATATTAGAAGAAGACATGGAATCTCAGAAAAGAATGCCTAGTTATATTTACAGAGCAGTTATTGATGACTGGGAGATTGGAATATGAGGAAAATGAGTACGGTTATTTATAAGAATGTTTCATAGGGTTAGCCCATCAGGATCAACTAAAATCATCCTCTTATAGATTGCAGATGTACCCCTATCCTTATGTGTTTAAATTCTATTAACTTATTTGCAATTTTTTTTTAAGTTTTAGGGGATATTCAATCTAATGGGAAGTTGAATTAAAATACTAAAAATGGTGATGTTAAGTGAACCATAATTTCAACTAGTTCATATTAGTTAGTATAGATGAAGAAGAAATCTATACGAATTCATTTAAAGGATTTAATGGTCTATAGATACTGGATATGTATGTATGTAATTGAGTGAAATGGATAGGGATCTAATTATTAACTTTATCTCTTATAACATATACCGAGTTTTATCTTAGTAGGATGAGAATCGTTTTTGATATCTTTTTTATAAGTGATATGTTCTCCCACTAAAAATATTATTAAATGAAAATACAACTGGAATTGTTATTGAGATGTAGATGTTTCTCGAACCATCAGTCACTTGTGATTATATGATGTTGGATAAAAGGAATGATTGGGAGTCAAAATAGTTGGTCTGGAAATAGGAAGAGTTTCATATCATAGGAAGAGAATTCTATATCCTAATCACATGAAATGTCTCAATGGCATAAAAATTATGAAGGATTATGTTTTCTGAAATCAAGAGGAATGATTTTGGAAGAATCAGAAAAATTCATGTATTTCATGATTATATATTTTCTCTAACAATATGGTATCAACTAACTTATTTTAGGATATCAAGAATATATATGGGAAGATATATAGTTTTTACAATAAGTGGTCTTGCCACACTGAAGAGTAATTAAGCATATGAAATCATATAAAATAGATATTAATGATTTAAATTATTCCAATTCATGATTAATTCTAGGAGATCGTTTCAAGACCAGTAGATAAGAATGTTATTGATATAAAATGAGTCTTTCACATCAGGATCAATGAATATGGAATAGTGATTCGAAAGAAATCATGCTTAGAGTGAAAAGGGTACTTTCAGATAATGGTTAATGATGTTGAAAAAAAATTTCACCAATTGTTAGGATAGAGACAATCAGATCATTATTGGCTATAATAGTACCAAGAATGTTCAATGTTTTCTAGATGGAGGTCATGTCCTTATTTATGAATGGGGTTTGGGAAGAAGAAGTATATATTTTCAATCCATTTTTTCCACTTTCATGAATATGGTAAAAGTGTTTTTCATCTAAAAAATGTTATATATGAGTAGAACTATGCAACAAGATAATGGTATTAAAAACTACATCAGTTTATAATGAATATTTGTTTTTATCAATATGGATTCGATTACAACATCAATGACCACAATGAGAGTAATAAATGGATGGTGGTGTTGGTGTGACACAAGGAAATAATGGAACATTCATTTATAAATATAATCATCCTTCAGACGTTTTGAGAATATTATTGAAGGATAATTCCAAGGACATGTTGACTCTGATGGCTACCCAAATGAAACTGCCACTAGATGATGAGGGAAATTCAATTATAGTCATATAATATAGAAAAATCATTGATAGTCGAATTTATTTGACTATAACGGGAACTGATATTGTTTTTCCCAAATTCTAGGTTCAATGATATCAAATAAATCCCAATGAAAACAACTATCTTACACTGAAAAAGAATACATCGATATATCATAGTCATGGTGTATTTTGGTTTTCTATACAAAGAAATGTTTCAATAAGAATTATTGGGCTATCCAGATGCAGATAATGCCAACTAGAAGATGATATAAAATTGAAGTCACATGGTGAATTAGATATTATAAGATTTTTTATTTAATGGATAAGAAATATATAATATTTTAAATCATTGGGCACTACAGAATATATTTATACTGGGGATACTTAATATTGAATGCATTTATTATTGATAATTTAAAAACTTAATGATATGGGAGTTGAAGTGGAGTTTTGGATCGGGATCCATTGTGATAAATAAAGTGTTATAAATCTATGAAAAAATCTATCCCATCATGCAAGGTCAAAGAACATTTAAATAAAGTATCATTTTATCATAGAGATGGTGAAACATGGGATTTTTATTTTTGAGTACATCCCTACATAAATATAGGTTGAATAAATTTTAACGAAGGCCTTAACTAATGTGGAATTTTAGAGGCCAAGACTGGATCTTGGATTTTAGTCGAATACTATCACTTAATAAAGTGTGGATTTGGTACCCCCTATCCCTAAGGTTTGATGCGTTTTTCCCTAAATTTTCTAATTTGTTCTCCTTACCCTATTTCAGACCACAATGAACTGACCTTCAGAATCATTGACAAAGGGGGAGAAATTGTTGCAATAAAAGGGGAGAAATGAAAAAATCTAGATAAGAGTTGAAGATGATAGGGGGGATCAGTGAGATAGGGGGTGTTTTAAATATAGAGATTCTAATATGATCAATCAAATGATATATATTATGATATATTGAGTTCTTGATGAAAGCAGTTGTGTGGTTTTGTATTGAAGTGATTCATTGATGAGCTTTTAATAGTACTATTGTTTCTCATGTTGAGCTTGGATCATGTGGGACTAGAGTGTGTGTTGGTTAAATAATTGATTCCTATCTAAATCATATTAAGAAACTGTTTTTTGAAGATATAAGAATCCTTAATGAGGTATCTAAAAGTGAATATTTTTTTACGAACAGAAAGAAAAGATTATTTGGAAAAAATTCCTCAAGGTTACATTCTACTGTTTTCGGGTTGATTTTTTTATTAAGAAAGAATGTTTCTAAGTTCATTTGTGGAGTTACAAAGATATTTTCGGCACTTTGTATTGGAAAATATCCTAGACAAAGGTATGTATTACCTTGAAGCGGTATAACAAATTTTGTGTACATGGTGGCACTGATTCCTTGAGTTTTCCAAATATTTGGGTCCATGATTAGGAGGATGGATCATCATCATGAAAGTTGTATTTTGATAAATTACATATAAAAACATTTAAATGGAATTAGTTTAATTATTATGATAGTTTCACGATTGTATATAGCTTTACATAGGCAGTCGGTGTCCTGAATGCTGGGTTTCATGAAGGTGTGGAGCTTCGCAAATCTGTGATGAAAAAGGCAATACATCCATGAAAATAAGAAGTAGAGCATCATAAATATGTGAAGGTTCGAATGTAGTCTCTACAACACTGAGGAGATTAAAAAAATTAAAATTCTATTAGTGATTAATAAAAGAGGGATATTTTAGAAGGTTATTGGAGGGCCTCTCAAAAAGGTGATGATAAGGATGGAAGCTTCTGAAATCCGAGGCAATACCTATAACTAAGCTGATACCCCCCCCATAAGAAAAAGGGATAGACTTAATGAAGATTATAAATCTCTGAATTCACAAAGGTAATTCCTGAAGGTTATTCTTGAGTAAATATTCATGAAAAATGGAAGTTCATGAAGGCTATAAAAGATAACTGAAGGTTGTAAGCATTACAAAACTATTGATGTTTGTGATGGATATAAAAAGCTGAGTGAAAGTTGGGATATTATAAAAGGCTAAGTGAGCTTCAAGAAAGTGTTTTAGATTCATGAAATTAGGTTCCTTCACAAATTCTCATTGTTCTTCATGAAATAGGTAATATTGAAAAGTGTTTTGGGGTTCATGAATGTAGTACATTCTTGTGAATAAATAGGTAGTTTCTCCATGGATGTGTGAACCATGTGAAGGTAGTGAGCATCACGAATGTATTGAAATGGGATTACCCAGTAAATATGGGGTAAATAGATATTCATCTTGTTTATGAAATCATGACTTCAACATAGCTTCTACGAATTGTTGAGGATGCATTCATTATTGAAGATTAAGGGACCTACATGTCAATAAACAGTGTGTGTGTCTTTTCCTAAATAGTGATCATAAGAAGAGGAAGAAGGTGATCATTTCCATCGGTAGTGACCCATAAAAAGGGAGTTAGGGAGTGATACTTGAGAAGTAATTGATCTATTTATAAACCTTATAAGGTAGTGATCCTAGTGATTGAACTGATCTAGCCTGTACAATGAATTGGAAGAGTACCATAGTGGATTAGTAACATGGGTACAGTTTCATTGTATGCTCATTGGATGTAGCCTAGTGAGGGTTAACTAAGTAAAAAATCTCTGTGCCTATGTTATTTATTTCCTGATTTAATTACTATGAATCATCCTCAGATAATGTTGGAAAAGATACAATAAATATAAACACTAAAGAGAAATCGATGCGACCCTTATAATAAAGAGATTAAGATCTAGTGGGGCATGATGAATTTTGAAAAGAATATTCATATCCTGATTCACCCCCACCCCCATCTTAGGGTATCTAAGACCATATTGGATATAAAAGGTTTTTATTTATAATTAAATTTATTTTGGATATAGTTCCATGAACTTGTTAAATTTGACGTAATATTGTGCTAAAAATTTATAATGTTTTTGAATATTTATTTCAAGTGAGAGAATAAATAGATAATATCTTAAATTCTAATCGCATGGTTAAATATATTCATTTGTGAAGTATTTTGTATGAATAAATATAATTATTGTGATATATAGTTTATTATGTTGGACTTTTTTGTATACTTAATTAAATTTAATATACTATTTTTTCTACCATTTCATTGTTTATTGGTGTGGTTATTATTTTCAACATGAATAATTAATTCTTAATATATTTTAACAATTATGGATTGATTAAAATTACTGTAAGAGTTGTAACATATATTTTAAGATAAATAATTATGACACTTTGGACACACAAAATCCTTAAACACCCATTCCCCTAATGAAAAAAATAATATATATGGAACCCAAAACATCAAATTAAAATACACAAGATTAAAATTATTATCATTTATATTCCTCATCTCTTATATCTTATTTAATTATATGAAATTAGTATTTTGTAGGAAGAAGAATTTGAGTCATTTTCATAATATGAATTATTTTATATTCATAATTTTAATTAATCACAACACACTAAATATATTAATTTTATTTTCTTAACTTTTTGGGTTTTTATTTTTGATAGATTTATATTTTGAATCACATGTTTTAGATGATATGATTCTGAAACATGAATTTACAAAAAAAATTGTAAATTTTACTAAACAGTTTTAATTGGATGGTATTTTTATAGATTTTGATTTCTCAATAAGTTGCAGTTATTCCCAAAGATCATGAATTTTACAATTGTTATTTAGTTATACTCAATTATAGTAAGTAGGTTTTTAATGATTCAAGGAACAAATGATGACCCATACTAAAGTGTTGACTTTTGATTTTTTTCTCTGCCTCTATAAATTGATTGCTTTAAATTATATTATTCTTAATTGTGATATTAGGGATTCTATTTTTAATGTTTCACAATAAAATATCTTAATATCTGTGTGTAATTTTTTTCTTCTGATCAACTTGTGATCAATGATTTTATGGGATATGAACTACTATTTCCTAACTTTTGTGTTAAAAAATGTCCTTATGAAAATAATTTGGTTGTTTAAAATTTTTTGATCAAAGAGGATATATAGGGTAAAAAATTATTTATTCCAGCATCTATAAAATTTTATTAGGGATATTACTTGTGCTTTCAATATTTTAGATTGAAGAAGTTCCAGGGTTTCCGTACATGTATCCTTTGGCTTTTGGTATTAATCCTTCTATCACATAGGATTAAAAGTGAAAAGTTATAATTATTGGTATTATAGAATCCTTTAATAATATTGAATTGTGATATATAGATTACTATCAGAAACGTCGTCATTTTGATGAAATTTATTATTATATTTATACCTTTTAAGTTGTTTAATTCAGTTATGTTTCATATTTTGAATTTTTTATTTCGAAATAATTTATTATCTATTTTTTATTATGTTTATTGAAAAAACATTTGAAACTATATGATTTTTTATAGAATGGTTGTGAAAATATTTCAGTCTTGTCATAATTTTAACATAAAATTACATAAGTATCTTTGGGTGATGAGAGTTGGATAATTTTTATTCACAAAGTTATTAATCAATTCAAACAGAATTTTTTTTGGCCATGTTTAAATTTCCAAAATATCTTTTGTTAATAGGTGTAAAATAGATCATTCCAATTATGTGTGATGAAAATAGGACCGTGTTTGAGAAGAAGATCTAACATGTTGCTATAAAAATTAACCAGAATGATGGAATAAGATATGGTGAACCTTTTACTCTGCTGGCTAGAGTCAAATCCATCTAGATTCCATTTTCATTCCCCTCCCATATATTATACCGTGCTTTAAATGGATTTCAACAGTGAATTTCTTGATATTAATATTCAAGATAAGATTTATATTGAACAACCTCTTGGTTTTGATGATACTAATTTTTCAAAACTTATTTTCAAAATTACTATGGAACATTACAAATAAAAAAAACCTCTAAGAGACTAGTAATATTGATTATGAACATTTTTACTCAAAAATATGTTTTTAAAGAAAATATGGATCATTAACTTTTAATTAAGAAATTTTCGGATGACATTGTTTTCATACAAATCTCTATCGATGAAATCATTTTTAGATCCTACAAGAAATCACTTTCTATTTTTTGTCAAAAACATTAATAGAAAAATCAATTCTTATGAGGGTTTTAATATTAGTTTTTTATTAACAAAAATTATAGATGATTATTCAAATTTCAAAAATTACAACCCATGTCACATTGGGTTTTAGCATCAACTATAAATTGACAATAAATAACAACAATACTAACATTAGTTAATATATAACCAAGTTAGATCTTTGGGTTTTGATATTAGTTATATGAATAATAAATATTAAAAAAATATTTCACATTTAATGCTAACAATTTTTATTTTTTTCAAAGTGTTCCCTTGAAATTCTTATCATCCTCTGTATAAAATTATCACACCATAGGAACAATTTTTTGAATACCATCTATAACCTTTCATTCTCCCTCTTTCTATGTTCATGATATGCTACTCCTACATTCTAATTCTTCATCATTACTAGGCTTCTCTTTTCCACCATTTTTCTATTGTATTTATAATTTTTTTTTCATTATTTATTTATATTTTTTTTTATAGATATATTTTTCTGATTATTTTTCATGAATATGACTTCTATATATAAATAAGAAATGATATAACTACCATATGATATTTAAAACAGAACTTAAAAATACCTATAGAGTTCTTCCTTCAAATAAAAATGAGTATCATTAAACAATATTTAGATTGATAATACACCAAAAACCATGAAAAATAATAAGAACCATTGTATCTAATTTTTATTGTTTTTTTTGTTTCTAACATTTTATTATTTTTTTAACTTATTTTTTATTCCAAAGATATTATATGTATTAAAATATTTTAAAAATACATATACACCATTATACATCATTTATTTTAATAAACAATGTGAAAAGGTAATTATAAAAAAATTTAATGATATAATCAATATTATATGTGGTTTTAGACATCATTTATCAAGATAACAGACATTCAAATTTATGATAATTAATGAAAATAAAAAATTTGGTATGTTTACATAAACGATCATAAAAATACATACAAAATTGGATGAATAATCTACATTAGAAAAACCTAATGTGAAAATGTATTAATCTATTAGTGATATTATGAAAGTATATGAGTATGGTAGTTTAACTTAATTTCAATCATGGATTCTAAATAATATAGAAACCTGAAGGGCCAATTATAACTCAACAAAAGTATATACATGATTTACTTATATTTTAACATTTTAATAATTCTTCTAGTATTAGTACTCTAGTAGGCACGTTGAATAAATTTTATCTTGATAAATCTAGGAAATCAATAGATCAAAAACATTATTAATGTGTGATCAGAATTTAACATTACTTGATAGCTAGTTGACTTTAAATTATGTATCATGTGTTATTGTTTGTGATATTTCAAGATAATATAAAATAGTCTAATTTTAAGGTGGTTAAAGAGTACATCCATTGCCATCAATAATATCCAAAACATGGACTATTTTATTCTTCCATATCTATGTTTTTATAAAAAAGTTATTTAGATTTATATTTCAGAAGATTTTGAATGGATGAGAAGATTAATTTTAGAACATTTAATTTCTTTAGAGAATTTTTATATTCATAGTCTAAAAATATACAACACATGGTTGCACAACCCACTAAAATAGATGAATATGTAGTACCTAGAAGTTTCTGATGATGTACCCTTAGATTTGGAAAAGAAAATGATCAAACAATTTCAATGTTCTTGTTAATATATCTCTAAGGGGGGATTACTGATGGTGTGATTATCCATCCAAAGGAAGTGGCCACCATGTTAAATGGAAAAGGTAGATGTTTACCTTAAATGTATGGGTAGATTCATGTGTTAATCCAACAAATTAGATTATTGGAGATCTTATCCTTATGTGCATACATTTATTATAGTTAGAAGTACTATCTGAAAAATATTGATGAAGTCTAAGGGGGTCTATTTCAAAAGAAGATTTAATAATTGATATTCAAGAAAGGAAGACTAGCTAAAATTTGATAATCTATCCAAGTGTTACCAAGCATATTGGATACTAGGATCAGTGTGATTAGTACACCTAGATCAATAATAATATAATACTGTTGCAGTTTTAAAGGGATATGAATTTTTTCTTTTGAGTTATAATAATTATGGGTGTTTTGGATTTTTTTTTAAAACCAAATCATGAAGGGGTTTAAAATGAATATGATTTTTTAAGGGAACCAAAATAATAGTTGAAATTTTATAATTATGAATATTTTAAATAATAGGGGAAATTTAATACAACTTCACATGAACATACTGTAGTGATAAAATAAGGGTAGAATAAAAATAGATAAATGGAAGGATCTATTGTTGTCTGAGTACGTACCGAGTTAGTTAAGAAGAAGAAAATATATTGAGGGTTGTAAAATAAGTAATATAAGATGTTTCATAGTGTAGTGAATAAAAATTAAAAGCAGATATATACTTGTGTGATGCCTACATTAAGTGAAATCACTGAACAACTAATTAGTGTGATGTCTACTTTAAGGGTGTGGGATATATTTTAAAATCCATTCAATTATGTACTATAGTTGATGTATTTAACCTATATTATATAATGATCACATCCTTGTGTAATATAGACATAATGGTTTTAGTATAATCCCTGGTCAATACATTATAATGGACAAAAAGGTCATAGTCTTGAATACATGGTTCAATTAGTGTTATGCAATTATCTTTTCCCTTCTGTTATTTGTCCTCCTGATATTAAGAAACTCCTATAGAAAGGGGTAAATTGTATTATATATAACTCTATTTTCACTTTGTTCTAGTACTAATTATTAAAGAATAAATTTAAATATATATTTAGGTTTTATTTAATAAATATTATAAAACTACATCATTCTGATACATGATATACTTTCTTTGTGATGATTAACATGTCCGAAAAGAACACATTATATCAAATTATTATCTTATCAAGTCATTCCTGAATATCCCTTGAGTATTGATTTATTTTATTCTTACATTCCATTGAATTTTTCATGGTTATTATTTGGTAGATACTTTAATTATTTTAAATATTCATACGTAGGTGAGTTTTTAATCTTATATAGATATTCCACTTGTTATTTTTTATTACAATATCTGACGATTAAGATTATTCTTAAATAGAATATTTTTTTCCACTTTCAAGCTTTTATCCTTGTTAGATTACCTTTTATATTCATTATTTAACAAATCTGAGGCTTTTTGTTTTTGATAATAGAAAAGGGGGAGAAATATTGTATGAAGAAAAGGTGATGAAAAGTATAGAATATAATGGTGAATAGTATAGTGAATTTCTAAGGGGGATTATTTTAAGTTGTTTTAGATGTGAGGGGGCATAAATTCCATGAATGAACCTGGAATTTTTACTTTACATATTTTCATTACTACTTACATTGTTATCTTGTTTTTTTATTATCAAATAAGATGATATAGTTGGGTCATTTTCTTAAAATTATTTCAGCCATTTTTTTTTGATGATTCACAACACACTCAATATGTTACTTGTACATAAATGAAGTTATTAATAGTTCTAATTTTTATATTTAATTTACACATCATGTGTTTTGAATATTTTGAATATGATATATGAATTTTCATAACACAATAAAGTAACCTAATGCTTTTATATTGGAAGGGAATATTAGAGATCCTGACTTAGTTACATATAATTTTTTTTCCTAAAGATCTCAACGTGCATTTCCTATGTAAGGTTTCTACAAAAATATAAATAAGAGTCTAAATATTTAATAAAGAGATATTATCCCCATGTAAAATGTTTAACTTAGAGATCAATTCAAAACCTATGTAGCTTGAAAGATTTTAGTTTATTATCTTTCTCTATGATCTTAGAGATTGTATTTATATAATGCTACATTATAAAAGCTATATGTTTTTTTGTTTTAGTTGTTTAATTTTGATCATATTGTTATTAGATATTTATAAGGATAATAAATACTAATTCCAAATTTCTATTTTCAATGAAGTAATATTAATGAGAACATGGATCTTTTTTTCATTTTAGTGAATAGGTTCCCAGAGGTATAAGATTTGATACAACTATCATGGGGAGTGAAAATGGTTATTTAAAATTCCCCAATCCAGCAAATTGGCTAACTAGGGTCATCCCTCTTGATGATATTTTATAAATAATCACACAATAATCCCAAACCAATTATAATATTTTTTTTTATATTTTATTTTATTGAAGAAATAAAAATATGGAGGTATGATTATGGAATAAGAAATTGAAACTAAATATGTAGTCACAACATGTTGATATAATGAATAAGGTCAGTGATAAAACACTTAGTCCTTAGGTTAACTACTCATGTTTTTTCATTATCCAGTATTATTGTCTAAATTTTATTTGATTGTTAATCCCATAATACATGATCTTTTATTCCCTACATTGAGTGTAAAACATAGCATACCTAGGAGATATCTTCAGTAAACCAAACATCACCTCTTCCAACATTCAAGTTTGATTAACTCACTCCATCATATATGTGTCACCTCCAAAAACCTAGATTCATTTTATAGATATTTATCCCTCTAACACACAAAACTATATAATATGAATAAAATTATTAACATATGGGATTTAAGGAAATTTAGTGAGGAATAAAATAAAGCATTCATTAATATCTTGGAATGATTGAAATCACCACATCACCCCTCATTACAACAACTACCCTATTAAAAAAATAAATATTATGAATTAAAGAGAAATAATTGGATAACAATGAGAAAACCCCACACAATATCAAAACATGTATTGACACACATCATAATTTGTTTGAGATATTATAGTGTATAAATATAATGATAGAAAGATATATTTGATGATGAGAGAATCTTGGAAAATGATTGAGAATGTAGAAATGTTTTGTTGAAAAATGATGTGTACAAACTATAGTGCGGGAGAAATTATAAAAAATATATTTAAAACCCAAATATCACATTGGATAAGAACATCAAAATTGATATAATCTACCATATAAAGGTGAATAATTCCAATTTATATAGTTTAGGTGGGGATTGGGTTATAATTTTTTTAAAATGGAAAGATGAAAATCCTGTAAAATAAAATCCTTATTTTATATTTCATCATTGAACCTCAAAATTACTTAACTAGATATGGATTCAATGCAACTAATTATTATTATTTATGTCTTATAAATTATGTAAAAATTTCATCACAATTTGAGAAAATATGTAAAAGTTATTTTTGTAACATTTAACTGATATCCAAAATTAATAATCGAGACTATCATTGACATTAGTTCCCAATATTTCCATGAAAAAATGTGGTTTATTTATTATCTTAACTTAAAATATATATATAAAAAAATTATAATTAATATAAAAATTTTGTAATTAAAATTTAAATCATAAAAAATTTTATGACAATAATAATATAGTACTCCTGATATGGTAGAATGAGAATTTCCATCCAATTTTCAAAATCTCGCTCAAATTAAAATTTCTATTTAAATCATCACATAAAAAATTTATTTTTTCAACTAATATAAATGAATAATAAAAAACCTTGAAATAAATAATTATTACATTTTCAAAATTATAATTAAATTTTTTCTTTAACCCAATTATGTGCAATCTAACCTGAAATTGATAATTTTGTTGGTTTTAAAACATTAAAATAATTGTAAAATATATGAAAATATTGGATATTTTAATTCCCAAAAACATAAATTTTTTTCTCTAATTAATGAAAATATCATCCCTCTTCAATAATTAATCTACATTATCCCACACCGATTTATGAAAAAAATTAATTTTCCATGGCTTTAAACAAAACAGAATTTAGTATAATTAATATTTTAACAAGTGGAACCATCATAAATTATTCATTCCAATTATCCTTATACTAGGTCTCCTTTTCTCAATTTTTTAATACAACCCATGTTCTATTATCATATTAATTTTAATCTTATTTATCTAGTATTTAATATTATCCGTACCTAAATATATTCAATTTTAAAAAAAATTCACTAGTTTTTTCTTTTTTAATGTTTTTTCAGTGTCTATATATTTAAGAACATCATGTTGGATCCTAATTACCCATTTTTCACTAGTTTAAAAGGAATGGTTTATATATATTTTATCCTAGATGTCTTGGGTGTTCATTTTCACGATAAAATTGTTTCCTAAGAACGATATCAAAATTCTAGTTTCCCCATCCTTTAATTTTGATTCCACTTCAATTCATTTTCATTGAAAATATTTTTCCTAGTTATAAAACTTAAATTTTCATTAAATGAGTTGTTGAAAAATCTAATAAATAATATAAATTAGAAAGATTCATTATTAGTTAAATTATCAAATAAAACATGATATTTTTCACTTGGAATTATATAATTTATGGCTCAAACTCTACAAATAAAAACTCTCTAAAAGAAGAAATTGGAAGAACCAAGAAAGCCTAAATATATTTGTGCCAAAACCCCATGAATAAATTGTTACTACCCTGATTTTTATTTAAAATGATTACAATATATTTTTGATAATAATTAAATTAATCAAAAAACTTAATAATGTATAAAGAAGTGACACAACAATAATTACTGGAAACTGAAGGTTTTGCTTACTCTCTATAATAATTCTCATTGAAAACATATAATTAAAGTTATAGAAAATAACATTATATATTTATTAAAAAAAATAATAGTAATAATTAATAGAAATAAAATATAGGGGGAAAATCATTTTTTTTCCTTCATGTGGGTATATGGCTCTTATTATCCATAGAAAAATAGTTCGTGTTGTTATCCAAAAGTTGATGGTGGATGGGGTTTATTTGATATGAACCACCATAGATTTTTCCTTAATTTATCTTTACTTTTAAATTATTGTATATGGTCCCTTGGATAGTATATATCATATCTGTACCTATATAATTATGGTATACTGCATGGTGCGACTATAAAATTCATGGGTCCTCCTATTTTGCTTCAGCCAAATCGTATATGGCCTCCTTTTCAATATATAAGGCTTTATCATAATGTGTAGTATCGTAAATTTCAATAGGGTAGTCAAAAATTTATTTTATTTGAATTATATTTTTGTAATATAAATTAAAAAAATCATTATTGGTCATTATTGTTAATTTAAAAAGAAATCTTCATTAAAAACTCTATTATACTATATATTTTAAAATTTTTGCATCATATTTTCCACAAAAGTGACTTATTCTGGTTCTATATCATGAATCGAAGAGAAAATTGGTGTTAAAGATATAATAGAAACATAAGGGTAGTGGATTAGATTTGATAGTAGAATAAAATAAATAAAATAATAGAATCCAGTGATATGTCCACTTCTTTCAATTGATCAACTTCGAGTATCAATTATTTATTAAAGGAAACCAAAAAAATTATATAATTATATGGTAGTGAAGGTTGGATCTATTTTGTTTTCACTTTCAGGATTTTTATTAAAATATAGTAGGGATATTTTTTTTTTGAACCTATACCACTTATTTATGGAACTCTATAATGTAATGTGAAAACTTTATGATATCCTTGGATAAGGCATCAAAAAATAGTTGTTTAGGGTCATCCTTTACGTCCTTGATGAGATCTTGACATTCACACTCCCAGTAGTTGTATTTATAGACTACCCTCATTCTCCTACCAAATTAAGTAACAATATAGTCTATATGTGGGGATGAGTAAAACAATGGTTTTATATTTTACTAGTTTTTAAAAAATTAATTTGAATGCTAGAAAAAAGATAGAAAATAAAAAAAATAATGACTGAAGGACTGGTTTGGTCCCCCAACAACAGTTCCAAATTTTGACACACCTATCATGGTGTGTGAAAACTTTTATTTATATTTTCCTAAGATAGTACAGCGGCTCGGAGCGGCGGCATACCCTCTCTCTCAAGTGTTAGGGTTTCAACCAAGGGTTATCTCCGTTACCTCCTCTGGCCTTGGTCAGCTCGGCTTCTGTGTCCCCTCATCAGTGATCCTCGGTGGCTCGGTTGTCATCATAGTCTCATCTCGGTGGGAGAAGGATTCAGTCTGGTGTGTGGAGGCATCTTGGTTGCTAATTAAGGCTTTATGGCTCGAGACGACGGATTCATTCTTGAGCGGCTCGACGTCAGTCTCGGCTTGGAATGGATGGGGGAGGGGCTTCGATGGATTTTGTTTTCCCTGTTTTTTTGTATTTTTTTTGTATGATGGTTTGCTGGAGTTCTTGCATTGGTTTCATCTTTGGTGTGCCCTTATGCATCGTCGATTCCTCTTTCTTTCCATGGATTTTCGTTGAGGAATCCATTTAGGGTTCTTTTGTTGTAGTGATTTTTCTGGCTTCAGCCTAGAGAGAAATTGTAGGCTCTGATCTGCTTGGATTCCATCAATAGATACTTTCCCTCGAGGTGATGTCGATTCTCCCAGTCCAAGTTGACGAAGAGCTTAATTCTTTCTCCTTGGTCCGTCTTCTTCATCAAGTTGTTGCGGATGTGGATGGAGGAGATCGTGGTTGCAGTGGGGTGCTTCCCGATTTGGATCTGGCTCTTAGGAGTTGTTCTACTGATCTCATGCTTGTTTGAGCTCTTGAAGGCTCTCTTTATGGAATGGAAGGATACTGATTTTCATTTGGAATCATTGTCAGTGGATGGTTTTCATTTGATTTTGAAGGCAGAGGATGGTTCACTATTGGTTTTGAAGACAGAGGAGGTTTTTCTAAGCGGCGTAGGTGTTGTTTGATCATGGTTGGCTTTCATATCTCTGTGTTGACTGGGTTCTACTGGATTTGTGTTTTATCTACATCATTAATGACGAAAATGGGTCAGCAGAGTGTCATTTGGTTTGAGATTGTGTTGTTGTTTCATCCAGAGTAGGGTCTAGAATTCGGACGGTCTGGCCATCCTCATTCTAGTTTCTTCGTCTCATTTTTGTGGATGTGCTCTTTCCAGGGTTTATCTCACTTCTCTGGAGGGTTTGGATGAACTCCTACTGGAGTCTGCCAATGGGTTTGTGGATTTGGGCTAGTGTCTTCAGTCACACTGGTGGGCGTTTGAGGTGACCGGTTCTGAGGTTTTTCCAACTTTCCTGATATTCAATCTCTCTAGTTCGCGGTACCTCAGCCTTCTCTTGGTTATTTAAGCTCCAACTATGATGGTTTGTCAGTATGAATGCTTGAATTTATTTTTAATCCATTGTGGCTGTATGATTTAATGTTGTCATATAGTTAATTTGTGATGTGGGGAAGTTATGTATGCTTTATCACTTTTTCCTTAAAAGTGTTTGTATAATAAAAAAACAAATTTTAGTCAAATATAGTACAGTGGCTAACTATAGATGTCTTTGTTGAGGTTATTTTGTAGTAAAACTTTCACTATATCTAATTTTTCATAGATTTTTTTATTTTTTATTTTATGAAAGAATGAAAAATACAAAGGTTTAATTATGGAATTTGAAATAAGAAAGAAACATGTAGTAGTAAAATGCATATATAATGAACGATATTAGCAAAAAATAATATGATCCAAGGGTCAGAAACACTGGATCATTTATTATGTAATATTATTTTAAAAATTATATTGGATAGTTTATCTCATCATACATGAACTATCATCCCCTACATTGAGTATGAAGCTTAACATTACTTGGAGATCTCTTCATCACACCAAGCTGACCCTCTTCTAATAGTCATGGTTCATCAATACAATCTATCATATGTGTGACTCCTTACAAGAACAAAATCTATTATATGATATTTGATCCTTATAAGACACTCCACATCATCATATAAAAATAATACTCCAGATAAGTTATGGAATCATGTTTTTTGGAAATAAAAGAATATAGTGAATAATATCTTCCATCTGTATATAATCTTTACATCACCACTTTATATACCCACTTCCATATCAAAAACAGAAATTTATCATAAATAATTTAATATCAGTAATTTTGGAACACTATGAAAACAACACTCAAGGTAAATCCTCTTATTAGTCAGTCAACATAGTGATGGTGAATGATCACATTGAATAAATAAGGGGAGACTGATGGGGAGAAACTAGGAAAATGACAGAGAACATGAACAAATTTTGTTGAATCATGTAGTGAAAGAATAATACTATGAGAGAAATAATAAAAATAATTATAGAAAAACCTATTCTCCCATTAGCTAATAACAATCTACTCTTTGAACTCAAACCAACATAGGTGGATAATACATATTTATAGTGAGTGGGGTAGGATAGAGTTAAAAAATTGTTTAAAGGGAAAGTTTAAAATTAAGATAAAAAAATTAATTTTTTTTCTCCTCAGGGTTGATCCTCCAAATTATTAACTACTTGTGGATTCACCTTAAATAAATGATCTAATTTTATTCCTAAAGATTTGTCAAAAATTAATCCCAATCCATGTAAATATAAAAATGTTATGTTTTATAAATTTTCAGTCAATACATATTAACAAATCAATTTTAACATTGATTCATGGGCCACAATTTTCACAAGTAATGAGTTATATAAATAGTGGTATTCACATAAAAGTTATATAAAAAAACTTATAAAATTATGAAAAACTAATTTTAAATTAATGTTCAACACTTAAAATAAAATTATGTTAAAAATACAAGACTGTGCTTGAATGTGAAAAACATTAATTTCATGGAAATTTATAAATTCATTCTCAAATTAGAAAATCCTATTGAATAATCACATAAGAAATTACTTTATCGACCAATATAAAATATCAATAAAACATTAATATATCAATAATTAATCAAATTTCATAATTTAATACAAATTATTGCATCAATATGAGTAAGTGACCAAAAAGAATTAATTAAAAATATTGTTGGAATTAATAACATAAAATTCAAGGTGAAATATATGAAAATATTAGCTATATAAAGATTCCTTATTGTGAAATATGTAAAATATTTATTTGGATAGGACTTGTGCCTCTACTCTTATTGATAAATGAATTTCTAGTGTTTTAGAACTCATGTCCACTAGATATGGGTATTGATCCTCTTGCATCTTTGGTTAAAGGAAAATAGTTTTATTTATTTGATTTTTGATATATTGTTTAGTGGTATACAACCTGTTATACATAAAATTATACATTTTTATGTTCTTTTTTTTGTATTGTAATAATTAATATGTTCAATTCATTTTAGGTCTATCTATTGAATTAATTTTTTCATTGTTTTATTATTTGTTGTTATAATGGGTTTTTCATAATTTATAACATCTACAATACACTATAATGAATCTAGATTTTGTGTTTAGACACTTTAAATTTATTATGTATGTCATTATATTTAGTTTTGGTGATGGAATGTATTTCATGTCTCTCATGAACCTCGAAAGTGAAGGTTTGGTATTTATATATAAATATTTTATTATTTCATCCAAATGTTTTTTTGAAGTGATGTTTTATATTCTAAAGGAGGGATTATATGGGAAACCTGGGGGTGATGTTAAGCCTAGAATATGGGGTTTACCCTATTTTAAACATAAATTTCATTCACATTAGACCCCACGATAGTGTATTTTCATTGTCAGATGAAATGAAGTTAATTTCAAAAATAATTAAATTTTTTTAATTAATTATATTACTAATAGGAATCTTAATTAACCCTTTATTAAGAAAAAATCTAGGTTGTATTACATAATATTGAGAGATTTCAGGGCATACATGGGATATCTCTTGGTGTAGCATCATATAATCTAAATAATGATGAAAAACTTCATTCTATCATTAGTAATATTAGTGAAAATGAGTTATTCATGAAGGGTTGATCTTTGTTTGCGGTAGAGAATCAATATTTAGGGAATTGACTCAGTTCCTTATGAATTATCAGGTATTTTGAGTTGAATTTCTTCCAATGAGTCATCTTGATCATGACCTTAACAACTTATCAATTTCCCTATTTTATTATATGGTCATTTGATCAATAATTTTCATTGATAAACCCTTGTTATTTTTTTCACTAAATTTGGTGGTTTATATTGTGATAGACACTAGATTTATTAACTTATATTGTTTGGTGGATTTCCATTACATTTCTTGTCATATTCATCACCGACCATGATTTTGTCTGTAACTAGGCTAATATAGGTCTAATTTGAATTTTGATCAAATATTAGAATAAAATTTGTATTTTTTGAGCAATAATGGGATCCTTAGAGTGCCGAAGCATTAACTAGAAGTGTAAAAGCTGTGAGTAGATGATTGTGGGAGCTGTATTTTTGATAGGAGACATATTGGGGTGATGAGATTCAACTCAAATTCTTCTTTCCCATGATCTATGGTTAAAAATTGAGCTAAGGTGGTGTTTTGTGCTGGTAAGACATGGTAAGTAAAGATATAGTAATGTTTTGGCATGAGACCGATGGTTTTGAGGAAGAACTGATGGTTGGAATAGAATCTAGATTGGAGAACCAAACCACACTGTGTGTAGTTCTGATAACACACATCAATTCCATTGGGTTCTATACTATCAAAAGTTTCTTTCCAATTTAAATAACACATTCTATGTTATTGAATCACATTCCATATACCTATAACATATTTGGTTAGTGTGTTTAGGATATATATTCTAAGGAGTTTGTTTGGCCTCACACACCACATGGGCTTAAACCACACATCATCTACCTAAAATTCACATTGAACATAGATAATAGTGAAAAAATATTTCTTCCTTGGGTACCACATTCCATGTATTATAAACTACATGTTTTGTATTTGCGACCTTACATTCCATGTGTGGAAAATGTATATGGTCGAGGTACTACTTCGGGCCATACACCATGTGTTATGAGGCTCATGTCATGTACCTATTTCTTAGATATCTACATGATATATATTCAAACTCATACATGCTTTTAAAAATGTATTTAGTCTAACTTTAGTGATTTATCTCATATAATTAATTTCTTCTTTTCTTTTCAATATTTTTGATGAGAAATGTGGTGGAACAAAATGGAAATTATATTCAGTACATGTTTTCCAGCAATAAGATTCATGTGTGATCCTAATAAGTATTTTGGGGTTGGTACTCCCCAAATAATTATGATTATTTTAGAGTGTGGGTCATCTATATACTTTTATAGATAGATTTGGTACTCCCCTACACACACATAGGATGTGGGTCCACTATCTATAGAGACAGTATTCCATTGTCTAAGAGCTCAAGAGGGGTGTGGGTCCCCCACTGGGGTTGGTACTCCCTTTATTGTGAAATAATCCACAATAAGAAATGTTTTCCACACTATAGATATATAGAGGTTATGTGGATTGTTGATTTGGATGGTTCAGATATATAGAGTGGTGTGTTGATTATATATATGCTTGTGTGTGATGATTTGGATCACTATCTTTATTTCAGGCTCTACTTTGAGCATATATAGTTCCCTCTTATCATTTCTCCCAAATTTATGTATATTATATGGAAGATCCTTTGATTCATATTTGTGATTTTCAATTCATCCTACTATGTATATATACAGTCACACCAACAAGGGAATCTTTGTTGCACATGTCATGAATTATTTAGATTATGGGAATTTCGGGGGAGACCATGGGGGGCTAGGTGTTTATATATATTAGTGTTACTTGGTGGTGGTGTTGACATAGTGGTGAATGGGGATCGAGAGTATCTAGGATGGGAAATTCCTTATATCAGATTCTAGAATGGGATCCCCTTTATGATGGGTTTGTATTTTTTCCTTTTACATTTGGTTTTATTTTTTAGTTTCAATATATTGATCATAAAGGTGGATGCATGCATTATTACATTTATTTGTTAATATTAGTAAATTTGTTCATTCCTGTGAGATCTGTAGAGGTGTGTGTTGAGTACAAGCACATTTGGCTATGTCCTCCAATTTGAGAGTTATGGTTACTCAATGTGAGTTACAAAACCCTGGCCTATTAGAGGTAGACTTATACTGGAACACATAAACTATCACCACCTTTGAGGGGCCCAGTGTGTTGGGTTATGTAATAGTTATGTCAAATCAGTTATAATAAGGCTGGAGTTCATAGATAGATGTGTTGTGACGTATGTTTCATGAATTTAGGGCAATGGTATTTAGGTTTTTTGAGTTCAGATATTAGTCTAGGTAACCTAGTGATGATGTGATGAACAATGTATCCATTCACCATGAATTTGAAAATATATTTATAGACTCAGTGCACTGAGACACAGATTACATGGGAATCAATGGTACATGAATAATAAAAAAATCATTCATAAATTTTCCTTATCTTTTTTTAGTCAAATCCAAACATATCCTATTTGGTCATGGTTTTTCTTGTTAAATTAAATTATTCATTCTTATAGAAATCATTAAAATATTATGAGATAGGTTTTTGATGAAGACCAGTTAAAAAACGAGGGCACTATACAAGGGATGGTTCGTGAGTTATTTCCTCATGTGAGAAGGGATTAGTGCCACATCTTATCAAGCATTTGGTAGATCTGGATCACATGATTAAGGCATATTGAGCACTTCATGTTGAGAAATTGACCATCCTATCATCTCTAGGTGAGGATGCACATAGGTTTAATGCATTTTATGGGTTTCATAGGCAATGGGTGGATAGGTTTTGAATCAATTTGGATCCACATGTAGTAAAAGGATTGTTAGATCCCCATGAAGTTGTTTGATAATTTCATCTCATTTGGATCCTTTCTATGAATGTGGTTTTGATTTTGGCTAGGATTATTCATTAATTAGTGGGAAACTGGCGAATCTTGGTCACATATGTGTTTTTCATGATAAAACTCCCCTTGGAAGAGTTTGGGCTCCTCTTTAAAGAGTAGTATTATCTAGAAACTCTTTAATTTGTGTATACTCGGATGGTACTAGGGTTGCAGTAGGGATATATGATTGTCACTAACTACAATTTGAGATTAGAAAATGTCATGAATGACTCCATTGACATTATCTTAGATATTTCCTTCAGGGAATGATAGTTTGAGTGTGGCTTGTGTATAGAGATCAGAGTAAGAGTAGTCCCTTTATGATTTCCAACATATGTTAGGGAGAACATGTGATTCTAGTTTATGGATTTCATTTTGCATAGGGATTATAAGATAACTGGAGTAAGAAGTATACATCCTAGAGAATAGTTATCAACCACATTCGGTAGGCATCATGAATCAAATTTTCAACAGTAGAAGTATTCTGATGAGTAGACTCAGACCAGGGTATTAGTAGCCCATGTCTCATAGATGTTATCCATTCATATAGGGGAAAAATTATTTGAATATGAATAATGAGATCATATTTCATAGTAATGATAAAACTGGTATGCTTTTGGGGATATACAAGTAGTGGACATACCATTTGGTCAGAGTTAGTAATGTTATTAGGGGCCTCCAAGTGGTGGTCAGGGTGGCCCACATGTTAGAATTTTCATAATAAAGGATAAAAATAAACGAATGGGAGGGACCAGAGGGGGTTTTAATTATGATCTGGTTTTTTCATATCCACTCATAAGTGTCCAGCACTAGTCCCACCATGTTGGTGGTTAAGGACATAGTTACTTGTGGGTACTTGAGGGCTGCAATCTAGTGGTTCCCGATATAGTTATAGGTATGATTTTTTACTTTTATAATTTTTAATGAAGATTCATAGACACATGATTGAGATATTAATTTATTGAAATATCCATTTCTTGATAATTTTAGGTTCTAATAGATCCCCTAGCTTGATCCATATGGCTAGTGACTCTGACCAGGAGTGGCCCATGGCTACACATATCTCCCAAAATTGTGAACTCATGCTCAGCAAAGATCAAATTAAAAGTGATCACTATTTATAGATACCATAAAGATGTATGTTGTGATTCTTAGTAAGGACTGACTATCTCTTATTTATTCCTTTATAGGCTATTTTTTATGATTATGAGGTACCTTTAAAGAGATGTGTCAATATTATCAACCCTTTGTGAGATAGATTATTGGTTGTGACAAGTAGGGATAATGCCTAAGAATCTACATCAAATAACTCAAAAGTTATATTTTTTCCCATTATCACATCAAAAACATCATACACTCAGATCCCAGTAGTGGAGGAGGACTACTTAGATGTCTTCCCAGAGGATGTACTAGCAGTACCGTCTTGGAAGGAGGTCAAATTTTTAAGCAACCATTACCCAGGGGCTGTGTAAATATTTTCCATGGCTTATTAGATGACCCTTATCAGGAATCAAGATATAAAAAGGTAGTTGGAATATCGTTAACATAAAGAATTCATTATACCTAGTGTGTCGTTCTAGGTATCCCAGGTGTTGTTCTCCAAGAATTCAGATGAGAGTTTGAGGATTTGTGTTAACTATCATCAGCTGATTTAGGTGATTATCATAAAAAACAACTTATTCCTAGAATCAATGATCTTATTGTAAATCTTAATGGATAAAAGTGGTCCTTAAATATTGATATCTCATTTTTTTATCATTATCTACGAGTTAGAGAGAAGGTTATCATGAAAATGGAATTTTACGGCTGATTCTAATATTATGAGTTCTTAGTGATTCCCATTGGTGTGTAAAAAAGGTGTTGTATTAATAAGATATATGATTCAGATCCTTCAACCATTACTTGAATGATTTTTAGTAGTCTTCATCAATAATATCCTAAGTTACTAGTAATTATAGGTTGATTATTTGGAACATCGGCGGATTATCCTATACAACATTGAGATAATCTTCCTTATGGAATGCTCATAAAGTGTCATTAAATAATTTGAAATATTCACTTCCTAAGGAATGTTATCTGAGAGGATAGTGTAGTTTTATACCCATCGAATATTGGCAAAATGTATGCATGGGATCTACTCAAGAGTCTGTCAGAGGTGAATAGTTTTCTTGGGTTTGATAAGTATTATTGGAGGTTCATTGGGGATTTTATTGCATTTTATTATCATTTACTTCCTTGAATTGAAAGGGTAAGTTATTATGTAGGTATGAATTATGTTAGAAGGCACTTGAGGAGCTAAGGAAGGGACTGAATAGCACTCATTTTGTAAGTCCACATGTGGTTTGAGTTGTGAATGTTCTATTCTTATATGCCTTTAGAGCTGGCCTCACATGTGTTTAGATGCATGGGTAGTTCATGATTTCCTATGTGTCTTGGTGGTTGAGACCCGATTACCAGGATTACATGAAAAATCAATTAGAGTTGTCAATAGTAGTGTTTCCTATGAATATTTAGTGGAAACAATTTATTAGTGAGAGGTTTGTAGTCCAATCCAACCACTGGAGTCTCAAGTAAATTGTTAGACCTACTAGGATAAATACTCTAGGGTGGGGGAGAGAATCAGGGTATGATGAATTAAAATATATCCACATTTTATCTTGTTTAATCATTAGATAAAAAATTATTCTACCATATTCCCATATTAATGTATTAATAGAAATGAAAGCAAGAATGAGATAAAAAAATTATTCTTAGTTGAGGATAACTATTCAAGTCTTTAGAGAATACAAAGAAAATATGATAATATACTTAATTCACTATAGTGCTCTAATGTTACAATTTTCATAGTATACTCCCTATTCCCCCTAGTTCACTACTAATCATATGTTGAATGTTCACTTCTCTCTCTATTAAATTTTACTCATTTTTTATTGTGATTATATCCTTTAATTTCTATACTTAATATTATTTACACCACAATAAGCGTGTAATGAAGTTTTTATTTTATACTATTAATGAATTCAAGTTTACCATAGAGTTTCTTGGGGATTCTTCTTTGTGTCACATAACTTATACATTGACATAACTTTTTACACCTTCCATGTAAGTTCCTAAATTTTTAATAAAATTTATTCTTTTACGCCACTCAAAACATTAACAAAACATTCCTAGATTTTATGAAACTTAGTTGATTAATTGACTAAAGTCCCTTTCTTCATGTAACTTATGTTCTTGTTAATACTTCATGCATGAAATACATTCACACAACTCTTTAATGATATCATATCCTTAAAATATTTTTTAAGTCTTCCATCTCAAATGGGGTAGAGCTCAATTATTAGGAATTTAAAACCATTTATAAAAATATCACTTCACCTACTAACTTTTCACACAACTCAGAACTTATTTTCAAGATATTCCAAATTCATGAAAATTTCAGAAACATATTCCATCTGCAGGATCCCCTGATAAACCATTCATTATCACGTTATTTTCTCAGTGGAACTCAGTGATTTTGAACAACAACTCATTTTTCTCAAAACATCCACTTTCATTAAATCACTAAACATTCAAAAAATTATTCCGTTTTCAAAAAATGAATGATAAGAAAATTAATAAAAAATTTCACTAATCTTTATCTACATCAATGCATATTTTTCACTTGTGAAAAAACAATTCCTTTAATCCGTTTTCTTAGGAATCTTTCTGAACACCTTTCTGTGTTTACTAACCAATATCCTCCGCTTTCATGAATATATTTAACTTATCTCTAAATATAGATACTTATGGATTTCACAATTCTCTAATATATTTGACCATTTTAAACACAATTCATCAACGAATGCCCTAAAACTTCCACACCTACTTTGTCAACTAGATTTTTCATGAAACATAACAACCTAAAAACCTTGATTCACCATGAAGAGGGATATTTTCCCAAAAATATCCTCTTACTGGATAGTTATTAATTCATTAAATTTTTATACCTATTAAACCATTTTATAGAAAAAACATTTCACACATTTTTCATTAACCACTATTTTCATCGTGTGACTCTATATTGCAGCCAACGATTCACTCAACACATGATCAAGCCCATATGATCCATGATTAGTGAGAGAAAAAAGAGTATCATGTGATGTTAATTAATGGGCAACATCACTTGTGAAACCACATGTTGAATTTTACTTGATATAAAATTAGTATCAATACAAATTTTTCATGTATAATTGTACTCACTATTTCAGGAAATCAATACCAAATTGTAGAAAATTGTTATACTGTGTATGAATCATGATAAGAATACTTCTCCAAATTCATACTCACAACTACTTACACCATGAATCCAAATTCCACTCATTCAATAATAAATATTTATTGAAATAATTTCATTACCAATAAGATAATAACCCCCCCCCCCCAACTTCTTGATCATCCCAAATAAACCTAGATATGATCTTTCACAATTAATCACCTTACCTTCCCTATAGTAGGTTTGAGATATCACATATCCTCTTTCCATTATTTCACCCCATTTTTAAAAAACTCAATAGTGACTTATTTTTCCGCATTTACATAGTGAAATAACAAAAATGACATGATGGTGGTTTTTTATCAACACCACATTTTTTTGGTGGGACAACTGGAATTCAAGATCCAATCTATGAATTTGAAATGTTTCTTTGGGTAAATTTATTGTCCAAATGTCCACGATCTATAGTTATTTAGGCACATATTCCAACATCACCAAATCATGATCCACCTTCTCCTTTATAAAATTTTACTTGATTTAAATTTTCTTCTTCCTCGATTGATAGACTAGATTTTAGAAGTGATTTATTGCCCATGAATTATCACAATTTATTCCTATTAGAGACATTGCCTAAACTTTTATGAAATCAAGTTTTTTTTCTTCCTCCAAAAAAATTGTGTGAATAATTGAGCAGTATAAATATATTCATCCTATATAATCAATAGAGAATAGAATTCATGTTTACTACTAAGCTAATAAATATACAATACACCAAGTTATAATGAATAATTTGATATTTACATCTTATCATCCTATGAACCCTCCTAATCCACATATTTATATCTAAATAACTCTTATTGAGATGTATTTCTATATAAAAAAACCAAACTCTATTATGAATTTGATATACTATAGTGTTCTTTTTAGTACATGAACGTGTCTTTCCTTGGGATAACTTTTATACAATATTTCTTGATATGTGAAAAATATAATGTTAGGTCTTGTCAGTGATATGTACAAAAAGCTCCTAATGATCTTTTTGAGGTATGTGACATTCATCATTTTTCCTTTATCATAACATATTAATTTCATTCGGGAATCCTCTAGTTAATTATTCTTCTTGAGATATTTTATTAAAAATCATATTATAACCTCATTTTAATATTTATATTGATAAAAAAATGTGTTATTACATCAATGTAAAACCTAAAAACATAGTAAAAAATGTCACTTCAACAATCATCGAAATTTATAACTCATGATTCATGAACTCTGTAAACAGTTTAGAGTGTGTTTTATTCAATCCTCCAAATATTAATTCGTTAATACATACTATCACCATCATCCTTCACTCTCTATCATTATCAAAACAGAGGTTTTAATACACACCAAAATGCTAAAATCCAAACTTCCTCAAGTATTAATCTCATCTTGAATACCATTTTCTATGTGCCAATTTTAGATGATAAGGATCCTTCTTTAGTTAACACACTTTATTCTCATCTTCATGAATAAGGATACCATATGGAAGTTCAATGTTACACTCTTCTTCTTGAATATCCTTTTTTAATACTAGCATGATGTCCATTTTAAATAAATTGAACTTTATTTTCAATAAAATGGATAAAAATAGACAAAATTTATCCATATGTGCCACATGTTCAAATTCCACATTATAATCCATACCATCGATCTGGGAGTATCCCATTGACACAAGTCATGATTTTTTTAAAATCAACATGTTTTCATCATTAATCATGAAATAGAAAAATCATTTCATATCGATGAAATTCTTATCAGTCATCCTTGAAATAATATCCCACATCAGATTCTTATTTATTTTTTGAATATTTTCTTTTGTTTCTTGATCCATATTCTCATCTATTTTAGATTATTCCAAACATTTTGTCTCCACCTATGATACAAAAGATTTTTAAAATTGATAATTCCTTATCCTTGTCCATAATAGAGTTATATGATCACCAATAATATTATACCCATTAATATCATCTAGGATTACTGGATTATATGTATATAAGGTACAATTTCCCCACACTCATTATTTGAATCTTCTTAAAAATCTCCATTGGGAACTTTCACCCACTTTGATTTGACCACATATTCATCATTATAATTCTGAAAATGTTTACTAATTTGATGAAGATTCTACTAATTTTCCACCACACAGAAATAATTACTCGCAATAATCTTTCATTGTCACTTATGTAAAAATTAATATTCATTAATTCTTCCTAGGAATCGAATAAATATATTTTAACCTTTATGGGATTCAAACTTTATGTGGTTCTCATTATTTATAAATAAATACTTTTTTATAATGATTCAAAAGTACTTCAACATTGGCTTGTTTCTATTCCAAAACTCATATGGAGTCTCATCTTCCATTGGAAACAATAAATATACTAGATTTTTTTTATTCTAGTGCGACTTCTTTCCAAAACATCTTTACTATGTATTTATAAATAATAATTGTTCTAGAAATGTTTTTTATGATTCAATTTATTCTCTCCATAACCCTATTTTACTAATGATCTACGTTAAATATGTAATGGTAAAATATTCAATGATTCTAAAAATAATATTCCACCTATATATTTTGGAACACTGTACCATTATTGGTTTGTCAATTTGGAATTCAACATATAATCTACCAACAATTTATGATGCATTCATAATTTTTAATGAAGGGACCTATTTTTCAATAAACTATTTGTGAGTCATTTCTAGAGTAGTGAGAAAAAGAAGAGGAAGAATTTGATCCTTTCTACTTGGAGTGATCTATTGAATGAGAGTCATGAAGTGGCCTTAGGGAATGTTGTGAGCGATACCTAAACTTTGTAAGGTAGTGAACCCAGGAATATATGTGATCATGTAATGACCGAAACATTTATTAATGGAATTTATCCTATCTTGTAGTAATTTCATAAGCACATAAAATCACATTAGGAAACACAATGCCACGTAATTATTAAACAAACTAACATGTGACATTTAAACATAAATTTTCCACTTTCATGTTTTCAATTTCGAGAATCTAACTTACAATGTTGCGATCAGTAAGATGCTTGGAGTCTGAGAGGGAAAACATAATTTTTGGTGAATAGTAACATACCCTTATTAATAATAATGTTACCATTATGAATATTAATATGACCCTTATGAATAGTGAATCGTTCATGTGGATAGGAACCTTACAATTGATAATATAAATAAAATATATCCATGTTATAAGTGACAATATGATATAGTTACATTATAGTGTTGGAATTTTTTCGGTCATGAATATTTAATGATTAATTTAACAATTAATAAAATTATTTTCATAAAACTTATTCATGAATGTGTATTTATATGCCCTTTGATTATATTATAATTTTATGAGCCCAAAATTAATTTCTCAATGTGTTTGAAACCCCGTTTTTAATTTAAGATTTGTATTTTTCAAGTAAATTATGATTTTAATTAAAAAATAATTAATCATATTTAGAAAATTATTTTCATAAAATGGAGTTAATTTTTTAATTTTACACATCTATAAATGGTTAGTGTGAAATTTTGGGATTTATCAAAAATAATTAATTTTTTAGTGAATAGTGAAATTTGATAATTTTCAAACCATGTTAAATAAATGAATTTTTATATAATTATTGAGACCTACATGATGTAAATGTCTATTGGTTATAAATTACATGATATTATTTCTATTTTTAGTCACAACAAACCTCACTATTTATTGTTTTTGGAGAAATAAAAATTATTGAATATAATATTGAGAAACCCCCTCTCTCCTCTACTATAAATACCAACCCCCACAGACTCATTTACTCACAGCTATCAAGCCTTATGCATACTAAAATTTATTCTCAAATATATTCCATATATCCCCCCACATCCAAAATCCCTTGGTCTCATAAATAGGCCAAAATTACTCCCCTAAATAGGTTCTCAATGAAGATATATTCAAGAGGTAATTTCTCTCTCTTTTCTTTCAAATTCCTTTCAAATTTAATTTAATTTCATCTCTTATCTTCAACATATCTTATCCAAATGTCATGATAAATCTATTATGATTGATATATTTTTATTATATCATGTTAATTTAAGATTATTAACTATACTACCCCCTCTCTCTCTTTGTTTACAAAAATTTAATTGTTTCCCATTATGTGTTATTTTACCTACCTGAAGGGTGATGCACTTCCATTTTACTTCAAATCCTTCAATTATGTTAATAAAATCATTAAATGGTTGAATATTTTATTTTATCTGTATTTTTTAACACATTTTAGGTTCAATAAATATCTTTTATAAAAAATACTAAATGATAAAACAAAACTTTTCCATTGTGATCCAAAAACTGCGAAATTCACCTAAAACAATAATCATTAAATTTTAACTATTTATTCATCCTCATGATATATAAAATAATTCATTTCAAGTTTATTTAAACTATTATAATATCATTAATAACATTTGATATAAATTATTCATGTTTATCCATGTTCTATACTAACATCTATTCTTCTAAACTAGTGAACCATTCATGAAAACTATGAAAAAGGACACTACTGAACAACACATTTAAACTCTATAACTCTTCCAAAAACTCATTAAAGAATATAATTAAATAATAATGAATCATTTTAATTTATAAAAGGTTTTTTAATTTTTAATTAATGAATCTAATGTTATTATACATGATGTTAAAGTGAATAAAGCATTTGGATACAAGGTTAGGGGAATTCTCGAACCCAACTTTCTTTCTTCAGGGTTATCCCTCTTTCAATCCATTTTCAGTATGGTTATTCCTTAAAATTAATTTCTTCGTAATTATCAAAAATCTTCTGGGATACACATTTTTTCCATTTGAGTTTATGTAAAATATTATTTTTTTTCAAAAGAACTCTTCTTTAAAAAACAAACCTTTTACTTCTCAATTAATTTTAATGATTCTTATATCAAGTTTGATATTCCATCTTTCATTTGGAGAACCAGATTTTTTAATTTATTCTTAAAAAATGAAACCCAATCCATTACATGGGTTAAAATATGTTCAAGATTGATATATGTTCTGTACTTCATGCATGATAATGTAAATGTTGAGATGTGACAGGTGTGCCCAGAATTATATTCCACAATGTAAATGTTATGATGTGACGAGTGTACCCAAAATTATATAGTGCTCTAATGAATTACGTAATGTGAATAAATGCATGAGTAAAGTGAATTATGTCTGAACATTATAATATTTTTTTTACAACTAAGTGTGGTAGGTGACCACTAAGGAATGAAGTTTCATTTTTATGCATTGCCACATTAAAAGTCTTTTCATTATATTTCCTCTCATGATTATGGTCTTATTCATATGTTCAGAAGAAAATGATTATTATCATACCATTTTATAATATTTCATGTAATTTTCTATCATCTAACTTGTATTTTAGCTCACCCATTTTTTTATATATATCCTTAGCTAACTACTTGTACTAAGGAGAACTCAAGGGCCAATATGAAGGTAGAGAAGAAATAATTAAATAAATATTTTATTTTAAATGTTATATAAGCTCCAAGGTTTCCCAAGACACTAATTCTTTGGATTCTCATTGTGTCATGTTTTTATATTTTTTATCATCAAAATTATGTGAAATTAATATAAGAAAACAATGACTCTATAGTTGGTATCATAAGAATGGTTTAGTTAATTTTGGGAATTAGGAATAGAGAAACTTAGAGAAAACCCTAGTATGAGACTTACTATATGTAAGAACTCAAGAATCATTGATAAGGATAGGGATCCCATAATATATTCTTTTAGTGTTAATTTCATAAACAAATAAATTATTTTTTCATGACTTATTGACTTATATTTCATTTAAACCTTTTCAGTTTTAGAAGATGGTGGGAGTGAGGAGAAACTAGGCCAAGAACCAATATGAGGGACAATGCAGCGATTTCTTAAAAAAATTCCCCAACTATTTGGGAGGAGGAGTTCAAAATATGATGTCAATTTTTACCCCGTTTTTTTTCAGGTTATGAATAATATCCTAAATAATTTGGAAATTCCTCCTTCACCTAAGAGGGATCAACTAACTAATGAGTGTTTTTTCAACAACGACCACTGATATTTAGTGGATCTTTTAATCCACTACTTGAAAAATAGTGGTTCAACATGATGGAGAAGATCTTTTTTGTGCCTCACTATTCAGGTTATGTATAATAACCTGAATATTTTTTCATGGTCTAAAATGAAACATTCACAAGGATATCGAGGAACTCTTTGGTATTTTTTTTGTCAACAATGATAGAAAAATTAGTATATTATTTACAGGATGAAAAACAAAGCTTTATAAGATTATTTATATTCAAGGCATTAGGAGTCATGAAGAAGTTTTTTGATGTGATCTGAAAGTGGAGATGGATTTTGGAGAATTGTCTGAATGCTATGTTGATAAGAAAAAAAATATTGAGTTTTATTTCAAAGGATCTATTGAGAATGGTGGAATGAAAAACTCATCCACCCACAAGTCAAAATTGTGGGAAGAGGTATCATAGGAATTGCCTCCAAGGAATGGAGAAATGCATCAAGTGTGGGAGAGAAGGACACCAAGCTTAATAGTGTCATAAAGACATTAGATGGTATGATAATTTGGTGGAGTAAAGGATAGAACCACCCATGGTCCAATGCTATAACTATGGATAACATGCGCACTATACAAGGCCATGCACCGATCCTTGAGCCCTCTAGGGTAATCACTGTCATAATCCACAAATTCCAAAGGAGAAATGGAAGGCATATTCTATCACTACTATGGATGTTTAGCAAGAAAAGTATGTCTTGGAAGGTACACTTCCTATTCACTAAAGAACGGAAATAGTATTATTTGACTGAGGTACTATTTATTTCTTTATATCTCTCATGTTTTTTAAAACTATTGAATCAAACACCCAAATCCGGGATGTAGAGATTTCTATAAAAACAACAACTGGTGAAATCAATGCAACCCAATTGTTGAACTCTTCTCTTATTGAAATATGTGGAAAGTTTCTTCCAGCGAATCTTCTGATACTTCACTTTGTGGAATTAAATTATATAATGGGAATGGATTTCCTCTCGTTATATAGAGAATATAAAAAATATTTGGAAAATGATATATCTTTTAATATTTCCAACCATCCCATGATCCTCAAAATATAAAAGGAAGATCATGAATCTCCTTTGAAAAATCATTCATTGGTGTGAGTGTTGATACCTTTAGAAGAGGAAAACCTTTCTCAAATCGTTGAGTCCAAGGAATGTGTTAACCTAATGGGGATTTCCATCCTGAGGGAATACAGTGATGTATTTATAGAAGAGTTACCCAAATATCCCCTATATCATGAGGTATAGTTTTCCATATAACTCATAACTGTGGATACTTCTATCTCAAAGTGACCTTATATGATGGTTCCTATCGAACTGAATGATTTAAAGGAGATGCTGCAAGATCATTTGGACAATGGTTTCATATGACCTAGTGAATCACTGAGGAGTGCACAAGTGCTATTTGTGAATAAGAAGGATGAAAAAATGAGGTTTTTTATTGATTATACGGAACTCAACAAGATAAAAAAATGAACAAGTATCCCCTTCCATTGATTTACGACTTTCTAGATCAGTTAAGTCGGAGCTCAGTAATTCACAAGGGTGGATATTCCTTTTGGATAACATCAGCTAAATGTGAATAAGGAAGATATTCAGAATACTACCTTTCTAATGAGGAATGGGCACATTCAGTTTCTTGTGATTCCATTCAAAAATACTAATTCCCATGAAATCTTCATGATTTAATGAATAGATTCTTTAGACATTACCTTTAAAAATTTTTGATAGTGTTTATTGATGATATTATTATATACTCTATGAGAAAATAGGAACATGGAGAACATCTAAGACTTGTGTTAGTGATATTGAGAAAAGAGAAGTTGTACGCCATCTTCAAAAAGTGTGATTTTTTATGAACAAAGTCACATTTTATGTACATGTGATCACAAGTGAGGGAATTCTGTGAACCCTTCAAAAAAAGGCAATTGAGGAATGGCAGAGACCCTTTAGTGTCACAGAAATATGAACTTTTCCTAGATTATCAGGGTACTACAATCATTTTTTGAGAAATTTCTCATGTTTTTCAAGCCCACTAACTAAGTTAACAAGGAAACGGGTAAATTATGTTTGGATGGAAGAATGTGAGGAAATATTAAAAGAGAAAAATAGAAGGCAGATTAGTGCACCAATACTCACATTACCAAAAAGTGGAGAAGGATTGTTGATATATAGTGACGCTTTGATGAACAGATTGTTGAATATCCATGAGAAGAACTACCCAACTCATGATCAAGAGCTAGAAACTGTGATATTTTCCTTGAAAATATGGTAGCACTACTTCTATTGTGGAAAGTATGACATATATACCAGTCTCACTAGTATAAAGTGTAAATTCACACAGAAGGAAATCAACATGTGTCAAAGGATATTGTTAGATCAAATCAAAGACTATTATTTATATATTCACTATTATCCTCACAAGGAAAACAAGGTAGTTTATTCTCTAAGCAGAAAAGCTACACTATCCATGATGGGGATTGAGAAAGACCCTATCTTCATGGATATACGAAGGATGGATTGGAAAATCATAAAATTTGGGAATAAATCATACCTTTCCCAAATTATTTTCAACCATATATATAATTTAATATTAAGGACGCCCAAAGAGATAATATGGAGTTACAAAATATGGTGATCATAGTAAAATGAGTGAGCCAGTAAGAATTCCATGTCGATGAAGATGGAATAATTTGGTTTGGAAGAAGGATTTGTTTGCCTTCATAACCTTGGATAAAGAATGATCGATTTGAAAATGAACATAGATAAAAATTCCCTATCCATTCTAGGAGTACGAAGATGTACCATGGTTTCTGATAACTCTTCTAATGGGATAACATAAATAAGGATATTGCGGAATATATCTTATGGTGCTTGATATATCCTCCAGTTAATATAGAGTGAGAAAATTCCGAAGGGATGATGAAAACATTGCCTATACCCATGTGGAATTGGGATAATGTCACTATGTACATTTTCATTGGTCTCCTGAAGACATCCAAAGGAAATAATGTGATATGGGTTGTGATGGACCAACTCACCAAGACTGCCCACTTTATCGTTATTCAAGAAGATCTCTCTATAGAACAACATGAAAATATATAAATGAAGGAATTGTTGAGACTACATGGGGTTCCACTATTTATAGTATCTAATCATGATCCATGGTTCACATATAAATTCTAGATGAGTCTCTAACATGTTTTTAGTAATGAATTACATTTTAGCATAGCCTATCAGCCCAAAACTGATGGCTGATCTGAAAGGACTATTTAGACTATAAAATATATTCTAATATTATTATCTTTAGAATTAAAATTTGGATTTTATTAACATATACCATTGGTTTATTTCTCATAAAACAATAGATTCCACTCGAGTATGTAGATGTCTCATTATGATGCACTTTATGGAAATATAAGTAGAACTTCAACCTATTAGGATGATGTTTGAGAATGAAATATACTTAGATTTGATTTTGCGCAAGAGATTGCAGAGAAGGTTCATGAACTCCAACAAAAAATCTTTGATTCTCAGAGCTAGAAAAAGAACTATTATGACAACCATTAAAGGAAATTATAGTTTGATGTATGAGATAATGTCTTCCATCAAATATCTCCATAGAAGAGAGTCATGTAGTTTGGAATGATAATGATGCTAATCCCAACGTACATTAGCCATTTTGAGATCCTTGTCCTCATATGAGCCATGGACTATTATCTTTCACTTCCACCAAATATGGTCCATGGTCATGATTTGTTTCATATATCACTCCTGAGAAATTATAGACCATCTCCCTTACAAGTACTGAACTCAGAGGTGGTACAAATGGAAGATGATCTGTGTTATAAAGAGCATCCAGAAAAGCTTATGGATCGGAGAGATATGGTTCAATGCTACAAGACTACCCACATTTGAAAATTGTTTAAGAGGATCCATATGTATGAAGAAGAAACATGTGAACTAGAGGATATGATGAAGGAGAAGTACCCTCACTTTTTTTATGTAAAATGAAATTTTTAGGGTGAAATTTCATAGGGGGGGGGGGAATGTAACGACCCAAACTTTTATCAATGAAATTTTTCCCTTCATGTAGTAATGTCATAATCAAATAAAATAAAATTAGAAAACACAATGTCAAATAATGCTTAAATAAACAATTAAGTTATATTTAAATGTAAAATTTTCACTTCTATGTTTTGAATTTCAAAAATATAAATTACACAGTTCCAATTAGTAAGATGTTTAGAGTCTGAAAGGATAAAATTAATTTTTTTTCAATAGTAACATACCCTTACGAACTGTAATGTTACCACTATCAATAGTAATATGAACCATATGAATTGTAGATCATCCAAGTGAATAGTAACCATATCAACGACAGTATAAATAAAATTTATCAATCACATATGTTATAGTATGATATAATTAAATTATATTGATGGTATTTTCATATTTCATGAATATTTAATGATTAATTTAATGATTTCATAGAAATTTTCTTTTCATACAACTTATTGATAAAATATTATTCATATTTCCTATGATTATATGATAATTTTATGAGACATTAAATAATTTTTTAAATTTGTAGAGAAATAATTTTTAATTTTAAAATTTGTATTTTTCATGTAAATTTTGATTGTAATTAAAAATAAAAATAATAATTTTTAAAAAATAATTTTTAAAATTGGAGTTCATTTTCTAATTCTATATGTCGAAAAATGGTCAGGGTGAATTTTTGTGGTTTTTCTAAAATACTCAAATATTTGGTGAATAGTGAAATTCAAAAATTTACAAAATATGCTAAATAAATGAATTTACACATCATTATTGGGTCATGGATGATGTTAATAGTCCCTAGTTAAAACTCACATGCATTTATTACTATTTTTAGTCATAATAATCCTCATTATTCTTTGTCTTATGGAGAAATAATAAAATAATGAATATAATATTGAGAACACTCCTCTCCTCTCCACTATAAATACCACCCCTCACAACATCATTTCCTCAAATATATAGAGCCCTTTTCATAATCCATATTCATTAAAAATTTCTTACGAAGCTCTTACCCCATGTCTATCAACCCTTTGTCTCATAAAAAGACCAAAAACTCTACCATAAAGAGGCTCTCAATGAATATATATTCAAGCGATAATTTCTCTCTATTTTCTTTCAAATTTAATATCTTTTATTCTCTTATCCTCAAAATATGTCATCTAAATGTCATTATAACTCCATTATGATTGATATAATGGAATTCTATCATGTTAATGGATTATTATTCATTATAATCCACAATCTATTTCTTTTAAATGAAATCGTTCCCCGTGATGTATTATTTTACATACATCATGGGTGATGCACATCTATTTTCCTTCACATACTTCAAGGATTTCAATAAGACCGTTAAATTTATGAAAAAATAATTTAATATTTTTTTTTAACACATTTTATTTTATAGAATCAATTTTTATACATAATATGAAATGGTAAAACAAAACATGTTCATTATGATCCAAAAACTACCCAAATGAACCTAAAACGGTCATCATTAAATCATAACTATTGTTTCACCAACATGGTATATTATTTAATTCATTAAAATATAATTTAAAATATTAAAATATCATTAATAATATTGATTAACAATTTTGTATGTTTATCAAGGTTCAACATGAACTTACATTCATGTAATCAAGTGAACCATTCCTGAAAACTACGAAAAAGGACACTCCCAAATAATTAATTTAAACTCTATAACTCGTCCATAGGACCATAAAAGAACATTATAAAGACATAATCAATAATTTTAATGTATAAATGGTTATGGAATTGTAAATTAATTATTATAATGTCATTATACATGACGTTAATGTGAAGAATTATTTGGATACAAGGTAAGAGGAATTATCGAACCCAAACTTCTTTCTTCTGGTTTTCCCTCTTTCACTCATTTTTTGGTATAGTTATTCCCTAAAAAAATTTGTAAACATTGTCATATATTCCATGGGATGTAAATATTTTACACTACTGTTTAGGTAAAACTTTATGTTTTCCAAAATAACTCTTCTTTCAAAACACACCTTTTAATTCTCACTCATGGTTGATGATTCTTGTAGCAAGTATGATATTCCCTACATTATTAGGGAACCCATTTTTTTTAATGTATTCTTATGAAAAATAACCCATTTATTCCCATGGGTAGCTGTATGTTCAGTATTGATCTATTTTATAGGTGGCATGCATGATAATGTAAATTGTGTGATGTGATGAGTTCACCCATTATTCCATAGAGTAATGTAAATGTTATGACGTGATGGGATCACATGGAATTATTGAGCACAATGTGAATTTTATAATGTGAGAGGTGTATGCTGAATTATATATCACCATAATGAATTTGGTGATATGAATATCTTCATGAGTAAAGTGAAGTATGTTTAAACATAATTCCATCTTTTTTCATAACTATGTGTGGTAGTTGACCACAACGACATTATGTTTATTTTTTATTCATTGCCACATTACAAGTATTTTCTTAATGATTCCTCTCATAATCATGATCCTATTCCTAGGTTATGATGATAATTATTATACTCATAACATGTTATATTGTTTCAGGTTATTATCTATCCTCTTATTAGGATTTTTTATCACCCCTTTTTGATGTATATCCTCAGGTGACTACTTTTACTAAGGAGAATTGAAGGGCTAATAAGAAGCTGGAGAAGAAGGAATTAAAAAATGTAAATTTTTATGTCGTAAATGTTTTGTATGGTCCTAGATTATCCAAGACACCAAAATATGGATCATATTTGTGTAATGTTTTTATATCATTTATCCTTAAAATTATGTAAACATAATGTAATAAAGAAAGTGTCTCCATAGATCTAGCACGAACATTGAAATGGAAGTGAGCTTTATAGGATTTGGTACATTAGCACATTGTTGTTGAATTTTACTTGGATATATCCAAATGACTGTCACCTGAGTAAAAATCCTTATGTATGTAACCTTGCTTGCTGGATTTAATTTCATTGTATCATCATCAGATAATGCCGGAATGGAAAAGATAAATATAAAAAATAAAGAGATATCGATGATACCCGTATAATAATGATGTCAGGATCATATATGATAAAAATAATTTTTCAATTAATATATGTACCCTAATTCACCACTCCCTCTCTCAGAGTATCTAGGACCCTTTAAGACCTAAAATTTTGTAGCAGGGCACTGGATTCTTTTATCATATCTTTTTCTCTAACATGGTTTAGTAAATTTTTGAAATTCATGTCTCAATTATCACTTATATAAGTGTGCCATGGAATAGAGTAAAACATCAAATAAGAAACAAAATTATAATGTTATTACTTAGTGTAGATGTGTCTATCGAAAAAGTCTAATTCAATTGATGGAAACAAGTATTGCACTAAAGATTTTTTGGAAGAATCATACAGTGAATATATTTACTCATTCAATGAGACTCTAGTAATGAGTGAAGGACCTAATATTCTAAGTGATTCCATACATATTAATTATAAAGAAGTTTATAGAATATATAATGTGGACGTTTTCCAAAAAAACAAAGGAGTTTTATAATAAATTGGATGAATAAAATAAATCTAACGTTATCAAGATCCAAGTGATGGAAATTGAATTCAAAATTTTGAAATGTTTAAATTAATTACATGTTGAAGTGGCCTCATATCTAAGGGGGGGGGGGAGAATTAATATCTAGATGAGGAATTTAAAAAAATTTCCACAAATATAGAAAAAACTAAAAACTAAGGACAAGGTACGAAACATGAACTCAAAATGAATTCGAAAGTTGGTAGGAAAAAATGACAGTCTTGATACAAAATAGTAAAAACCAGTACATGAGAATCAAATTATACAATTAGATAATGTGTGTTTCAAAGACCATGTTGATCATATTTTTTTTCAAATAGAGGATTAATGTGACATGTTGCATAAGGTCACAAAATAATTTGATTGTGAGGTATGTGGTGGGAAGAATCTCAATAGAGAACATATTTATTAACTTGATTAAAGGGATATGAAGATTAAATAATTGGTAGAAGATCTTGAATAAATTAATGAATATGTAGAGAAATCTAATGCAAATGGAATGCCCAAATTGAAGGATGGTATGATGTTACTATTTAACTTTAATTTTTTACGAAATAATTTAATGAATAGAAAATATTCTATTTCTGAGGGGAAACATAAAAGGATTTTATTATCCCAATGGCAATGCATTTTGAAAAAATCTAGTATTGGATATTATAAACCCTCTCCTATGCATGAGAAGAGAATAGATATAAATAGTAACTTAAATTAGAAAACCCATTAGGTGATGGAAACAAATCTAAAAACATATACAAAAATCAATTACAATAAGTTCAATTTCTATGGTATGCATATTTATATTTCAAATTATTGTTCAGAAGGACTAGAATATATTTCATATTTTATGAACAAAAATATCACCAAATATGAGAATAATTTGAATCATCTTGAAAATTATGAAATGAATTTATCTTAGAAGAAATTATCCATTAGATACAATTATTGTAGAAGATATGGACACATGATGAGTATGGGTCATGAATCCTAAGTGCTCAATTTTATATGAAAAAAACTATGGATACATCTACATCTCACCCTATAAAAGATGAAACAAGGTATTTTTTAATGGTAGATTATCTATATTTTCTAATCACAAGAATTTGGAAAGATATATTACCTAGAAATAATATGGGATTGAAATTGAACGTTGATGGAGATCCCCTACACTGGTGGTGTATAATGAGAAAGCCTATATTGGAATACAAAATGTTTTGTCAAAAAAATTGATTTAAAGACTCTGAGGAAACATAAGGAAAACAATTAAAGGTGTATAAAAAAACTCCAATATAAAACTCAAAAAAATATATTGGAATCAATTTTAATGAAATAAGATGAAAAATGATAGAGATAATCTATTTTTTAGTAAGAAGAATGTACGTTCTGTGAAGTGACCACCACTAGTAAAAAATATTGCAGTGACTTGGATAACAGATAAAATAAAAATTATTAAATAATGTCTCAAAAAATATGTATGTAATAATATAATGAAATATGTTAATGTAGGAGAAAGAGACCACTAATGGAGGAATAATAAATAGTAGAAGCCCAGTGGGGAATTTAATGATCAATGAATGAATCATAAAAGAAGGAATTTCAGTAGAGCAACAAAGTGTGAAAATTGTACAAGTTGGTTTAAAAAAAAATTGGGAAAAGATCAAACCTATAGAATCCACATATTAGAAGAAGATTGGGAATCACAGAAAATAATGACTACTTATATTTCCAGAGCAGTTAATTTTAGCTGGGGGATTGGAATAAGAATAAAAAGAGTAAAGTTATTTACTTTAATATTTCATAGGGTTGGCCCATCCGGATTTACTAAAATCATCCTCTTATGGATTTCATATGTACCCCTATCCTAATGTGTTTAAATTCTATTAACTTATTTGAAATTGTTTTATGTTTTAGGGGATATTCAATCTAATGGGAAGTTGAATTAAAATATTAAAAATGGTGATGTGAAGTGCACCATAATATCAACTAGTTCATATTAGTAAAAAAAGATGAAGAAGAAATCTATAAGAATTCACTGAAAGGATTTAATGGTTTATGGATACTGAATATGTATGGATGTAATTGAGTGAAATGGATAGGGATGTAATTATTAACATTATCTCTTATAACCTATACCGAGTTCCATCTTAGTAGGATGAGAATTTTTGCTGATAGCTTATTTCTAAGTGGTAAGTTCTCCCACTGAAAATATTATAAAAGGAAACTGCAACTGGAAAATGTTATTGAGTTGGAGATGTTTCTCAAACCTTTGGTCACATGTGATGAAATGATGCCGAAGAAAAAGAATGATTGGGATTATAAATAGTAGTCCTGACAATAAGAAGATTTTCATATCGTAGGGGGAGGATTATTTATCATAATCACATGAAATGTCTCATTGGCATAAAAATTATGATGTTTTTTTTCTGAAATCAAGAGGACTGATTTTGAAAGAATCATAAACATTTATGTATTTCATGATTATATATTTTCTCTAATAATCTGGTATCTACTAACTGATTTTAGGATACCAAGAAGTTATGAGAGAAGATATATAGTGTTTCCAACAAGTGGTCTCCCCACACTGAAGAGTAATTAAGCATCTGAAATCATATAAAATAGCTATTAATGATTTACATTAGTAATGTTCATGATGTATTCTAGGAGATAGATTCAAGACCAATAGATAAGAATGTCATTGATATAAAATGGGTCTTTCACAACAGGATCAATGAATATGGAATAATTATTCGAAGCAAATCATGCTTAGTGTGAAAAGGGTACTTCTAGATAGAGGTTAATGATGTTGATGATAAATTTTCACCTATTGTTTGGATAGAGACAATCAGATCATTATTGGCTATAATAGTACCATAAAGGTTCAATGTTTTCTAGATGAAGGTCTTGCCCTTATTTATGAATGGGGTTCAAGAAGAAGAACTTTATATTGAAAACCCATTTGTTTTCCACTTTCATGAATATGGGAAAAGTGTTTTTCATCTAAAAAATGTTACATGTGTGTAAAACTATGCCACAAGAGAAAGGTATTCAAAACTATATCAGTTTTTTATAAAGATTAGTTTTTATCAATGTGGATTTGATTACAACCTCAACGACCACAATGAGAGTAATCAATGGATGGTGGTGCTGGCGTGACACAAGGAAGTAATGGAACATTCATTTCTCAATATAAACATACTACAGACGTTTTGAGAATATTATTAAAGGATAATTCCAAGGATATGTTGACTCTGATGGCTAACCAGATGAAACAGTCACTAGATGATAAAATAAATGCAATTACAGTCTTATAATATAGGAAAATCATTGATAGTCGACTTTATTTGACAACAATGCGACTAGATATTGTTTTTCTCACATTCCATGTTGAAAGGTATCAAATAAATCCCAATGGAAACCACTATCTTACATTGAAAAATAATACATCGGTGTATCATAGTCAAGGTGTAATTTGGTTTTCTATACAATTAGAAGTCTGAATAAGAATTATTGGGCTATCCAGATGCAGATCTAGCCAACTAGATGATGATATAAAATTGACGTCACATGGTGAATTCTATATTATAAGATTTTTTATTTCATAGAAAAGAAATATATAATATTTTAAATCATTGGGCACCGTATAATATGATTATACTAGGGCTACTTAATAGTGCATTCATTTATTATTGATGATGAAAAAACTTGATGATATTGGAGTAGAAGTGATTTTTTGGATTGGGATCCATTATGATAAATAAAGTGTTATAAATCGATGAAAAAATATATCCCATCATGCGAGGTCAAAGAACATTCAAATCAAATATAATTTTATCATGGAGATGTTGAAACATGGGATTTTCATGTTAGAGTACATTCCTACATGAATATTGGTTGAATAAATTTTAACCAAGGTCTTAACTAATGTGGAATTTTATAGGCCAAGACAGGCTCTTGGATTTTAGTTGAATACTATAACTTCAAAAAGTGTGGATTTGGTACACCCTATCCTTAAGGTATGATTCGTTTTTTCCTAAATGTTATAATTTTTTTTCTTTTCCCTATTTCATAACACAATGAAATGACCTTCAGAAACATTGACAAAGGGGGATAAATTGTTGCAATAAAAGAGGAGAAATGACAAAATCTGGATAAGTGTAGAAGATGAGAGGGGGGGATCAGTGAGATAGGGGATGTTTTAAATATTTAAATTATAATATGATCAATAAAAGGAAATATATTATGATAGATGGAGTTTTCGATGAAAGCAGTTATGTGGTTTTCGATTGATGTGATTCATTGATGAGATTTTAATAAAACTCCTTTCTCTCATGTCGAGATTTGATCATGCAGGACTAGAGTGTGTGTTGGTTAAATCCTTGATTCCTATCTAAATCATACCAAGAAAATGTTTTTTATGATATAATAATCCTTAATGAGGTATCAAATTGTGAAGAGTTTTTAACAAACCCAAAAAAGAGATTATTTGGAAAAAAATCCCTCAAGGTAACATTGTAGTGTTTTCTGGTTGATTTGTTTTTTGAAAAAGAATGTTTCCAAGTTCATTAGTGGAGTTACAAAGATATTTTTGGCACTTTGTATTGAAAAATATCGTAGACAAAGGAATGGATTCCCTAGAAGCAGTACAAAAAATTTTGTGTACAAGGTGGCATTGATTCCTTGTGTTTTCCAAATATTTGGGTCCAAAATTAGGAGGATGGATCATCATAATTAAAGTTGTATTTCGATGAATTACATATAAAACATTTAAAAATAATTAGTTTCATTAATATGAGAGTATCACGATTGTATAGAGCTTTAAAAAGGCAGTCGGTGTCTTGAATGCTGGGTTTCGTGAATGTAAAGACCCGTAAAATTCAAGGGAAATTTTTTCTTAATTTTCTTTGGAATTTTACAAGAGCGCGGTTTCTGACGGCACCTGATTCCGAGGCCCGGAGTGCCCAGAATTAATTTCCGAAGTTTGGCTCGGGTACGTTCAGTGAACGAACGAGCGAGATTTCCTAACTTTTGATCCGGTGCTCGGAATTGAAATCCGAGGACACCGATGAACTCGTAGTGCCGATATTCGCTTAAGGAGACCTTTCCCGAAGTTGCGTTTGCCTAGGAGGAGATGTTTAATTTTCTGGATGAAATGAAGAGTAAAATAAATTTGTTATACAATATTTATTTTATTTATCTTCTTAAGTGGTTATATCCTAAGTGTGGAAGTTGGGGTGGAATCACAAGTTCCTAACTAACCAAGTGAGGATTAAGGTGAGGTGGGGCCCACACGAGCCCCAACCCTTCACCTTCCCCTTAACTCTCTTCTACCCCCTTAAACTCCCTTGCACTTAATGTGCCAAAACCCCTCAAATTCCCTAACTCCCCTCTCTCCCTCTTAAAGGCTTGACAACTTAACTTTTAATTAATTATACAACTCATGTATAATAAATAAGTGAGTTTAATTTTGAGTTTTTGAAATTCAAACTCTTGAATTCCAAAGGTTGGGTTATGTTAATAAATTAAGTGTAAGCTTGATTTATTTTTGGGTTAGTTCCTTTGTTACTTGAGAGGATTGGGAGAATCGTTGAGAGACTTGAAGATCTTCTTCGTCTTCGACGAAGAACGTGAAGAACGGTTCTTCTCCGACAAAGAACATCGATCCCACGACCATCGAGACTTGGCGTCCCGGATTCTTCCGTCTTCATCTTCCTCCTCGACAAGGGAGAAGTCGCCGACCGTGGTAATCATCGCCGACGACAACGTACCTCTCTTCTTCGTCTTAAGCGACAAGTGAAGAGACGTCGTTCCCTCCTCGGATGCACCCCGACGTCCACGGAATCTACGTCCTACGCCGCGACGCCTTCCTCCGCGATAACCGACGTGTGATGTCAATTTTCAAGGTAGGGGGTTTGTCCTTTTTAAATTACGTGTTTTCATTCCCTCGAACATGAAAGAATAATCTGTTGGGCGTAGTTCCAATTTTTATTAATAATTGTGAAACATTCATTGTTGTGTTTATACGATTGACCAACTGATATCGTTATAACGGGAGGAGACCGGACCGCACGAACACGGCCGATTCTCCTCCCCCTTCTATTCTTTCGTGTTAATTTAGCGGAGACAGCGCGGTGTCGTCGCAACCGCGCAGGAACAAAAGAATTAATGGCCGGAGCGAGCTGCGACGAAGAAACGCGGTGCCGATGCAACGCGTCGTTGTTTATGAAAGAGACCGCGGCCGGAGACGGGCCGCGGCGGAACAAGGAGGCGACCGGCGGCCAGCCGGGCCGCCGGCGCCGGAGATCATGAAGGGCCGCGGTCCTACGGCCGCGGCGGAGCAGCCAGGGGCGCCGGCCTCGCCGGCGCCGAAGAACAGGAAGGCCGCGGCCCTACGGCCACAGCGGAGCAGCCAGAAGGCGGCTGGCCTCGCCGGCCGCCGGAGATCGGGGAAGAGCCGCGGCTACAGCCGCGGCGGAGAAGAAGAATGCGGCCGGCCGCGCCGGCCGCCAGTTTGGTTAGGAGGCGGGACCCGCGGGTCCCGCGTGAGAAAGAAACGGCCGGCCTTAGGACGGCCGAGATCCAAAAAAAAGGGTGGGTTTACCCCCCCCCCCCCCCCCCCCCGCGTGCGGCACATGCGCGGCCCGCTGGCCGCGCCGCCGCTGGCCGGACCGCGCCGCAGCGCAGCCACCGGCCGGGCCGGGTCCAGCGGACCAGGTCGGTCCGACCCGGTTCGGGTCGGATCCGAATCGGTTCGACCCGGTTCGGGTCAGACCAGGGGGGTCGGGCCGGGTCGGCCCGGACCCGGACCCCCCGTTTTCGAGATGACTTCGGTCTTTTGGCCATAACTTGAGCCACAGACCTCCGATCGATGAACCGTCTACGGCAACGCGATCCTTGGATCGAGACGGTCGTTTCGGTATACTATACTCAAGGTGCACCTTCTTTTTCGGGAGCCTACGTGGTTAAAACTCCGTAGTTAAACGTGCTTGGCTTAGAGTAGTGATCAGGATGGGTGACCTCCTGAGAAGTTTCCCAGGGTGGGTGTGAGACGGAAAGACTGATATCTTTCAGACTGGACGTACGATTGAAGAATCGTCAGCGGCAATGCGATCCTTGGATCAAGACGGTCGTTTCGGTTTATCGCACTCAAGGTTTCGGATTACTTTGAGTTCGGCCGGGTTGGTTCGTTCACGAAACCAACCGGGTCTTCGGAGCGGAAACGCTCATATCTTGAGCTACGGACGTCCGATCGACGTGCCGTCAGCTTTGTTGTGTTCCTCTTAGTGAGACAGATCTTTTGGCATACTCCGCCCGAGTTTTGGACACAGGTGGAGTACGGTTGGGTTGGTTTTGCCTTAAAAACCAACCGGGCCCCGGGGACGAAAATGCCAATAACTCTCAGACCGGGCGTCCGATCGACGCGCCGTCTGTTGCGTTGAGTTCCTGTTGACGATACGGAACTTTTGGATACATCAACTCTGGACTTTGTGACAGTTGATGTATCAGCCTCTCGGCTCGTGAAGCGGACCCTCCGAACGAGCTTGCTGTGTGCGGGAACCCTAGTGCTGGCTGCGACTGTAATTGTGACTACTACTGCTACTACTGCTACTACTGCTACTGTGACTGCGACGATGACAGTACAGAGATCCTGTGTGGATTCGACGATGACGACTACAACACTCATCAATCCTACGTGGATCAGTGCTACAGGTCCTGTGTGGGCCCAATCCTGTGTGGATTCGACGACGACGACTATAGTGCTCAGCGATCCTACGTGGATCAGTGCTACAGGTCCTGTGTGGGCCCGATCCTGTCTGGGTCCGATCCTGTGTGGGTCTTTGCGCTCAGCGGTCCTGTGTGAACCAGCGCCTACAGGTCCTGTGTGGGCCCGATCCTGTGTGGGTCTTTTGCGGGGGTTAGTTACCTATCGATCCTTCGTGGGTCCGACGACTTAGATGGATCAGAGATCATCTTTATCGTATTTTGAAGAAGTATACCTGTGTGAGCTGAATCCTGTTGCTTTCCTGTGTGGATTGTGTTGTGCAATCCTGTGTGGATTACATTTTGCTTTCCTATGTAGAATACGTTTACTTTCCTGTGTGGATTGAGTTGTACTTGGGCTCGGAGGTTGAAGCGTATTTGAAATTGATGACTTAGGTATATGTATGGGCATATACCTAAGCAGTGTCGGTTGTTACTTCGTGATTGTACCTTTCTTCGTGGTTTATCCTTGTGGATTTGAGAGACCATCAGGGGTCTCGGGGTCCCTACTGAGTATCTTATACTCACCCCTGCACGGGCTTTGCCCGCACTATGTTGTGTTGGTTGCAGACGACGGACAGCGTTGATCTTAGCAGAGGCTTGCAGAGCAGGACGGTACCTGGAGGTGGACCACTGGGCGGGACGTGCTCAGAGCGGACGGTGGGACCCGTGGAGCAGTGGAGCTATCTGTACCCACCCTTCAGGTGGGATTTCCAGTGGACAGCTCGGTGTAGCGGCTTTTACTTTTCAGTTGCTGTTTTCCCTTTCGAGTTGTACTTTACTTTCAGTTTGGGTTTGTATACTGGCCCATTTACTTTTCCGCACTTTCAGTTGTACTCTGCTTTTGCTTAGTGTTTACTTTCCGCTTGCTTACTCTGTGGTGTTTGTTTACTTTACAAAGGCAATGCCTTCCCTTTTTACCGGGATTTACGCCTTGGTGCTAGTCGCCAGCCCCTGGCCTATGGAAGGCGGGCTTGGGGTAGTCACGGCACGGACCCCGAGGGCGGGTCGTGACAAATTGGTATCAGAGGAGTTTGGTTCTACCGCAAACTCTGATCTTTTCTATGTGAAGCAATAATGTTTAGCGTATTGAGTGTGGTTATCAGTCCAGGGAGTCCAGTGTTGGTGCGGCGGCCGACGTATCCGTACACCAGGACCCTGACTTCTGATTTCCGACTTAATGCACGAAAACATTGATTGCGTGTGTGTTTCAAAGTTTTCTTTGTGATTTCTTTGTGTCAGCTCACCAGGTATACTGTTTGACCGTGGCACACCTGTTTCCTTTCAGGATGGACCCACGATGGCAACCAGCTAGGGTTCCGAGAGTCGAGCGTGACGACAGCCCACCGAGCGACGAGGCCTCGGTGCAGGGCCCTTTGTCAGCAGTGGCACCGGCGGTAGCACTACCCGCCGAGCCCCCGATGCTTCCAGCGCCAGCCGCTGACGATGCACGTCGCCTCAGCGCACTGCATGAGTTTCAGCGCCAGCGACCACCCAGGTTTCGCGGGGAGACGGATCCCCAGGCAGTAGAGGAATGGCTGGAGGCAGTGGTACGTGTGTTTAGGCTAGTGAGGACGCCAGCAGACTTCATGGTGATCTTTGCTGCCAGCCTCCTTCAGGCAGCAGCAGGCAGGTGGTGGAGCCACTTGTTTCAGTTCTGCGATGGGATGACCTTCGCATGGGAAAACTTCGAGACCTTCTTCAGGGTGGAGTTTGTGCCAGTAGCTCTACACCCCGAGCGTGTACAAGAGCTTCTGCCTTTGCCGCGTGTTTTTCGATCAGTAGCCGAGTCATCTGTGGGAAGTAGACAGATGATGCAGAGGTCCAGGAGGACCAGACTAGCAGTTGGACGATCTCGGGTTTTAGGACCGGTGGTGCGGGGCACCCGAGGTGGGGTCAGAGCCAGGCGTGCCAGAAACGGACAATGTTACTCCTGTGGCGGGAAGGGTCACCTGGCACGCGACTGTCCGACTCCTCGTACGATTGATCAGCGGGTGTTAGAGGAGCCACTGAGACAGAAGCAGCGGTGAGTGCTTGAGCAACAGCCGAGTAGTGGACAAGGCAGTAGAGCTCCGAGAGCAGGTGGACAGGAGCAGAACTAGTGGATACATCCTTTGTACTTCTGGTTCCTTGTTGCTTTTGTGTAATGTCTTGTTTTATGAGATGCAATAATAAAAGACGCATACCTTTGTGATATTTTCGTTCCTGTCCTCTTTCGTGATGTTACTAAGAGGTTCCAGTTTTGGCTGTTGACTTGACCCTCACTTGTGAGACATCTACTGGAGGAGACATAGTTACCACACACTGATGCCGACAGTGTGACTCAACCCTTGGAGGCGAGAGTAACGGTTAAATCTCTTAGTAGTAGCGTCGAGGCCTTACGACGTCATCCTTGGTATGGATTAGTATCATCCATGTTAGGATTGACTGTTTTAGGCGAAGAATGTGGTTCATCCAGGGGATGAGACCAGATTTCTCTTATCAGCAAAGAAGAAATCTTGCAGCTCCTGTGGGACCTAAGATGGTCCAGGTCATCCAGGGGCGGATGAGTACAGCTCAGAGCCGGCAGAAGTCTTATGCTAATAGGAAGCGGAGGCCACTGGAGTTCGATGGTGGCGACCACGTCTTCTTGCGGGTCTCACCTCGACGTGGTATTCAGAGATTTGGCCGAGGAGGCAAGTTATCTACGCGCTTCAACGGACCCTTCCAGGTCCTCAGCAGGATTGGTGAGGTGGCTTATCGCCTGGCTCTACCACCTCAGTTGCACCGGGTGCACGATGTCTTCCACGTGTCTCAGTTGAGGAGATACGTGCATGACCCGATGCACATCATTGACCATGGGGAGCTTGACGTTGACGATGGGGCGACTTTTACGGAGGTCCCGGTGGAGATAGAGGATCGACAGGAGCGGGTCCTACGTGGGCGATCGATTCCTCTTGTGCGCATCAGATGGCAGCACGGGAACCTCCAGGAAAGCACATGGGAGCGGGAGGCTCAGATGCGTGCTTAGTACCCTCATTTGTTTCCCTAGTTTTGATGTATCTTTACGAGGACGTAAAGCCCGGAGGTGGGAGTAATGTAAAGACCCGTACAATTCAAGGGAAATTTTTTCTTAATTTTCTTTGGAATTTTACAAGAGCGCGGTTTCTGACGGCACCTGATTCCGAGGCCCGGAGTGCCCGGAATTAATTTCCAAAGTTTGGCTCGGGTACGTTCAGTGAACGAACGAGCGGGATTTCCTAACTTTTGATCCGGTGCTCGGAATTGAAATCCGAGGACACCGATGAACTCGTAGCGCCGATATTCGCTTAAGGAGACCTTTCCCGAAGTTGCATTTGCCTAGGAGGAGATGTTTAATTTTCTGGATGAAATGAAGAGTAAAATAAATTTGTTATACAATATTTATTTTATTTATCTTCTTAAGTGGTTATATCCTAAGTGTGGAAGTTGGGGTGGAATCACAAGTTCCTAACTAACCAAGTGAGGATTAAGGTGAGGTGGGGCCCACACGATCCCCAACCCTTCACCTTCCCCTTAACTCTCTTCTACCCCCTTAAACTCCCTTGCACTTAATGTGCCAAAACCCCTCAAATTCCCTAACTCCCCTCTCTCCCTCTTAAAGGCTTGAAAACTTAACTTTTAATTCATTATACAACTCATGTATAATTAATAAGTGAGTTTAATTTTGAGTTTTTGAAATTCAAACTCTTGAATTCCAAAGGTTGGGTTGTGTTAATAAATTAAGTGCAAGCTTGATTTATTTTTGGGTTAGTTCCTTTGTTACATGAGAGGATTGGGAGAATCGTTGAGAGACTTGAAGATCTTCTTCGTCTTCGACGAAGAACGTGAAGAACGGTTCTTCTCCGACAAAGAACATCGATCCCACGACCATCGAGACTCGGCGTCCCGGATTCTTCCGTCTTCATCTTCCTCCTCTACAAGGGAGAAGTCGCCGACCGTGGTAATCATCGCCAACGACAACGTACCTCTCTTCTTCGTCTTAAGCGACAAGTGAAGAGACGTCGTTCCCTCCTCGGATGCACCCCGACATCCACGGAATCTACGTCCAACGCCGCGACGCCTTCCTCCGCGATAACCGACGTGTGACGTCAATTTTCAAGGTAGGGGGTTTGTCCTTTTTAAATTACGTGTTTTCATTCCCTCGAACATGAAAGAATAATCTATTCGGCGTATTTCCAATTTTTATTAATAATTGTGAAACATTCATTGTTGTGTTTATATGATTGGCCAACTGATATCGTTATAACGGGAGGAGACCGAACCGCACAAACACGGCCGATTCTCCTCCCCCTTCTATTCTTTCGTGTTAATTTAGCGGAGACAGCGCGATGTCGTCGAAACCGTGCAGGAACACAAGAATTAATGGCCGGAGCGAGCTGCGACGAAGAAACGCGGTGCCGATGCACCGCGTCGTTGTTTACGAAAGAGACCGCGGCCTGAGACGGGCCGCGGCGGAACAAGGAGGCGACCGGCGACCAGCCGGGCCGCCGGCGCCGGAGATCATGAAGGGCCGCGGCGGAGCAGCCAGGGGCGCCGGCCTCGCCGGCGCCGGAGAACAGGAAGGCCGCGGCCCTACGGCCACGGCGGAGCAGCCAGAAGGCGGCCGGCCTCGCCGGCCGCCGGAGATCGGGGAAGAGCAGCGGCTACAGCCGCGACAGAGAAGAAGAAGGCGGCCGGCCGCGCCGGCCGCCGGTTTGGTTAGGAGGCGGGACCCGCGGGTCCCGCGTGAGAAAGAAACGGCTGGCCTTAGGCCGGCCGAGATCCAAAAAAGGTGGGGGGGTTTACCCCCCCCCCCCCCCCCCCCCGCGTGCGGCACATGCGCGGCCCCCTGGCCGCGCCGCCGCGCCGCCACCGGCCGGGCCGGGTCCAGCGGACCGGGTCGGTCCGACCCGGTTCGGGTCGGATCCGGGTCGGGTCGACCCAGTTCGGGTCAGACCAGGGGGGGTCGGGCCGGGTCGGCCCGGACCCGGACCCCCCGTTTTCGAGATGACTTCGGTCTTTTGGCCATAACTTGAGCCACAAACCTCTGATCGATGAACCGTCTGCGGCAACGCGATCCTTGGATCGAGACAGTCGTTTCGGTATACTATACTCAAGGCGCACCTTCTTTTTCGGGAGCCTACGTGGTTAAAACTCCGTAGTTAAACGTGCTTGGCTTAGAGTAGTGATCAGGATGGGTGACCTCCTGGGAAGTTTCCCAGGGTGGGTGTGAGACGGAAAGGCTGATATCTTTCAGACTGGACGTCCGATTGACGAACAGTCAGCGGCGATGCGATCCTTGGATTGAGATGGTCGTTTTGGTTAATCGCACTCAAGGTTTCGAATTACTTTGAGTTCGGCCGGGTTGGTTCGTTCACGAAACCAACCGAGTCTTCGGAGCGGAAACGCTCATATCTTGAGCTACGGACGTCCGATCGACGTGCCGTCAGCTTTGTTGTGTTCCTCTTAGTGAGACGGATCTTTTGGCATACTCCGCCCGAGGTTTGGACGCAGGTGGAGTACGGTCGGGTTGGTTTTGCCTTAAAAACCAACCGGGCCCCGGGGACGAAAATGCCAATAACTCTCAGACCGGGCGTCCGATCGACGCGCCGTCTGTTGCGTTGAGTTCCTGTTGACGATACGGAACTTTTGGATACATCAACTCTGGACTTTGTGACAGTTGATGTATCAGCCTCTCGGCTCGTGGAGCGGACCCTCCGAACGAGCTTGCTGTGTGCGGGAACCCTAGTGCTGGCTGCGACTGTTATTGTGACTACTACTGCTACTACTGCTACTACTGCTATTGTGACTGCGACGACGACAGTACAGAGATCCTGTGTGGATTCGACGATGACGACTACAACACTCAGCAATCCTACGTGGATCAGTGCTACAGGTCCTGTGTGGGCCCGATCCTGTGTGGATTCGACGACGACGACTATAGTGCTCAGTGATCCTACGTGGATCAGTGCTACAGGTCCTGTGTGGGCCCGATCCTGTGTGGCTCCGATCCTGTGTGGGTCTTTGCGCTCAGCGGTCCTGTGTGAACCAGCGCCTACATGTCCTGTGTGGGCCCGATCCTGTGTGGGTCTTTTGCGGGGGTTAGTTACCTATCGATCCTTCGTGGGTCCGACGACTTAGATGGATCAGAGATCATCTTTATCGTCTTTTGAAGAAGTATACCTGTGTGAGCTGAATCCTGTTTCTTTCCTGTGTGGATTGTGTTGTGCAATCCTGTGTGGATTACGTTTTGCTTTCCTGTGTGGAATACGTTTACTTTCCTGTGTGGACTGAGTTGTACTTGGGCTCGGAGGTTGGAGCGTATTTGAAATTGATGACTTAGGTATATGTATGGGAATATACCTAAGGAGTGTCGGTTGTTACTTCGTGATTGTACCTTTCTTCGTGGTTTATCCTTGTGGATTTGAGAGACCATCAGGGGTCTCGGGGTCCCTACTGAGTAGCTTATACTCACCCCTGCACGGGCTTTGCCCGCACTATGTTGTGTTGGTTGCAGACGACGGACAGCGTTGATCTTAGCAGAGGCTTGTAGAGCAGGACGGTACCTGGAGGTGGACCACTGGGCGGGACGTGCTCAGAGCGGACGGCGGGACCCGTGGAGCAGTGGAGCTATCTGTACCCACCCTTCAGGTGGGATTTCCAGTGGACAGCTCGGTGTAGCGGCTTTTACTTTTCAGTTGCTGTTTTCCCTTTCGAGTTGTACTTTACTTTCAGTTTGGGTTTGTATACTGGCCCATTTACTTTTACGCACTTTCAGTTGTACTCTGCTTTTGCTTAGTGTTTACTTTCCGCTTGCTTACTCTGTGGTGTTTGTTTACTTTACAAAGGCAATGCCTTCCCTTTTTACCGGGATTTACGCCTTGGTGCTAGTCGCCAGCCCCTGGCCTATGGAAGGCGGGCTTGGGGTAGTCACGGCACGGACCCCGAGGGCGGGTCGTGACAGTGAAGGTGTGGAGCTTCGCGAATCTATGATGCAAACGGCAACACATCCATGACTATAAGAAGTGGAGCATAATAAATATGTTAAGGTTCGAATTTAATCTATACAACACTGAGGAGATTTAAAAAAAAGTTAAATTCTATTAGTGATTCATAAAAGACGGATATTCTAGAAGGTTATTGCAGGGCCTCACAAAAATGTGATGATAAGGATGGAAGCTTCTGGAATCTTAGGCGATACCTATAACGAGGCCAATACGCCCTTCAGAAAAAAGGGATAGACTTAGTGAATATTATAAAGCTCTGAATTCACAAAGGTGATTCTTGAAGGTTGTTATTGAGTAAATATTCACGAAAAATAAAAGTTCACGAAGGCTATAAAAGTTAACCGAAATTTTTAAGCATCACAAAACAATTGAAGTATGCGAAGGATATGAAAAGCTGAGTGAATGTTGTGAGATTATAGAAGGATAAGTGAGCTTCAAGAAAGTGTTTTAGATTCATGAAATTATGTTCCTTCACAAATTCTCATTGTTCCTCATGAAATAGATAAGATTGAAAAGTGTGTTGGGGTTCATGAATGTAGTACATTCTTGTGAATAGTTAGGTAGTTTCTCAAAGGATGTGTGAACTTTGTGAAGGTAGTGAGCATCATGAATGTATTGAAATGGGATTACCCAGTAAATATGTGGTAAATATATATTCATCATGTTTATGAAATAAGGACTTCAACATAGATTCTACCAATAGTTGAGGACGAATTCATTATTGAAAATTAAGAGTCCTACATGTCAATAAACTATGTGTGTGGCCTTTCCCAAATAGTGATCATAGGAAAACGAAGAAGGTGATCATTTCCATCGACAGTGAGCCATAAAAAGAGAGTTAGAGAGTGAGCCAAAAGAAGTAATTGAGCTATTCCTAAACCTTATAAGGTAGTGATGCTGATCATAGAACTGATCTAGTCTCTACAATGAATTCGAAGTGTACCATAGTGGATTTGTAACATGTGTACATTTTCATTGTATGCTCCTTGGACGTAGCCTAGTGACGGTTAAATAAGTAACAAATCTCTGTGCCTATGTTCTTTATTTCCTGATTTAATTTCTATGAATCATCCTTATATAATGCGGGAAAGGGTAAGATAAATATAAACACTAAAGACAAATCGATGCGACCCTTATAATAAAGTGGTTAAGATCTAGTGGGCATGATGAATTTTGAAAAGAATATCCATACCCTGATTTACCTCTTCCCTCATATTAGGGTATCTAGGACCCTATTGGATATAAATTTTTTTATTTATAATTAAATGTGTTTTTTATATGGTTCCATGAACTTGTTAAATTTTACGTAATATAGTGCTAGGAATATATAATGTTTTTGTATATTTATTTCAAGTGAGAGAATAAATAGATAATTTCTTAAATTCTTATCGCATGGTAAAATATATTCGTTTGTGAAGTATTTTGTATGAATAAATATAATTATTATGATATATAGTTTATTCTATAGGAATTATTTGTATACATAATTATATTTTATATAATTTTTTTACCATTTCATTGTTTATTGGTGTGTTTATTATTTTCAGCATGAATAATTAAATTTTAATTGATTTTAACAATTATGGATTGATTAAAATAACTATAAGAGTTGTAACATATATTTTAAGATAAGTAATTATGATACTTTTGAAACACAAAATCCTTAAAAACCCCTTCACTTAATGAACAAAATAATATATATGGAATGCCAATCTTGAAATGAAAATACATAAGATTAAAATTATTATCATTTATATTCCTCATCTCTTCTATCTCATTTAATTATATGATATTAGTTTTTCATTGGAAGAAGAATTAGAGTCATTTTTATAATATGAATTATTTTATATTCATAATTTTAATTAATCACAAAACACTAAATATATTACTTTTATATTCTTAACTTTATGGGTTATTTTTTTGATAGATTTAACTTCTGAATAACATGTTTTAGATGATATGATTTTGAAACATGAATTTACCAAAAAATTGTGATTTTTACTAAATGGTTTTAATTGGATGGTATTGTCATAGATTTTGATTTTTATATAAGTTACAGTTATGCCCAAAGATCATGAAAATGCAATTGTTATATAGTTATACTCAATTATAGTATGTAGGTATTTTGAGGATTAAAGGAACAAATGGTGAACCATAATAATGTGTTGACTTTCGAGAGTTGTTATCTTCCTCAATAAATTGATTTCTCTAAATTATTTTATCCTTAATGTGATATTAGGGATTCTATTTTGATGTTTCACAATAAAATATAGAATTATCTGGGTGACATTTTTTTCTTCTGATCAAATTCTGATCAATGATTTATATGGGATATAATCTACTATTTCTTAACTTTTTCATTCCAAAAAGTACTTAAAAAAAGAATTTGGTTTTTTAAAATTTTTTGATCAAAGAGGATATCTAGGGTAAATAATTATTTATTCCAACATCTGTCATAATTTTTTCTGGGATATTACTTCTGCCTTAAATATTTTATATTGAAGACATTCCAGGGTTTTAGTACACGTATCCTTTGGATTCTGGTATTAATACTTCTGTCACATAGGATTAAAAGTGAAAAGTTCTAATCGTTTGTATTATGGAATCCTTTAATAATATTGTAATGTGATATATAGATTACTATCAGAAACCTCATCATTTTTATGAAATTTATAATTATATTTATACTTTGTAAGTTCTTTAATTCAGTTATGTTTCATCTTATGAATTTTTTATTTTGAAATAATTTATTATATTTTTTTTATTATGTTTATTGAAAAAACATTTGAAACCATATGTTATTTATAAAATGGTGGTGAAAATATTTCATTCTTGTATTAATTTTAACCTTAAACTACATAAGGATCTTTGGGTGATGAGAGTTGGATAATTTTTATTCACAAATTGATAAATTGATTCGATCAAAAAAAATTTGGACCATGTTTAAATTTTCAGAATATCTTTTGTTAATAGGTGTAAAATAGATTATTCCAAATATGTGTGATGAAAATAAGACCATGGTTGAGAATAATTCAAAACTTGTTTCTATGAAATTTTTACTAGAAAAATGGAATAAGATATGGTGAATCATTTACTCTGTTGGCTAGAGTCAAATCCATCCAGATTCCATTTTCCGTCACCTCTCATAAAATTTACTATGAAATAAATGGATTTAAACAGTGAATTTCTTGATATTAATATTCATGATGAGATTTATATTGAACAACCTCTTGGTTTTAAAGATACTAATTTTTCAAAACTTGTTTTCAAAATTACTATCGCACTTTACAAATCAAGAAAACCTCTAAGAGACTAGTACTATAGATTATGAGCATTTTTACTCAAAAGTAATATTCAGAGAAAATATGGATCATTATATTTTAATTATGAAATTTTCTGATGACATCATTATCATACAAATCAATATCGATGAAATCATTTTTAGATCCTCCAAAATAAACCACATTCTATTTTTTGTCAAAACATTTAGTAGAAAAATGAATTCTTTTGAGGGTTTTAATGTTAGTTTTATATTAACATAAATTATAGATGGGTTTTCAAATTTAAAAAATTACAACCCATGTCACAATGGGTTTTAGCATAAACTATGTATTGGCTAAAAATAAAAACAATTTTAACTTTAGTTAATATTTAACCATGTTAGATCTTTGGGTTTCGATATTAGTTATATGAAAAATCAATATTAAAAAAATATTTCACATTTAATGCTACCAATGTTAATTTTTTTCAAATTTTTCCCTTGAACATCTTATCTTCCTCTATATAAAATTATCACACCGTAGGAACACTTTTTTTAAAACCATCTATAACCTTTCATTCTCACTGTTTCTACATTCATGATCTGTTACTCCAAAATTATAATTCTTTATCATTACTAGGTTTATCTATTCCACCATTTTTCGATTGTATTTATAAATAGTATGTCATTATTTATTTATTTAGGATTTTGTTTGGTAGATATATTTTCCTGATTATTTTTCCAGAATATGACTTCTATATATCAATGAGAAATGACATAAATTCAATATGATATTTAAAATAGTAGTTAAATATACCTCTAGAGTTCTTCCTTCAAATGAAAATGAGTGTCATTAAACTATATTTAGATTGGTAATACACCAAAACCATGAAAAATAATAAGAATCACTATATCTATATTTTCTTGTATTTTTGGTTTCAACAATTTTCTTATTTTTGTAACTTATTTTTTATTCCAAAGACGTTATATATTTTAAAATATTTTAAAAATACATACATATCATTATACATTATTTATTTTAATAACAAATTTGAAAAGAAAAATATAAAAACATTATTCATATAATCAATATTATATGTGGCTTTAGACATCATTTATCAAAACAACTGACATTCAAATTTATGATAATTAATGAAAATAAAAAAATTGGTATGTTTATATAAACGATCAAAAAATACATACAACATTGGATGAATAATTGACATTAAAACAAAAAAAACCTAATGTGAAAAGGTATTATTCTGTTATTGAACTTATGAAATTAGATGAGTATGATAGTTTAACTTAATTTTATTTATGGATTCTAAATAATATAGAAACCTGGAAGGATAATTATAACTCAAAAAAAATATATACAAGATTTAATTATATTTTAACTTTTGAGTAATTCTTCATGTATTACAACTGTAGTAGCCACATTGAATAAATTGTATCTTGATAAATCTATAAAATCAATAGATCAAAAACATTATTAATGTGTGATCAGAATTTAACATTACATGATAGCTAGTTGACTTGAAATTATGTACCATGTGTTCTTGTGTGTGATATTTCAAGGTAATATTAAATAGTCTCATTTTAAGGTGGTTAAAGATAACATCCATTACCTTAAAGAATATCCAAAACATGGAAAATTTTATTCTTTCAAATCTATGTTTTTAAAAAAGAGTTTTTTAGATTATGATTTGTGAAGATTTCGAATGGATGAGAAGATTACTTTTAGAACATTTCATTTCTTTAGAGAATTTTTATATTCTTAGTCTAAAAAGATACAACAATTGGTTGCACATCCCACCGAAAAATATGAATATATATTAGGTAGAATTTGCTGATAAAGTTTCATTAGATTTGGCAAAGAAAATGATCATATTTGTTAATGTGCCTGTTAATATATCTCTAAGAGGGGATTACTGATGGTATGATTATCTATCCAAAGGAAGTGGGCACCATATTAAATGGAAAAGGTATAAGCCTCCCATGCATGTATTGGTAGATTCATGTGGTAATCCAACACATTAGATGATTGGAGATCTTATCCTTTTGTACAGACATTTATTATAGTTATAAGTACTATCTACAATAGATTGAATAATTCTATGGGGGTCTAGTTCAAAAGAATATTTAATAATTTATATTGAAGAAAGGAAGAATAGCTAAAATTTGATAATCTATCCAAGTGTTACCAAGCATATTGGCTACCAGGATCAGTGTTATTAGTATAGTTGGATGAAACATTTTAAGATTGAAGTGAAAAAGGTAGTGGACATTATTTTAAAACTATATATTATCTATTATTATGTTTCTGACGACATAATAACTTTCTATATTGGGTTTATAACCATTTTAATAATTTCTAAAATTATTTGGAGTTATTTAGGTGTGTTTTGAGGTGATGGGAGATGACTAGTATAGTTTATGATTTCATTTCATATAACATTAAAGTAAACTATAATTCACTTGTATTTGTGAAATTAAAATGGTTTGGATTTTGTATCTATCATTCTACCTAGATAAATCATAAAAATATCAAAGTCATGAAGTGTGTAAGGATGGTCCCTAAATTCATACGGTTCATCCTCATCTATGTAAATATAATTGATCATTATGTTGGGAATATTTCCAATTGAGTATATGTCATTACATACTTTTCAAGGTTATGTTTGATGTTAATAAAGATAAATCCCTTCATCATAAAGATAACCCATGAGTTCATTAGGAATATTTTAGATTTTTCTGGAAGAAAAAATACTTCATAATGATAATGAGATGAAATATAAATATCATCATCTGGTGCATATTCATAACTCTTAGTTATGCAAGGATCATCAAATATTTCAATATTATTATATACATCAACATAAGGAAATTAGTCTATGTAAAAATAAAAAAAAAGAATTTATAGATTTATTTTCATTAAAACACATATATCCTATCTTATAATACTAAATAAGAAAGTAAATATGATTATAAAAAATCTTCTATTACATTTTCTATATAAAATAACATAATATGGTGTCTGGTTCATGAAAGAAAATTGTGAGAAGCTAATATTAAATATATTGGAATAGAAATCAAAGAAGGAAAAAAATCTAGAGGCTTTTCCAAGTACGGAATTATGATTTTATGAAATTTAATAATTCTAACAAAAAGCACAACTTATGATTCAATAGTTGTTTTTCATGTTTTAAATATCATACAAATATTTATAACCATGACTCATTTTTTTGGTTGAATAAAAATAAGAGGATGTATTTCATAATAAGAAAAATAAATTTTCATGAATTTTCAAGAACAATATTAATAAAGTGGAGTGGAGTCTTGGGTTAATCATTTTTATATAAAAGAGTTATAATCTAAGGTGAATGTGTCGAACTATGATCATCATGACTAAGATAATGGAGACTAAGATAATTTAGAGCGATTTGAATTTTCCCAATCCTATAATAAAAAAATAATAGATTTTTTTTAATATTGAAATTTAAAATCAAATGATTATAGTTCCGTGTTTTCAAGGATTAAAATATCACATAAATATTTTTGATTCCAACATGTAAAGATTAAATAATTTTGAGAAATTGTTCGTGTGCACTTATTCAACCTATATCTATACAGGATTTCATTGGAAGCACTCATTCAACAAAGATAGAGTTCCGCATGATAATTAATATTATGTTTTATTATTTTCATTTAGTAGGGGATATTTATGTTTGAGGTGTGAGGAGCATATTTTGAGGAGAATAATAATCTAATATTGTTTCATTTTTAAAGGGATATGCATTTGTTCTTTTGAGTTATAATAATTAAGGGTGTTTTGGATATTTCTTAAAAACAAATCATGAAGGGGTTTAAAATGAATATGATTTTTATGGGAACTAAAATAATAGTGGAAATTTTATAATTATGAATATTTTGAATGATAGGGGATATTTAATACAACTTCACATGCACGTGATATTGTGAGAAAATAATGGTAGAATAAAAATAGAGAAATGGAAGGATCTGTTGTTGTGTTAGTACATACTTAGTTAGTCAAGAAGATGAAAATATCTTGAGGGATGTAAAATAAGGATTAGAATATGTTTCATAGTGTAGTGAATAAAAATTAAAAGTATATTTAAACGTGTGTGATGCCCATTTTAAGTGGCATCACTGATCAACCAATTAGTGTGATGTTTGCTTTATGGATGTGGGATATATTTTAAATATCTATTCACTTGTGTACTATAATGGATGTATTTTATATATATTATATGATGATCACATCCTTGTATAATATGGAAATAAATGTTTTAATATAATCCCTGGTGAAGCCATTTTAATGGATAAATAGGTCATAGTGGTGAATCCATGGTTCAATGAAAGGTAAACCCCTCAAGTATTAGGTTTTCCACCTCTAGGATGATCCTTGTTTAAACACATGTTATAACATTACTTTCAGTATGTTCATTAGATGTAAGTGTATGTTCGGTAATCTACAATAGTCCATTGTAAATCTTAATAAGATAATGGGATTCAAAACCAAAGGGAAAAGTTCTAATGAATATTTAAAATTTGGTCATATTTGACAAAACCTGTTACACCACACCTCTCATGTGTGTTTTCATTTAAAAATGGAACATTAGTTTGTTCAAAATTTTTATTGATGCAATAAATACTCACTAATTTAGGATTTATTATCACATGAAATTTGATTCTTCTTGATTTTACTAACATTATTTAGTTATCTAATAATCTAACATATCACTCATGATCTTAACACATAGGTATAAGATTACATTTCCCTTTTGATCCAACACAAAATGGAGATATTTTCATTGAGTTATAATATCTATGAATCATCTTGATGATAAATTTTCCAAACCCTTACATTTTGAAATATTCTATTATATAATATAGAATATGGGTACAATTAGTGTTATGTGATCACCTTTTACCTTATGTTAGTTGTCCTCCAGATATTGAGAAACTCCTAAAGAAAGGGTGTAAATTTTATTATATATAACTCTATTTACACTTTGTTCTAGCACTAATTATTACAGAATACCTTTTAAGGGTTATTTATGTTTTAGTTAATATATCTTATAAAACTACATCATTCTGATACATGATATTCAATCTTTTTGATGATTAACATTTTCAGAAAGTACACATTGTATGAAATTATTATCTTATAAATCCATTCTTGAATATCCCCTCAGTATAGATTTATTTTATTCATACATTTCATTGATTTATTCATGGTTATTATTAGGTTGATACTTTAATTATTTGAAATATTTATACATAGCTGAGTTTTTAATCTTACCTAGATATTCCACTTGTTATTTTTTCTAACAATATTTGATGATTAAGATTATTCTTACATAGAATATTTTTTACTCTTTCAAGGTTTTATCCATGTTATATTACCTTTTATATTCCTTATTTAACAAATCTGTGGCTTTTTATTTTTTATAATACAAAAGGAGGAGAAATATTGTAGAAGATAAGGTGATGAAATGTATAGAATATAATGGTGAATAGTATAGTGAATTTCCAAGGGGGTTTCTGTTAATTTTTTTTAGAGGGGAGGGGATGTAAATTCCAGGAATGGACATGGAATTTTTACTTTACATATTTTCTTTACAACATATATTTTTATCTTGTTTTTTAATTATAAAATAGAAAGATATAGTTGAGTCATTTTATTAAAACTATTTCATCCATTTTTTTTGGTGAGTCACAACACAATCAATATGTTACCTGTACTTACTTGAAGTTATTAATAGTTCTTATTTTTATATTTAATTTACACATCATATGTTTTTAATAATCTGATTATGATCTATGAATTTTCATAACACCATGAAGTAACCTAATGTTTTTATAGTGGAAGGGAATATTAGATATTTTAGTTAGTAACATATAACAATTTTTCCTAAAGATCTCAATGTGCATTTCCTGTGTAATGTTTCTCCAAAAATATAAATGAGAGTCTAAAGATTTAATAAAGAGAGATTATCCCTAGGTTTAATGTTGAATTTAGAGATGAATTCACAACCTATGTAGCATGAAAGATTTTAGTTTTTTCTCATTCTCTATGATCTTGGAGCTTCTATTTATATAAGGTTACATTATGAAATCTATATGTTTATTATTTTAATTGTTGGATTTTGATCATATTGTTATTGGATATTTCTATGGATAATAAATATTACTTCCAAAATTCACTATTCAATGAATTACTATAATTTTGAACATGGATCTTTTTTTCATTTTAGTGAATAGGTTCCTAGAGGTATAAGATTTGATAAACCTATCATGGGGAGTGAAAATGAATATTTAAAATTTCCAAATCCATCAAATTGGCTGACTAGGGTCATCCCTCTTGAAGATATTTTATAATTAATCACTCAATACTCCCAAAACATCTATTGTTTTTTTTATTTTCTTGATGAAATAAAAATATTGAGGTATGATTATGGAATAATAAAATGAAACAAAATATGCAGCCACAACATGTTGATAGAATGAATAAGTTCAGTGATAAAACTCTTATTCCTTAGGTTAACTACTCATGTTTTTTCATTATCTAGTTTTTTTGTCTAAATTTTATTTGATTGTTAATCCCATAATACATAATATTTTATTCCCTACATTGATTGTAAAACATATCATACCTAAGAGATATCTTTAGCAAACCAAACCTCACGTCTTCCAAAATTCAAGTTTGATTAACTCACTCTATCATATATGTGTCACCTCCAAACACCTAGATTCATTTTATAGAGTTTTATCTCTCTAAAATACAAAATTATATAATATGAATAAAATGATTAAGAGAGGGGATTTAGTTAAATTTAGTGAGGAATAAAATAATGTAGTGAATAATATCTTGTAATGATGAAAATCATCACATCACCCCTCAATACAACAACGACCCTATTAAAAAATAAATATTAGGAATTAAAGATAAATAATTGGATAACAATGAGAAAATATCACACATGGTCAAAACATGTATTAGACACACATCATTATTTGTTTTAGATATAATAGTGTAGAAATATAATGATAGAGAGATATATTTGATGGAGACAGAATCTTGGAAAATGATTGAGAATGTAGCAATTTTTTATTGAATGATAATGTGTGAGAACTACAGTGCAAGATAAATGATAAAAAAATATTTATAAACCAAATATCCCATTCTATAAGAACACAAAAATCCATATAATCTACCTTATAAATGTGAATAATTCCAATTTATATAGTTTAGGGGGGCTTGGGTTATAAATTTTTTAAAAGGGAAAGATGAAAATCATGTAAAATACAATCATTATTTTAAATTGCATCATTGAAACTCAAAATTAGTTAACTAGATGTGGATTAAATTCAATTAAATATTATTATTTTTGTCCTATAGATTATGTAAAAATTTCATCATAGTTTGAGAAAATATGTAAAAGTTATTTTTTGAACATTGAACTGATATCCAAAATTAATAATCGAGACTACCCTTGACTTCAGTTCCCAATATTTCCATGAAAAAATGTGGTCTATTTATTATCTTCATTTAAAATATATATCAAAATAAAATTTAATTAATATAAAATTTTTGAAATTAAAATTTTACACAAAAAAGTTTTATGACAAGAATAATATAGTTCACTTGATATGGTAAAACAAGAATTTCCATCAAATTTCCAAAATATTGCTCAAATTATAATTTCTTTTTAAATCATCTCATAAAAAATTATTTTTTCAACTAATATCAATGAAGAATAAAATACCCAGAAATAATTAATTATTACAATTTGAAAATTATATATAAATTTTTTCTTTAATCCAATTATGTGTAATCTAACCTGAAATTAATAATTTTGTGGGTTTTAAAACATTAAAATTGATTGTAAAATATATGAAAATATTGGCCCTTTTAATTCACAGAAACAGAAAATATTGGCTCTAATTATTTAAAACATTATCCCTCCTCAATAATTCTTCTACATTATCCCACACCAATTTATGAAAAATTTAATGTTCCATGGTTTTAAACAAAACAAAATTTAGTATAATTAATATTTTAACAAGTCGCACCGTCATATATTATTCATTCCGATGATCCTTATACTGGGTTTCAATTTTGAACTTTATTAATTCAACCCATGTTCTATTATCATATTAATATTAGTCTTATTTATCTAGTATTTAATATTCTCTTTACCTAAATATATTCTATTTTTAAAAATAGTCACTAGTTTTATCTTTTTTTCTTTTTTCATGTTTTATTCAGTGTCTTTGTATTAAAGAACTTCATGTTGGACCCTAATTACCGAGTTTACACTAGTTTAAGAGGACTTATATATATATATATATATATATATATTTTATTCTAGATATCTTGGGTGTTCATTTTCACAATATAATAGTTTCCTAAGAATGATTTCAAAATTCTAGTTTCCTCATCCTATAATTTTGATTCCACATCAATTCATTTTCATTGAAAATATTTTTCCTAGTTGTAAAACATAAATTTTCATTATATGAGTGGTTAAAAAATCTAATAAATAATATAAATTTGAAAAATTCATGATTAGTTAAATTATCAAATCAAACATGATATTTTTCAATTGGAATTACATAATTTATGGCTCAATCTCCACACATAAAAACTATCTAAAAATTAAATTGGAATAAATAATCAAGCCTAAATAGATTTGTGCCAATACCCCATGAAAAAATTGTTACTAACCTAATTTTGATTTAAAATTAATACAATATATTTTCAATTATAATTAAATTAAACAAAAAACATTATAAGGTATAAAGAAGTGACATGACAATAATTATTGGAAACATATGGTTTTTGTTAATCACTATAATGATTCCCACTGAAAACATATAATTGATGTTATAAAACATAACATAATACATTTATTAAATAAAATTATTATTGTAAATAAAATATATGGGGAAAATCGTTGTTTTGGTCCTTCGTGTGGGTACAGGGGTCTTATTACCCCTATCAACATAGTTCGTGTTGTTATCCAAAATTTGATGGTGGATGGGGTTTATTTGATATGAACCACCATAGATATTTCTTTCCTTTTATCTTTACTTTTAAATTATTTTATATGGTTCCTTGGATAGTATATAGAATATCCATACATATATAATTATGGAATATTGAGTGGTGCGGCTATCAAATTCATGGGTCCTCTTCTTTTGCTTCAGCTAAATCGCATATGGCCTCTTTTTCAATATATAAGGCTTAATCATAATGTTTAGTAGTATAAATTTAAATAGGGTAGTCTTAAAATAGTTTTATTTGAATAAAATTTATGTAATATAAATTAAAAATCATTATTGATCATTATTGTTAATTTAGAAAAACTCTTCATACAATACTCTATTACACTATTTATCATAAAATTTTAGCATCATATTTTCCACAAAAGTGACTTATTCTAGTTCAACTTCATTAATGAAAGAAAAAAATTGGTGTTCAGGATAGAATAGAAACATGAGGGTAGTGAATTAGATTTGATAGTAGAATAAAATAAAAAAATAATAAAATCCAGTTATAAGTCCACTTATTTCAATTGATCATCAATGAATATCAATTAATCATTGAAGGAAACCAAAAAAATTATGTAATTATATGGGAGTGAAGGTTGGATCAATATTGTTTTCACATTCATGATTTTTTATTGAAATATAGAAGGGATATGTTTTTTCTAATCCTATACCACTTATTTTTGGAACTCTATAAAGTAGTGTGAAAACTCTATGATATCCTTGGATAAGGCCTCAAAAACTAGTTGTCTAGGGTCATCCGTTATGTCCTTGATCAGATCATGACATTCACACTCCCAGTATTTGTGTTTATAGACTACCCACATGTTCCTACAAAATTAAGTAACAATTTAGTCTATAGGTGAGGATGAGTACAACAATGGTTTTATTTTTTTTATAGTTTTTAAAAAAATATTTTTAAAGCTATAAATTAGATAGAAAAAAAATAATGACTGAAAGACTTGTTTGTTCCCCCAAAAATAGTTCGAAATTTTGACACACCTATCATGGTTTGTGAAAAATTTTATTTATATTTTTGTAATTTAGTACAGTGGCTTGGAGCTGCGGTGTACCCTCTCTCTCAAGCATTACAGCTTCAACCAAGGTTTATCTCCCTTCCCTCCTCTGGCCTCATTCAGCTCGGCTTCTGTGTCCCCTCATCGATTATCCTCGGTGGCTCGGTTGTCGTCATAGTCTCATCTCAGCGGGAGAAGGATTCGGTCTTTTGAGAGGAGGCATCTTGGTAGCTGATTAGGGCTTGTTGGCAGTGGGTGACAGATTCGGTCCTGAGCGGGTCAGTGTCGGTCTCAGTATGGAATGGAGGGGGGAGGGGCTTCTATGGTTTCGTTTTTCCATGTTTTTTGATTTTTTTTGTGTGACGGTTTTCTGGAGTTCTTTCACTGCTTCATCTTTGGTGTACCCTTCTTCATTGCCAGTTCCTCTTTCTTTACATGGATATTCATTGAGGAATCCATTTTGGGATCTTCTGTTGTAGAGACTTGTCCAGTTTCACCCCAGAGAGGCGTTGTAGGCTATGATCTACTAAGATTCCTTCAATGGATACTTTCCCTCGAGGTGATATCAATTCTCCCACTCCTAGTTGATGAAGACACGACTTCTTTCTCCTTGGTCTATCATCATCATCATCATGTTATTGTGTATGTGGATGGAGGAGATCGTGGTTGCGGTGGGGTGCTTCCCGATTTGGATCTGGAACATGGGCGTTGTGATATTGATGGCTTGCTTGTTTGAACTTGTGAAGGCTCTGTTTATGGAATGGAAGGATTCTTATTTTCATTTGGAATCGTTGTCAGTGGATGGTTTTCATTTGATTTTGATGGCATCAGATTTCCCACTTTAGGTTTTGAAGACAGAGGAGGATGTTTGTGTAGCATGGGTGATGTTTTCTTATGGTCAGATTTTTGATCTCTGTGTTGACAATGTTTTACTAGATTTGGGTTTTCTCTACTTCGATAATGCTTGAAAGGGGTCAGCGAAGTTTCATTTGGTCTGATATTGTGCTGTTGTTGCCTATGGATTAGGGTTTAGCATCCGTATGGACTGGCCATCTCTATTCTGGTTTCATCATCTCCCTTTGTAGATGTGCTCTTTCCAGGGTTCATCTCACATCACTGGAGGGTTTGGAAGAACTCCTACTAGAGTCTGCCAATGGGTTTTTGTATTTGGGTTGGTGTTTTCGGTCGCACTGGTGGGCGTTTTAGGTGACTGGTTCAGAGGATTGTCTAGCTTTCCTGATGTTCATACTCTCCAGTTCGCGGTACCTCGGCCTTTTATTGTTTATTTCAGATCCAACTCTGATGGTTTTCCAGTATGAATTCTTGAATGGATTTTTCATCCATTTTTCTTATCTGATTTATTGTTGTGATGTGGTGAATTTGTGATGTGGGGAAGTTATGTATGGTTTCTCATTTTTTTTCCATTAAAGTGTTTGCATAATAAAAAACAATTTTTAGTCAAATATAGTACAATGGATAACTAGGGATGTCTTTGTTGAGGATATTTTGTACTAAAACCCTCACTACTTCTAATTTTCTTACATTTTTTGATTTTATATTTTAAGAAAGAATGGAAAATACATAGGCTTGATTATAGAATGTGAAATAATAAAGAAACATGTAGTAGTAAAATGCATAAATAGTGAATGATGTTAGAAAGAAATAACATGGTCCTAGGGTTAGAAACATTGGATCCTTTATTATGTATTATTATTTTCTAAATTCTATTGGATAGTTTATCTCATCATACATGAACTATCATCCCCTACTTGGAGTTTGAAGCTTAACATTACTTGGAGATCTCTTCATCACACCAAGCCGACCCTCTTCTAATAGTCATGGTTCCTCAACACACTGTATCGTATGTGTGACTCCTTACAAGAACCAACTCTATCATATGATATTTGACCCTTATAATACACTCCGCTTAATCATATAAAATGTATACTAAAGATAAGTTAGGTAATTATGTTTTTTTGGAAATAAAATAAAGTAGTGAATAATATTTCATTAGTATATAATCATTACATCACCCCTCAATATACCCACTTCTATATTAAGAACTAAAATTCAACATAAATAATTGATGATTAGTAATTTATGAACACTATAAAAAATACAATCAATGTAAATCCTCTTATTAGTCAGTCAACATAGTGATGCAGAAATATCACAGCGAATAAATAGGGGGAGACTAAGGGGGAGAGACTAGGAAAATGACAGAGAACATGAACAAATTTTGTGGAATCATTCAGTGAAAGAATTATACTATGATAGAAATGATAAAAATATTTATAGAAAAACCCATTCTCCCATTAGCTAATAATAACGTACTCTTTGAACTCATACCTACAAAGGTGAATAATACATATTTATAGTTTGTGGGGTATGATAGAGTTAAAAAATTGTTAAAATGGAATGTTTAAAATTGAGATAATAAAATTAATATTTTTTCTCCTCAAGGTCGATCCTCCAAATTATTAACAAGTTGTGGCTTATCCTTATTGAGAATTTATAATTTTATTCCTAATTATTTGTCAAAAATCCATCCCAATCCATGTAAATATGTAAATGTTATGTTTTTTAAATTGTAATTCAATACATATTGAAAAATATATTTCAACATTGATTTATGGCCCATTATTTTCAGAAACAACGTGTGATCCAGATAGAGGTATTCACATAAAATTTATATCCTAAAACTTATAAAATTATGAAAAACTAATTTTAAATTAATGTTCAACACGTAAATGATTATGATAAAAATACAAGACAGATCTTGAATGTGAAAAACATGAATTTTAATGAAATTTAAAAATTCATTCTCAAATTAAAAAATCGTATTAAATAATCACATAAATAATTACTTTATAGACCAATAAAAAATATCAATAAAATAGTAATATATGAATAATTATTCAAATTTCATAATTTAATTCAAATTATTGCATCAATATGAGTAAGTGACGACAAAGAATAAATTAACAATATGGATGGATTTAAAAACCTAAATTTCAATGTGAAATATATGAAAATATTATCTCTATAAAGATTCCTTATTGTGAAATATGTAATATAGGTCTTTGGATAGGAGTTGTTCCTCTACTCGTATTGATAAATGAAGTTCTAGTGTTTTATAACTTGTTTCCACTAGATATGGGTATTGATCTTCTTGCAACTTTGGTTAAAGGAAAATATTTTTATTTATTTTATTTTTGATATATTGTTTAGTGGTATAAAACTTGTTATTCAAAAAAGTCATCATGTTTTTATGATCTATTTTTTTGTATTGTATCAATTAATATGTTCAATTAAGTTAAGGGCTATGTTTTGAATTAATTTTTTCATTGGTTTATTATTTGATGTTATAATGGTTTTTTCATAATTTATAAAAGCTGAAATACACTATAATGAATCTAGATTTTGTGTTTAGACACTTTAAATTTATTATGTATGTAATTGTATTTAGTTTTGGTGATGGAATGTATTTCATGTCTCTTATGAACCTCAAAATTGAATGTTTGATATTTATATATAAATATTTTGTTATTTAATCCACATGTTTTTTTTGATTTAATGTTGTATCTTCTACAAGAGGGCTTATATAGGAAACATAAGGGTGAGGTTAAGCCTAGAATATGGGGTTTACCCTATTTGTCATATAAATTTCATTCACGTTAGACCCCACGATAGTGTATTTTCATGTTCAGATGAAATGAAATTAATTTAATAAATAATCAAAATTGTTTAATTAATTATCTTACTAATAGGACTCCTATTTAACCCTTTATTAAGAAAAATCTAGGTTTTTTTACATAATATTAATAGATTTCAGGGCATACGTGGGATATATCTTAGTGTAAAATCATATAATCTAAATATTGATGACAAACATCATTCTATCATTAGTAATATTAGTGCAAATGAGTTATTCGTGAAGGGTTGATCTTTTTTTTCTATAGAGAATCAATATTTATGGAATTGACTTAGTTTCTTATGAATTTTTAGGTATTTTGAGAAGAATATCATCCAATGAGTCAACCTGATCCTGACCTTATCAACTTGTCATATTCCATATTTTTGTATATGGTCATTTGATCAATAATTTTCATTGATCAACCCTTGTTATTTTTTATCACTAAATTTGGTTGTTGATATTGTGATAGACACTATATTTATTAACTTATTTTGTTTGGTGGATTTCCATTACATTGCTTTTCATATTCATCACCAACCAGAATTATGTCGGTATGTTGACTTATATAGGTCTAATTTGAATCTTGATCAAATATTAGAATAAAATTTGTATGTTTTGAACGATAATGGGATCCTTAGTGTTCCAAATAATTATGTAGTGTTGTAAATATTTTGAGTAGATGATTGTGGGATCTGCATTTTAGAGTGAATATATATTGGGGTGATGAGCTTCAACTCAAATTCTCATTTCCGATGATCGATGGTTAGAAATTGACCTAAGGTGGTGTTTTATGTTTGGAAAACATGGTAAATAATGATATAGTCATGTTTTGGAATGAGATTGATGGTTTTGATGAAGAACTGATGGTTGGAATAGAATCTAGTTTGGAGAACCCAACCACACTATGTGTAGTTCTGATAACACACGTCATTTCCATTGGGTTGTGTGATTGGCCTAGTTTCATTCTAATTTAAATGACACATTCTATGTTATTTAACCACATTCGATATACCAATAATCGATTTGGTTAGTGTGTTTAGGATATATATTCTATGGAGGTTGTTTGGCCCCACACACAACATGGGCTTAAACCACACACCATGTACCTAAAATTCACATTGAACATAGATAAGAGGGAAAAACGATATTTTCCTTGGGTACCACATTCCATGTATTATTACCTACATGTTTTTTATTTGTGACCTTACATGCCATGTGTGGAGAATGTACATGGTCGAGCCACTACTTCGGGCCATACACTATGTGTTATGAGGATCATGTCATGTACCAATTTCTTAGATAGCTACATGATTGTATTCAAACTCATACATGGTTATAAAAATGTATTTACTCTAACATGAGTGATTTATCTCAGAGAATTCTTTTTTTCTTTTGTTTTCAATATTTTAGATGAGAAACGTGGTGGAACGAAGGGGAAATTATATTCAGTACATGTTTTTCAGCAATAAGATTCATGTGTGATCCTAATAGAGATTTTGTGGTTGGTACTCCCCTAATAATTATGATTATTCCATAGTGTGGGTCATCTATATACTTTTATAGATCGATTTGGTACTCCCCTACACACACATAATATGTGGGTCCACTATCTGTAGAGACGATATTCCCATGTCTAGGAGCTGAGTAGGCATGTGGGTCCCCCACTAGGGTTGGCAATCCCTTTATTGTTAAATACTCCACAATAAGAAATGTTTTCTCCACTATAGATATTTGAAGGTTATGTGGATGGTTGATTTGGGTGGTTCAGATATATAGAGTGGTGTGTTGAATATATGTATGTGTGTGTGTGATGATTTGGACCACTTTCATTATTTTAGGTTCTTCTTTGAGCATATATAGTTCCCTCTTATCATTTTTCCTTAATTTATGTATATTATATGGAAGATCCTTTGATTCATATTTGTGGTTTTATAATAATCCTACAAGGTATGTATACAATCACACCAAAAAGGGAATCCTAGTACCACATATCATGAATTATATAGATTATTGGAATTTAGGGGGAGACCATGGGGGCCCAGGTGTTTATAGATATTAGTGGTACTTGGTGGTGGCGTTGACATAGTGGGGAATGGGGCACGAGAGTATCTGGGATGGGACATTCCTTATATCAGATTCCAGGATGGGATCCCCTTTATGTTGGGTGTTTATTTTTTCCTTTTACATTTGGTATTATTTTTTATTGTCAATATATTGATCATAATGGTTGTTGCATGAATTTATTACATTTATCTGTTTATATTTGTAATATTTTTCATTACTGTGGGATGTGTAGTGGTGTGTGTTGAGAACAAGAACATTTGGCTATGTCTCCCAATTTTAGAGTTATGGCTACTCAATGCGGGTCACAAAACCCTGGCCTATTAGAGGAAGACATATAATGTAAAACATGAAATATCACCACATTTGAGGGGCCCAGTGGGTTGGGTTATGTAAACGTTATGTCAAATAAGTTATCCTAAGCTTGGAGTTCAGAGATATATGTGTTGTGACGTATGTTTCATTAATTTTGGGCAGTGTTATTAAGTTTTTTTGAGTTCAGATATCATTCTAGGTAACCTAGTGATGATGTGATGAACAGTGTATCCATTCACCAAGAATTTGAAAATATATTTATAGACTCGGTGCACTAAGACACTGATTACATGGGAAACAATGGTACTTGAATAACATAAAAATCCGTCATAAATTTTCCTTATTTTTTATTAGTCAAATCCACAAATATTCTATTTGATCATGGTTTGTCTTGTTAAATCAAATTATTCCTTCTTCTAGACAGCCTTCAAATATTATGAGATATGATTGTGATGAAGACCTGTTGAGAAACGAGGGCACTATACAAGGGATGGTTCATGAGGTATTTCCTTAACTGAGAAGGGAGTGGTGCCACTTCTTATCAAGAATTTGGTAGATCTGCCTCCCATGATTAAGGCATATTGAGCTCTTCATGTTGAGAAATTGATCATCCCAACCACTCTATGTGAGGATTCACATAGGTTTAATGCATTTAATGGGTTTCATAGGGAATGGGTGGATGGGTTTTGAATCAATTTGGGTCCACATGTAGTAAAAGGATTGTTGGATACCCATGAAGTTGTTTGAGAATTTCGTCTCATTTGAACCCTTTCTATGAATGTGGTTGTGCTTATGGCTAGGATTCATCATTGATTAGTGGGACACTGGTAAATCTTTGTCACATAGATGTATGTTATGATAAAACTCCCCTTGGAAGAGTTTGGACTCCTCTTTAAAGAGGAGTATTATCTAGAGACTCTTTAATATGTGTATACTCATATGGTACTAGGGTTGTAGTATAGATATATCATTGTCACTAACTACAATCTGAGATTAGAAAATGTCATGTACGAATCCATTGACATTATAATATATGTTTCCTTCAGGGAATGATAGTTTGAGTGGGGCTTGTGTATAGAGATCAGAGTAAGAGTAGTCCCTTTATGATTACCAACATATGTCAGGGTGAATATGCGATTCATGTTTATGGATTTCATTTTGGATAGGGATTATAAGATAACTGGAGTAAGAAGTATACATCCCAGATAATAATCATCAACAACAAGTGGAAGGCATCATGAATCAAATTCCCAACAATAGAATTATTCTTATGAGTAGACTCAGACCGAGGTATTAGTAGCCCAGGGCTCATAGATGTTATCCATTAATATAGCAGACAAATTTATTTGAATATGAATAATGAGGTTATATTTCATAGCAATGATAAACTTGACATGCTAGTGGGGACAGACAGGTAGTGGACATACCATTAGCTTAGAGTTAGTGATGTTATTAGGGGCCTCCAAGTGGTGGTCAGGGTGGCTCACATAATGGAAGTTTCATAAAAAAGGATATAAATACACTAATGGGAGGGACCAGAGGGGTTTTTAATTATGATATAGTTTTTTCATATCCTCCCATAAGTTTCCAGCACTAGTCCCACCATGTTGGTGGTTAAGGACATAGTTACTTGTGGGAATTTGAGGACTACAATCTTGTGGTTCTCAACATAGTTCTATGTATACTTTTTTACTTTAATAATTTTTAACGAATATTCATAAACACATGTTTGAGATATTAATTCATTGAAATATCCATTGTTTGATAATTTTAGGTTCTAATAGAGCCCCTAGCCTGATCCATGTGGCTAGTGACTCTGACCATGAGAGGCCCATGGCTACATATATCTTCTTAAATTGAGAACTCATGCTCAGCAAAGATCAAATTAGTAGTGAACACTATTTAAAGCTACCATAATGATGTATGTGATGATTCGTAGTATGGACTGACTATCTCTTATTTATTTCTTGATAGATTTTTTTTGAAGGTGAGGTACCTTTAAAGATATGTGTCAATATTATCACTCATTGGTGAGATGGATTATTGGTTGATACAAGTAGGGATAATTCCTATTAATCTACATCAAATCAATCATAAGTTATAATTTTTTCCGATTATCACATCAAAAGTATCATTCACTCAGATCCCAATAGTGGTGGAGGACTACTTGGATGTCTTCCCTGAGGATGTACTAGTAGTACCGTCTTTGAGGGCGGTCAAATGTTTAAGCAACCTTCTCCCAAGGGTCATGTAAATATATTCCAGGGCTTATTACATGACCCCTATAAAGCTTCATGATATAAAGAGGTAGTTGGAAGACCTTCAAGATAAAGGATTGATTATACCTAATGTGTCCTCCTAGGTATCCCAGGTGCTGTTCTCTATGAATTTAGATGAGAGTTTGAGGATTTGTGTAAACTCTCATCATCTAATTAAGGTGATTATTATAAAAAACATCTTATTCCTAGAATCAAAGATCTTATTGAAAATATTAACGGATAAAAGTTGTCTTTAAATATTGATATCTCATTTTTTTATCATAAGCTACGAGTTAGAGAGAAGGTTATCATGAAAATGGAATTTTTGGGCTGATTCAGATATTATGAGTTCTTAGTGATTCCCATTGGTGTGTAAAAAAAGATGTTGTATTAATGGTACATCTGAGTCAGATCCTTCAGTCATTACTTGAATGATTTTTATTAGTCTTCATCAATAATATCCTCAGTAACTAGTAATTATAGATTGATAATTTGGAACATCATAGGACGATCCTATACCAACATTAAGATAATATTCATTATTTAATAACCATAAAGTGTAATTTCAAAATTAGAGATATTCACTTCCTATGTAATGTTATCTTAGAGGATAGTGTAGTTGTATACCCATCAAATATTGATTAAATGTTAGCATGGGATCCACTCAGGAGTCTGTCTGAGGTGAATAGTTTCCTTGGGTTTGATAAGTATTATTGGAGGTTCATTGAGTGTTTTATTGGATTTAATTATCATTTACTTCCTTGAATTGAAAGGGTACATTATTCTGTAGGTATGAATTATGTTAGAAGTCATTTGAGGAGCTGAGGAAAGGACTGAATATCACTCATTTTGTAAGTCCACATGTTGGTAGAGTTGAGAATGTTCTGTTCTAATATTTCTTTGGAGCTGGCCTCATTTGTGTGTAGATGCATGGGTATTTCAATATTACCTATGTGTCTTGGCAGCTGAGACCCCATTACCAGTATTACATGACACAAGAATTAGAGTTCTCAATAGTATTGTTTCTAAAGAAAATTTAGAGGAAACAATATATTAGTGAGAGGTTTGTAGTCCAATCAGACCACTAGAGTCTCAAGTACATTTTTGGACCTACTGGGATACATAATCTAGGTTGGGGGAGTGAATCAGAGTATAATGAATTAAAATATATCCCCATTATATCTGGTTTAATCATTAGACAAAAAATTATTCTAACATATTCCCATATTAATGTATTAATTGAAATGAAAACAAGAATGAGACAAAAAAATTATTCTTAGTTCAGGATAACTATTCTATTCATTAGATAATACAAAGGAAATATGATAATGTACTTAATTCACTATAGTGATCTACTGTTACAATTTTCATAGTAAACTCACTATTCCCCTTGTTCACTACTAATCTCATGTTGAAAGTTCAATTCTCTCTCTACTAATGTTTACTCATTTTTTATTGTGATTATATCCTTTAATTTCCATAATTAATATTATTTACACCCCAATAAGTGTGTCATGAAGTTTTTATTTTATACTAGTAATGAATTCATGTTTACCATAGAGTTTCTTGGTGATTATTCTTTGTTTTAGATAACTTATACATTGACATAACTTTTTACACCTTCCACATAAGTTCCTAAATTTTTAATATATTTTATACTTTTACACCGCTCAAAATATAAACAAAACATTCCTAGATTTCATGAAACTTAGTTGAACAATTAACTAAAGTCCCATTCTTCATGTAACTTATGGTTTGGTTACTACTTCATGCATGACATACATTCACACAACACTTTAATGATATCAGATCCTTAAAATATTATTTAGGTCTTCCTTCTTAAATTGGGTAGAGGTAAATTATTAGGAATTTACAACCCTTAAAGAAACTATCACTTCACCTACTAACATTTCACACAAATCAGAACTTATTTTCAAGATATTCCACATTTATGAAAATTTTAGAAACATATTCCATCTGCATGATCCCTTAATAAACAATTTATTATCACATTATTTTATCAGTGGAACTCACTGATTTTGTGTAAAACCTCATTTTTTTCTCAAAACATCCACTTTCATTAATTTACTAAACATTAAAAAAAATTATTCCTTTTTTCAAATATGAATGATAAGGAAATTAATAACAATTTTCGCTAATATTTCTATACATTCATGCATCTTTTTCACATGTGAAAAAACCATTCCTTTAATACATTTTTCTTAGGCAACTTTTTGAACAACTTTTAGTGTTTACTAAAAAAGATCCTCCTCTTTCATGAATAGATTAAACTTGTCTCTCAATATAGATACTTATGTATTGCACAATTCTCCAATTTATTTGACATTTTTCAACGGAATTCATTAACAACTGCACTAAAACTTCCACACCGACTTTGTCAACTAAAATTTTCATGAAACATAAAAACCTAAAAACCATGATACACCACAAAGAGGGATATTTTCCAAAAATATCCCCCTACAATATTGTTATTAATTTATTAAATTTTTATACCTATTAAACCATTTTATTGAAAAAAATTGACTCCTTTTTCATTAACCACTATTTTCATCGTGTGACTCCATATTACAACCAAAGATGCACTCAAAACATGCTATAAGCCCATATGATCCATGCTTAGTCAGAGAATAAAGAGTATAATGTGAATTTAATCAATGGACCACCTCATTCTAGAAACCACATGTTGAATTTTCCTTGATATAAAATTAGGATCAACATAATTTTTTCTCATATACTGGTACTCACTATTTCAGAAAATCGATACCAAATTGTCACAAATTGTTCCCCTGAGTATGAATAGTGATATGAACACTTATCCAACTTCACACTCAAAAATACTTGGATCATGAATCCAAATTCCACTCATTTAATAATATATATTCATTTAAAGAGTTTCATTATCACTATGATAATAAAAAATCCCCCAAAATTATTGATCATCCCAACTAATCATAGATATGCTCTTTCCCTATTAATCACCTTACTCTCCCCTATCATAAGTTTGAGAAATCACATCTCATATTTACCTTATTTAACCCCATTTTCAATGAACTCAATAGTAACTTATTTTTCCTCATTTACATAGTGAAATAAAAAAATAACTTGATGGTAGTTATTTAAAAACCCCACTTTGGTTCGGTGGGACAACTAGAATCCAAGAGCCAGTCTATGCCTTTGAAATGTTTCTTTGGGTAAATTTATTGTCTAAATGTCCATGATCTATAGTTCTTTAGGCACATATTCTAACTTCACCAAATCATGATCCACATTCTACTTTATAAAATCGTACATCATTTAAATTTTCTTCTTCCTCGATTGATAGAGTAGATTTGAGAAATGATTTATTTCCCTTGAATTATCACAATTTATTCCTATTAGATACTTCACCTAAACTCCTATGTCATCACTTTTTTTGCTTCATCCAAAAAAAATTGTGTTAATAATTGACCAGTATAAATATATTCATCCTATATAATGAATAGAGAATAGAATTCATGTTTACTACTAAGCTAATAAATATAAAATCCACCAAGATAGAATGTATCACTTGATATTGACATATTATTATCCTCCAAAGCCTCCTAATCCACATATGAATATCTAAATAACTCTTACTTAGATGTATTTCTATATAAAAAACCAAACTCTATTGTGATTTTGATATACAATAGTTTTATTTTCAGTACATGAATGTGTCTTTCCATGGGATAACATTTATACAATATTTCTAGATATGTGGAAAATATAATGATAGGTCATGTCATTGTTAAGTACAACAAGCTCTCAATGATATTTTTGTGTTATGTGACATTCATCACTTTTCCTTTATCATTGCATATTAATTTCATTCAAGATTTCTCTAGATCATTCTTCTCCATGAGATATTCTATTTAGAATCATGTGAGAACCTCCTTGGAATATTTATACTGATAAAAAATGTGTTATTCCTTCAATATAAAACCTAAATCCATATTAAAAATGTTACTTCAACAATCATCAAAATTTATAAATCATGCTTTATGAACTCTATAAACAGTTTGGAGTGTGCTTCATTCAATCCTCCAAATATTACCTCATCAATACCTACCATCACCATCATCCTTCGCTCACTATCATTATCAAAATAGAGGTTTTAATACACACCACAATGCTAAAATCCAAACTTCCTCATGTATTTATCTTATCTTGAATACCTTTTTCTATGTGCCAATTTTAGATGACAAGGATCCTTCTTTAGCTAACACACTTTATTCTCATCTTCATGAATAAGGAAACCATATGGAATTTCAATGTTAAACTCGTCTTCTTGAACATCCTTTAGTAATACTAGATTGATGTCCATTTGAAATACATTGAACATTATTTTCACTAAAAAGGATAAAAATAGGAAAAATTTATCCATATGTGCCACATGTTCAAATGCCTCATTAGAATCAATACCATCGATCTGGGAGTATCACAATGACACAAGTCATTATTTGTTTTAAATCAACATGTTTTCATCAATAATCATGAAATGGAAAAACTATTTAATCTCAATGACATTCTTATCAGTCATCCTTGAAATAATCTCCCACATCGAATTCTTATTTTTTTTAATATTATCATTTGTTTCTTGATCCATATTCTCATCTCTTTTAGATTCTGCCAATCATTTTGGCTCCACCTATGATAGGAAACATGTTTACAATAGATAATTCATTATCCTTGTCTATAATAGAGTTATCTGATCACCGATAATATTCTACCCATTAATATCATCTTAGATCATTGGATTATATGTATATTAGGTACAATTTCACCACTCTCATTATTTGAATCTTATTATAAATATCCCTTGGGATCTTTAGACACTTTGATTTGACCACCTATTCATCATTATACTTCTAAAAATGTTCACTAATTTGATGAATATTCTACTAATTTTCCACCACACAGTCATAATTACTCTCAATAATCTTTCATAGACACTTATTTAAATATTAATATTTATTAATTCTTCATAGGTATCGAAGAAATATAATTTAACCATTATAGAATTCAATCATCATGTGGTTTTCATTATTTATAATGATATACTTTCTTATAATGACTCAAAAGTACTTCAACATTGGCCAGTTTCTATTCCAAAACTCATATGTAGTCTCCTATTCCATTGTAAACAATAAATATTGTAGATTTTTTTTTGATTTCGGTGTTACTTCTATCCAAAACATATATACTAGGTATTTATAAATAAGAATATTTCTAGATATGTTTTTTATGATTCAATTTATCCTCTCCACCACACCATTTAACTAAGGATATACATCTAATATGACATGGTAACATATTCAATGATTCTTAAAATAATATTCCACTTGTATATTTTGGAACACTGTCCCATTATTGGTTTATCAATTTGAGATTTATTTGTCTGTGAATCCATTCTGAGTACCTATGATAGTTTATTATACAACCAAACACCTCAAACTTGTGAGTGATGACCATTTTCCTAGATTTCCTACAATAATCATTATTTAATAGAAAAAAAAATATATTTTCATCAATTAATCTTGTTGATACAGGTCCACACACAATAGAAATCACCAGGTCAAGTATTTTTGTTGACTTTTATTCGTATTCCTTATAAGTGTTTCAAGTAATCATAATTCGTTTGAAAGAATCACACTTGTGTATATAATCATGTGATTGTTTATGGATATCTATATCTCTATTAATTTTCACTAGATCATCCAAGTATAGTTTTCTCAAATGACCAAGTAGTTTAGGAAAATTTATTTGTTCATCTTCCATGGATAGAAAACACACATCTTTTTCTCTGATCACAAAATAAAGTATAACCTTCATACACATCTCCTATATCACCAATACATCTTTATTTCCAATTATGATGCATAAGTTCTTGGTAAATATTATTCCATTACTTGAATAAAAAAATTGACTTAAAATAAGAATGTTATGGAAACAAGCGTCTAAAACCAATACATTTACAAATTTTATATATTTTCCTGCAAATTTGGATTTCTTAGAGCCAATAATCTTTATACATTCATCATTGATAAATAATATGACACCTTCCCTATTTTTAGTTCTATTTGTGACTATATCCTTATTTATTATCCTTTTGGAAGTTCATAAAGTGTCAATAATATATGCACATGTATGATTTTAGGGTTTAATGGGAATAACCACAACAACTTTTGGTTCAACTAATTTATTTTTTATCCATGTATTTTTTTCCTGATTGGTGTTTATTGAAAAAACATGATTTTGTTCTAAGTATGATTGACCAACCGTATCTTTCAATTAAGATTTTTTTTTCATTTTTATCTATCTTGATGATTCCATAAGCTTCTAAATACAAATATTTTTCTCTCTTTTTCCATTTTCCACTACATTGTTAATGAGAAATATATGTCTATATTCTCAAATCCTCCCCACCATAAATAGTTCCCAAAAAATTCAACCATGTAACATTGAAATATTCTTGGTTTCTAGTAATGTTATTATTAATTTTATTATCTCTTGTATATTGAATATAAATATTGGGAATGTCTTATATTTCAACAAAAATAACACTTTATAAGATATTTCATCTTGTGTATTGTTTTTTGAACACCATTTATCCCTTGTTTTCTCTAATTCGGAGTCCTACCCATATCAACCGTCAACTACATAGTTTATTCTTGCAGTCTCAAATGATCTTAACCTAATTTTTGTTTATGATCAAGTACCATATAAGAACATTAATTTAGATATAAATATTGCTTCTTCAATCAATTCTTTACCATCATTACTATATATTCATTCCCCACATTCACCTTTTCTTTTGACTAGGTGATATTCTTTGCTAATGTTTTATTTAGAACCAGAAGTATCTCTTGTTATTAAACTTTTAATCAAATACTAAACAATTCACCCTTTGGATCATTGATATGTTTCTTCTAAATTTTCACTATTTTAGTCAAATCATTAAAAACGTGGTTTGTTCATAAAATTTTAGCTTCTACTCAATGGTCATCTCTAATTTTTCAGGAATTAAATATTTGATATATTGAATTTGGTCCTTAATCTCAAACTTATATTCTTCTTATTACAGTATATAGAGTCTAAAATCATAAACCATCATGTTTTCTTTTAGTGTTTTTAATCCTTAAATATATAAATATAAATATATATATATTCAAAATCAGCTTCCAATTCAACCTTAAGATCAATCATTCATCATACATTAAGTTAATCATACTCACTCTCTTCATTTTTCAGGAAATTTTCCACAATATCCACCTGAAAAATTTCTTTATGATCTTAGTATTATTAAATTTCTTCTACCGTGCTTTTTTTAAAATGTAATTTTCTCATTAATGTGGGTTCTTTTTATTAATTTAATTTTTCTTGGTTTTTCTATGACCACTCATATTTTTTGAAGGATTATTTATAAGAATTTCATAATTCTCATAATCTTCTTAAAATATCTTGGGACACTTTGTAGAAAGGTTCCCAACCATTCGACATCAAATACCCATGAGTGGAAGTTTCCCTATAAGCATTATACTTATTATTTATAGATTTTAGCAAAGCAATGAGATGAATTCATACACATGTCATTCTTCTCAGAAATCCTTCATAGAGAGGGACTCTATGGCCTTGAATACCAACTCCTTAAACATCATCTTTTCCAAAACCTCATTATAATAATTTGTTATCTTGTATATGACATGTTTAATGTAAAAAATATCCAATTTCAAATACTTTATCATTATCATCAAGATAATAGTCTTTTGTATTGAATAGATATGTAAATATTCTAAATATAAATTTAATAATATTTCTTCCATAGAGGGTTTCTTTGAAAACATACATGTCCTATACAATCACATAACCTATTTAATGAATACATCAGTAGATTCATTATGGTGTATCGTGATGTACCCATTCCTGTTATATATAACATTTTATTTATATTTTAAAACATCTGAGTCACATTGAAAAGTATTTACTAGCTATTCCCACATTCCATATATTGAAATACATGAAATCACCATAATATAGGTCATGTCATATATTTCTAACCCTAAAGAATTAATAGAAATATCATAACCATATACTTCTCACAGATCTATATCAAATTGGGATTCATTATACATACTTCTAGAGATATCATGAATAGAAGTTGTATACAAATCCACTCCTAATGATCAAGAAGTAGTTAAATATCTGATTCTTCCACATATAGAAATTGTTTCTTTAGAATGGGGGAATCCATTTGTTATTTCATTCCATTATGGAATCAACAGATAGAAATTTATTTCATTTATACTATGGAAATGATATGAATTGTTTTCACCTATATGTAAAATACCCCGAAAGGGGAGGGGTATTGGGGTATTAAAAAATAAATAATTTCCCCTTTTGATCTTTTTTTATTATTCGATTAAGAAATCTTCTCTCTATTTCCCACTGTAATGTATTAATATAAATGAAAACATGTAGAATATATAAACATATTTCTTTGTTTACTATAACTAGGCTAGTGAAAGGGTAAAACAGAGGCAACATGAAAATATACCAAATAAACTATAGTTCACACCTATTCGAATGTTCACAGTGGACTCACTATCCACCATAATTCACTGCCAATCATATGCTGAAAGATCACTATTCTCCCTGCTGATATGTAATCACTATTCCTGGAATAGAGATAATTTTATTTCTCGTATTAGTTTTGTGAACCCTAAGATATGTTTCATGATGTTTTTATTTCATACAAATAATGAATTTAGGTTTACCATGGATTTTTAGGTAAATTATTCACATGTTATAATAACATATACTTTTGTATAACCTTTGCACACTGTTATCGCAACTTCAAAAAACACTGTGAAGCTTTTCACTTCCTCGAATCATAGAACATTCAAAAAAATTAAAATAACTCATGAATACCACATGGAAAATTGTAATAGGACCCTTTCTTTATTTATCTTAGGTTTACATTACTGTTTCACACAATAAATATGTTTGAGAAAATATTTTTTCAAATCAGAACCTTAAGATCTTCTTTAAGGATTTATTCTCAAGTAAAAGGGATATCAACCTATTTATTGGAAGTATGAATACTTCATGAAACCTCTACAAACCCCACTAACATTAAACACAACATTGAATTTATATTCATGTAACTCATACTTTTCTCATATTTCAATAACGTCTTCTATTTTTCTAAGCCACTAAAAATATTTTCCTTTTTTTCATCAATTTTCACGTAATAATCACTAGCGCCATGAAAAAACTAGTAAATTCATACCACTATTTTTTTTGAAATCATTAAACTAGCTATAAAACCCTTCCCTTTTATAAATATTAACAAGAACTCCCTAAATCACAAATTTTGTGAATATTTCCACATGTTCACATAACATTTCATGTTCCATGAAAATTATTATTTTACATTGTTTTCTATTAACAACATCTTAAACACCGTATATATATTTCATGACACGATTCCCCTCTTTTTTTGATACATTAAATTTTTTCAAAATATAGATACTTCAAGCTCTCACAATACTCCACCATCCTGGATATCTTTTATAACATTTCATCAATAACCACACTGGAACATCACGAGTAGTTTTGTCAATTCAATTTTTCGACAAACAAAAAAACCAAAATCTCGTGATATTCCATCAAGGGGTATATTTTCCTAAAATACATTTCACCTTTGAAGATATCAACCTATGTTAGATGAAAAGATTATAGTTCCTACAAGATTATGATTTTTTGATAGTATATCCTTCTTAGAAAGGTATTGTTTTTTAGATTCCCTTAGTATTAAATACTACACCCAGTAGTTTGGTGATTCAATAAAGCATTTTCCCCCATTAGGGTTATCTTAAGAGGAATATATATCATCGTTTTATCTCCATTTCTTGGTGTTAACCCCTATAATTATACAAAATAAGAGGGTGGCTCTACTTAGTGACCTCGATTATAATGTTTTAATGACCATATTTCCTATATAGATACTCATATGTGATTTTATAAGGGTGGGGAAAATATCATCCCATTTAGAGGACATATATTAGTACTGATCATAGTGGTGATGTGGAAATTCCATGCATCTCCCTTGGCAATGAATCCAAGAATGGTGAAGACTTATCATGATTTTTTAATGTAGTTTTCGTGGTTTGGGATGATCATGATTTTCATGGAGTGTTTTTATAGATTCTTGTATTATTAATGTATGAAGGTAGAGAAATTGGTTTCCATAGGTTTATCCCAACCCATCATGGCTCTTGATTAAAATTGATATGAGATATCCATAAATTTTGTGATGGGGTTTCCGAAATCTGCGAAAGGCCATTATTTTATTTATGAGGCCATTCACTAACTCACAAATTAATCCCACATTCGATCATTTAGATCTATAGTTCCATAGAGATATTAGGGAAATTGTACATTAATGATATCTTCTGAATATATGGGGTATAATTAAGGATTATCACTAGTCATAATGAATGATTCATATCCTTGTTGTGGATTGGTTGGTGGGTAGATTTCAATACCAAATTTTGATGAAAATGATTTTGCACCCTTAGGTTGATAGTTTGACAAGGTGAACCATTCATGTCATGACCCATCCTCGGGACACGTGTCGTTACTACCCCAAGACCGCCTCCCATAGGCCAGGTGCTCGCGACTAGCACCAAGGCATAAATCCTGACAAAAAGGGGAAGGCATTGCCTTTATAAAGAGTAAACAAACACCACAGAGTAAGCAATTAGAAGTAAACACTAAGTAACACTGGGTACAAAAGTAGTGCGGAAAAGTAAGTGGGTCAGAATACAAACCCAAACGAAAAGTAAAGTACAACTTGAAAGAAAGTACAACAACTGAAAAGTAATGCAGCAACGCTGATCCATCCACTGGAATCCCACCTGAAGGGTGGGTACAGATAGCCTCCTCAACTCCTCAGGTCCTACCGTCCGTCCCGTGTACATCCCGCCCAGTGGTCCACCTCCTGGTACCGAATTGCTCCACAATACAACTCTGGGCACCGACATGTCATGAGTTCCTCCTCCGGGAACCGTGCAGCTCTACAAGCCTCAACCTCGATCAGTGATGTCCGTCGTCTGCAACCAACACAACGTAGTGCGGTCATAGCCCATGCAGGGGTGAGTATACGCTACTCAGTAGGGACCCTGAGACCCCTGAAGCTCTCCCTAAATCCACAAAGGATAAACCACAAAAAAAAGTTACAATCACAGAGTATCATCTGACACTACTTAGGTATATTCCCATACATATACCGAAGTCATCAAAACCAGTTCAGCTCCAACTCATGAGCTCAAGTACAATCATGTCCACACAGGATAGTACAACCCAATCTACACAGAAAACCACAACCCAATCAACACAGGAAAGAACAAACCTATCCACATAGGAAAGCATGTCAATCATATCGAAGATAAAGATTGGAAGTCAAGACTCATCTCACACATGTATACTTCTTCGTAAGTTGATATATATGATCATATGTAGCCACTAATTCATCTAAGCTGGGACCCATGAAGGATACTAGTATAGTAGTCATCACCGTCGAACCCACGGAGGATTACCGTACGATTGTCGTCGTCATCGAACCCACTGAGGATTCCAGTACGAAAGTCGTCATCGTCAAACCCATGTAGGATTCCAATATGGTTGTCATCATCGTCAAACCCATGGACGATTCCAGTACAAAAGTCTTCACCGTTGAACCCACGTAGGATTCCAATACGGTTGTCATCGTCGTCGAACCCACAGAGGGTTCTAGTACGAATGTCTTCACTGGCGAACCCACGTAGGATTCCAATATGGTTTTCATCATCATCGAACCCACGGAGGATTCCAGTAGGAAAGTCTTCACCATCGAACCCACATAAGATTACAATACAGTTGTGATCGTCGTCGAACCCACAGACTATTCTAGTACGACAGTCTTCACCGTCGAACACACGTAGGATTCTAATACGGTTTTCATCGTCTTCGAACCCACGGAGGATTCCTGTACAAAAGTATTCACCGTCGAACCCATAGCTGCTGGGGAACTCCTCCTCTATCGAGTGCAATGGGCCTACTGCTACAACCAAGTGCTTCCCACTAACCTTGGACTGTTGTAGTACTCCACCTGTCGAGTACTGTGGGCCTACTGCTACAACCAAGCACCTCCCACCATGGGTCTGCCGCTACAACCAAGCGCTCCCCCTCATAGCCTACAAAGGTACTTCTTCTGTTGAGTACCGCATGTCTGCCACTACAACCAAGCGCTCCTCCACCATGGGTCTGCCGCTACAACCAAGCACTCCCCATTGGGCTATTGAAACACTCTGAGTCGATCAATCAGCAGTCGTCAAGTCTCACCCAGCTTTAGGGTTTCCGCACACAGCATGCTCGTTCCGGGAGGGTCCTCTCCATGAGCCAAGATGTTGATACATCAACTATCATGTAGACCAGAGTTTATGTATCGCAAAGTTCCATCATGTCAATAGAAACACAACGCGGTAGACGGCGCGTCAATCGGATGCCCGGTCTGAGAGTTATTGGTCTTTTCGTTCCAGGGGCCCGGTTGGTTTTTAAGTCAAAAACAACCCGACCACACTCCAACTGCATCCAAACCTCGAGCGCAGTAATCTAAAAGGTCTGTCTCTCTAAGAGGAATCTAACAAAGTTGACGGGACTTCAATCGGACGTCCAGAGCTCAAGTTATAAGTGTTTCCGCTCCGAGGGCCCGGTTGGTTTCGTGTTCAAACCAACCCAGACGTACCCAATGTTCTCCGAAACCTTCAATGTAATATACCAAAATGACCGTCTCGATTAGAGGATAACATCTCAACTGACAGTGCATCGATAACAGGTCTGTAACCCATGATACGAGCGTTTGAACGGAGCTGTCCGAAAATAGGGGGTTTTGGGCCCGGACTTACTTGGCCCAAGACACCCCCTAGGTCAGACCGAACCGAGTCGACCCAAACAGAGTTCGAGTGAGGCCCATTAAGGTGCGGCCCGGATCAGGGGGTCCGGCCTGGCCCAATGGGCGCAACCCAGCCTGGTGCGACCGGTTCGGCCTGGGCGGCCGGTTGGCCGGGCACTGGCGTGGCCCGCATGGCCAGACAGCTCAGCCACTGGAGCTGTCGTGGAAAGGGGGGGGGGGTGTGCTACCCCCTTTTTTGAAACCGCGACCACCACGTGGGGGCCGCTCCTTTTCCAGTCGGGGGTTATGACCCCCGGCACCTCTGATCGGTCGGCCCGGCTGGCCGGCCGGTGCCGCCGCCGCGGGACCCCCCGGTACCGCTCCTCCGAGGCGTCGGCGGCCGAAGGTTCCAGCCACCACTCCTTGCTCCGCCGTGGCCATAGGTCGTGGCCCTGGTCTGACCGGCGTAGCGCGACTGCGCCACGTCCCTCCGCCATGGCCCGCCCAGACAGCGGCCCTTCATGGTTTTCTGGCATGGCGCGATGGCACCACGCCCCTTCACCACGGCCCGAATACGGTCGCGGCTTCGTTCGGCCTCAACGGCGCCGCTATTCTTCGCCTGCGTTCCTCTTTGTTCCCGCGTAGTGTGATGGCACCGCGCTGGCATTATTTTAAACCACATAAAAATCAAAAAAAAAGAAGAGGGAGGAGGTTCGGTCATGTTCGTGCGGCCCGACCTCCTCCTGTTATCTTGATAACAGACGGCTAGATCATTAACGTTTAACTCCCAAAGTAATTGTCGATAATTGGCAAAGAATATCCATGAACATAAAGTTAACCCATACCTAGAAGAAGTTGTCGAATGAGGATCATCGTGGGAAAAGACATCGCGGAAGATGACGTCGCAGAAGGGGATCGTGGGCATCGTGGTACACGACGTCACAGAGGAGAGGATCGTCAGCTTTGCGGTACACGGCGTCGCGTCGTCGATCTCTGAGGAACTTGCATTCTTCGTCGTCTTTCATCGGAGGCCGGCATTCTTCGTCGTTCTTCATGTTCCTCAATGAGGAAGAATGATCTTTAAGACTAGAGTAATTTCTCCCCAAATCTTCTCACACAACACATCAACAATAATAAAATAAGGCTTTGCCTTATTTTATTACTCATGCCATCCCTTTTTGAAATTCAAAATTAAATCATGATTTAATTAACAAGCGTTGACCAATTAATGGGGAATTTAATAATCCAATTAAACATGAGAGTTGACTTGGCATTTAAAAAAAGAGAAAGAGAAGGCCAGAAACATTATGGGGGGGGGGTTCCAACATTAAAGAGGGGGTTTAGAAGATTTTAAGGGGTGGGGCCCTATGGGCCCCACATCACTATTAACCTCACATGGGTGGTTAGTTCCACCCAACCTCCATCGTTTGGATTTAACCACTTAAAATAAATAAAATTAGTAGCACAATTTTATTTCTCTGTAGTCTTAAATTCACAAAATTAAACAACACTCTTCCCGAGTAAACGCAACTCTGGAAAAGGAATTTTTAAGAAATTAATGATGTTGCGGTTTCAAAGGTGCCCTCGGATTTCGATTCCGAGCACTGGATCAAAAAGTTAGGAAATCCCGCTTGTTCGTTAACTGAATGTACCCGTACTAAACTTCGTAAATTGATTCCGGGCACACCGGGCCTCGGAATCAGGTGCCGTGAGAAACTGCGTAGCCATAAAATTCCAAATAATATTAAGAAAAAACATTTCCATTGAAATTTATGGGTGTTTACACATTCATTTCCTTGATAATATTCTGAGGGAAAGTGTTGCAGACATTTATTGGGTCTTGGAGGATCATTTTCCCTTAGTGGAGTTCACTTACAACAATAACTAACACTCCAATATAGGATTGAAAGAGTATGTGTTTTACTATAAGTGGGGTTGAATTTTATATTATAAAATAATTCTTAAAATTTTTACAATCCAATTTAAGAATTTTATTAGATAAATATTTTTCCTAATGTTTATTAATGAGAGTAAGAAATATTTTTAACAAAAATTATGAAATTGTTTAAAATTAATAAATATTGGAATTAAAAAACATCTAAAAATATAAAATAAAACATTATAATGTGAGTGAGAAAAACTTTTATAAACCTTAAATAAAGGTAAAAATTATAAAATTAAGTGTTAAGGAAGAAAAAAACCTTAATTTATGTATATATGGTTGTAAATAAACCATACATGTATTTCATTCTTACATGAGGTAATAAATCTACAAAAGTATTGGAAAAATTCTATTTCCCTAGCCTTAGGAACCCTCAATCAGAAGATTAGAAACCATTATCTTCCTAAAATTTATAATCACTTGATCAAAATCGAACAATAATGACAATTATAAAAAACAATTCATATAGATTTTAAAATAATCCTCACAATGAATGCATTATGAAAAATATAATCTAAATGTTTAAAATAAAGAACTATAAATTAAAAAATATGTTACAAAGGATAAAAAATAACTTTAGATATTCAGAGTTTTAAAAATATTTCTCATATAATTAAATATATATTTATAATAAAACACTAATTGTCATGTTCTGCATGTCATAGAGGTGGTTTCAATTACATAAGATGAAATTCTCCTTTCTTTGAAGATCAATACAACATCTTCATCTGATAGTCCTTATAGTGAAGCACCATTAGAATTATTTATATTCCATCAATTAGAATGTATTTTTATCATCTCATAAAATTCATGAAGTTGTTTTTCATTTAGTATTTTTAGAATATTTTCTGATGATCAATTATGCCTCTGTGTAATAAATTCTATCTGGCCGAATTTGTAAAACATCATATGCTGGGACTTTATCATAATTCATATATTGGACATTATAAAACACTATCCGGTGAACTTCATGTCATCCCATATAATATAAATATTACATTTCTATCTGGTATGTAATTTTTGTTTGATTTACTACTCCAGGAAAACATTATGAATGTTTTGTCCATTGAAAAAAAAATTCTCCATCATGTAAAATAATTTATTATCCTACATAACAATTTAGAACATAGAAACTATAAAAGAATTTAATGTATTAAGTATTAAAGAAGTGAATTATTATTTTCATAATTAAGGCTAGAAAGTGTTTGAATGAAATATTCGACCCAAAAATAAATCTATTTTTGAAAAGAAAAAAATAACTTCTAATGAGTAAAAACTAAAATTTTGAAATAACATTACTCCACCGATATTACATAATTTTAAAAAGTTATAAATTTTCTATTATTTCCATTTATCTGAAAATTTATTTATAAATAAATATTCATATCCTTTATCCTCAAAAGTATAGATACATTATCCCCCTTTTTTATTGTCAAAATTATTTTAGGAGGTAGAAAGTGTTACCTGAAATGGTGGTGGAACATTCAAATGAAATAATTGGATATGAAAATAAACATAAGAAATAGATTAATTATAAAATATATAAGAAATAAATTCATCCAAGAATATTGGAAAAAATTATATATCATATTTATTTGAAAAACATCGATCAGTAAAGATACACCAAAAAGGATTTTAGATTAATTATCACAAAAATTCATCGTTTTGATAGAGTATCAATCATTTTAATTGATTTTTGATAAAAGGAATAGTTTTTTTAACATCCTCATATTTTTTTTGTTTTGAAACTATTAAATTTATTTTGGAAACTTCTTACTTAATATATGTGCAATATTTTTGACATTAATCTATTCTTTCTCCGAGTCAATAATAAATTTTCTCAGTTTTGTAACTTATTATTCCAAGTATTTTATCTTCTTCCCTTTCCTTGATATCTCAACATATTTATTTCATTTTTAATATTTTTATATTATCAACTACTATTGATCTCTCACAAACTTTAGAGTCGGTGGATATTGTAAATTTAGAAACTGAATTTGTTTCTTTTCTTATTCAGTGATTTTTTTCTTCAAAATATTTGATATAGTCTTCCATTAGTTTTATACACTTGATAACATCATTCGACATATATGTGTCCAATTTTATTTTAATTTTATGTCCTCAAGATATAATACATTTTGAATTAAAAAATTTGTAGGTTATTTAAATAACTTGAATTTTTTAATGAGTAAATTTTTCCTTGAATTTACTTGCAAGAGATAGATGATACATCTTCTTCAGAACTAAAAACATAGATTCAATCACTATAAAAGGAAAATGGTTTATAATTTCTCTAAAATAAATAAAAAATATCTAAAATATTTTTTTGTGGTCTTTGGTATATGTTTGATCATAAAATAGTTTGTTCCCTTCAAACCTAAAACAATGTAAAACAAATTTAATGAAATATTTTATAAATATCATAAAGTGTGTAGAAAAAATTTTAAAAATGGATAGGGAATCATTTAAAAAAAAGATTTAAAATTTACCTCATAAAGAATAGTACAATAGCTTGTGTTGTATATAACTTCCACGGTACGTTTCCCTTTGAATAATACAATAGCTTGTGTTGTACGCAACATCAAGTTCAAACACACCACAACCAATCAAACTAGCCATTTTGAATAGTAATAAACCCCTTTTTAAATTTTATAAATTTTATATTTTAAAATGGACTTCATTTTTGGATTCTTAATAACGAAATTAGCTTAGGGTTATTTTCTGGTATTTTTCTGAAAACATTCAATTTTTTATGAATAGCGAAAAAAACTATGTTATTAGTTAGAAACAACTTTTTATTTAAACAATTAGTTAATTTATTTTAATTTGTTATAGGTAAAAATAGAAACATAATACATATATGTTCAATGTAATTCATAGGAGTCATTTTATAAAAATTTTAGATATATTAAATTTTATCGAACAATTTACCGTCTTTTACCCACCTCTTAGGGTCATTTCCCAATTTGCATAAAACTTAATTTTGTTGCTTCTGTGAGTTGAATTTCTAAAATCTGAGAGAAAAATTTTATATCAGTAAGTAAAATGTGGTTCAATAAGATGATTTTTTTTGTGAATAGTAACTTTTGACTTTTTCCCCAGTTAAAATTAAATAAGGTAATTAAGGATAAATGATATTATAATTACCCTAAAACATGTCTTTATTCTATTGGATAAGTATAATTCGACCAAAAAACCCTAGGAATAATATATAACCCCTTTTGGTTCACTTGGATAATATTATTACTATTATTATTATTTTATTTACAAAGTGTTAAAATAGATAAATTCAATGTTTAATAAGTAAGAAATTTTTAATATAGGGTTTTATATAAGATAAATTAGGCTATAAATATTAATTAGTTATAAAAAAATATTTCCTATATAACGGTAATTTACTTATAATTTTTATACATTACATAATTTAATTTATTTATTGCACAATGTTGATGTAGTAATTACCTTATTAATGAAAGATTAAAATAATTGATATTATAAATTTCCATATAAATGTTCTTTGAGACTTTTGATGAATTCCACTAATTTTATTCTTTAATATGAAATTTTATAGTTGATTAAATAATTTTTGTTCGAAGTAATCATGGTGTTATGATTTTCACAAAAACCAAATACTAAATAGTGTCAAATTTGACATAATTGAGTTTTTAAAACAAATACTTTATTATTAATTGATATAATATTCCTAAAAATATGAGGTTTAGAAAAAGGACTTTTATAAGGTAATATATTTGTAATTAACCACTCAGGGTTATCCGAGCTTGTTATGGTATATTTATTAACTATATAATATAAAAATACAAAGATAAATGGTAAATGACAAACTATTTTATAAGGAGTTAAATCTAAAAGATAAGGTTTATATGATGACATAAACATATCTAAAACCTATTTTCTGATATTTTTTAGACCCATACCCCAACTTATCCTCGAAATAATTCATTTTGGGGAAATTATAAACCGAATATAATTTTATAATAAAATAATATTTCGAGCTTTTTCTAAAGTGAACCTTACCTCTCTTATAAAACAACACACCCCCTTCTCTTAATTTCAGACCTCCAACGCCATTAGTCTCTGCCAAAACCTACCCAAATACACTCCCAACTTCCCTCACTTCATCTTAGAGGCATTCCTCATGTCATAATTCTAACCTAAGGAGCCCTTTTGACCAAATCTAATGAAAGAACCCGAAGAAGAGGTAACTATTTCATCACCTCTTTCAAGTTCTTTTCTTATTCCACTTTCTATTTCATTGTTTATTCCATTATAAAATAATAAATCTTGTGTATTCTATATACTATTATGTGATTATAAAAATGGTACAACAATTTTCATTATTCTACCCATCATATGAATGAAAAAGTGATCATATGTGCATATGTACGACTTAACATCTCTACGTCTTGGTGTAGTTTGTTATTCAAACACTTCATCATTTCGACATGTATAATAATGAGTATAAATGATGTAAATAGTAAATATAAAATGTTAATTAATTTTTATATATAATATACTATCCAATTACATATGATTTTACCGTCAATATAATGATATTGTCACTCGTGCGTACGTACAGATTTCTATCTCAATGAACGCGATGAGATTCATTCCCCATCATAATAATTCAAGAATAATTTTCATTTTAAGATTAAAAATAATTTTTAAGAATTTAATATCATTCTGGATATGAATAAAATACATCCTATCCATATCAAACATGGCTTACGTAACCAAGAAGATAAAGGATAATGGATTATTTTACACCCGAAACGATGATACTACTGAAATATTATTAACAAAGGAATATTAGAAGATCGTATATGATATCATATATACTTATATGGTTATTTTATAATTTAATAACACTAATTTAACTATTATACAGGGGGTTAACATACCCTTGACCAAGTAAAAATACAAGGTAAGGGTTAATTTCATAATCTCATTATTATCCGATGTTGTTTTTATGTAAGTATATGCAGTGACCTCTTTATCATCCACATACGTGTTTTCTTAAAAATGTATTTCAAAACATTTTTACTATTTACTAGACAGTGGGTTAAATTCATTTATACCCTTATTTGACCTTATATATATTTAAATTAATCTTTCCATCATTTTTCAAACAAGGTACTTTATGACCTATTCGACAAAATTAAGGTAAGAATGTCTTTTTTAACTTATACGTCGGGTGTTGCTATTTTTCTCCATTACAGCATCGTCGAAGCTTCCCATAAAAGCTTATAAGAATATTTTCTAAAAAATGGTTTTATTTTATATTTAAATAAATTTTAAATTATTTCAAAATTGAAAAAGATATTTCTCTAAAATAGTTGTGATTTCATCTTTGTCAACAACCTTTGATGGATTTTAAGCTTGTTTGAAGTTGATTTCTTATGATACAAATCTTCCATATTGTATTGAAGGTTTTGTGATATGTTTGACTGTGGATGTGTTAGTTTTATACCATTCATGATTTATGGATAATGTATTGAAATTTTATATTCTACTTTTAATACGAATGATTATGTAATGTTTAAACCTTTTCATACGAGAAATGCATTGGACTTTGTAACTGATGGGTGGAGCCCACTATAGCTCCTCGATGTATCTGTTGGTCCCATGAGACAAACTAGTGTCTTGGAATAGGGCCTTGAAAAAAATTTATTTGTATTCATGGATCAAGGTCTTGGCTATGTGGTTTTGAAGTCAGGAAATATGCATTCCATCATTATGAAAGTGGCTATTGATATTGCTTGTGATTATTTGACTAGTAGAATATCAATGTGAATAAGTAAATGGATTTATTTTATTTTATCATTGAATATTAGACATAATTTTATGTTTAAAAGGCTTTTGTTTTAATCTTATACGTTGACATAAATATTTATGCTTATTTATGAAAGTTTCCACCACTACTGGAAAAACTACATATACCCACGGTTCAAAACTGTGGGTATAGCCCCCAAAACCGTGGGTATAGCCTATACCCACGGTTTTGGGAACCATGGGGTTGAGTGGCATCGGTATAGGGTATTAACCTATCCCCACGGTTTGACAAACCGTGGGGATATTTTTTTCCACCGTGTCAAACCATCCTCCACACTGTCAAAGTCTTCTTCCCACGGTTTAAAAATTGTGGGTAAAAATATTAGAAATCCGCACCCACTAGGTCTAGAACCCGCTCCAAACCGCGACCTGAGAAATTATTCCAACGGACTACTCCACTTAAGAAATGGTACATATATTAATATACATCTATATTTCTATATATATATATATATTAATCTTTGACCATTTTACAAAAAAAAACAATTCGACAGGTTTCGAACCTGCGTCAGACACATCATACTTCCACCGATCCAGCGCTTAACCAACTAAGCTAACTCGACTACGCCAGTATAAGTCTGTATTTTTAATATCATACTAACCCCCGTGTCTGTATTAAAAAAATAAGTCAGCGGGATTCGATACCATAACCGCTGCAACAACTGTGCAACACATAACCAACCAAGCCATAGATTTTATTTGTTTATAAATTTCTATCAACTTATATATATCATTTCAAATCGTGGGTATAAATTTTCCCACCAAATTGTTTTTTGTTTTCCCATGCTTTTTTTCCTCCGGTAAGATATCCCCACGGTTCTAAAAAACTGTGGGTATAGGCCTTCGAATTTTTTTTTATCCTCACGGTTTTTTAAAATCCGTGGGGATAGGCCTTGAAATAAGTACCCATACCGACAGTTTTACAAAACCATGGGTATTGGAATTAGAAAATAACTCTATCCCCACGGTTTTAGAAAATCCGTGAGTATAGGTGACCAATACCCTCCGTTCTCTAGAACCATGGGTATAGGTTCTCACACTATATATATACCCACGGTTTTCTTAAACTGTGGGTATAGAGCACCCCTAAACCCACAGTTTTGGGAAAAAACCGTGGGTAATGGTCTATTTTCCAGTATTTCTCTATATTGTTGTCCTTACTGAGCATCTGGGCTCACCCCCTTCAATGTTATATTTTTTCCAGGATGTGAATTTGTATTTTTTTGTTGAACTTTAGGGATTGTCTAAGGATATAACTGTGTTCCATAGAGGAATTTTTTTTGATGTTATTATTTCATGATGTAAGGTAAAACTTATAAATGTATCTAGTACTTACAAGGTTATTAAACTGATCGGTCTTTCGGGACATGATTCCTTGTATCATACCAATGTTATGTAATAATTCACCGAATCTAGGTAACTGGGGTTGGGGAGTTGAATTATATCACACCCTATCTAGGGGGTTGCTGAGGCAGAAAAAGAATATATCATCATAGGTGTGGGCAAATGGATGTTTCTCGATTTAGACCCCCAAACTTCTTGCTTTAGGATAGGAGCTTTATAGTAGATGACTGATCCAGTGCTTGGAATGATTGGATTAATTCTTTCCATTTTGATTGTCTTGTATAAAATTTATTTTACTATATTCTAACTACCATGTATTATAGTTATGAATTTTTATTTATAAATTACATCATTGTTTGTATATGAAACATTTAATAACTTTTGATGACTATTTATTGCTTTGAATATTATTCTTTTTTCCCCAATCATATTTATTATTATTATGCTTCCTTTGTTTTTTCAACTTTTTCTCTATTAAGATCCACTCAAACCATAGGAAATACTCTCCCCACATATACAAATCAGTCCCTAATTATTATTCATGATCCTTTAGAATATGAGGAGGTAGAAATGAGGCCATTTAGACAATCGAATTTTGTTATAGAGAAGTGAATCGGTTCTGAAACATCATAATGTGTTATTAGTGGAAAATCCATTATTGCCTCATTTTTTGGGAAATTTATAAAAGGGATTAGTAATAGTTTATTACATGGCTATAATATATTCCTATGAGTAACTAACCCATGTTCATGTTGACCACCATGTTTCCTAGGAATGGGAAATAGTTGTTTTGTATTTTACCTACTACAGTTGATATATTTTCATCATTGGGTGATGCACATGAATTGTGGAATTTCTCTTGTTTTAGGTAGATTCATCCTTATCCCAATGTATAAATGAAAATTTCTACATACATCATCATAAGAACCAAGATATTCACTTATCATGCATATGTCATGCCATATAGGTCGATTTTATTTCTTGCATTTAATGTGTTTCCTGTAATTGTTGAGTGTTCCTCGGTTGTGATATATTTATTTCTACTAAAATATTCAATAAAAAAGAGAAATTGGTTTTCTAAAATGTTATCATCAACATAAATGGTGTTTTCCCATATATCTTAATGGTGGCATCTTAAATAGCTAGTTTCAATCCAAATAATCTATTTATCTATGGTTTCATGATCTGATCTTTGGTTGTGGTTATATGAGTAAAAATTTTAATTTATAAAGATTATGTGTATTTTTAAATTGTATGTGGTAATTCATTGAATCAAGCAATGGTTTTTTACTTGTTACATTCTTAGACCAGATGTTTAGTGGGATGGTTGGAATTACATGAGTGTTGATATCAATTTTTAAATTGTATGGACCCTTATAAACTGGAGATGGTAATGCATTTAATTAAAACATGTATTATTTATATACTCACATGCGTACTTAAAATGAAAATATTGAATTATAAAGATAATTTTTCATGTAAATGGAAGGTAAAGTTTAACTTATGGTTCTTTCCTCCTAAATTTTCAATTGAACCCTCTCATATACTAGATCCCCTATGGTTTAAAACATAATGACATAAAAATACACTAACTTTAATCCTGGGTACATAGGACAGTATGCCTTGGGTAGTGAGCCCCTCTATTTATTTTGAGAAAATAAGTGAAATTTGGTTGTTGGGAATTGATTCATTTCCTGTTCTAATTGATATTTATCACCGTACTTTTATCGAATGTTGTTCCGAGGTATGTTCTTGGAATTTGTAAAGTTATTCCACTACAACATCCTTTTATCATGCGCCTAGAGGGTGGATTCAATCATGATTCATAATTATTATACCATTACCCACTAGTATTACCTCCAAGAGTTCTAACTTTGGCACCGCCTATAGTTCTCAAACTAGAAACTGAAGCTTATCATTGAGTGAACTACAAATTCTTGACAATGTTTTTATAGGGTTATCCATAGCCTACACTTAGGATGTTTGATCTTAGTGTTAAGTTTTAGTAGTTTCATCCTTACATATTCTAGGGGGGATGAAATACCTCAATATGATATGTTATGGATAAGATCAATTTTAAGTATCTTCAAGCCTCTAGAGATGCATCCAGATAAGATGTTCAAGCTTGCCACATACATACTCTATGAATATACCAAACCTTTGTGGGATGTGGTTTCCAAGGTGATTAATCATCAGTATATTTAATCGGTGGAGTTATATACTACCTTCTATGATTACATTATCAATGATATGATGAAAGATGACATGCCTTGGGAGTTCATGCACCTAGATCAGGGTACTATGTCTGTTATGGACTATTCAGCATGCTTCATCAAGCTTCAATGATTTACACAATTTCCTTTTTGTGATGAGATATCATGAGAGAGATGCTTCAAGGATGGTCTCATAAAAACTCTCTATTCTCATGTGAATTTCTTCTTCCTATATATAATTTTAAACAATATGATCCAAGATCTTATCACTGAGTGCATCTTGATAGAAGCTGATAGCATAGGGAAAAGAGGTTCAATGTCAAGATAGGGTAGTAGTTCTTCCAGTTCTTGGAAACAACTCCTTAAGGATTCATGTTAGAGTATTGATGGGTAGATTTTCCATAATGGATTCTCTATTGTATTCCATCAGTGTGGAAAATAAGGGCATGTGAAACAAAAGTGGGATAGAGACCCACTGGACAGTCATGCATGCCGCCAAAAGGGGCAACATCAAAGGTTTTTTTGAACCTTTCCACCTATTTCTTGTGGAATAGAATCTGCACCAGCTCCATTTTCATGAGTAAGATCAATGACTCCATATGATGTAGGAAGCTAGAGTAACAACTACCAAATAGGATGAGGAGGAGGTAGTGGCTAATGTAGACAAAATTATGAATTTTAGTGCCATTAGAGCATACCTACTATGGTTAATGATACTATAGCTCAGGGTCATAGACCAGGATAGTTGTCGGGATTATAGAAGATACACAAGGATTAGAGTGAGAGACCATCTATAGTATAATCTTTTATTTTAGAAGCATCTATCATACCTTCTTTGTTCGATATAGGTTCCCCACGTCCTTTGTCTCTATATCAATCATAGAAAGTATTTGGCTTGAAATTCAATACTTTTATGGGGTGATGATCCTGGACACACCATTGGGTTTATGGTTAGATGGTATTTTAAAATTAAATCACCCCTCTTGATTTTTGGTGTTTTTTCTTCTTGTAAAATTTCATTGTCCTTGAGATAATAGGGTTAGATGTCATTCATAATATGGATTGGATTTTGTCTTCTCATTCCCACATTGACTGTTATAATTTATGGTTGATTTTAATGCTCTATAGGGTGGTAGATATATACATAAGAGTGAATTATATTTATATTATGGTTAAGTCGTACCAAAGAATCATGGTCTAGAAGATTGACAACCAAGGATTCAAACCATTTCTTTGATGATCAGATAGTGCATCTCACAAATTTTCCTCCGATGGTGGATCTTTTTAGGGATGTTTTGCCAGAAGACTTCTTTAGGATCCCTTCTGAGAGAAAGGTAATGTTGGAAATAAAAATCATTTCAGAGAATCTCTAGTATCTCTTCCTCTATATAGGATTGAACCTACTGAGCTCATGGTGATCAAGAGATAGTTTGAGGATTTATAATATAAGGGTTTTATCTAACCCAGTTCTTCTCCTTTGGGATTGGTTGTCCTTTTTTCGATGAAGGCAGATGGAACCCGTTGATTTTTCAAGGATTACCGACATTTGAACTAGATTATAACTTCAAACTGGTATCCCTTTCCACTAATTGGTGATCTATTTAACCAACATTGAGTAGCTATAGTGATATCAATGATCGACCTAAGATCATGATACCATCAGGTGTGAGTCAGGCCTTAAAACATACCATGTATGACCTTCTGAATTTGGTATAATTTATATGAGTAACTGGTAATTTTGTTCAATATGATGATAAGTATCACTATTTCCATGGCCTTGTTGAATTGGTTTTTTCACTTTTACTTGTATTTGATAATATTGGTTTTAATGGAAAACATCCTAGTGTATTATCATACTCAAAAAAACCCTGACAAACATCTTGATATTATATGGAATACACTGAAGGAATATTAATTATATGCTAACATCTCAATTTTCCACTTCTGTATTGATAGTGTTCACTACATGGGTTATATAATCTCAGAATCTGGTGTTTCATTTAACTCAGAGAAGGTGAGTGATATTGCTTCATAGGAGAATCCCAAGTATATGTTTAATTTATGGAGGTTAATATAGATATATAACTATTATTGATGTTTTATGTTGGACTTATCATGCCTTTAGAAAACTCTTAATGGTCTGAAAAAAATAGTGTAATGTTCTTGTGGTCTGAAGTGTGTGATAAGGCCTTATAAGAGATAAAAAGAAGGCTTATCTTGGCATCGATCTTGATTATACCAGAGCTTCACAATGGTAATTTAGTGTTCTACGTTTCATCAGGTGTGGGGATAGGTGCATAAAAAATGTAGGATGATAGAGTCATTGCATACGGTGGTCTCTGGTTGAGACCCCATTAGCATAATTAATTGATGCATGAACTCAATCTTGAAAACGACATTATTTTATAGGATTTATGGAAACATTATATTATGGGAGATCATTTTGTGGTATTTACAGACCAAAAAATCCTGAAATATATCTTTACATAGTTTGATATAAATAATTAATAGCAATGATTTATAGAATACCTTCAGTATTTTGACGTCGAACATTCTTATACACCTAGAAAGGGAAATGTGACAGCTGATGTTCTGATCTGGAAAAACTAAGGCAGAATCCATTAGTGAATGTAGAGATGAATGAAACATTATAATCCTATTTTTTGGGATGGATCTAGAGTTTCAAGAGAGTCATGAGTGTACTTTTCTTTCATCCTTATCTGTTTCCTCTTAAATCCTAGATTTTGTAAATAAAAGGCAGTTTTCAATCCCTGGTGGTTTTATCCTATAGAGAATTATTTCAGGTGAGGACTCACCTCTAGATTTTTCTATGAATACAGATTAGAATTTATATTTCCATGGATGTATATGGGTTCATATATACATGTGAGAGGATTTGATGTAATAATCCCATGCTTCTTAGTATGAAATATACCAAGATATCTCCAAAATGTATCACGATATGTGCCCCCAGTATTGGTAGCCTAGGATGTAATGTCATATCAAAGGTTTTATCACTATGTATTCTATATTAAAATAGATGAAGGTGGAACACCAGTAGCTTGTTAGTTTTTTTGAAGCCCTCATTTATCCTAGAATTGAAATTGGATTAATTCACAATGGATTTTGTGAGTGGTTTAACAAGGTTACCTATAGGTAGTGACACCGTTTTGGTAGTGGTCAACAAGATGAAAAAGGTAACCCACTTTTTTTAGGGAGACCTTTTTAGGGGAAAATATTATTTTATTGTACATATGTGATATTGTACACCAAATTGGGGTAACTCATACTATCATTTCTTATAGGGATTCTTATTTCAGGTTCAGGTTCTAACAAGGGGTTTAGAAATATTTGGGTAAAATGGTTCTTATGAGAACATATTTTCACCCTTAGAACGATGGGCATTCGGAACACACTATACATGTGTCAAAAGACATTTTATAAGCATGGAAACATAATGTTACTAGTTCATAGGAGAAACATATACCACAAATCAACCATTCCTTCAATAATAGCATCCATGAAATAATCATATGGCTTTATATGAGGCCTTATATGGTCGGTCAGGTCGTTCACCTCTATGATGTCTAGAGGTAGGGGAGGAAACACTAATAGCTCCTCCTCTCATGATAGAGAATTTATAGAAGGATAATTTTAATAGAAATAGGATGGATACTCTTTATTTTACACAAAATATCATATGTTGATCAGTGTTGGTTACCTATAGAGTTCGAGTTCGGGGGTCATGTTTTCTTGTGAGGATCATCCAAGTTTGGTTATAGGTAGAAACAAAGGTAAAGTATGTTGTTGCCTCATTCCGTCTGGCCCCTTGAAATATCGGAGATATTTTAATTAGTATCCTATCAGTATCTATAACCTCATAGGTACCATGTCATGCACTAAAACTTACACATTTGATAAATTCACTGTTACCATGATGATCCATCTCATACTTTTGATCCTAACGACGTTGAACTTTATGACAATGCATATTTTGAAGACTACCCCATTGGCATAATTAAATATATAACGAAGGGTATTAGAGGAATATTTTTCCATATAATATAGGGGATATGGAAGCACGACCAAGTATATGATGTGTATTGGGAGCGAGAGGCTGATGTACATGCTTAGTGGATGGAGTTATTCTCAGATCAAGCATCACCAACATAGAAGGGAAAATCAGGGATGAGTATCTTTAAGGGGGGATATTTTATGATCCTTAAATTATTATTAGGTATTGAGTCATCGATTTTTTTTGTTAACCCTTATTTAATTCCTTGTTCTTTCCTTAGACTCAGAGACCATGTAAGGTGCATTCATTTTTATGATTTTTGTGTCCAAAATTGTGTTCACCTGATGAACCATTCAAGTGTTCTTGACTTGACCATTGGAAAGGTATGTGTTTTATCTTAATCGATAAATATTTAATGAATTAAATCAAAAGTGTGTATATATATATATCTTGGCATTGATAAATTTTAATTACATTGGAAATTGGTTTCTTGACCTTATTTCACCTTATCATATATGATGAAAGGAAATGGAATGAACATAATGAAAATTTAATTGGAATACGTTTTTCAAAAACATAAATATCTTATGATATATATTATATATAGAAGGCTCCAATTTCGTATGGAGCGTTTTCTTCTTTATCGGAATGGTCAAACATGAGTCATCCTTAGATTCCTGAGGGAATTCCTTAAGCACTCATAGGATTGCATTCCAATTCATTGAGCCAGTTTCCAAGGGAGATACCTACCTTAGGACCAGGATTCTATCTACTAGTGTATTTATAAAATTAATTCATAGGATCCTGTAACATTTTTTATTGAAATTAGAATGCCTCAAGTACACTCCTTGGATTCATCTTGGTATCCATGTTTATTCGAGGCCTTAGATCAATCTCCTTGGGTGAAGTCCTGCTTAGCTAGAGATTTACTATGGAAGTGATCCATAGAATTGGTTTGAAAATATTATAGTGTAATTACTTTGGGATACCCCTTGGATTACCCATATTTTCTTATGTTGGGATTCTTGGTTTTACACAATGAATTATAAAAACTCTCAATGGTCAAGGATTCCTTGGTTTTACCATGGATGCTTTGTTATTATTATTATGTTTTATAATATTTCTAACACATTTATATGATAATATTATTTTAAAAATGAAATACAATTTAATAATTCAATAATTACATGTTCATAGACACCATCTATGCCTAAATATGGAATGGATTGTTCACATTTTCAAAGATTTACTTCTAATATACATGCACACTGCACCATTTATATTCACAAAATAGATTTTTATAGACACTATTAGTAGTGGACCAATGATATTTATCCTGAACCCTATCCATGACTCCATTGGATCTAGGGATTAATATATCACTAGAGGTGTCAAATAAGGGATGTTCCCAGCTTTGGACATTTGACTTCTGGCTTTAGGATGCAACCTTGGTAGTAGATGACTGAGCTAGTGCTTTGGATGCATAGACAAATTTTTTCATTTTTTAATCTATTGTATATCATGTATTTTACTATATTTTAGCTACTATGTATGCATGTTATCTATTTTTTTAGATACATTCTATCATCTTTTGTATGTGATACATTTTACATCTTTTCATGATTATTTATTGCTTTGAGGGTTATTCTTGTTTTCACTACCTTATTTGTTATTATTATGATTCCTTTGGTTATTTATTATTTTTATAGAGTGATCCACTCTAACTAGAGAGGATATTCTCCCCATTGAAACACCTTAGTCCCTCATTGATAGTTGGAAGTATCTAGCATTTGGGGAAGCATGCATGAGGCCATAGGCCAACCAGGTTCGATTACTCTAGAGTGATCTAGGTTTGGGATGTCACACTATTGACCCATATTATAGAGAATAAATTCTTCAAAATTCATTCCACTTATAATTTACATTCATTATCAACAAAATTCAACATATTCATTTGACTTACTATGATTGTTTAATGATTGATCCCCCACCTTTTTCTTTTCCACCACTCTATCAGGGATGCACAATTCATGTCGGATAATGGTATTATTTTAATTTTTTTATATGATTACTATTTTTTGTTTTATATATATATATATATATATATATTCCATCTTTTATCCAAGAATAAATATTCTTATGTAATGTACTTTTTTGGAGTTAATTTTTTAGCGATTGAAAATTGATTTAATCATATACTAATATCGTAATTCAATGGTAGTAGTTATTCTCATTAGAAGATTTATATAAATGAATATCTCAACATAATTTCCATTTAATACTGGGATATTGTTTTAAAACCTTGTATTTTACCTGAATTTAATGCTATTAGTCAAAATGGTTTAAACAATATTACATGCCATCTTAATTTCAACTCTATAGATATTATTTATTTCACATTGGTTGAAAATGATTTTTATCAAATATATTGATTCTTTTTTACTCATTATATTGGGAAACATCGTTAGATATCTAATTTTTAACTATTAAATTGTTGGTGTAAGGGGAATTATAAGAATACATCAAAATCCTATATATAAACATCTTTCTTTTAGACACATGAAGCATGGAATCAGGGAAATGGATTGCGTGAATATGAAAAAGGAAATGATTAATTTTAATGAGTGGGGAGAGTAATTAAAAATCAAAAATTCATATTCATGGATGAAGAATCAATGAAAAGACAAATTATTTAAAAAGAGAAGAAAACTATATATGCATGAAGTAGTAGTGAAGATACAAACTCTTGTGCAAAATCATGAAGTGAGAAAAAAACATGTACTCATTATTTTATATCCAAATATGGTAATGTATAATTTTCAGCATCCCACTAACATCATTTAAATGACTTAGATGAATATTTAAAGATAGATAAAATATATTTTTGATGGCATCCAGGGATGAAGTATTTAATTCCAGTTTTGATTTTGATTGTAATTCTACCCTTTTAGTTTTTGAAATTATCACAATATAAAATAGTTCGAAAATAATTTTGATGAGTTATAGGGTAATTTAGTCAGTACTGAATAATCCTACATGAAACTAAACAAGGATAAAAATGGTTTGGTTAAAGAGAAAACAAATAATTATCCTTTTGTCTTAAATCTTGAATAAGATAATGATAATTTAAAGGAATATAACATAATGATAAAGAGTGATACTTCTAGCACAAATGAAAATATTTTTGATGGTTTGGAGGCTTCAAAAAAGGTAATTAAAAATATAGAAGCTAAAGTAGAAGGTATAAAGGGACACTTGTATACTTTCATTCATGGAATTAAGTGTTATGACAAGATGATTCTTATAAACATAATTGTTTAAAAGATGTTCATGTATGATCCTAAAAGATATTAAAGAAAAACAAACTTATAGTAACTCAAAGCATGTGGTATAAAAAAGTACGACCAAACATGAAAGTGGAAAACCAACTCCACATAAAAAGGATATGAGAAAATTAATATCTTCATCCACAATATGAATTTCCCAATGACCCTTATTTAATAGTCTATGATACCGACCAAATCAAAAGGCTCATAAAGGACCTTTAATTTTTTCCCAAGACTCAAAAAATTAATGAATCCTTTTTTAATAGCAGCACATCCTACATTCCAATAACAAATTTCTCCATTTTAAGGCCCAAATCACATTGTCTCACTGCCACCATGATCTATCTACATATGTTAATTTTTCAGAGATCACCAACTAGCAACACTAGTCAAGACGTGAGATGTTTCCATAGGTTTCCCATGTCCAGAGGTCTTCTCTCCCAGTAGCCCAAAGTCATTTGAACACCCGAGGTAACTTCTAGATTATCAGATAAAATATCAATCATTTAGTAAGCCCATGTCTTCTTCATCTAGTGTTCAGAATCGATATTAGCCAATTCCCCACATTGTCTCCATACTCATTCATCACCAACCCCACCATTTAGGTGGGGCTCCACCACGATCCTCACAACCCATAGACCTTCAATTGACAGAAATCCCCCCACTTGGAAGGTAAGATCCCCACATCCTAACATTTCCACAAACTCTTCTCAAAGTATTCATCAACATATACCCCATGCAGAAATACTAATTGGATTACACTTCAACATCACCCCTTTCATGAGGTCGATCGTCTCTAGATGTTGAAATCCTCACTGGCTAAATCCAGATCACCACCCCCATTGTCGGTCAGGGGACCTTGTAACAAAGATGTTTTAATTTCTATTCCATTGGTCCATCCCTCATTCAACACTTATATGGTCCCAACAAATCGATCACAAGAAAATAGAATTGCTTGAGAATCCATCCCCACTTTTAGACGTGACCTCCACCCAAGTGATTGAATCCATCATGAAAAAATTTCTTTCTGATCACCATTCATACCAATGAGATCTAGAACAGCATTTTTCCAACCACACCATAGTCACTTCATGGTCAAAATGTTGATTAAAACCCACCCACATATGTTTTCTTCCTCCTGAGTTCATGATGTAAATCATCATTAAGTAGAGAAACATTAACTAAGGACTATCACCCTGGAAAGACCCATCTAAATTGCCACAAAGAGAAACACCACCAGAATCCACCAAAAGATGCTATGCACCACATGCTGTGAAAATTTCAAAGTGACCCAAAATTTATCAACATTTGAATTACCAAACCATATTTTGTTCTCAAGGTAGTAGAGATATTATATGCATTATAGAGAGATAAAATACCCACCTACACAACATGATTATAATAAATATGTTTAAAAAAATGAAAAATAATGGTCTTGGATATAACCAGATACTACCACATATATACAAAAAAGGATTTGTTAAAAATGAAAGAGAAGGAATTTAATTTGTTAATTATTATAAAAACGGATATTTTGGTAATTATAAATCTAATTTATCTTTATTTTTTCATTAATATATTGGACAATATAATATTTTCTACCTAATTTTTTTTTCAATATTAAACTATGTAAAACTTTTGTAACATGGGTTCTATAAGGTTTTTAAGTGAATTTAATTAAACCAAAGCCCATTTACAGGCCCTAGTATGGTTATTTTATATGGATATCATGTCAACTCTTATTTTTTTAGTATTTTGGGTGTTATAATGATTATATTTGTAGTTGGTTCATATAACAAATGGGTATGTGTTTCTTGTTTTATTATTTTCTCTACTGAAATGCACTTAATTGTAGTTTTTTAATTCATTATATATCATTTAAAATTTATTAAATGTCATTAATTATTTCTTGGATTCTTGAAGTATTTGAGTTTTAATAGAGGATTTCACTGGCTAAGAATTTACTACTATATAATATTAAATAAACGGAATCGATGATTAAGTTTGATCTTTTAAATTTTTAAATAAATTTTTTTTATTTACAGTTGGTTTATATTTTTATTATGAATGTGTTTAAGGGGATATATACTAAATTTTTTTGGTATATTTTTATTGATAATGTTGAATATTCCATGTTTTAAAATTTCTTGAAAAATATATTATTTTTTCTGTTCATGCCTTTCTTAAGCATGATTTTCTATTCTACAGTTGTTATTGGTTATTGTCTTTATTATTTGATTTTTTGGAGAGATGTTCGGATTTTAGGGGAGTGTTTTTGTTTTACATTATGTCTATTTATTCTTGTATTGGTTGATATTTATTATATTTTTCATACTTTAAAATATGGGTAGATATGTTTCAGATAGATTAAAAATTATAAAATAATGGGGAGAATGTTGACATGCTCCTTGCCTCATTATTTATCATGCTTTGATAATTATATATCTATTATCTATTAATGATTAATTAATTTTATTATTATTTATTATTTATTATTATTCTCATATATCAGGATTTACGATTTCTCTACTTACTTTAGAGAATAATATTATTATTTCTAATTATATTTTCACCATTACAGATATTCCATTTTATGGAATAAAAAAGGCTTTTAACAGTGCTTAAAAACAATATCAAACTAAGCACTGTTAAATGGGGTGTCGTTTATCAATACTAAAAAAAGTGCTGATAAAGTGGGTCCTTCATCAATGTTAAAAAATCCTTAATAAAGAACCCACTTTTTTAGCACCAATTGAAGCGCTGATAAATTCCCCACAAGTTGCAATGTGTCATTTGTATGACATCAGACTATATCAACCACAACCTGTAACCTATACACAAAATATATAATTTAATAGAAATAAATTTTAGACCATGAATACAAAAACTACTAGGTACATTTCAAACAAATTTTTTTATAACTACATTTACAATTACTATCCATCAAAATTTAGAAACATTAATGTTTCATCATATTTGACATTCAGGATCCCCTATCAAAAAGGTTCACCCATGGTATCCTTTTCTGAAAAAATCACGTCATCCTAAGTAAAATAATACACTTATATAAGAAAACACATATAAATATCAAAAATATTATAAAGAAAGAAATTAAACATTAATATGAAAAAATATATTCAGAAAATGTCAACTTTTAATTAAGAGAAACTTTTTGAGTTATACCAGTCACACCATGATTTGTATTGAGGTGTGTTTGATTCCAACACTTCACAAATGTGGTGTAGATCATTTTACAAAAGTATCAAAACAATTTGGATGTATTTTCTCAGTTTTGGGTATGTAAACTTTTCATTTTAATGAAATTTATGTCAATTTAAAACAAAATCACACATGGAGTTACACTACTCATACCATTCATGGTATTGTGATGTGGAAAATACCTATATGTCAAAAATTAATTATATATCATTTTATTTAAGTATAAAAACAATCTGATTTTGTATGCTCATTTTTCTGTTTGTCACATCTTTTTTACTAAAATGTCATATCAAACTGTAAACACAAGATTTGAATCATAATAGTAACATTGTGTGTCAGTTTGACATGAAATTGCAACCTATATGTCACAAATGACCTATGAATTTCTTTCTAAAAATTATTAAGATGATTGTCATGCATTTTATTCAGTTTCAGTGAGTGACCCATGGTTTGAACTGAAATTTCAATTTCAAACTAATTATTGTCTCTTTGAGTCAAAATGGTCATATCATGAATAGGATTGAGGTGCAGCTGATTACTACATGTCATAAATGACTGAAAGATAATATTTATAATATATAAAACTAGTTTGAATGAATTTTCATACTTTCTAATATTTCACTTGTTCCTGTTTCTAAAATTAATGTAAATTTAAAATAAAACAACACACATAGAGTCATATTAATGAGATCATGTAGTATATTGAGGTTCAGTTGATTCCTTCATATCAAAAATGGCTTATATATCGTTTTTTAAAGTATCTAAACTATATGAGTTCATTTTATTTGTTTTGAGTAGGTCAATTGGCCTTTTTACAAAAAATGATGTCAATTTCAAACACAAAGACAAACTTGGGGTCATACCAGTCACACCATGTGTAAGATTGAGGTGTGGATGATTCCTACACATCTCAAATGACATATAGATCATTCACTAAAGTACCATGACAATATGAATATGTTTTATTGATTTTGAGTAGGACAGTTTTCATTTTCACAAAAAATGATGTCAATTTAAAATAAAGACACATTTTGAGTCATAATGATTACATCATGAGTCGGGATTAGGTGATGTTGAATCCTTCACTTAAAAGATGACTTATGGATCTTTTTACCAATGTATCAAAAAATATGAATGTTTTTTATTTTTTTCAGTATGTCAGTTGTTCCTTTTTCTAAAATTATTATCCATTTAAAATAAAAATACAAAATTAGAGTCATAACAGTCACACCATGCATCATATTGGGGTGTGGTTGATTCCATTATGTCAAAACGGGAATATTTATCAATTTCCTAAAGTATCAAAATAATAAAAAATTATTCTCACAGTTTTGAGTAGGTTAGTTGTATTTTTTACTAAAATTGAGGTCATTTGTAAATAAAAAGATGCAATTAGATTCACACTAGTCACATCATGCATCAAATTGAGGTGTAGATAATTCATACAATTCTTAAATTAATATTATATTGTTTCATTAATTTATCAATGTAATCTCAACATGTTTTTTAGTTTTGAGTTGGTCAGTTATCCTTTTAACTAAAATTGATCCCAATTTAAATAAAAAGGCACACTTTCAGTCATAGCGACCACACCATGCACCAGATTGAGGTGAAACTAATTACTAAATTTCCTAAATGACTCATGAAAAAGTTTAATAACTTATCAAAATTAAAAAAATAATTTAATCAGTTTCCATTATTTTATATGTTTATTTTTCTAATATTAAATTCAATTTAAAATAGAAAGACTCACTTGAATTCATATCTGTCACACCATGAATTATATAGAGGTTTAGTTTATTCATACACATAAAAAATTAATAATTTATCCTTATCCTAAAGTTTAAAAACAATACGAATGTATTTGATATATTTTGAGTAGTTCAGTAGTCCTTTTAGATAAAACTTATGTCAATATTATACAATAATATGCACTTTGAATCATATTGGTCACACCATGTAACATATTGAGGTGAGTCCATTATATAAGCATATCAAATGACTCATTTATCATTTTCATAATCTATCAAAACAATCCCTATGTGTTTGATCATTTTTTAGTATGTCACTTGTTCATTTTTCTTAAATTCATATCAATTTAAAATAAAATGACACACTTGAGGTCATTTTGGTCGCACCGTGCATCATATTGAAGAGTAGTTGATACCTAAAAGTGAAAAATTACATATAGATTATTTTCATAATGTATGAAAAACAATTCTAATGCATTCTCCTAGGTTTTAGTAGGCCAGTTGTATTGCATACTAAAATTGGTTTCAATTTAAAATAGAAAGACACTTACAATCATACCAGAAACACCGTGTATCATTTTGAGTTGAAACTAATTCATACACATCCCAAATGAATCATGGATTGTTTTTAGAATGTATGAAAACAATCATAATGGGTTTTCGTGGTTTTCAGAACATCACTTGTGCCATTTCTGAAAATTAATGTCAATTTATTAAAAAAATACACACATGGATTCATATCAGTCACACCATGCATCATATTGATATGGGGTGAATTTATACACATAAAAAATTAATTATAGAACATTTAACATAATTATAAAAAAAAAAATGAATATTCTCAGTTTGGGGTTGGTTATTTGTTCTTTTTACTAAAATTGATGCCAATTTTAAATAAAAAGACACACTTGGAGTCATACTGGTCACACCATCTCTCAGACTGAGGTGCGGATAATTCTTAAAAATATGAAATGAATTATGGATAAATTTCCAAATGTATAAAAATAATTAGATTTCGTTTTATAGGTTTTGCGTAGGACAATTGTCATTTTTACTAAAATCAATGTCAGTTTCAGTATAGCTAGAAATGTTATATAATTAGAGAAACCTACTTTTAATGTCATATGTGCATGAATCATGAACTTCCCAAAAAATTTTGGTCAATCAAAAATATCATATTATACTATACTTTTCATTTCCTCAATCGGTTATTCATCATAAATCACACTTGTAATCACATCCTTGATATGATATTATTCTTTTTTCACATTTGTAATCATATCATATGATCCATAAATCATACATCTTTCCCATACATGAGAATTTTTTTTTCCTGTGTTTATTCCAACAATTTTAACTTCATTCTATTATATGATAGATCATGTTTTCTTCAAACTCCTCTATACTAATTCGTTTTCAATAAAAACAACATAAACATGGACAAAGGATTTTAGAAGGGTCATATACATGATATTTGGCAATATTGATGAACATATTCACTCCATTTTCATAATATTTTGTTTTATGATTATAATACACCAATTATTTATTCATACCGATCCAATTGGTTTCAGTAATATTAATATTAAACAAAATAAATGCAAAAAATATGATCAATTGATGGTTGATCTCACACATGCCTAGTGAGTGTACTGGAAAGAGTCTTGAGGGGTTTTTTATTTCAATTTGAGGAGTTTAATGTTTTCTATGATTCATTAATAAAGTAAAAACTAATTATTATTATTTATTAAATACTTTTTTTGATTATAGACATGATTTAATGGTGTTAAAACAATTATAAAGTCCAATTTAATGAGATAATAAAGGTTAAACTTTTTATAAGTGCATGATTCGATACTTTTATAGTGATAGACAATATTCATCAAATATATATATATATATATTTACATACATGTATAAAAATAGATTTTATTTGATATTTTTATTTGGATATTTTTTAGATTTCATTTGCATGTAGGCTATTTTAGGATATTTTAGGAAAATCTAAAAGAAAAATCAATAAACTCACTATTTTAAAAATCACTAAAAAATCCTCACACCACTCTAAGATCAATAATAACATCACCCAAAAATAATAATCATTTCAAACCACTTAGCAGTTTCAAAATTCTATAATTTTTAAAAAATAACAATCCATTCTATAACCTAATGAGGATATTGGTCACCAAGAAAAATGATGGATGATGACTCAATAATTCATAAGGTGAAATAGATTATTCCCCTACCACTTCATTCAGAAATTTGAGAAAACCAATCACTAGATAAAAAATACATCAAAATAATTATAAGATTTTCCCTAATTGTTATCCTCATAAGGGGATTTCTACCCCATATCAAGAAATTTCATGGAGATTAAATAAAGAATCATGAAACCTGAATATATCTCCTTCATATTTTAAAATACCCCAAAATTAAATAGTCCCAATGGACAATAGGGGTTTTGATCCCATTGAAAAATAAACATGAGAAAAACACACAACAAAACATTTCCATAATTTTCAATTCCATTAAAACATAAACATTTTCCCATGGAGGTTGAAATGATTTTTCAAATACATGAAGACTTTTAAAGTAATCTAAATAATGAAAAATTAAATCTAAATTTTCATTTTAAATATTTCCAATAAATTCCAAAAAATGATCTCTAATTTTTCCATAATTAAATCAATCACCTATCAAAATTTTAAAATTAAATAAATTCCTTTTTATAAGAAAATCTTCAATCATTGTTTAAAAAAATAATGCAATTATCAAAACCCCTTTTAATTTTAAAATAAACAATTCCATGTGAAAATGAAAATCAAAACGAAACCATAATTAAAGCAACTTTCAACCATTGAAATACTTTTTATTCCACCAAATATTTGTTATTAAAATTAATAAGTCAATAAAATCTCATTTTCCATTAAAAAATATTATTTTCCAAACACAAAATAAGATTTTAAGTTCTAAAGCTAAATACAACGCATATGGATCAATGAAATTCACGATATTTCTCATGAATGTGATTATAAATCAATTCCTTGAAATATAAATTCATTATACCATATATATAATATAATAATAATTAAAAATAATTGAATAACATCATAAGAAAAAACATTTCTTAATATTAGAGGAACAATGAACATAATCATTCATTAATATTTGAATTTTTTTAATAAAAAAATCAAATTAATATAAATTAAAATTAAATATATTTATAGATTAAAATTCAATTTTATTATGGGAAATGGATACAAAAGTTATTGTTTGATCTCCTTGTAGAGAGATTACACTTTACATATCTACTTCTAACCTAGTTCCATTGAACTTGATTGGGGTTTCAGAGTATTAATACATCAACCATTAACCTCGATCATTTTTTGATACATAGAATCTCTTTTGAACTCACTCAAACTGCCACTACATATACTTCATCAACTAGTTTCGTTCACTCCACATGGCATGGAAAAAATGGATGAAAGTGAATCCAAATGATATAATACCCACTAATTCCACAAGATCTAATCCTGATGTTTTGAGAAAACATTGACAAGATAAGGTTGAGTAAGACACATAGAAAGGGTGATGGTTCGGTTCATCAAGAGAAACTAAGACATGAGAAGGGGTGATGACTGAAAAAATAAGCACAAACAAGTTAATGATATAGATTTGGAGGTCCAATAGTATTAGTAAGGTTCGACAATAGGGGCAGCGGAGTCAGATGTGGCAGTGGGGACAGCAGATGCGGCGACTGAGGCGGTGGAGGCAGAGACAGAGCTCTGGTTCTACAAAAGCTTGAGGCGCGAGCAATAGTAGGGTTCTGATAGGGTTCCATATATAAAAACACAAATGGCTTTTTGTAGTGCTTTTGGGAAAATGTTGATAAAGTAGTTTTTTATCAGTGATAAATATGAAATGGTGATAAAATTCTAAAATTAATAAATTAATTATAATTACAAATTTATATTAAAAATATTTATTATATTTATTAAAATAATATTATAATTATATTAATAAATAAATATTTATTTATAGTTATAATTATAAATAAATATTTATTTATTTAAATAATTATAAAATTATAATGGTCAGGAACTTAGGATTCTGGCTAGACTAACTTAGCTAAGACTAAAAATAAATATTTATTAATTAAAAATTATATATATATTAAATATACTTATTATAATGTTATAATTATTTAAATACATATTTATTTATAATTATAACTATAAATAAAAAATTTATAATTATAATTATAAAATAATAATAAATAAATTTATTATATTTATAATTTAATAATTATATATAATAAATATATTTATTATAATTTTCTAATTATATATAGTAAATATATTTATTTAAAATTATAATTGTAAATTAATATATTTTATAAATATTTATTCATAATTATAAATATAAATTTATAAATTTATTTATTTATATACAAATATATATTAAAAAATTTATAATAAATGTATTTATTGTAAATTTATAATTATTTAAATACATATATGGTTATAATAATTATTATAAATAAATATATTTAAAAAGTATTAATATATAATTAAACATTTATAATTATAAATTTAATAAATATATTTATTAATTAAATATATTTATATTAATTTTATAATTATTTATGAGAACATAATAAGTTCATGGGTAAAATAGCAATGAATCATACTGGTGTCAATTTGTAAATGGACATTCATAATGTAGAATATATAAAATATACATGTGTGTCATCATAATATAGGTAATCTTAACATTTGGAACATAACTCATAATCACATCTACAAATAAATGTTACGATCATATAGCTCCAATTATATTCACACATGAATATACAAACATAAATATTATTAATAATTTCCATGAATATCATCATTATCTCATGATATAAATATATTGACCAAAATCATTAAAGAAATATATTTATTTACACACACACACACATATATATATTGTTATAATTGTAAATTAATATTCCTAAAAAGTATTTATATATAACTATAAACTTATAATTATAAATGTATTAAATATATTTATCATTTAATTTTGTTTTATAATTTCTTAATTATTTAAATATATATCTATTTATTTATAATCATATAAATACATATTTTTAATCATTATATATATATTTGAATTATTAAAAAATATTATAATATAGAATATTTATATGAATAATAAACATGAAATTTTTAATTAAGGAATATAAATAAAAAATATTTTTTAATATAAATATAAAACATAAATATATATTAATACTTTTTTTATTAAAATATTTTATCAATGCTAATAATAACACTAATAATTCTATCATTTATCAACAATAATAAATGGGACAATTATCAGTGCTTTTATCTAGTGCAGATAAAATTGAAGCTTTTATTATAGTTTTCTACTTAGTGATAATAAACATTGGTGCATCCCATCCCCGAATATGTGGTAGTGTTTCATAAGTACAAGACCCTTACGCACTGAAAATATACTTCCATGTTCTTATTTTTTTTTGGAAAATTTCATTCCATTAATGTATTATTTGAGAGTAATAAATTACCTTTATATATTGTGTTTCATTAAATTTGGTTTGGAAAATACTTGTTCATGGGATTCAAAATAGTGGTTTTACTTTTTCGTATGATGGATACTGAAATTTTTACAAAGGAAATGAGCCTTACACAATACTATGATGTCATGTTTGTACTCTTAATATATGGTAATTGGTAAAGTAAATGAAATTTATGTATTGATAACTTTCCTTTATGTATTATAGTAAATGTGGTAAATAGATCTTGCATATTTCCAATTTGGTAATGGAAAAACCTTTACATATTCAAGGAGAAGATTTGGAAGAATCTTATAAATCAAATTTTGGTAAAGGGAACTACTTTTATGTATATTGCTTGATGTGAATATTATATTTTACATATAATTAAAATATAACCATAGTTATAATTTTTCAATGTCAAAAATGAATTTGTATTAAGGAGAAGACTCTTATACATTAATCAAAATATAAAGGTCTCAAAAGTAAGACATTCTAAATGAAAAAAGTAGTTGCATAAAATAATATTATGTAGGAAGACATTATAGAGTTTTTTAAATCATCTACTATGATTGGGTTATAAATCTTATACTATGATTGATATTTAGATATTATCATATTCCGGTTCATAATGTTTATAATTTCAAAGTAGCTATCTTGTGTGATTATTTTGATTATCCAAGCGATTAATTAAGATTGATATAGTGGATTTAATGGAATAATTATCATGGCCTTATAGCTAATTAATTGTGTCAATATTATATAGTTTCATTTTACTTATAATGGATTTATTTTATTGGTAGAAGATATAATTATGGAAAATTCCCCTTGAATATTACCATTGATCATTAGAATGGAATTTCATGGAGTTTGGCCTAAATAAATTTCCCTATATTGTTTTCCTATAAAATAAATTGAAAGTTATAGATTGTGATAACATAGATCATTTAATGAACTATAGTGAAACAATGTTTGTGAGAGTATTTTTTTACACAATGTCATTGCTAGATCTCCCAAACTACATCATTTCATTTGCATTGAAGGTTGATGATCCTTGTTTTACACCAGTAACCTCTGTAAAAAAATTTCATTGGTTTCATCATTTTAAGCTCTGTGCTTTTAATTATCATTAACATTAAGGTTGTATTTGGTGTCTCAAAAAACTAGTTATAGCTTCATAAATGGTATAATGCATGTTATGTTTACCTAAAAAATGAAAAAAGAAATAGGTTCTTCAAAAACATGAAAAAGGAAAGGCTGGTTGATCTTCCACTTCAAAATGAAAAGTATAGATTTAGGGAAGCTTCTAGAAAAATTTTGGGTTGAGTGTAAAAAATTCATGGGTTTATATTTATACCTATTAAAGTTAGGGGTTTTTTAATTAGTACTCCATAAACTTCAAAAGTGAACTGTTTATAGTGTATACAATTCCTCTATTGGATTATAGGGGTGTAAATATTATATATATAATTGTATGGATCAAAATAAAATATAAAATAATGATGATGTATCTTTTTATTTATTACTATACATAATCATCTCATAGGTCATTACCCTTGTTAAATATTTTTTATTATCCCGTTTTATGTTTCTCTATTTTAATATTGTCAATTCGCATCCCTATGGTCTTTTACATCACTACATCTAGGACTGACATGGTTGTGAAAAATAAAAATAATCATGTTTATTGATAACACTATCCACAACTACATGGAAGGACCATTAACATGGATCACCATTGGAGAAGTATAAAACCACGATACAGATAGTACTAAGAATAAATAATCTCAAATATTGGAATACTTTTGAATATTGTAAATGTATATTAATAAAATAATTCCTCAATAGTATTTCCACAATGTTAATTCATAGAAATAATTATAATATCAATTATTAAACATATCATGATCATGAATTTTAATTTTTATTCAATACTAATATTATTAATGTGGATCTGAATTGTGAATCATAAATAAAACTAAAATTTCATGATGGGAAAAGGTTGAAAATAATATCAAGTATGACATTTATATTACACATATCGATGATGGAAATCTTCCACTTATTATATCCAATGTATAATATCAATATTTAAAAAAATGCCAATCCTTATATAACCAATTAATTTTAAAAAACATGATAATAATATTAATATGATGTGTCTTGTACATGTTTGATACATCATTTTTATTTAATTTTATAATGATTTTATATTTAAAAGGATATTTTATTACTTAGTTTTTAATATTTGGTTATCTATGTTGCATTGTGATGTTCTTTAGAACAACATCTAAAAAATATTTTTTATATTTTCAAATAAATTATTATTCTAATAATAATATTTAGAAATTCTGTGAATGAATTTTTTTTAATGTTTGTGGGGTGTTAATTGGGAAATCATTTTTTATAGGTATTTGTGGTTTCCAGAATAATAATGATTTTAATGCTAAAATTATATTTAGAAAATATTTTTAGTGATTTAATTAAGTGAATAAAGAATTTTTATAAAACATGTTTTTTGACTATTTTTTTGAAAATAAATATTTTTTCTTAAAATGTAGTCCACTAATGTGATTTCATGTGTGCATTTTAGGTTATTAAAATATTAATTGAGATATAAGAACTATGATACTAAAGTAACAAAGGCGTTCCCAATCAACTGAAGGTACATCTAGTTGAAGATAGGGATACAATTATGATGAACATGTTTGATATAAAGATTCTCTATTGACCAAATGAAATATGAAGACATGGCTAAAATTTATTTTTATTTTATGAAATGGTGATAAAAAATATAAGATAAATTGATTATTCTTAGGCAATTTGTGGAAGAATAATTATGCAGTGGTGACTAGAATTAATCAATGAAAATTAGTTAGGGTAGTGGTCGTTCCATATTATTAAAGGTTGAAGACTCCAATTGTTTTGTGGGAGATTTATCAAGAAATTATGTTGAATCTATACCTGATATATCTACTTATAATTATATTTTATCTAACGGTGTTGGTTCATTCTCAAAATTTAGTTCTGTCTAGAGAAATAAAAATAGGGAGAACTATTCCCTTATATGAATAAAAGATAGGAGAAATTTAGGAATCTCAATTACTCCTAAACAAAATAAAATTAAAACCCAAACTATTCAATAAGAAATAAATAATTAAAAAAAATTTAAATGGAATTTTAATGAAAATAAAATGATAAAATATCATGGATATTTTTGGTTTTGTGGAGTGTTTGATCATAACACACACATATGCTAGTAAAATATTTCACTAACTAAAAGGAGTAATTAATATTGGTGGATTTATTTTGAGGTAATCAATCCTGATTCAAAAATATGTTAAGCAGTGAAGAGAAATATTTCCTATCATTTAAATATAAATAGATTTGATTATCTTGAAGAATTATGTGGCGGGTGTGGATATTTAGTTCATTATATAGGGAAGTTTTTAACAATCCTTCCAAGGAAGATTCCATATAGTTAGAATGGAAAATTTATTCAAAAGTTCTATAAATAAAAATCTTGTATAGATGATTTTTGTTCAATAGACAATAGATTAACCAAGTTCACTCTTAATGATTAGTCTTCTTCCCAAATTACTGGTGATACAAAAATTATGAACAATATTAAAAATCATGATAGTGGATCAGTCATTTTTGTAAATGACAGTTATCCAAAAATTGTGGGAGTTGGCATGGATAATATTGAAGCTCAAAATCTAAAATCAAATGATGGTTCATATGTGTAAGGACTGAATCATAATCTATTTAGTGTTAGTCAACACTGTAATTATGGGTTTATATTTTAATTCTAGAATGACACATGTATCATTAAAATCATAAAGGGAAGAAGGATTATTTTTCAAGGAAAATGTACTAATTGAAATATGTGTCTTATTAGTTAACCTGCAAAATCTTCATAAATGGGTGAGAAGTTGAAATTATGGTTTAGAAATAATAGTCATTTTGGAAGAATAAGATTAAGTCAAATTAAAAGGTATGAATTTATGATAGATCTTCCCATGATGAAGAGATAGAAGGATGAATTTTGTGGAAGATGAGAAAAATTAAAAATTACTAAGAGATCTCATAAAAATTGAAGATACTTCCCACTGAACCATTAGAGCTCATTCACACTAATTTATTGGTCCATATGAGAAAATATTTTATATGTTTTTATCTATATTTCATTACTTTTATTGATAATTTACATAGATATCAAATTATATGTTCATAAAGAACAATTTATAAGCATTTGAGTGGTTTAATTTATTTAGAAAATTCATTGAATGAGAATTATGAATTCACAACCAGAAATTGGAATCTAATCATTAAAAGGAATATTCAATTGATACATGTAAATTTTACCTTGTTAAATATATAATTAAGAATTAATTAAATTAACTATATACTTTTTAGTAAAATGGTGTTTCTTAGAAGAAGAATAGGAGTATTAGTTAATATGGGAAATGAAAGACTAGCTAAATAAGATCTCAAAGTATTTTTAGAGAGAAGATTTTTGTATTATATTAAAAATATAAACCAAATATTTTCATTCCTGAACACACTAAACTCTATATGGAATGTGGTACATGAATAATTCCACTATAAATTTTTTTAATGTATTTGGTAGTCCTTTGTTTATAAAGAATAAAAACTACATTCTAGGAATTTTTGAAGAGAATAATGATAAAGGTATTAGTTTGGTAATCTTATTAAATTGGTAGTGTGTACGAGTGATATAATAATACATTTCAAAAACTGGTATACTATTTTGATGTCAAAAATATTGAAAATTAGTGTAGATCAGATCAAACTATCAATGCTTATTCTAAATAATTACAAGTGGAAAATAGGAATGTTTTTAAAAATAATTGATAAGAAGGAAGATTAAATGTATCCAATCATTATTTATATTGTTTCAGAACATACTAGTGACGAATATGAAAAAGGTTGTAGTAAAATAAAATTGATTCAAAGGATGAAGTGGCATATTGAAGTTTAGAAAATTGTTAGTTGAAAAGAAGAACATGTTAAAACAAAAAACTAGAATGAGAGTAGAATATAAATCATCTATTACCTCATATTTTGAACTCTTAATAATAGAAAAATATTTTGACTATGGAGAGAAGATATAAGATATGAATGATAAAATGAATGAAATTAAAAAAACAACTAGGGAAATATAAATAATGTCTATAAATAATAATACAATTGTCACCATGTTGGTTTTTAGAAACAAACTAAATGAGAAGGGTAAAGTTACTAAAAACAAAATACATACTTGTTATATAGGGGATACATTCATATAATAGTAATTTATTTGGAAGAAACATATTTACCATTATAGACATTGGAAACCATAATATTTTTTAATATTGAATTCATAATATAATTATAAAGTCTATCAAATGGATGTGAAATCAACATTTTTAATGATGATCTAGAAAAAGAACTATTTATTTAACAACATGATGATTTTATTCTTGATCTCGATGGAATCATGTTTTTAAAATAGAAACACTTCATGTATGGAATGAAAAAGGATCCAAGTTCCTAGTAAAAAAAGTAATATGAATTCTTAAAATAAATAGATATGATAAAATATAAAGTTAAAAATAGTTTTTTTGTAATAGAGATGCCTTCAAGTACCATGAATTTATAGTTTGTATATATGATATGATATTTCCATGTGGAAATGAATGCCATTATGATGATTTTTTTGAGAAAATAAAAAACCACTTTTAAATGTGAATACTGAGAAAATTGACATTATTTATAATATTAGAAATTATGAAAAAACTAAATAAATATTTTTTACCTCAAACAATGTATGCTGCATAATTATTGAAATGTTTTATTAAAGAATATTAAAGATAATATTAAACTCTCCATTTTAGTTAGAATAAAATTGTGTAAATATTATAATGGAAGAGAGGTTGATCAAAATTCATTTAGAAGAGTTATTGGATAATATTTAAATTCAATAGATTTAATGACTAGTATTTTTTAAATGTTGAAACATTTTGTGACATTTTACAATTATCCAAGAGAATCACACATGGTTATAGTAAATAGAATTCTGAGATATGGGAAAAGAACACTAAACTATATTTTATTGTATAATAATGTGCATTATTGAGCCTATTAGGATTTATAGATGAGGATTGAGTAACTGATTAAAATGATAAAATATCCTATTCTGATGTTTATTTATTTCATGGTTACAGTTTCTTGATCTGGTATAGTAAGAAAGAAAATACAGTGACACTTATCATAGTTAAAGTAGAGTTTGTTCCTGGTACACATTAGTGTATACCAGTTTTATAGATTTTGGTACAAATATAATATTTTAAGATTGAATTGAGAGGATATTAAAGATAATTTTTTATAATAATAATATTATATATATATATATATATCCAATTTCCTAGTCCAACATTATATATCCTTGGATAATAATATCAGGTTTAATTTTATTAACAAAACATTTTCCCATAGAATGATCATGTTGGAAAATAATTCTATAAGAAATTAAATTGTATATATCATCATAATGGAAATTATAAGAGATAAGATTATTGTTTTTTGTTAAAGAGTAATGTTGAGACTTCCCCTATAACCATACTATGTTTTGATTTGCTACACCCATAGGGCTTTGGGTTAGATTTCCAATGAGGGAGAAAGTGTTAAACAGTTTGTATTGTTTATAAAGGGGGAAATATAGATTTTTTTATAAAGGTACTAGAATCTCTTATAGTAAATTTATTATTATTATTTGTTAAAAAATGGGAATATTATTTCATCAGTAATGAAAAAATCATTTAAGTCGCTTGGAAAATAGATACTTTTTACCAAGGGTTATAATTCTCTCAAAAAACACTACATTCTCATATGGTGTGGAATAAAGATGAATCTATTTTAAGAGGGGATGTGATTTAATTATTCTTGAGTGTGTTAGTGTAAAATAATTTTTCTATTTTATATGATTGATAAATATTTTAAGATGGTTGAGAAAATATATAGGGGCATATTGAAGACTCACAAATATTTTTAAAATTATTGAAAACTTGTTAAGATATTTTTTCATCCAAATTTTTGATGTGAAATTGAGATGTTTAAAGATGGTTGGACTTATTTTTGAATTTTTTCAAGGATTATTTCATTAATTCTATAATTATTGTTTTACTTGTTGAGAACATTGCAATTTCTAGATGATAATAATCATGATAATATGCACATCATAAGAATCAATTAAATTTATATATTAAAAATTTATTCTGCATAAGAGTGATTTATGACATTATAAGAAATAAATTAATATGTATAAGAATGAAATAATATATTGTAAGAGATATTTATAAAATCATCATAAATATCTCTATATCTATAAGAATGAAGTTTATCTATATAAGAATGAAAAAATATTTCATAAAGATGAATTTGTATTATGAAGTGAACTTATGAGACATAATTTGAGCTTCATATGACACATTATATCTCATGTAGTGTTCCTCCTCCGACCTGAATGACAAGATGGACTTGATTTTTTATTTATTTTTGATAATCCTCTTTTTAACATGGTTATAAGAGAACTCTTTCATTCCCCATAGGCCCAATAGCAAGAGGCCCAATACCTAACCCGAATTCCTAGATGCACAACATCCAAGGCATGACCCAAAGTACAGACCAAACTCTGCTGGATCTGCCCCTCCCTGTATTCTATATCATTGATGTAGTGTTTGTTCTCTATCACCTGTTGAAATTTGATAATTTTGAGGGAATTTCATTTTATTTTTTTTACAATTTATTTTTTTATTGATTTAACTTGAGACACCTGATTCTATAACCGATCATCATGGATTCAAACATCATGATCACCCAAATGGGTTTTTGATTAAAGCTAGGTTACTCAAGAATGAATTAAATTATATAAAGATCATGATCTATCCAGGAGATGAATTTTGTGAATATGTAGTGAGGATGAGGTTGTATCTTTATTTAATAATCAATGTAAAATGATTTTATAATTTTAAAACAATGATTCAATATTTTCATAAAGTTCATAAAATCAACTGAAACTTATTAGGAAATTGTTCATGATGAAATTTTTAATTACAATATTCTATGTTGAGTTATTAAGAGTAATTAAATGCTTTGAATTTCTTATATTTCATGTTGTGGTTGAAGATGATTTTAATAAAAGGTATACTTGTACTGAGTTGTGAAGGGATTACTAATGGGTATTTATGGAATTCAAAAATAATTTTTTTAAATTATTTTCAATAGTGATCAACTCTATTGAAATAATTAATCATTACATTCATACATAATTTGGAATATAAAATGATTTGACTATGGAAAAATTTAATGGTGATGTGTTATTAAATGAAATAGAATATTCATAGATTATAGGGAATGAACTTAGGCTCCACATAATGAAGCCATTTGGTGGATTAGGTTATAAAATTCAGTTGAAATTAATATTAATAAAAATTATTTTTAAATTTATTTTCCAAAATTATTCTAATTTTTTCATTTGAGTTTGACCTAAATATACAATTTTATTGAATAGAGGAAACAAGATATTATTGAGTTTCATACTGACATTGAAAATGATAAAAGGTGGATAAGAAAACCTAAACACTTTTTTAAAGAGATATTCTACCTCACATTAAGATCCTATATTCCGTGATTTGGATCAATGTTTGAGAATAGTAAAATAGATCTACACCGGATTTTACCAAATTTAAGAAAACTGTAGTTAGATATCCTGAGGTCACATAGAGGAAGATATATATCTATTTTATTATTATTCTGAATAAATAAATGTTTTATAGTGATATATATCATTCTATATATTATTCATTATAACTAATGTTTGAAGTATCATGGTATAATATGACTTTAGAAATGAATATTTTGATTCTACGCACATAAAATAAGATTTAAAATCACTTGTGCATATATTAAAGAATCTATAAATAAGGATACTAACCAATCAGGGTAAGGAGTAGGAATTTCAGAATTGAGTTTAACCATGTAAAAAATAATTTTTTATATTATCTTATATTATCTATATATGAGACTAAGGTTGCTATTTTTTAACTAGAGTTAATGGAATCATAGAACATTATACAGTTTTATTTTAATGTTAAAATATTGTAAAAAGTCTCTATTGATTAATCCAACCCACTTCTCAGTGGAGAAATTCATTCCTAGGCACTTCAGAAGTGTGGAGGAAAATAAATGGATAATGTTTTAATTAGTTTAGAAGACAAAAACAATGATAAATCCTCCCTCCTAGATGTCTGTAATATCTAAAATTGATCTTATAAATTAATATTAGAGAATTTAGGTACAACTCCAATTTTATTCTTAATAGTCTCAAAAGATAAAAAAGTTAGAGTATATCTTGGAAATTGACATGAGAAGTTTATATTCTAAGATGTCTGGAGTTCCCTTTAAATGAAACCGCAGATGATACATCTTCCATGACATTAATTAAAGGGATGAAATTCGATGTAATGAATTTTAAAAATTCTTTGTTTATGGTAAAATATAATAACATATCTCTACTAGTTGAATATGAAGATGAACAAGTTATCCCACGTAGTAATCGTGATGAATATTTTTATTTCATGAAATAATAAGATCTAGTAGTTCAATCAACTACTAAGAAAATATGTAACACCTTTTCCTCTAAACAATCCAGGAATTCAATAAAATATGACTTAACTAAAAACCCATGCCTAGATTATCATTCATAAGAAACAAACATCAGTGGGAATGGTAAAATATCAACAAATTTAGAATAGTAATTTGTTTTTGTATTAATTTTTTTTACATAATGTTTCAAATTACATATTAACTTATATTTGTGTGTCATTTAAATGTATGTTGGAATATATCACCCAACATGATGAATTGTCTAAATTTTTTGATAATGTATTGGAAGAAATAGTTATAAAATGTGTAAATGTGTCCATACAAGTTGAAGTGGGAAATTCCCGAATGAAGGTTTTAGGAGAAGATGATCTAGTTTTAAGAATGGGTGGATCAGTAAATCTCCTCAAAGTAACAAATTAGGAAGATCCTTGAATAAAATATTGATGTATTATTGTAAAATCAAGAATATTATATAGATGGGGAAAATTCAGAACTATTGGTCAAGGAGAAGAAGTTAAAAGACCCTAACACTATATATAAGAAATAAATAAACGTCATGTTGATGGTTTTCGAGAATAACTAAAGAATTTGAGGATGTATTGAACTTGTGTAGGATGTGAAAAATTTCCATAATATAAAATGTTTTGATATTTATGTTAGTCATTAAATATTGAACCTTTTCAAGTTGGTTCCACACAACAAACTAGTTGAATATAATCTAACAAATATATTTCAAAGGGGTATTCATGAGTAAAAAGACCTCTATTTAGTGGAACAAATAATTACATATCCTAAAGTGATATTTCTTTCTGAAGATCAAAAGATATGGTAAAATATATTGTATAAAATGTCCTAAATACTAAAACTCTATCAATTAATTGGGTAAGATGAAAATATAACCCCAAAAAATCAATGAAAAAATTTTGTATGAAATATACCACTCTATCTATTTTTAATATTAGTAATTATAGAATATATTTTTTCCCAATAATATGCTTATATGTAGGGAATTACATAAAAATTATCAAGAATGTAAAACATTCCAAATATTATTTCAAATCATGCAATGAATGCTTGTGTGATAATTTTTATGTTATGATAGATTTGGGTACAAGGATATGAACTACTGGTATAATATGAAAATTCTTAGAATAAAAGGTGAGAATATTTCATTGGGGTGTAATGCAGAGCTGAATAAAATGCCAAAAAATAAAAATAATTTATCTATTAAAAATAAAATTGAAAATCTTAAGAATCATCACAATATTTACAATAAAAGGAGTCGTATAAGATCAGAATTATTTTCAATCTCAAATAATCTCATTAGAAAAAAAAAATAAAAAAAATATGGACATATAAGATAATGAATTGATGTTATACTACCTTAGGATGGATTCAAGATAATGATGTGGAAATGAACCTTCCAAATAAGTTAGTAAATAAGATATGTGATTTATCCTTATGGAATAAATAAAAATTAATGATCAACAAAAAAACCCAAGAAGTTCAGAAAGAATATCTAAACAATTTGAATTATTATATTCTATTATGGGAGATAAGGACACACTATAAGGACCCAGCCTTAAACCTTACATAATCATGAGTTATTACAAGATTACACATTGAGGATCTTTTCAGGTTTAGAGTTTTAGAAAATTATATCATGGAACTTGCATTACATTCCACATTTAAACAAGGTGGTTACATAAAAGACAGTATTCATTCTTACCATCAACGGAAACATATTTAAAATAAAACACGAATTCTTTCTTGACACATCCTTGACACTATCATAACATCATGTACCTTTCCCTTGACCTGTGAAAACATTTCAAAAACTTGGGATGAGCATAAAAAGATCAGTAAGGGTTATAAAAATATGGAAAGGAAACATGAGTTCATATATACATAAGAATGAAATAATACTTTACCCATAAATCATAGGTACTTTAACATACCTCATCAAACCATGAATAAATCATAAAAAATATAAGACATAAAGGTAACTTGAGGCATTCATAACATTCTTACGTAGGGAGTAACCCTCTTGGTTATGTTTGGAATACCCATCACAGTATATTCCCTAAATCTCTTCGGAGAAACCTTAACGTTTCACTCCTTCGCGTTACCCAATGCATTGGAGAGCTATATCGGGCTCACCCACCCTTAGTCTATCACGGAACCACCCGTCTTCATAATAATGCCCAAGAACCATAACATAATCATATCACATAAAACATGCATAAAGGAAACATAACATTTCCACATTTCAATCACGAGATATCAATACAACCCATTGATATAATAAAAACATTATGAAAACCATTTTCAATACCAATGTAAAACATGGTATTTATTTTTCGTTTTAAAAAAAAAGGTATGGCTTGTAGAGGAAGCCGAAACTCAAATAATGGTCACGATGGCAGAGAAGTCGTTGTCGCCGCATACGTATGACAAAAACATTCCCTTTTGTCGTTTAGTAAACGCTTCGTATAAAAAATATTCCTTTTGAATAAACGTAAAAGTCAAAGGGGTTTATACACCGTATAAAAGAAGGTTGTGTATAAAACAAAATATGCCTCAATGAAAGGATATTGAGATGAAGTCCCATACCACCTTGAAGCTTAAAATTTTAAACCATTAATATCCATATAAAGAAATCCTTAAAACCATTTTGAAAACATGGATATTAATAAGAACAAATAATTAAAACATTTAAAACGATATTTTGGTTAAAGGGGTTTTACCAAAATTAGAGACACTTGAATACAATAATTGAGGAATAACATTTAGTCAGAATTTTATAATATCATGAGAATAAATGGATTCATGATATAATACTCCAAAAAACGGTATATACACCATATAAGAGTGAATTGGTGCATAACAACAATGAACCCTCAATAGAAATGTCAAATGTGATGAAATTCCCTTATAGAGAAGGTATCCTTAAATTAAGGACAAATAAATCTCAAAAATATGTGTGACAAATATAAGTACACCCAATATAAGTGGATATTAAGTTTAAAACAATAAAAGGTCATTCACACATATTCAATGGATGACATATTCAATGACTACATGTTGAACCCAAAGAAATCGAAATTGGGTTAAAAAGTTCCCTTGACAGCCTAACGGCATCACATCAAAATGAGTTGATGAGAGATAAAAAGTGTATCTCATCACTTGGACATAAAATTTACATCAATAAGGATATATGAGAACATATACCAACATAACAATATGTAAATTAAAATACCCAACAAAAGAAGTCTTTTAAAAAAGAGGAGGGTGAAAGGTTCCCTTACCGACTTGGGTATCTTTCAAAACATACACCCCATGAAAGAAGGACAATAGATCATTGATGTAAATACTCTTAAAAAAAATTATATTACAAAAAGTTTAGAATAATGGGTAGTACATACACCACTCAATGGAATTTGTGACAAATGTAGCATAAATCTCACGGGAATAAAAGTGAGATGAAAAATCCCTTACGAAAACTCGGTAGACTAACGGCGCCACATAAAACTTCCGAAATGGATTGATGAGAGAGAATATGGTCTCTCATCACATGAACATAAAAATTACAGTAAGTGTAATATAAAAGATCATCCCAATAACAAGAATTATGAGCATTAAAAGGAATGACATAAAAGTGTGTACTTAAAAAGAAAGAGAGGAGTAGGATCCCTTACCTTGGGTCCGACTTGACTCGATCGTTCTTTAACGTCCTGAATAATAAACTTGAGTTAATTTATACTTGATTAAAAACCTTTTTCAAGATTATTATTCCTTTTATATCACTTATTTCCATGTTATAAACATTATGTAATCATTAAGTTAATAATGATTGTTTTGTCGATATTTGGTTCTTAAGTCGAAAGTGGACTTCTTACAATTACATGTTGTTCGTGTGGCCAAATGTTTATTATATCCAGAATTGTATTCATGATGTAGATATCATATATGTAATATATATCCAGTACATGCATTCATTTATAACATTACATAATCATTTAGAGGTAAGAAATGAAATGCACCGTTCATGGAGACGGTAAGTCGTACGTACGCATGAACGCTACTTTCATTTCTATTTCGTATTTTATAGAATGGAATAATAATGATATAAAGGTATGTTATAATTCCAGTATAATATCATATATAATATCATAGTTCCATCCTTTATACGTCCCACATATGGTATTTAACGAATCAAATCACTTTGAGGGGGCGGTAGTCCGCACTTCCTAAAATGAAGATATCGCGTATACCCATAATGGAAGCCATAAAGGTAAGACAAAAATGAAAAATAAATAAGTATAATTAAAACATAAACATATTATATATCATATATAAAAATAGTGACATCATAATGGCCACATTTGAAGGTGTTAAATGAGTATTGAACAATCATCGTTTCGGGAGGCAGAATTTCGCCATCCACGGAAACCGTATGTTCTTTAACCATTTGATGTAGTTGTGTGAGAGTGTAGGTAGAATAAATCTTATAACAACATCCTAGTATATTTAAGATACTAGTTTTGTTACAAAAGAAGTAAATAAAAAGAGTTTAGGGTGTTGGAGAAGCAAAATAAAACAAATGAACTTGAGAGAATGAATTACCTTTAAAAGTGTAACTCCTTTTGATTCGAGCCTAAAGGCTTCCTTTGAAAGGATTCTGCCCAAAGGGAATCCTCTAGGATGAGGATAGGGATGTGGAGAGAGTAAATTTGTAGGGTTTGGCCGAGAAAAAGGCTTGAGGAGTGTGTGAAATGAGGTAGAGGTGGGGGCCTTTTATAAGAGGAGAGGAGGGGCACTTTAGGAAAGTAAAGAAATATTACTTTATTTGAAAATGAGTTTCGGATTAAAAAGGTCCAAAATTGATATAATTCCTGGATTAGTTGTTAAGGGTTCGAAATCCACCCATCCAATAATTTTTGGACATGTGTAGTTCATATATTTTACATTATCTTTCCATTTTATTTAAATCGTTAAATAATGAGGTCATCGCTGCATCATCATGATGTCATAAATAATTTAATTTATTTAGTGTCTAAAAATTATAAAAAAAATACTATGATATAGGAAATCGTTTTATCTTTCCAATTACTATTTATAATAAAAAATATGATCTCTATAACCCCATGTAAAAATTGTTTTCGTAAAACATATGATGTTTGTGTCATTTTTACTTTTACATTAAATAAAAAGTTATTTATGTCATTTCCCAACCAAAGTGGCTCCATGGGGTCCCCAAGTTGACCCATGGATTTTCTTGTTCGGCCATGACACAAAAATTGAGGGTAGGACATGTGTCAAGTTCATTTCATATTATTAAAACATTATTTTTACCTTAAACTACACTAATTACCTCTAATCGCGATTAAAAACTTAATAAGTTACTATTCACCAAAAAATTATTTTTATCCCATTGAACCACATTTTACTTCTTAATGAAAACCATGTATGTAGGATTTTTGAAATTCAAAACACAAAGATGGAAAAATTTCATTTAAACTGAAAAATCAGTTTTTATAAGTACCACTTAGTGGTGTCACTATTCATCAAAAATTGATGTTTTTCAGAAAAATCCCAAAAATTCACCCTAATCTATATTTGATATTCCGAATTCAAAAATGAAGTCTATTTTACAAAATTAAAAACATATAAGTCACATTAATTAATTTAATAATTAATTCCTGTTGTCAGAGCAAATAGCGTGTTTTTATGAAACAATAAGTATCAAAAGATTGACACTGGTTTAAGTCTGATTTCAAAGTGAAATTAATTCCAACGACCACTATTGGATTTAATGGTAAAAATATATTCTAATTTCACTTTAAAACCAATTCAAAAGATAATCTAATCATATAAATAAATTAGATTAAAAAGAGGTTTTGAATTAAAATACAACATTTTACACTATTCATTAAAAAAAATGAACTTTATCGGAAAGATACCAAAAATTTACACAAAGTAAATTTTGATGTCCCGATTGTTAATAAGAGTTTTATTTGGTCCAAAATAATGTTTAAGAGTGAACAAAACTATATTTAATGATGGTTCAACATCAAAAGGTGATAAGTGAACCTTTAGTGAAAACTAGGGCATATACGCCTAAAATTGAATTCTTTCCGTATTTTAAGCCATTATCTTTTATTGGATAAATTTAAAAACATTTAAAAACATATATAATCATATTTTAGTTATTTCTAACCATTCCCTCCAATACAACGACTACATGTTAACTACCATTTAAAATAATATTATTTTATTATTAGAGTGCAACGTAAGATTCTCAAGAAACTCGTTGTTGCATGTTGGGTACACCATCGAGCATAGCGTCCCCTTTATAGTCATATTAATATTTTATTCACAAATTTGGATAAATAAGAAAATTTCATATTCTATATTTACCTGGGGTGTTACATCCTTCCCCTCTTTTTGGGAATTGCGTCCTCGCAATTTTTAAAATTGAGCTTGGAAACATCCTTGAAATTCCCACATCAGAAGAAGAGTCGGTAAAACAATTACTTTAAAATAATGAAAGATAAGTACAAAGGTCACCCGAGTTAACCCATACTAGGATTCTAAGTATGAAAATATGGACATGGAGGAAAAAACAAAGGGTCATGTTCTGATTGAGAGTGATAGAAAACATGTTTAGGAGAAAGTTAACCACGAGAAAATCACAAACTTGTGATGGGTAAAACGGTATTCGATTCCCCAGTAAAAAAAGTTAATAGACAACATTTTTGTTTTAAGTTACTTTTTATTGAGGAATTTATTCATAAGGAAACATAATCACTTATCATGTTGACTTTCAACTTTTACTAGATTCCTTAATCAAACTCATATTTTTTTTTCCAAAAGACGAGTATTTAGGGAGACTTGTTCACATTAAGAGTACTATAATCAACTTCTAGAGAATCACCAAATACACAAAAGAGAACCATATAATTCCAATGTATTTAGACTTTAACCAAAACCAAAACCAAAAAGGCTAGTACAAGATCAGATAATCCAGAAAAGGATAACCCATTAAAAAGAAAATCCATGCTTAATCTCCAAAATTTGTCCAACAAAACCCAAAGTTCAACGAGGACCATCCGATAAACAATTTTTCCATAAAATTCTTCAAAGTAAACCAATATAAGATTGAAACCCAAATATTTGAAGGATTTAGTCACATAGACTTCCAAGTTAAATAGTAAAATTTATCTCCAAACAACATCAGTTGCTCCTAAAGTCTCGTATTGAAAAGTAATTAACCTAATCACATATCCTCTATGATAGGTTAATAATTTTCATAAATAACCCAAAATCAACTTACTCTTAATTCATAGAATCATATAACTAAAAAGAATCATTCAAACTAACCAGGGACTTCACGTAGTCCAGTGGTAGGCGATAAATACCAGTCGCACTTTGGTTGTGGGTTCGATTCCCGCAGCTTTGTCCGACGCGACGGGTTGTCACACGGTCTGCGTGTTGTCCTTTTTCCAAAACTATATATTTCTTAAAACATTCCCCAAAATGAGATAAAATCTTCAAAAATAATCATAACATATTTTAACCTCAAGTTTATCTCATTCCTTTCATTTTCCAGCATATCATATAATAACCCATAATTACCTCAAAAGTAAGGATCATATAAACTCTAATGGTTACCTTTATAATTATTACATGAACTTCCACATGGATTGGTAATCTCTTACATGATGCATTAAAGATCATACCAAGGTTCACGTGGTTGATCATGACTCCTTGATAGTTGGTTTAGAACAACCATGAGTTTCCTCATTGAATCCTCCATTTTATCTAGTATCTTAATCAGAGAACCACCACAGTTTCCTTCAAACCTATTGTCTCTCTGGTGCCTGCTAGATCCAACCATTTACTAAAACCAAAAAGGTAAGTGTGAGTATATCAACAAAACCATCATGTACTAATGAGTAAGATAAACACTAAGATATAATTACCCATTCACTTTTTCTAAAACTAGGACTCTTTCTGAAATCCTAACCATTATGGTGATGTCACTTATGCTTAAAGAATACCCTAACCTCTAAAGTTATCTAAACCGACCTTTGATACCAACTATAAGGCCCCAGCCTTAAACCTTACATAATCTTGAGTTATTACAAGATTACACATTGAGGATATTTTCAGGTTTAGAGTTTTAGAGAATTAGATCATGGAACTTGCATTACATTCCACATTTAAACAAAGTGGTTACATAAAATACATTATTCATTCTTCCCATCAACGGAAACATATTTAAAATAAAACATGAATTCTTTCTTGACACATCCTTGACACTATCATCACATCATGTAACTTTCCCTTGACCTGTGAAAAACATTTCAAAAACTTGGGATGAGAATAAAAAGATCAGTAAGGGTTATAAAAATATGGAAAGGAAACATGAGTTCATATATACATAAGAATGAAATCACACTTTACCCATAAATCATAAGTACTTTAACATACCTCATCAAACCATGAATAAATCATAAAAAATATAATACATAAAGGTAACTTGAGGCATTCATAACATTCTTACGTAGGGAGTAACCCTCTTGGTTACGTTTGGAATACCCATCACAGTATATTCCCTAAATCTCTTCGGATAAACCTTAACGTTTCACTGCTTCGCGTTACCCAATGCATTGGAGAGCTATATCGGGCTCACCCACCCATAGTCTATCACGGAACCACCCGTCTTCATAATAATGCCCAAGAACCATAACATAATCATATCACATAAAACATGCATAAAGGAAACATAACATTTCCACATTTCAATCAAGAGATATCAATACAACACATTGATATAATAAAAACATTATGAAAACCATTTTCAATACCAATGTAAAACATGGTATTTATTTTTCGTTTTAAAAAAAGGTATGGCTTGTAGAGGAAGCCGAAACTCAAATAACGGTCATGACGACGGAGAAGTCGTTGTTGCCACATAAGTATGACAAAAACATTCCATTTTTTCGTTTAGTAAACGCTTCGTATAAAAAAGATTCCTTTTGAATAAACGTAAAAGTCAAAGGGGTTTATACACAGTATAAAAGAAGGTTGTGTATAAAACAAAATATGCCTCAATGAAAGGAGATTGAGACGAAGTCCCATACCACCTTGAAGCTTAAAATTTTAAACCATTAAGATCCATATAAATAAATCCTTAAAACCATTTTGAAAACATGGATATTAATAAGAACAAATAATTAAAACATTTAAAATGATATTTTGGTTAAAGGGGTTTTACCAAAATTAGAGACACTTGAATACAATAATTGAGGAATAAAATTTATTCAGAACTTTATAATATCATGAGAATAAATGGATTCATGATATAATACTCCAAAGGACGGTATATACACCATATAAGAGTGAATTGGTGCATAACAACAATGAACCCTCAATAGAAATGTCAAATGTGATGAAATTCCCTTATAGAGAAGGTATCCTTAAATTAAGGACAAATCAATCTCAAAAATATGTGTGACAAATATAAGTACACCAAATATAAGTGGATATTAAGTGTAAAACAATAAAATTTCATTCACACATATTCAATGGATGACATATTCAATGACTACATGTTGAACCCAAAGAAATCGAAATTGGGTTAAAAAGTTCCCTTGACAGCCTAACGACATCACATCAAAATGAGTTGATGAGAGATAAAAAGTGTATCTCATCACTTGGAAATAAAATTTACATCAATAAGGATATATGAGAACATATCCCAACATAACAATATGTAAATTAAAAGACCCAACAAAAGAAGTCTTTTAAAAAAGAGGAGGGTGAAAGGTTCCCTTACCGACTTGGGTATCTTTCAAAACATACACCCCATGAAAGAAGGACAATAGATCATTGATGTAAATACTCTTAAACGAAATTATATTACAAAAAGTGTAGAATAATTGGCAGTACATACACCACTCAATGGAATTTGTGGAAAATGTAGCATAAATCTCACGGGAATAAAAGTGAGATGAAAAATCCCTTACGAAAACTCGGCAGCCTAACGGCGCCACATAAAACTTCCGAAATGGATTGATGAGAGAGAATAGGGTCTATCATCACATGAACATAAAAATTACAGTAAGTGTAATATAAAAGATCATCCCAATAACAAGAAATATGAGCTTTAAAAGGAATGACATAAAAGTGTGTACTTAAAAAGAAAGAGAGGAGTAGGATCCCTTACCTTGGGTCCGAATTGACTCCATCGTTCTTTAACGTCCTGAATAATAAACTTGAGTTAATTTATACTTGATTAAGAACCTTTTTCAAGCTTATTATTCCTTTTATATCACTTATTTCCACATCATAAACAATATGTAATCATTAATTTAATAATGATTGTTTTGTCTATATTTGGTTCTTAAGTCGAAAGTGGACTTCTTACAATTACATGTTGTTCGTGTGGCCAAATGTTTATTATATCCAGAATTGTATTCATGATTTAGATATCATATATGTCATATATATCTAGTACATTCATGCATTTATAACATTACATAATCATTTAGAGGTAAGAAATGAAATGCACCGTTCATGGAGACGGTAAGCCGTACGTACGCATGAACGCTACTTTCATTTCTATTTTGTATTTTATAGAATGTAATATTAATGATATAAAGGTATATTATAATTCCAGTATAATATCATATATAATATCATAGTTCCATACTTTATACATCCCACATATGGTATTTAACGAATCAAATCACTTTGAGGGGGCGGTAGTCCGCACTTCCTAAAATGAAGATATCGCGTATACCCATAATGGAAGCCATAAAGGTAAGACAAAAATGAAAAATACAGAAGTATAAGTAAAACATAATCATATTATATATCATATATAAAAATAGTGACATCATAATGGCCACATTTGAAGGTGTTAAATGAGTATTGAACAATCATCGTTTCGGGAGGCAGAATTTCGCCATCCACGGAAACCGTATGTTCTTTAACCATTTGATGTAGTTGTGTGAGAGTGTAGGTAGAATAAATATTATAACAACATCCTAGTATATTTAAGATACTGGTTTTGTTACAAAAGAAGTAAATAAAAAGAGTTTAGGGGGTTGGAGAAGCAAAATAAAACAAATGAACATGAGAGAATGAATTACCTTTAAAAGTGCAACTCCTTTTGATTCGAGCCTAAAGGCTTCCTTTGAAAGGTTTCTGCCCAAAGGGAATCCTCTAGGATGAGGAGAGGGATTTGGAGAGAGTAAATGTGTAGGGGTTGGACGAGACAAAGGCTTGAGGAGTGTGTTAAATGAGGTAGAGGTGGGGGCCTTTTATAAGAGGAGAGGAGGGGCACTTTAGGAAAGTAAAGAAATATTACTTTATTTGAAAAAGGGTTTCGGATTCAAAAGGTCCCACATTGATATAATTCGTGGATAAGTTGTTAAGGGTTCTAAATCCACCCATAAAATAATTTTTGGACATGTGTAGTTCATATATTTTACATTATCTTTCCATTTTATTTAAATCGTTAAATAATGAGGTCATCGCTGCATCATCATGATGTCATAAATAATTTAATTTATTTTGTGTCTAAAAATTATAAAACAAATACTATGATATATGAAATCTTTTTATCTTTCCAATGACTATTTATAATCAAAAATATTATCTCTATAACCCCATGTAAATTTTGTTTTCGTAAAACATATGATGTTTGTGTCATTTTTACTTTTACATTAAATAAAAAGTTATTTATTTCATTTCCCAACCAAAGTGGCTCCATGGGGTCCCCAAGTTGACCCATGGATTTTCTTGGTCGGCCATGACACAAAAAATTAGGGTAGGACATGTGTCAAGTTCATTTCATATTATTAAAACATTATTTTTACCTTAAACTACACTAATTACCTCTAATCGCGATTAAAAACTTAATAAGTTACTATTTACCAAAAAATTATTTTTATCCCATTGAACCACATTTTACTTCTTAATGAAAACCATGTATGTCGGATTTTTGAAATTCAAAACACAAAGATGGAAAATTTCATTTAAACCGAAAAATCAGTTTTTATAAGTACCACTTAGTGGTGTCACTATTCATCAAAAATTGATGTTTTTCAGAAAAATCCCAAAAATTCACCCTAATCTATATTTGATATTCCGAATTCAAAAATGAAGTCTATTTTAAAAAATTCAAAACATATAAGTCACATTAATTTATTTAATAATTAATTCCCGCTGTCAGAGCAAATAGCGTGTTTTTATGAAACAATAAGTATCAAAAGATTGACACTGGTTTAAGTCTGATTTCAAAGTGAAATTAATTCCAACGACCACTATTGGATTTAATGGTAAAAATATATTCTAATTTCACTTTAAAACAAATTCAAAATATAATCTAATCATATAAATAAATTAGATTAAAAAGAGGTTTTGAATTAAAATACAACATTTTACACTATTCATTAAAAAAAATGAACTTTATCGGAAAGATACCAAAAATTTACACAAAGTAAATTTTGATGTCCCGATTCTTAATAAGAGTTTTATTTGGTCCAAAAGAATGTTTAAGAGTGAAAAAAAACTATATTTAATGATGGTTCAACATCAAAAGGTGATAAGTGAACCTTTAGTGAAAACTAGGGCATATACGCCTAAAATTGAATTCTTTCCGTATTTTAAGCCATTATCTTTTATTGGATAAATTTAAAAACATTTAAAAACATATATAATCATATTTTAGTTATTTCTATCCATTCCCTCCAATACAACGGCTACATGTTAACTACCATTTAAAATAATATTATTTTATTATTAGAGTGCAATGTAAGATTCCCAAGAAACTCGTTGTTGCGTGTTGGGTACACCATCGAGCATAGCGTCCCCTTTATAGTCATATTAATATTTTATTCACAAATTTGGATAAATAAGAAAATGTCATATTCTTTTTTTACCAGGGGTGTTACATCCTTCCCCCCTTTTTGGGAATTGCGTCCTCGCAATTTTTAAAATTGAGCTTGGAAACATCCTTGAAAGTCCCACATCGGAAGAAGAGTTGGTAAAACAATTACTTTAAAATAATGAAAGATAAGTACAAAGGTCACCCGAGTTAACCCATACTAGGATTCCAAGTATGAAAATATGGACATGGAGGAAAAAACAAAGTGTCATGTTCTGATTGAGAGTGATAGAAAACATGTTTAGGAGAAAGTTAACCACGAGAAAATCACAAACTTGTGATGGGTTAAACGGTATTAGATTCCCCAGTAAAAAAAGTTAATAGACAACATTTTTGTTTTAAGTTACTTTTTATTGAGGAATTTATTCATAAGGAAACATAATCACTTATCATGTTGACTTTCAACTTTTACTAGATTCCTTAATCAAACTCATATTTTTTTCCAAAAGACGAGTATTTAGGGAGACTTGTTCACATTAAGAGTACTATAATCTACTTCTAGAGAATCACCTAATCCACAAAAGAGAACTATATACTTCCCATGTCTTTAGACTTTAACCAAACCAAAACCAAAAAGGCTAGTACAAGATCAGATAATCCAGAAAAGGACAACCCATTAAAAAGAAAATCCATGCTTAATCTCCAAAATTTGTCCAACAAAACCCAAAGTTCAACGAGGACCATCCGATAAACAATTTTTCCATAAAATTCTTCAACGTAAACCAATATAAGATTGAAACCCAAATATTTTAAGGATTTAGTCACATAGTCTTCCAAGTTAAATCGTAACATTTATCTCCAAACAACATCAGTTGCTCCTAAAGTCTCGTATTGAAAAGTAATTAACCTAATCACATATCCTCTATGATAGGTTAATAATTTTCATAAATAACCAAAAATCAACTTACTCTTAATTCATAGAATCATATAACTAAAAAGAATCAGTCAAACTAACCAGGGACTTCATGTAGTCCAGTGGTAGGCGATAAATACCAGTCGCACTTTGGTTGTGGGTTCGATTCCCGCAACTTTGTCCGACGCGACGGGTTGTCACACGGTCTGCGTGTTGTCCTTTTTTCAAAACTATATATTTCTTAAAACATTCCCCAAAATGAGATAAAATCTTCAAAAATAATCATAACATATTTTAACCACAAGTTTATCTCATTCCTTTCATTTTCTAGCATATCATATAATAACCCATAATTACCTCAAAAGTAAGGATCATATAAAATCTAATGGTTACCTTTATAATTATTACCTGAACTTCCACATGGATTGGTCATCTCGTACATAATGCATTAAAGATCATACCAAGGTTCACGTGGTTGATCATGACTCCTTGTTAGTTGGTTTAGAACAACCATGAGTTTCCTCATTGAATCCTCCATTTTATCTAGTATCTTAATCAGAGAACCACCACAGTTTCCTTCAAACCTGTTGTCTCTCTGGTGCCTGATAGATCCATCCATTTACTGAAACCAAAAAGGTAAGTGTGAGTATATCAACAAAACCATCATGTACTAATGAGTAAGATAAACACTAAGATATACTTACTCATTCACTTTATCTAAAACTAGGACTCTTTCTGAAATCCTAACCATTATGGTGATGTCACTTATGCTTAAAGAATACCCTAACCTCTAAAGTTATCTAAACCGACCTTTGATACCAACTATAAGGCCCCAGCCTTAAACCTTACATAATCTTGAGTTATTACAAGATTACACATTGAGGATCTTTTCAGGTTTAGAGTTTTAGAGAATTAGATCATGGAACTTGCATTACATTCCACATTTAAACAAAGTGGTTACATAAAAGACAGTATTCATTCTTCCCATCAACGGAAACATATTTAAAATAAAACACGGATTCTTTCTTGACACATCCTTGACACTATCATCACATCATGTACCTTTCCCTTAACCTGTGAAAAACAATTCAAAAACATGGGATGAGCATAAAGAGATCAGTAAGGGTTATAAAAATATGGAAAGGAAACATGAGTTCATATATACATAAGAATGAAATCATACTTTACCCATAAATCATAGGTACTTTAACATACCTCATCAAACCATGAATAAATCATAAAAAATATAAGACATAAAGGTAACTTGAGGCATTAATAACATTCTTATGTAGGGAGTAACCCTCTTGGTTACGTTTGGAATACCCATCACAGTATATTCCCTAAATCTCTTCGGAGAAACCTTAACATTTCACTCCTTCGCGTTACCCAATGCATTGGAGAGCTATATCGAGCTCACCCACCCTTAGTCTATCACGGAACCACCCGTCTTCATAATAATGCCCAAGAACCATAACATAATCATATCACATAAAACATGCGTAAAGGAAACATAACATTTCCACATTTCAATCACGGGATATCAATAGAACACATTGATATAATAAAAACATTATGAAAACCATTTTCAATACCAATGTAAAACATGGTATTTATTTTTCGTTTAAAAAAAAAGGTATGGCTTGTAGAGGAAGCCGAAATTCAAATAACGGTCACGACGGCGGAGAAGTCGTTGTCGCCGCATACGTATGACAAAAACATTCCCTTTTGTCGTTTAGTAAACGCTTCGTATAAAAAAGATTCCTTTTGAATAAACGTAAAAGTCAAAGGGGTTTATACACCGTATAAAAGAATGTTGTGTATAAAACAAAATATGCCTCAATGAAAGGAGATTGAGACGAAGTCCCATACCACCTTGAAGCTTAAAATTTTAAACCATTAATATCCATATAAATAAATCCTTAAAACCATTTTGAAAACATGGATATTAATAATAACAAATAATTAAAACATTTAAAACGATATTTTGGTTAAAGGGGTTTTACCAAAATTAGAGACACTTGAATACAATAATTGAGGAATAAAATTTAGTCAGAACTTTATAATATCATGAGAATAAATGGATTCATGATATAATACTCCAAAGGACGGTATATACACTATATAAGAGTGAATTGGTGCATAAAAACAATGAACCCTCAATAGAAATGTCAAATGTGATGAAATTCCCTTATAGAGAAGGTATCCTTAAATTAAGGACAAATCAATCTCAAAAATATGTGTGACAAATATAAGTACACCCAATATAAGTGGATATTAAGTGTAAAACAATAAAAGGTCATTCACACATATTTAATGGATGACATATTCAATGACTACATGTCGAACCCAAAGAAATCGAAATTGGGTTAAAAAGTTCCCTTGACAGCCTAACGACATCACATCAAAATGAGTTGATGAGAGATAAAAAGTGTATCTCATCACTTGGACATAAAATTTACATCAATAAGGATATATGATAACATATCCCAACATAACAATATGTAAATTAAAAGACCCAACAAAAGAAGTCTTTTAAAAAAGAGGAGGGTGAAAGGTTCCCTTACCGACTTGGGTATCTTTCAAAACATACACCCCATGAAAGAAGGACAATAGATCATTGATGTAAATACTCTTAAACGAAATTATATTACAAAAAGTGTAGAATAATGGTCAGTACATACACCACTCAATGGAATTTGTGGCAAATGTAGCATAAATCTCACGGGAATAAAAGTGAGATGAAAAATCCCTTACGAAAACTCGGCAGCCTAACGGCGCCACATAAAACTTCCGAAATGGATTGATGAGAGAGAATAGGGTCTCTCATCACATGAACATAAAAATTACAGTAAGTTTAATATAAAAGATCATCCCAATAACAAGAAATATGAGCTTTAAAAGGAATGACATAAAAGTGTGTACTTAAAAAGAAAGAGAGGAGTAGGATCCCTTACCTTGGGTCCGACTTGACTCGATCATTCTTTAACGTCATGAATAATAAACATGAGTTAATTTCTAATTGATTAAGAACCTTTTTCAAGCTTATTATTCCTATTATATCACTTATTTCCATGTTATAAACATTATGTAATCATTAAGTTAATAATGATTGTTTTGTCGATATTTGGTTCTTAAGTCGAAAGTGGTCTTCTTACAATTACATGTTGTTTGTGTGGCCAAATGTTTATTATATCCAAAATTGTATTCATGATGTAGATATCATATATGTCATATATATCCAGTACATTCATGCATTTATAACATTACATAATCATTTAGAGGTAAGAAATGAAATGCACCGTTCATGGAGACGGTAAGCCGTACGTACGCATGAACGCTACTTTCATTTCTATTTCGTATTTTATAGAATGGAATAATAATGATATAAAGGTATATTATAATTCCAGTATAATATAATATATAATATCATAGTTCCATCCTTTATACGTCCCACATATGGTATTTAACGAATAAAATCACTTTGAGGGGGCGGTAGTCCGCACTTCCTAAAATGAAGATATCGCGTATACCCATAATGGAAGCCATAAAGGTAAGACAAAAATGAAAAATACAGAAGTATAAGTAAAAAATAAACATATTATATATCATATATAAAAATATTGATATCATAATGGCCACATTTGAAGGTGTTAAATGAGTATTGAACAATCATCGTTTCGGGAGGCAGAATTTCGCCATCCACGGAAACCGTATGTTCTTTAACCATTTGAGGTAGTTGTGTGAGAGTGTAGGTAGAATAAATATTATAACAACATCCTAGTATATTGAAGATACTGGTGTTGTGACAAAATAAGTAAATAAAAAGAGTTTAGGGGGTTGGAGAATCAAAATAAAACAAATGAACATGAGAGAATGAATTACCTTTAAAAGTGTAACTCCTTTTGATTCGAGCCTAAAGGCTTCCTTTGAAAGGATTATGCCAAATGGGAATCCTCTAGGATGAGGAGAGGGATGTGGAGAGAGTAAATGTGTAGGGGTTGTCCGAGCCAAAGGCTTGAGGAGTGTGTGAAATTAGGTAGAGGTGGGGGCCTTTTATAAGAGGAGAGGAGGGGCACTTTAGGAAAGTAAAGAAATATTACTTTATTTGAAAAAGAGTTTCGGATTAAAAAGGTCCCACATTGATATAATTCGTGGATAAGTTGTTAAGGGTTAGACATCCACCCATCCAATAATTTTTGGACATGTGTAGTGCATATATTTTACATTATCTTTCCATTTTATTTAAATCGTTAAATAATGAGGTCATCGCTGCATCATCATGATGTCATAAATAATTTAATTTATTTGTGTCTAAAAATTATAAACAAAATACTATGATATAGGAAATCGTTTTATCTTTCCAATGACTATTTATAATCAAAAATATCATCTCTATAACCCCATGTAAAAATTGTTTTTGTAAAACATATGATGTTTGTGTCATTTTTACTTTTACATTAAATAAAAAGTTATTTATGTCATTTCCCAACCAAAGTGGCTCCATGGGGTCCCCAAGTTGACCCATGGCTTGTCTTGGTCGGCCATGACACAAATAATGAGGGTAGTACATGTGTCAAGTTCATTTCATATTATTAAAACATTATTTTTACCTTAAAATACACTAATTACCTCTAATCGCGATTAAAAACTTAATAAGTTACTATTCACCAAAAAATTATTTTTATCCCATTGAACCACATTTTAATTCTTAATGAAAACCATGTATTTTGGATTTTTGAAATTCAAAACACAAAGATGGAAAAATTTCATTTAAACCGAAAAATCAGTTTTTATAAGTACCACTTAGTGGTGTCACTATTCATCAAAAATTGATGTTTTTCAGAAAAATCCCAAAAATTCACCCTAATCTATATTTGATATTCCGAATTCAAAAATGAAGTCTATTTTAAAAAATTCAAAACATATAAGTCACATTAATTAATTTAATAATTAATTCCCGCTGTCAGAACAAATAGCTTGTTTTTATGAAACAATAAGTATCAAAAGATTGACACTGGTTTAAGTCTGATTTCAAAGTGAAATTAATTCCAACGACCACTATTGGATTTAATGGTAAAAATATATTCTAATTTCACTTTAAAACCAATTCAAAAGATAATCTAATCATATAAATAAATTAGATTAAAAAGAGGTTTTGAATTAAAATACAACATTTTACACTATTCATTAAAAAAAATGAACTTTATCGGAAAGATACCAAAAATTTACACAAACTAAATTTTGATGTCCCGATTCTTAATAAGAGTTTTATTTGGTCCAAAAGAATGTTTAAGAGTGAACAAAACTATATTTAATGATGGTTCAACATCAAAAGGTGATAAGTGAACCTTTAGTGAAAACTAGGGCATATACGCCTAAAATTGAATTCTTTCCGTATTTTAAGCCATTATCTTTTATTGGATAAATTTAAAAACATTTAAAAACATATATAATCATATTTTAGTTATTTCTATCCATTCCCTCCAATACAATGGCTACATGTTAACTACCATTTAAAATAATATTATTTTATTATTAGAGTGCAACGTAAGATTCCCAAGAAACTCGTTGTTGCGTGTTGGGTACACCATCGAGCATAGCGTCCCCTTTATAGTCATATTAATATTTTATTCACAAATTTGGATAAATAAGAAAATGTCATATTCTTTATTTACCTGGGGTGTTACACACACAATGGATCACTATAAATAGAATGTTGGAATTATAGTCAATAAATTAAATCTTCAAAAATAAGGTGAAGATTATTCCAATTGAAGAAAATGTGGAGTAATATAGTGACAATCACATTAGAGAGACAATGTAGAGGATCCAATATAGATAAAAAAATTATATAAATAATGTATAATCATATTTCAAAACTATTTGTAAAATCAAAAAATGGATGGAGAATGTAGAATAGGTGGATAATAATAATGTGAATGAAATGATAATTCATGAAGAAGAAATTTAATTTCCTAAATTATTCTCAAATGAAGAAATATTTATATTGTATTATGTGTTTTTATGAAGGTTAAATATATATAAAGAACTTATATGAACTATTTAATAATGTTTTTTTAGTATGATATTGAAGAACCTTTGTGATGATTTTTTCCAAGAATGTTTTTGTATTTTTTGAAAACAAACCATTATGTATAAGTATTTTTTTTCTTATTCAGGGATCATATATATTCCATCATAATGGGTTCAGTATGAATTTTTAAAGATTCTGAATTTTCAAATCAAACATAAAGGGGGATAAAATTATTTTTCATTATGATTTTTTTTTTCGAGAAACATGATTACAAACTCAAGTTTCTGATATGTGCAATACCCGAAGTAGAAGCAGTTAAAAATATGAATTTGTTAATTAGATGCCCCATCAATATCAGATCTATCAGAATCATATTCAGATCATCATATCCAAAGAATCGTTAGAAAAAAATTTATTTTCTAGAAGTTTTAATTTACCATAAATAGGGAAAGTAATAATTTTCTATGTTAGAATGGAAAAAGTTACCAACTGAAGAAGTTGTATTATTTTGTTATAGTTTTGAAAGGGGATTGTGATGTTAAGAGTTAGAAAGTTTTCATACTTTATAAAGTAATTCAGATGATGATTTTATGTTCAAAAAGTTATTATAATTCATGAAACATACACATTATAAAATATTTTAATGAAACATAAGAATCATTATGATTTAATCGGTTCTAGTGATCATGAAAAATTCATCATCAGATTCAAGAAATATGGGTATAAAATATTGGATATAGAAGTTATAATGTTTGAATAATAATTAATTTTTATGAAGTTTAAGGTTACTAAGTGGATTAATCATTGAATACAATCAATTATTAGGGAATAATCATAATAATAGGATTTCCATCGTAATGGAAAAAATCCATCAAAATGAGAATTCCATTGTAATGATAATTCCATCGTTATAAGGGTTCCATCATATTTAGTTAAAAAATAAAAACATTTCATAATAATATGAGATAGAAAAACATACCCTAATGGTATGAGAAGGAAATATATCATAATTAGTTAATAAGGAAATAGATTCTAATGAGATGAGAAAGAAACAGATCGTAATGAGTAGAGAAAGAATCAGATCATAATGAGCTGATTACGAATAATAATGAAAAAACATATTCTAGATTTTTTAAGAACTGTTGAAGATAAGAAACATGAAATTAAATTTTCCATGAATCTTAGTGAAATATTAAAAGGATTTATGAATTCAAATTTTAATCTTAAATGTGAGGGTTTTTTTTGTAGTTATTAAATATGAGGAAGTGGTAAATGTTTTCATGTTTCCCACTCTTACTTTCCATAGTCGTTTATAAATACTTTCTCAGGTAATTTTTTCATTGTCAATTTTATGCATGAGAAGAATATAGAGAACATAATAATTTTATTTAATCTAGTTTTTGGATAGATATCTCTAAAAAATATTAGACACTTATAAGTTTTGTTGACAAGATAAAACAATTTTACTATTGAGGAACATATTTAGTGTTTGAGAATAGATTGAGTTTTTTAGATTGAGAATGAGTTAATTATATTAATTATATATTATTGAGTCAATCAGACTGAATAAGATCAGACTAAGTTTTTTTTTTAAATTTTTAGATGAGCATATTGAGTAAGGGTGAATCTTATTGACTTCATCTGATTGAGAAAATATGATCTATCCAAATCCGACTAAGGATTCAAACTATGAAATTGTGGATTAGTTTCTAAAAATTCTTTATTATTTTGTGTGGATCTATGAATTTATAGGAAAACATTGTAAACATAATGTAGTTAGTATAATCATTCAAATCTGTAGAAAGAACGGGCCAAATGTGAGTTGGTACAAGTAGTATTCACTACTTCATAAAAGTGGATTTACATAGTCCAGTGAGAGTGTGTAACTCTCCGAATCCCAAAGCCCAAAGTCGGTTCATTATTACATATCATTGGAATGATCATAAAGGATCAATTCTTGAATGACCGATTAGTTTATTAGCCTTTGAAGTACTAGATACATTCAAAAGGATTACATTACATCATAAAATGGACAACTACAACATTGTCTCCATAGAAAACACTAATATCCCATAGAATATCCCTGGAGTTCAGTCATAATATACTTCTTTACATCCTGGGAAAATAAAACATAGAAAGTGGTGAGCTCAGATGCTCAGTAAGGATAGCATTATAGCGGAAATATTCATAAATAAGAAGAATCATTTAAGGCAGTGTATAAAACTAGAACAAAAGCCTTTAAAACATGAACTTCACCATAATATGAAAAAGACAAAATCAAGTAATTCCATAAATTTATTCACATGGATATTCTAGTAGTCGAATAATCACATTCAATATCAATAACCACTTTCATAATGATAGAATGCATAATTCCAGACTATCATAACCACATAGTCAATCCCTTGTGCCAAGACTACAAATAAGATTTTGTCACGGCCTTATGCCAAGACACTAGTTTGTCTCATGCGACCTACCAATTCATTTAAGAGCTATATTGGGCTCCACCCGTCACTTACGAAGTCCAATGCATTCCCCATATGAACAGGTTTAAACATAACAAAAACATTCTTATTAAAACTAGCATACGAAATGTCAATACTTTATCAAAAAACCAAGAATGGTATAAAAATATCTCATCCACAGTCAATCATAATTCATTCAATACAATATGGAAGATTTTATTGTAGAATATTATCCTCAATAGAGAATAATGAAGGATATTCACATAGACTAAAATAATCATCAAAAAATATTTGAGAGAAATACCCCCTTTTTTGCAAACATTTAAAAGTCACACTAGCTGTCCAGAAGCCGTTTTAAAAAATAGATTTTTGTATCAAAGTGTCCCATACCACATTTCAAATTTTAAAAGTAATTTTAATTTTAAAACATTAATGTCCATATAAATAAATCCTTAAACCCATTTTTAAAACATGGAAATTAATGAGAATGATTTAGAAGAATAAATCTTTAAAACATTCAAAAATGATATTTTAGTTAGAGTTTCTAACCCAAAAGAGAGACACATGAATACAAATAATTTAGGTAATAAAAACTTTCTAATATCATGAGAATAAATGGATTCAAGATATACTATGTCTAAGTACATTATATTCACCATTTAAAAGTGATATGGTGTATAACAACAAAGAAGTCTCAATGGAATGTAAATTGAGATGAAATCTCTTATAAAGACTATATCCTTAGGTTAAGGATAAATCAACAACATAATTATGTGTCAAAAATATAAATACACTAAATATGATTGTATATTCCGTGTAAATAAATCAGTGTACATTCACACATATTCTTGTAAAAACAACACTAATGAATTATATTTTCAACTCATCAAATAGATATTGAGTTAAAATTACTCTTATCAAGTTCATATCGATGACTTGAGAATTTATCAATGGAGTGATTATGTGTATAAGAATTATATCCACATAAAGGGGAGTGGTAAATATGGCATAAGAAAATTTATAGTGATTCCACACATAATCTTGGAGTAAAATAATCAATGAAGTATGTGTAAAGCCGAATGAGTGGAAATTGTAATTTATAATTCCCTTACCAATTTGGTCACTTAAAAAACATACATCCCATGAAATATGGGTCATAAAATGATGATGTAAATATAAATAAATTAATTCATATTACACAATGAATAAAATCATGATCAGTACACACACCACATCCAATAAATAAGTGGTGAACAATTAGAATCTCACGGAAATAAAAGTGAGATAAGAAACCCCTTACTTTGTACGTTTTTCCTTGGAAGAGGGTAGGTTAACATATTTTATAATTGTTAAATAATTGTTATTTAATTATACAAGAATCATATACATTAATATGATATCATATATGATCTTTTAACGTTGATTTGTTAATAATATCTTTGTATTATTGTCGTTTCAGGTGTTAATGGATTTGTTTTCCTATATATTCTTTGTTATGTGAGCCATATTTTTTATGGAAGGGAGGTATATTATTCATATCCATAATTATATTAAGTATTTTGAAATTATTTATAACCGTGAAATGAAAATTATTCTTGAATGAATACGAGGTTGAATAAATTTCGTCGCGTTCGTGGAGACGGTAGTCCGTACGTACACACGAGCGACAATATCATTCTTTTGATATTAAAATAATATATAATTAAATTTTATATCATGTATACAGAATCATTATCATGTTATATTTAATATTTATATTAATTAAACATCATTATTATACCCATCCAAATAATTATGTATTGAATTACATTTACACCACAACGTGGAGACTGTAAGCCGTACCTACGCACGTATGATGACATGTCATTCAAAGGATGGATATAATAATGAGTTTAGTTGTAACATATTTATAATAACATAAAATTATATATAAGATATTGGAGTTATTATTTTTGAATGTAAATAACAAAGAAAGAAGAAGTGGAATAAGAAAATAACTTGAAAGAGTGTGGTGAAATTATTACCTCTTCTTTGGGTTCTTCCTTTTGATTTGATCAAAAGGGCTCCTTAAGTTGGATTTATGACAAAAGTAGGGACTATAGGATGAATTGAGGGAAGTTAAGAGGATATTTGGGCAGGGTTTGGCAGATACAAAATGTTTCGAAGGTGTGAATTAGTGAGAAGGGGGAGTGCCCTTTTATAAGAGGGGTGAGGGGCACCTTAGGAAAAGCTAGAAATATTATTTTATAATAAATTCATATTTTGATTATAATGGCTCCAAAGTGAATTATTTAAACTATAATGTGGTTTTGGGTCTAAAACCACTCAACCAATATGTTTTAGATAGGTTTGGGTCACTATATTAACTTTACCATTTAGATTTAGCTCTTAGTTAAATAGTTTGACATTTATCTTGTCTCTTTGTATTTTTATATTATATGGTTAATAAACAAACTGTATACTTTCAAGAGAACCCCAAGTGGTTCATTAATTATACACCTATCACTATATAAGTCCTTTGGATGAACCTTAGATTTTTAGGAATAGAATATCAATTAATAATACAATATTTGTTTTAAAAACTCTTTTATGTCAATTTTGACCCTATTTAGTATTTTGTTTTTTCTAAATTCAAAAAAGCATTATTACTTAGAAAAAATTCATCATACCAACCTTAATATGTCATATTAACGTATAAAATTAGTTTAATTCCTAAAAAGACTCAAATTACATTTATTTGGATATTTATAATATCAATTATTTTAATATTTCATTAATTAGGTAATTACTGCATCACCATTGTGTCATAAATAAATTAAATTATTTAATGTATAAAAATTATAAACAAAATACCATTATTTAAGAAATATTTTTATCTTTCTAATGATTATTTATAATCGAATTTATATAATGTATAATTCTATATTAAAAAACATTTAGTTATTAAACATTGATTTTATATCTTTTAACTCTTCTTTGAATTAAATAATAATAAATGTACTAATCAAATGCATGTGGACCAAAGAGGTTCATATTTTATTACTAATTTTGTTTTTGGTCGAATTATACTTACCCAATAGAATTAGGACATGTGTTAGGGTAATAATAATATCATTTGTACCCATAATTAACCTATTTACTTTTAACCGTGGTAAATAAAAGTAAAACGTTACTATTCACCATAAATTATTTTTATCTTATTGAACCACATTATACTCCCTGATAATAACCATGTCTCTAGTATTTTTTAAATTCCACTCACAGAAGAGTAAAATTATGTTTTATGTAAATTTTCAAATTCTCCTAGGAGGTGGGTAAAAGACGGTGAAAAATTCAATAATGTTTGTATATGTCTAAATTTATTATAAACTGACTCAAATGAATTACATTGAACTTATATATTTATTATGTATCTATTTTGAACTAAAATAATTTTAAATAAAATAAATAAAAATTTAAATAAAAATTTGGTTTTAAACGATAACTTCGTGTTTTCACTATTCATTAAAAATTGAATGTTTTCAGAAAAATACGAAAATTCTCCCTAAACTAATTTTTATTTTCCGAATCCAAAAATGAATTTCATTTTGAAAGATAAAAGTTATAAAATATTAAAAAGTGTATATTACTATTCATAACGGCTAGTTTGATTGGTTGTGGTGTGTTAGAACTCGAAGTTGTGTATAACACACACTACTGTATTATTTAAAAAATAAGTGTACCATGGAAGCTTGGGGTGTTACATTCTCCCCTCCTTCAATAAATTACGTCCTCACAATTTTTTTACAATTGGGCTTGGGAATATAATGGAAAGTCCCAAATCAGAAAAAGTGTCAATAAAACTATCAATTTAAAAGAATGAAAGAGAAGTACAAAGGTCACCCGAGATAACTTATACTAAGATTCCATGTAGGCAAACATGGATATGGATGATAAACTGAGTGTCATGTTCTAATGGAGAGGGAGAGAATACATGATCAGGAGAAAGTTAACAACAAGAAAACCACAAACTTGTGATTGGACAAACGGTCATTAGACTCCCAATAGGAAAAGTAAACGAACAACATTTTTTCTTGTATTAAATTACATTACATAAGGATGAGGAATTAATTTACGATATTGACTAAGAACATAAAGATATATACTTACTTTTTAAGTAGAGTTTCATTCTTTAATAAATTTCTACCACTAACTCAATTTTTTTAACGATGAGTATTCAAGAAGACTTGGTCACACTAGTTTTTCTAGAATAAACTTCTATACAATCACATGATCCACGAAGGATAAACTATATATTTACCTTGTCTTTAGAGATTAATAAAAAACCAAAAAGGTTAGTATAAGACCTGATGATCCCCTAAAATGATATACCATTAGAGAAAGAAACACTCATCTTAATTTCTAAAACTAAACCAATAATACCCCAAAGTTAAATAAATACCATTCAATAAACAATTGTCTTTAAAATCCTTCAATATATTCCAAACTAATATTTAAACCCAAAACTTAGTAGAATTTGGTTATCTAGTCTTCCACGTTAAATTGTATCTCCAAATGACATCAACAAATCTTAATGTCAAATACTTAAAAGTAATTAACCTAATCACATATTCTCTATTATTGATTAATCATTTCCATAAATAAAAAAAATCACTACAAATCAACAATAAATACCTAGATAAAAATCCACCATTACTCCTCAAATGAAATCCTATAGTATTCTATTTTCCGTGGGTATATAGTGTTCCCAAAAAAGAGTATATATTCCAAAATAACATTTATCACTAAATCATGAAATCATTTTCCTATACTAAGGGTATTCATTTGATAATAAATAACATCCCAAATCAACTTATTATTGATAAATTAAATCATTTAACTAAAAATAATTAGTCACACTAACCAGTGACTTCACGTAGTCCAGTGGTAGGTGATAAATCCCAATTGCACTTTGGTTGTGGGTTCGATTCCCACAGCTTTGTCTGTCGCGATGGGTTGTCACACAGTCCACGTGTTGTCCTTTTTAAAAAAATAGATTTTATAACATTACTAAAATGATATGAATTCATCAAAATAACCATAATATAATTTAACCACAAATTTTATCTCATACCTTGCATTTTAATCCCAAAATATAAAAACTTGTAATTGCCTCAAACCCAATGATCATATAAAACCAAATGGTTATTTATAACTATATCCACAAGAGAAAAGATAAGTCTTACTCAAATATTATTCTCACACAACCAACTAAAGGGTTACAAATACAAGAGAAAATTATTCCAATGTAATCCCATCAACAAGGAGTACTGGTACTTTTAAAAATTTCTCCAACCATTTATTTCCACACAGCTTCTTCTTTGACCATGAATATATCCTATAGAATATGGAATTCACTCATGTAATGACCAGGTCCCCTACATTTATGGAAAATGACTATAAATGGATTCTTGGGACCAATATTTTTTCCTCCATAGTACTCTTCATTTTTACTCAACAATTCTTCACTTTAAGTCCTTCTTTCTCGCACGTAAATCATTTATTTGTTCTATTAAGACACTTTCATGGGTGTCTCCATCCTCATTTTCTGCATGATAGAAATTGAGGATTCTTTTCTCCATGGTCTCCACTGCTGGAGCTCTTATCATCAATTACCTTTCTCTTCTTTCTTGAGTCCAGGAGTTGGTTAATATATATGCTGTTGATCATATTTTTGGAAAACTGATTTGGCATAAATAGGATATCATTTACGCCTATCAAAATTCCATTTTTTAGCTCATTTATACCACTGTTCCCACCTTGTACATCACTCTAAAAGTTATTATTACTTCCTTGGAATCCATCCATTGACTAAAACCAGAAAGCATTGTGTGAGTAACAGTAGTCATAAAATTATTTAGAGAATATCAAGACACCATATTCTCAATTTGAAACACCTTATGAATATCCAAGGTCATTTATTATCATCTTATATTAAAATACTTCAAATAGGTTTATAAAGAAAATTTAAATTATCTTAAGAATATCCCCCAAGAGTGTCCTAACCAAGAGTATAGCAAGGCCAGTTGTCGTGCACCAATTCCCGTTTCAGTCTATCTCAAAGCAGGGTTTTTCGATTTTACCCCTCGGTAAATCTGTGCCAGATTCGCCTCTACCTGCTCGTATCCGGACATGGATGTGTTGATTGGAGAACTCACAAAATATATACAATAACAAAATTTTAGGAAGTTATTCTATACTAATCGTCAAAGTCTATCTTAGGGCTATGTGCTCTCATCAAAGTTCATCTAAATCTAGTTTCCAAGGTTTTTACTAAACTTACTCTGATACCAACTGTAACACCCTGGCCCCAAAAGCCTAGAGTCAGTGCATTATTACATATCATTGGAATGATCATAAAGGATCAATTATCGAAATACCGATTAGTTTAGTAGCCTTGGAAGTACATGATACATTCATAAGGTTTACATTACATCACAAAATGGAAAACTACAACAACATTTTCTCCATAAACAACATTGAGATCCCATAGACTATCCCTTCAGGTCAGTTATAATATACCTCTTTGAATCCTTGGAAAATAAACCATATAAAGGGGTGAGCTCAGATTCTCAGTAAGGATAACATTATAGCGGAAACTTTCATAAATAAGCACAATCATTTAAGGCAGTGTATAAGACTACAACAAAAGCCTTTTAAATATGAACTTCAGCATAATATGGAAAAGATAAAATCCAATAATTCCATTTATTTATTCACATTGATATTATAACAGTCGAATAATCAGATGCAATATAAATAACCACTTTTACAATGATGGAATGCATAATTCCAGACTATCATAACCACATACCCAAGGCCTTGTGCCAAGACTAAAAATAAGATTTTTTCAAGGCCTTGTTCCAAAACATTAGTTTGTCTCATGAGACCTACCGATGCATTAAGGAGATATAGAGAGCTCTACCCATCACTTACTAAGTCCAATGCATTCCTCATATGAATAGGTTTAAACATAACATGAACATTCATATTAAAACTAGAATACGAAATGTCAATACTTTATCAAAAAACCATGAATGATATAAAAATAGCACATCAATAGTCAAACACAACTCATTCAATACAATATGGAATATTGTATTGTAACATTTTAACCTCAATCGAGAATAATTAAGTATATTTACATAGATGAAAATAATCATCATAACTATTTTAGAGAAATACCACCCTTTTTTGAAAACATTTAAAAGTCACACTACTTGTCAAGAAGTCATTTTAAAAAATAGATGTTTGAATCAACGATTCCCATACCACTTTGATACATTTAAAAGTAAATTTAATTTTAAAACATTAATGTCCATATAAATAAATCCATTATACCATTTTTAAAACATTGACATTGATGATAATGATTTAGAAGAAAAAGTCATTAAAACATTTAAAAATGATATTTTAGTTAGAGTTTCTAACCCAAAAGAGAGACACTTGAATACAAATAATTTTGGTAATTAGAACATTCTAATATCATGAGAATAAAGGGATTCATGATATACTATGTCAAATTACATTATATAAACCATATAAAACTGATTTGGTGGATAACAACAAAGAAGTCTCAATGGAATGTAAATTGAGATGAAATCTCTTGTAAAGACCGTATCCTTAGGTTAAGGAAAAATCAACAACATAATTATGTCTGAAAAATATAAATACTCTCAATATTATAGGATATTCAGTGTAAATCAATCAGAGGACATTCACACATATTCTTATAAAAACAACACAAATGAATTCGATATTTAACTCAACAAATGCAGATGGAGTTAAAATTACTCTTATCAAGTTCATATCGATGACTTGAGAATTTATCAATGGAGTGATTATGTGTATAAAAAGTATATTCACATAACGGGGAGTGGTAATTATGACATAATCAAATTAATAGTGATTCCACACATAATCTTGGAGTAAAATAATCAATGAAGTATGCGTAAAGCTGAATGAGTGGAAATTGAAATTTTTAATTCCATTACCAATTTGGTACCTTACAAAACATACATACCATGAAAGATGGATCATAAAATGATGATTTAAATATATATAAATTAATGTATATTACACAATGAATACAATCATGGGTAGTACACACACCACATGAAATAAATAAGTGGTGAACAATGGAAATCTCATAGAATTAAAAGTGAGATAAGAAACCCCATACTTTGTACTTTTGTCCTTCGTAGAGGGTAAGATAACCTCCCATATAATGGTGAAATAATTTTTATTGAAATATAAAAGAATTATATACAATAATATAATATCATATATGATCTTTTAAAATTTATTTGTTAATAATATCTTAGTATTATTGTAGTTTCAGGTGTTAACGGATTTGTTTTCCTTTATATTCTTTGTTATGTGAGCCATATTTGTTATGGATGGGATGTATATAATTCATATCCAGAATTATATTAAGTCTTTAAACATTATTTTAAACAATCAAATGAAAATTATTCTTGAATGGATATGATGGGGAATGAATCTCATCGCGTTCATGGAGACGGTAGTCCGTACGTACGCACGAGCGACAATATCATTATTTTGATATTAAAATAATATATAATTATATGGTATATAATTTAAGAAGAATCATTATCATGTTATATTTATTATTTAAATCAATTAAACATCATTATTTTAACCATCCAAATAATGATGTATTGAATTACATTTACTCCATGGCGTGGAGATTGTAAGCCGTACGTACGGACGTATGGTGACATGTCATTCAAAGGATGGATTGAATAATTAATTTGGTTGTACCATATTTATAATAACATCATATTATATACAATATATTGTAGTTATTTTTTTATAATGGAAATAGCAAAGAAAAAATAAGTGGAATAAGAAAAGAACTTGAAAGAGGGTAGTGAAATTATTACCTCTTCTTCGGGTTCTTCCTTTTTATTTGATAAAAATGGCTCCTTAATATGGATTTATGACCAATGTAGGGACTATAGGATGAATTTAAGGAAGTTGATAGTATATTTTGTTAGGGTTTGGCCGATCCAAAAGGCCTAAGGTTTGAATTAGTTAGAAGGATGAGTGCCCTTCTATAAGAGGGGTGAGGGGCACCTTAAGAAAAGCTAGAAATATTATTTTATAAAAAATTCATATTCAGTTTTTAATGGATAAAGCGTAGATTATTTAAATTATAAGGTGGGGTTGGGTCAAAGACCACTCAACCAATATGTTTTAGATAGGTTTGGGTCACTATATTAACTTTATCATTTAGATTTAACTCTTTGTTAAATAGTTTGACATTTACCATGTCTCTTTGTATTTTTATATTATATGGTTAATAAACATAATATATACTTCCAAGAGAACCAAAAGTGGTTCATTAATGACACACTTATTATTATATAAGTTCTTTGGATAAACCATAGATTTTTAGGAATATAATATCAATTAATAATATAATATTGGTTTTAAAAACTCTTTTATGTCGATTTTGACACTATTTGGTATTATGTTTTTTCTAAATTCATAACAGAAATATTACTTTGAAAAAAATTCATATTACGAACCCTAATATGTCATATTAACTTATAAAATTAGTTTAATTCATAAAAAGTCTCAAATTAAATTTATTTTGATATTTATAATATTAATTATTTTAATATTTCATTAATTGTGTAACTACTTCATCACCATTGTGTAATAAATAAATTAAATTATATAATGTCCAAATATTATAAATATAATACCATTATGTAGGAAATATTTTTATATTTATAATTAATATTTATAATGTAATTTATATTTTGTATAACCCTATATTAAAAAAATTAATTATTAAACTTTTATTTTATCACTTTTAACTCTTCTTTGAATTAAATAATAATAAATGTATTAATCCAATCCAAGTGGACCTAAGAGGATAATATACTATTCCTAAGGTTGTTTTTGGTCGAATTATACATAGAAAATAGAATTAGGACATGTTTTAGGGTAATAATAATATCATTTTTACCCTTAATTACCCTATTTATTTTTAACTATGGTAAATAAAAGTAAAAAAGTTACTATTCACCATAAATTATTTTTATCATATTGAACCACATTTTACTCCTTCATATTAAACGTGTCTCTCGAATTTTGGAAATTACACTCACAGAATTTGTAAAATTATATTTTATATTAATTTGCCAATTCTCCTCGGAGGTGGGTAAAAGACGGTGAAAAGTTCAATAAAGTTTTTATATATCTAATATTATTATAAACTGAATCCAATGAATTATACTGAACTTATATCGGTATTATGTATATATGTTGACCTAAAATAAATTTAAATAAAATAAATAATTATTTAAATAAAAATTCGGTTTTAAACTATAACTCAGTGTTTTTCACTATTCATCAAAAAATGAAAGTTTTCAGAAAAATACAAAAAACTTCACCCTAACCTAATTTTGATATTTTGAATCAACAAATGAAGTAAATTTTGAAATATAAAATTTATAAAATTTCAAAAAGTGGGTATTACTATTCATAATGGCTAGTTTGATTGGTTGTGGTGTGTTAGAACTCGAAGTTGCGTACAACACACACTACTATATTATTCAAAGAGAAGTTTATCGTGGAGGCTTGGGGTGTTACAAAGTGGATATGTAAAGGATGGGGGTTCTCACATCGTGGCCAAAAATTTTAAATATTGCATGTTTTACTTACTTTATAACATTTCATGAATGATTATTTTAAAAATTATTATATTTATATTAATCATAATAGGTTTCAAGGGTTAAATTTTGAAAATTGTTTATTTTTATGAAAAGTTAACAACTGATTCACCCCCCAAACTTCTTAGTTGTTTTTCAATACTTTGGAACTTCACACGGTATCAGGGTGATTGTTACCTTGTTGAATGAATGTCATGGATAATGTCAGTTTTTTCAACAGTAGAAGAATTCCTGCATTTTATGGAAAACAATATTATAGAAGAAAAATAGGATGATTCCTTATCTTTTATATCTTATCCTGAAAGTATTATATGATACTAAAATTCATTTTACACCTATGGGAAAGCATATCCTATGATATTTTCTAATAAGAAAAATATTGAAGTTAATGGAGAGGATAAAAAATTCAATCCTTAGGTCTTTATCACATAATTTTTATCAGATGTTGATGGGTCTCAAAACATGAAAAAGTATGTGCAAAAATATGGTAGTATTTTTAAGGGAGTATAAAAATGGAGGATTAAAAACTAAAAATATGGCGTAGTAAGTATGAATAAATCATAATGATAGATGAACAAACTATTGATGAATACTTAACTAGGGAAAATGAAATTGTTTTCAACATCAGAGGATTCAAATATGTCCTGGAATATTATACAATTTTGAAGAAACTTTTTTAAATCTTTCTAAATATGATTAGTTCTAAAATTCACTATTTAGAAGATAAGGATGATTTATCTAATAATGAATTTCATAAAATTCCTATTTCATATTAAATGAGGAATGATCTAATGATTAATATGAAGATGAAATACGAAATGGATTTTCATGGTTTGACAAATATGAAAATCCAAGATGTTAAAGTAGTTGAACCATGTGAGTTTGATGATAAGAAAGATGATGAGTTGAATGATAAGATTATATATCTTATCTCTAAAAACTATTGGATAGGAAGAGGAAAATATAGAGGTAAACTTCCTCTCAAATTTCTAGATAATTTTTTATGGAATTACTTAAGAAGAAAGTTGAATAATATCACGTTGATTCTGCTGAAAAACCTCGATGGAAGAATTAGAACAAAAATGATAAAGAATAAAAGACATCCAAAAAATATATGAAGAATTTTAATATAATAAAGAAGTATGTTGAGAAAGAAAGTTTAATTAAACTCTAATGAAAACAATTATAATAAAGGTTAATGTTAAAAAAAAATCATATCATTCATTGAAAAAGTTTAGAAAACAAAATATTCCATAGAGAGTGGAGACTTTGGTGAAGAATCTTATAGTTAGTCTTAGATTAGAACATAACTTGTTCCATGTCATGAGAAACAAACACTCTTGAATGAAATTATACTAACGAATAAATATTGTGATGATGTTTTTGATGGATGAAAATAGGTCATCAATAAAGAGGAATAATATATTAATGAGATCTTATGTTACAATATTAGAGATATTAAAGATAGAAAAATGGTAAAAGATCTCAATACGAAGTTGGCTACCAATGAAGAATAAGTTAAAAAGTTTCATTAAAAAAAAATTAGTCCAAACATACTATGAGGATGATTAATAGAAACCTAAAAAATACTTGGAAGTTAAATTTAATACTTATAAAATAAATAATGTTTGATCTAATGTTTCTAACATTTCAGGTTCTGGAAGAAGTTTTGTGAATGATTAGGTTTCAAAATGGTGTGGTAAACCTATTTAATCTACAAAATTTGAAAAATCAATCAAGATGAAATATAGTCGACATCCTGATATTGTTAAATAAGAAAGAAAATATCAAATTGAATAAAGTTTCTATAGATAAATGTCTAAGTTCAATAGAAAATCATGATTCGATGTCTATTACTAGTTTTGTGAATTATATGGTAATAAAGATTATAATTATTAAGAAAAATCACATTTAATAGTAAAGAGTTTTTAACAAAGTGAAATCAATGGAGAAACAAGGATGAGTAACTTTACAAACACACGTGAAGTTAAAATAGAGAAACAACTATATATTAGGAACTCTCCAACAAAAAATCAATTTAAAAATCTGGAAAATGTTTTTGAAATTTGTGATGAAGCTGGTAATAATGATGAAACATTTATGACACTCCTTTCAAGAAAATTTTCTTATTGTATAAAATAAATAAAATTATGAAAAGAAGAATGTTGTGGAAAGAGCTTTTGTTATTGACACAGATTTGAAAGTAAGTAAAAGGAACAAACCATGTATACTTTATAGTGGTTGCTCTTCTCATATTATAGGTGATATAAAAATTTTGAAACATGTTTAAAGTCATGATGGAGGAGTAGTTACCTTTTTTAATGATAGTTCTTTAAAAATTAGCGGAAGCAAAATGACTATGATTTAAGCGGAAAAGTTGAAATCTAGGGAAGTATTAATTTTTAATGTTATAAAACATAACATACATAGTGTAATTCAACGATATGATGATGGAAAATATATTATTTTTTGGAATGAAGTTTTTATCATTAAAATTCAGAATGATGTAAAAGTTATTAGAAAAGGATAAGGAACTATTGAGTCTCTTCCAAATAGGATAATGCAACAAAACATGTTACTTTAGTACTGAATATGAGAAACATTGGGGCACTTAAGACTATGAAACAATCGATAGACATGTAGAAACAATCTTTCTAAATATGAGATCATTTTAGTATTTCTATAATTGAATATATGTGAAGAAGATATTTCTATTACTTCCCATTTAAGGAATATGAAAAAGAAAGTCATAAGAGAGTAAAGATTCACTCTAATTTACCTCTTGAGCTTATTCACTCAGATTAATGTGGGCATATGAGACATAAATCAACAAAATGACATATATAATTTATCACTTTTATTGATGATTTCACTCAAACAAAAACAACATGTTTATGAAACATAAGTCATATGCTACGGAAATGTTCATGTTTTTTCATGAATGATGTTGTGAAAGAAATTGTGGTTTTTATAAATATGTTGAGATAAGATAATGGTTATGAGTTAATAAAAAAATATATTTGAAAATTATCTAATAAATTAGAGAATCAAACATCAACATCGTTATCTCTATACTCCACAATAAAATAGATTAGCCGAGAAAACCGATGCTTAGTGGAAATGGGAATAAGTATGATATCAAAATATAAACTTTAAAAGTTTTTTTAGAAAGAAGATATTAGTCCTGTTATACATGTTCATAATATATATTTTGTTATGACTGGAAACCAACATGACTTCTTTTGAAATGTGTTATAACAAAAAAACTTCATTGAAGTACATTAAATATTTCAGAATTCCATGTGTTCTTAAAATAAAAAATCCAGATCTAAGAATGTTTAATGACAAAGATGAAGAAGGAAACATAATGTGTTATTAACCCAATAAAAGAATTAAAAAATGTTGGAAAATCTAATTACAGAAGTTGGTGGAATAATTTGATGTCAATGTAATTACGAATAAAAATTCCTTAATCAATATTTTTAAAATTCTGAGGAGGATAAATGTTATATTTTCAAAAAAATTGAAATCAAGTAAAAAAATCCTTATCACGATTCAAAAAAATCATGTGATGAGAGTTTATATGGGAAAGAAACAATGAAATTTCTTACATTAAAAAAACATAAAGTATGAAAAAATTATTAGAAATAATAGGTCCCCAGTTTAGACATGAAGAAAGATGAGATTAGAAAATCATACTTTATTTATATCAAATTTTAAACAAAATTCAGTTTTATAAGATATTTAACACAAATTTTAGGTGGATTATATGAATGAATATTGGACTATATTGACTATAATGAAACATAAGAACTTGTTTCACATACAGTAAATAAAAATGTTATCAAAACCAAGTGGTTCTATTGAAAAAAGATAAATAAACCTATATAAGATTCAAGAAATAAAGCTAGGCTTGATTGTAAAGGATATTATTAGGTGGAAGGTGTGTATTTTGAAGAAAATGTTTCCCCAAATTCAATTTTATATACAGTTAGAATGATTCTTTCACTGGATGGACATTGGCCATACTATGTTTATTTTTTATTTTTTATTTTTTGATAAAATACAGATTCATTAATGATAAAAATTAGCAGACGTACAGACTCAAAGCCATGTAGGAAAATGGTCCAGCCAAATCTGGTTGACATCAAAGGGAATAAATGCCGCCAGTTGATGGGAAGCCTTGTTTCCTTCCCTTTTGGTAAAGGAGAAGGTGCAGAAAGAAATGAAATGACAAATGGAGAGGATTTTCCCGATGAGGGATCCAAAGGACTAAAGTCTGTCATCATTGAGGTTTATGGAACTGATAATGGTGAAGTAGTCAGATTCGATGATGATTTTGTCCCATCCACGGTCAATAGTGAGCATCATTCCGGGGAGGATGAAGACAGCCTCGGCAATCACCGGTTCCCATAAAATGTGATGTGACTCATGTTTGGCTGCAGTGATTTGACCAAGATATTTTTGTGACAGCAGACCAAGGGAAACATGACCATCCTTGGGGAGAGTCGCATCCACATTAATCTTGAGAATCCCTTCTGGGGGCAGGCTCCAAAGGAAGGAAAAAGAGGGGGTTCCAAAGGAAATATGTTTTTCATTGTGGTGCTGCTAGCCCTCAAACCAGGAAGAGGCCCGTTCAATCTAGAATTTGAGAGGTTTGGGAACATGGTTGAAAATGGCATCATTGTGGCCGACCCAAAGGATCCTGGTCATGATGCAAAGATAGCTTGCATTAGCCAACAAGAAGGAGGAGCACAATCGCATCAGGAGAGAGGGGATGTCAGAGCCCATGTTCAGTGAAGAATATGTAGAAAATCTCTATATCCTCCAAATCTCCATTTCCCCCGGAAATTGGATGATAACGTGAAAGGGAGATTCTGGGATGTTCGGGCAGAAGGGACAAAACCTGTCACTAGAAATATGTCAGAAGGCGAGAAGGCTCATGGTAGGGAGGGTTCCCTTGCACACCAACCACCAAAAGTGGAAAATATTTGGGGGGAAATTTAATTTCCAAAACGATTTCCAGGCCCCCCTTACCAAACGTCATTTTGAGTGCCAATAGCAAGCCAGTAACCAGATTTCACTCTAATGGCTCTGAAGAGGTCATGGATCCAAAAGAGATGGTCAGGGCCAACGTTTGGAACACAGGGGATACTCAGGATAATTTTTTTATCTCTTTCATTAAACCATGCATGTATCCTTTCCATGCACCACCCAAACCCCTGATCATCAAAAAAGCATCTGAATGTGGCATCTCTAAAGCCTGGTTGGGCATGGGACGATGCCCGCACACCTCCCTTGTTGATTAGCCATGGATCAGTCTAGAATTTAACTATTGCACCATTCCTAATCTCCCAGCTCAGCCCTTTGCCCAGAAGACTATGGGCACCCCAGATAATTCTCTAGAGGAAGCCAGGACGGGGGCCAAGAGAGAATTCATGGAAGTCCTTGTGGGGGAATTATTTTACATGGAGAACCCGCACACAGAGAGAGGATGGGTGGTTTAAAAGGCACCAAACTTTCTTAGCCAGAAGTGTGTCATTGAAGTGAATAAGGTCTTGGAATCCCATGCCACCCTCAGATTTAGTTAAGATGAGGTTGTCCCAGTCTATCCAGTGGGTTCTATTCCTCCCATTATTTGTTCCCCACTAGAAGTTGGTAATTTGTGCATGTATCTAATTGACTACAGCAGCTGGTAGCTTAAAGAGGGACATGAAATAGATGGGTATGTATTGGAGAGAATCTTTATTAATGTTCTCCTTGCCAACATTAGAAATTCTTTTAGGGTTCTATCCATGAATTTGTTTCTCAATCCTGTCCAATATAGATGCGAAAATTTCTTTTTTGGAGTGACTAGTCACCGTAGGTTGATCAAGGTTCTTATGATGCTTCTTGACATTATTAATGCCTGAAATGGTGTAGATTTATTATTTTTTGGATGGAGGAACCCTAGTGCCGAAGGATATTTCCGACTTGGCATGATTAATAGACTGTCCAGAGGGCCTCTCATACTGTGGGATCGCATGCCCAGTCACACGACACTCATTATTGGTTGCTCTGGAGAATAGAAGGCAGTTGTTAGCAAAGAAGAGATGAGAAACCGGTGGGCTTGCATGGTAAACCTTTTCCCCATGGATTTTATGAGAGGATGCAGCCTTGGAAATGAGTTTAGAAAAAACATCTACTACCAAGATAAATAGAAAGGGGGAGAGAGGATCTCCCTGGCGCATGCCTTGGGTTGGGGCGAAGCCTCGGGTGAGTGCCCCATTGACATTGATTCGGAAGGAGATAGATGAGACACCGTGTATGACCATATCTATCCACTTAGAGCAGAAGACCATTTTTTTCATCATGACTCTGAAGAAATTCCATTCCACTTTATCATAAGCTTTGGTCATATCCATTTTCCAAGCCATGGTTTCTCTTTTCGTGGTGGAGTGTATTTTCATCGAGTGGAAAATGTCATGTGCAACAATGGCATTATCGGTGAAAAGTCTCTTAGCCACGAAGGCACTCTAATTTTCTAAGAGGAAGTTAGGTAACCACGTGTGTAGCCGATTAACTAAGATCATTGAGAATATCATGTAAGAGACATTGTAGAGGCTGATAGGTCTAAAATAGGGCACCACAAGAGGATTCTTGATTTTGGGAATAAGGACGAGGACATTTTCATTGATGTTATAAATATTTGTTTTCCCATCCCAAATGTTCTTCATTAGGATTCATATGTTGGGGCCAATAATATATCAGTATTTTAAAAAAAATAGTGCATGGAATTATTTCGGGCCTAGGGCCTTAGTAGGGAGGATCTATTTCAGAGCTAGACGAATCTTGTCATCTGTCACATCTTTGGAAAGCTACCTATTGATCTCTTCGGTTATCACCAGTCTGATGCAATCATCAACTTCATAAGAAATAAAAGGGTTTCCTACAAAAAAGATGTTCTAAAAGTAACTATAAATATCATTTTGGATTCCATTGGTGTTGAAAACATTGCAACCATCTGGTTTCAAGATACAAGATATTATATTTTTCCGGCACCTACTAGTTGCTATTGATGAAAATACCGGGTGTTAGTATCCCCTTCAACAATGTGGGTGTCTCATGCCCGCATAACCCAGAAGATTTAATTAATGATCAGTGCTACATCTATATCCCTTTGAGTGACTTCAATTTTAGAAAGATTTCAATTGGATGGGGGTTGGTTGTGAAGGTCGTACAGTTTTATTTTCATGTAAATCGGAGTGCCTGAAGGGATGGAAAAAATTTCATTATGCTCCGAGACCTTCGATTGGATGCGACCTGTTATAGATTGGATCTAATGTCTGCAGAGATACTCTTCAAGCTTGATGAGATAACTTCTACACACTCATAGTATTTTGACCATATGATTTCAAATATGAAGGGTCTTCTGGATTTCATGTTGCGATTTCATTGATCACAATCGATGAAAATTGGGCAGTGGTCCGAGCAGTTGAGCGTTAGGTGACTGATGTTAAACATTCTAAAAAGATTTGTTCAATACATTGAGCCCAGAAATTTTTCGAGCCACTCTGTGATGTGGGTTTCATCCATATTACCCCGGAACCATGTGAATGGATTTCTCTCATCTCCTAGATTGACCAGGTCCACCCTGGATATCGCATTCTTAAAATTTGACATCGACGTCGAGGGCCAGAAGGTGCCACCACTTTTTTACTTATGATACATAATCTCATTGAAACCACCTCTGAAGAGAATAGGGATCGGAAGATTGTGTCGCAGCTGGCCGAGAAGTTCACAAGATTTACACTTCTCATTAGGGGATGGCCAACCATAGAATCCTACAAAGGTCCAAGATGGGGTATGGTCCGCATGAATGGTTCCAACCACATGGTTTGAGGAGAAGGACAAGATCTTGACATCAATTTTTTCCTTCTATAAGAGATAGATTCCCCCTGAGTGGCCTTGACGGGAGACCGGGAGGCAGCCTTGGAAGCCGCATTTTCATAGAAATGTTAGTGGTGTCCTTGATTTCCAATATGGTTTCTGACAGGAAATCCATATGGGGGTGAATTTGGGCTCAATTTCACTAGATAATTAGAACCGTTCGTGGGTTTCCAAGCCCAAGATAGTTCCCTAATAAAATGATCATTGATCTAGGCGGGGCTGGGTCTTTCCCGCCTCCGTCTTTGAGTCCTACGGGTTAATTTTTTCACCCTTTGTTTTCCATCTTTTTGGGGAGTTTCCCGCTGACTGGCTCGTTTCAATTCTTCATTTAAGATCCTCGGGTTTTGGGTCATCTGATTTTCCATCTCTATCTTCACGTTGCACCCATTTCCAAGTTAGACGGGTGATTGTGCCCCATGATGTAGATCCTGGCATCCTAGAGTCACCTTGTGCTAGAATGGCTGACATGGTTGTTTTTGAATCAGGGTTGGGGTCTGATGGTGTATATCTTGTTCTAGGATTCCTGACATGGTTTCATCGGAATCAGGGTGATTGGGCCTGATTGGGATGGAGATTGTAATGATAGAAAATCAACCCCAACAGGAAACTTTTTCATGGGGGAATGATGTGTATGTTAGAATAGTATGAAACAAATTTTAGTAACTGTGAGCATATCTAAATTCAAATATGTTATATCTACTTAGTGTTTTACTCAAATTTTGTGCACAGAAGTTTTTCTATGCGATTTGGAAGAACTTTTTTTGAACCATTGAAGATTCATTGTGACAATCAAAGTGAAATTGATATTTTAAAAAATATTGTCCAACATTAAAGATCAAAACACATTGATATAAATTTTCAATTTATAGAACAAAAATAATATTTTGGAATTTATTTGTGGGAATACATGTAAACGAAGTATCATATTGTTCATATCTTTACAAATGTAATGCCAAAAGAAAGGTTTGAGGAATTGAGGTTGCGACTTCATGTTCAACCACCTCCCATGACTTGCAAGTCCTCAGAAACAAGAAACCCCACTATTATTTGGATTATATTGACAAATGGGGGGAAAATTTAAAAAAATTGACATTTTAATATGTTTTTACATAGATTTATTTATTGAATATGAATTTGTGAATATATTTAAATTGGGGAGATAAAATGAAAACTGATAGGATTAGATAAAAGTGTGGGGGGGGGGGGTTATCTTTACATGGATGTAAGGACCCTAACCACAGAAGTCCATAAACAATGCATTAATTTATCACATTAGCATATAAACAAGAAATAAACATCCCAAAAGACCAAATAATTTAGTATCATTATTAAAAATATATACATACATAAGTTCAACATTACAACATGAAATGAAATACATTACATAAACTTTATTGGAAACACCATTATTTTTTTATATTATGATTACATGTCATTCATATAATTAATCTTGGAATCTTGGGGAAAAAAATAAAAAAGGGGTGTGATCTGATTCTTAGTAAGGGTAAGAATTCATTGTAATATAAAAAGTAAACCACAATTCAAGGTGAATAACGAAAAATACTTTCTATTAAAAAAAAATGATCATAATATAACAGGAATAAAAAAATTAAATAAATCTATATAAATGATAAAAGGTGAATGAAATATAAACATGGATATTATAATAGTCAAAAACTAACATGTCCTAACAAATAATAATCTTATAAAGAGAGAATGGATAATGCAAGACATCATAAACATGATATCAAGGATTCATCCAAGACCCCATACAAAATCGGGTAAGACATTATCCCATACCCAAACTAGTTGGTCTCATGAGACCAATGGATACATCAAGGGGCTATAGAAGGACCCACATGACACTTAATAATTCCAATGCATTCGACATATGAAAGGGGTGAAAAATAATCAACATATATATTCATATGGAAATAAACATATGAAATGTAAATAACTTTTCCCAAATTAGTAAATATAAACACTAACCATTCAGTGTAATATGGTGAATGGTCTCAGATAGAACATACATGGTCAAACTAATCATAAACCATTAAATATCATATGGTAGATCATGTAAAAAAATATTAATCTTGGTTAATCATAATAATCAACAAGTGTATTAAAATAGATGAAAATTCCCTTATAAAATCATCGAGGAATTTTGGAGAAAAATAATCTTTTGAAATTTAAAAGAAGTGTTATTTTGGAAAAATCATTGTATAAAACCAAAAGTAAAGTAATATTTTTTTTCATGACAAAATTATTTATTTTAGGAAAATATTAGTTTCGTAAAACACATTAATATGGTACTTGAAAATTAGTATGAAATCGAGATATTCCCTTTAATCGGGCTAGCGTATCAGGAAGGATTAGGAAGAAAATATTTGTAATACATGTAATTTTAATAAAAGAGATATTAAATGATGGGGATTTAATGTATAGAAATAATATATATTATTCTTATAAAAATAATGAATAATCACATTGTTTTATAGAGGCATAAATCATAACTCAATGGAAAATGATGGTTTGGGAAGAAAACTCGTACCTTATGTATGAATGTGTTCTGAAGATGACTGTAATGTCCTAGATAATAAAATTAAATCCATAATATAATATAATTAATAAAATTGTATAAATTTATATTATTTATTATAATTATTTTTTCTCTCATTTATTTCCTTTTTGATGAGTTATAATATATAATTTAATTTCATAGGAGCGTTCATTTCCATGGTTTTCATGACCGGTATACGTGTATATGACAATTGATGTTCATGTGGAATGTGTATAATTCACTAGAACTGAAATTATATTGTTTTAATTAACATAAATAAGTGTAAATTTTAATATATATATCATTTTTTTATATTTTTATAATGAATCATTAGATAAGACATTAAGTAATAATCGTTTAGATTAATACGACAGTTATTATTCCTAATGAACTCATTTTGTTTTAAAGATTAGTATAATGTAACTATGTTACTTATAGAACAAAATAAAGGTTTTAATACATGTATTAAATTCATTTAAAATGATAAAAAATGTTTCATTACCATCCATGATGGAGAAGATGAAGAACCAAAATATGTTGTCCATGAAGGTTGTAAATCAACAACTCGCGGATGAAGATATGATTTTTCAAATATAAGAGAGTGATAATGGAGTTTGATGATGTATTATTTCACTATAATAACAAAACTCTAGTATAATTAATGTAATTTAGTTATCATTCCATTTTTACAAAGGGATGTGTGTAGATAATAATAATAAAAATAACTTGGAAAGAAGTTTAAAATAAAAGGAAGAGGATTTTACCTCTTGAATTATCCTCATTGAGAGGCATCTTTGGGGATTTATTTTGGTATCTTGTTGAGAAAAAGATCTCATGTAAATTGGTAAGAGGCTTTGAAAGTTTATTGGCCAAAAAAATTACTATGAACAAATCTTGGAAGGTGTAAGGAGAAGGCGGGGTGAAAGGGGGTATTTATAGGGGAGGAGAGGGGTAATTTTTGAATATTTTATTCATTTTTTTATTATTATAGCTCATGAAAATTAATAGTTTGATTATTAACATAACATATATTACAATAATTAAGGTGAGTTTGTGATAATGCTAATTACATTGGTGATGACTCAACGAATAATGTATTTACCTTATAATGTATTTATACCGTAAATTAATGAACTATACTATTCCCCAAAAAATCATGCATTATAGAAAAGTCCCAAAAGTTCAACACAAAAATTTTAAATGTTAAAAATTGAAATATGAGATCCACTTTTTCAAAATAATTTTCTAAATATGGTAAGTTTAATTTTTGAAAAAAATCATTATTTACTCAAAAAATATTGTTTTAAAAATCATAACTGATTTTCTAACACTCTGAAATATTAGCTAGTTTCTTATAAAATTAACAAAATATAATCTGGTAAAACTATATTTATATTTGAAAAAAATTTATTAAAATTAATTTCTTTTAAATAATTTTATTAATTATAAAATTTTAATTAAAGATTTATGACTCACAAAAATACCGACACTTAATTAATAATTTTTGAAATATTAATTTACTTATACAATGATATAATTAAATCCAATTTCCATTTATAGGATGGATAAAATTTGTTTAAACTTTCATTGTTGAGGTTACTATTATATTAGTTGGTTTACTATTCATATTGGTCATATTACTATTCCTAAGGTTATGTTACTATTTCATCGGTATAGGTTCCTTAACATCTGGAAATACATATTATATCATTCATTCTTCATTTATAAATTTTGAATTTTATTCTATATGTGATTTTATTTGATCTAAACTATATAAACATAATAAATAAAAAATCCTTGATATAATTATGGGTCGTTACATTCTCCCCTCTAAAAAAATTTTGTCCTCAAAATGTCAAGAATGTTACTTTATACAAATATTTGGGTATTTCTTCATCATAAGTTCCATAGGATCCAATTTCACCTCTTCAATTTTATGATTTTACAAAGTAACTTTATCAGCAAAATCATAAAAATCCTCAACACCTACTCTTTAGTGTCCAGAATCTTGATAGGCTCTTCATAGTAAAAAATCATCTTCTAAATATATTCCTTCAAAAGTGAGGGCATGTGTTGGGTTTGGAATATACATTCATAATAATGAGACATGGTTCACATTTTATACTTTATAAAGGCTATGTATAATTTCAAAATGATAATCCTCAACAAAAAATCTATCCAAAATTTCAAAAAACCATTTTACAAGGGGCTCAGTTTTCCTTTCTTCCCAAATCATATAACACCCTTCTATGGAGACACATCCAAGAAAAAGTGATCTCCTGATGGAAATTAAAATTATTTCACTAAATAATTAGAATAAATCTTTTTTATAATTTTAGATTTTTTAATATGGGTTTGAATAGTCTTTAACATCACCGTTGTTTCCTCCAAAATAACTGGGCCAATAGGCCTCCTTTCACCATCTTCATCCCAACATGTTGTTGTATGAAATGTCTTTCCATACAATGCTTCATATGGTGCCATTAGAATACTAGAATGGAAACTATTATTGTAGTAAAACTCTACCAATGGTAAATATTGATCCCACATACCATGAAGGTCAGTTGATCATGATATCAATATGTACTCTAACGTTTGGATCATCCTTTCAAACTACCCATCATATTGAGGATTGTATATAGTAATAAAATTCAGCATAGTATCCATATATTTTTGGGGATTTTCTTGAATATCATTGTAAATCCTGGAATAAAATCCAATACAATAGAGATAGGTTCTCCATTAATTCATAAAACTTCATTAGTATATATCCGTGCAAGGTTTTCTAGATTAAAATCATCCCTTATTGAGTAAAAATATGCATATTTGGTATGTCAATGAATAATTACCCATATTGCATCATTATTTCATGGAGGAGTGGGAAAACCATTAAAAAAACTTTGATAATGTCATCCCATTTCCATGTAGTAGTAGGTAGAGGTTGCATGACTCCTCTAGAATGTGGACTTTCAGCCTTTACCTCTTGATAGACTAAACATGTTGATACATAATTTGTAATTTCTCAATTCATGTTATCCAAATGGATATATTCCTTGAAATAATTATACATATCAACATGACTAGGGTGTATAGAAAACTTTTACATATGGGAATCATCCAATAACTCTGTTATTATCTCAGGTATTGAAGGAACACATAGAATCCTCCCAAATTTCATTATTCCATCATCACAACTGAAGTCTGGTAACATACCATTATTTAAGGCTTTAATTTTCTTTTTAAGATTCTTAAAGTCAGTTTAAGAACATTTAATTCTCTCTAATAAATATAGGTGGGAAACTAATTGAAAAAGTAATGATGTTTCACCTTGTTTGATAATTACCATATCCTTATTTCCCAGTTCCATGTACATAGAATTTATGTCAATCCTCATTTTTTCTGAACACCAAGATACTTCATGTGGAATGCATTTTCCACCTTATTTTCATTCCCTAGGTTGTCGATTATATAAAAATATTAACCCTTGAGTAGATCAAGGAATCTTTTCTAGATCGTGATGATTTATTTCTATGAGAAGATATATTTCCAACTTTTGTGATATTTATATATCTCAAACCTTTTACCATGTAGATTTTTACTCTGTATCCTCATAGAAAATATTACAGCTGGGTAGGTTTAACAACTGGGCCCTGCCCACTAGTTTCCCTATAGACAAGTGGTGCCCACCCTATGGTCCACCCACATGCCTGAACGGGTCATCTGACTAATGACAGTCCCCATAGGCCAACAGTTGTCCTTTCTAGTGTGCTTTGTCCTCAATCACACACACCCTAGAAAACTTCCCAAAAGGTCACACATCATGATCAAAACTCCAAGACAAGCATGCTTAACTATGGAGTTCTAATCAAGTAGGCTCCTGAAAAGGAAGATGCACCTTGTTGACATGAGTCACAGAATTTAGTCAATTAACCCATTATCATTGGGGGGTGTTACAATCTATCTCCCCCCATTAGAGTACAAGGTACTTGTTATGGGCTCTACATATCAACTCATGTTGTGCATCGCATTTAAGGCTGGGTACCACCTCTGATAAAAAATGTAACAACTGGGCCCTACCCACCAGTTGCCCCGAAGCACATGATGCCCACCCCAGGGTCCACCCACGTGCCTGAAGGGATCATCTGACTAATGGAACTCCCCATATGCCAACACTTACTGTTTATAATGTACATTGTCCTCACTCACACACAACCCAGGAAACTCCCCAGAAGGTCACCCATCCTGATCACTACTCCAGGAAAAGCATGCTTAACTGTGGATTTCTAATCAAGCAGGCTCCCGAAAAGGAAGGTGCACCTTGTTGACATGATTCATATCATTTATTCATTTAAAACTTTATCATTTTGGGGTATTAAAGTAGGGTCCTTAAAACATCTCCAAGGGAATAAAATACTCTCAAAAACACTTTGCAGGAAGAAGACAACATTCGTTCTAGTCAAACAATGAAAATGGTCTCAAATTGAGTTGCTGAAATTGGAAGAAACTAGAAGGAATTGAATTTATCAACGATTTTAAGGTGAACCGTGTACCATCACCAGGAAGGGTTCAGAGACCGAATGAACCATGGACCACCAGTATGTAGAATGACCCATGAGGCGTAGGCCTGCGGAGAAATGGACAACGAACCCAAGCGCTTGAAAACTACATCGTTGATGGAATCAAGAGCGAAAAATCCTTCCACATACCATATTCCAATCTCAACAGTTATTGTACTAAGAAAATAGGCAAGGATTCCTTAACCATGACTCGTGAACCACATCCTACGCAAACCCCAGTAGACCGATTTTTCTTTGAGTCAATATATATATATTCATGGGCTTCTGTAAAATGTGTCACATGAACCTGTAGATATTATTTCCCCAGTGATCTAAAAAATTATCACAGAAGAAATTGAGAAAGGGGAAAACAAAAAAACCACGGAGGAGGCCCCAGAGGTTGGATGTAAGAATTCAGAGAGGATTACTTCTTCAGTCTCGAATCATTGGTGGAGCCCAAATTGTTAACCACATTTCCTAAGGTATGACCAGCCACAAACCATAAAATAAAAGAACTTAATAATAACGGGAGAATTGAAAACATAATTGTTGAAATCATGAACCACATATTCCTTGCGGATGACCTCCCCATAAATGACAGTCCCCCAGACCCTCCTTCAATATGGTTTCATAAGTAGTTTATCTCTATTTGGATTTTACCCAACGTCGTGTACTTCACGAGTATATAAATGGAACCTGAAGCGGTATGAAAGACTGCATTTAGGACCGTGTAACACTACAGTGTGTGGTGGTCCATGCCTAGGCCCGCATACTACTTTAGTATGTGACCAAACCCTCTACCCTCAGACCACTATACTATGTAGAGATCCCTCCATCCTGCATAAGAAAACAGTACATGGAATGTGCTGTCTTCATGTATTCTTTCCTCTGGCTCCAATCTTGCCCCTTTGTTTCCATCCAGTCCTCAACAACCCCTCTAAGAACCAGTCCCCCCAACATCATGCCAAAGCCTCCTCCAAAGCCATCAGACATGTATGATCATATCATCAGGCACATCTATGTGCCCCTTTTGAGACCATATACCCATGGTAAAGAGATTCACAAAGGCTCTCCCCACAATGGTTTGAGATCTAGGAATGTCTGTAAGTCTACATTACCATGGAAACCCGGACTCCATCTATGGGACGATAACATGAACCTCCCTATTCAAGGAAATATGGGTGATCACATGCTTTTCCATTCATTGAGGAATGGTGATTAGTCAAAGGAGTTATGTTCATTTATCCTTGTGATGAGATTCAACACTCCGCCCCTTTTCCAGAAAGCATTCTCGGGCACTCCAAATGTGTTTTGTCCCTAATCATTCATGGTTAGAGCTACATGTCCTCCAATGTCATGCCACTTTGAAGGGTTCATTGTTAAACGCCCTTTTCCTTGGTCTCCTTCCCCTCTTCTTCTATAGTCCTACCCTCTCCCATTAGTAGAAGAGAGAGTGTGTGGTAAGTTAGATCTCTCATATCCTCTTGTTTCTCACACCGAGCATGACTCGCGTGGGCTTATAGATTTTTGAAGTTTTCAACAACATAATTATAAACTACGAGAACACTGATTCTTGGAAAAACAAAGATATGTAGGATGCCAACTTGAAGGTCTGAGCTCAAAAGGGTCCCCTTCTAAAATGGTCCACCTAATAATGTCTTCTCAAATGGTAAACATCCATGTTTATAACTGAGGAATCCCGAATTATGTGGGTTCTAATTTCTATCTCGGGGAAACTTAAGAAGACCATTTTATGGGTCTGACACTGACATCAACTCAACTTCCATCCTCCCTAGATGATGATATACTCTAGAGTTCAATATTGTATGGCTTAAGTCAATATTTCCTTTGTAGCATCAAATACATGTATGCCTATGACAATCCTTCAATCCAGGGGTAGCCAGTGGACACACTCTTATGGAACGAAGGAGTCCTTATGTGTTGTTGGTGAAATAATAATCCAACAGGAGCCTTAATTTGGAAAGAAGGTCCATTAATCATGAATACCATGGTAGTTGGGTGTTTCCAGCTCCACAAATAAAGCCGTTGGAGACCATTCGAGGAAGTGGTACCCTAGGAGGACCAATTTCACAAGTAATTGACCCAATGAAATTGCATGTTGGGACCATTTTACTATTGAATCTCCCTCTTAATACAGAAGTGATAAATTTCCCAATCCTCATGGGGCTAATCAAATCATCTATTAAAGGATAATAAAGCTTAAAAGGTAGAAACAAAAGAAATGGTGAACATGATGTGAGACTATCACTGTAATAAGAGATTTGTGAGGATCCTTTTTATAAGATTTTGTCATCACTCTAAATTCACACCTCGGGTTGAAAAAAAATATGGTGAACCCAACATGAATACTTAACCAAGGTGATAGTTTTACCCCACTCAAGCCCCTTAGCCTCACAACATGGAAAAAAGGGGGAGGAGGCCAATCTGAATTGTCAAATATGAATATGTAAAAAAATGCTACTTTGACAATTTTTTGCGGTCAATATGTCATATATGTGTATTTCATGTTCTCCCAGAGCAACCATCGATCCAAAATTTATCCCCACAACCTATTCACACACGTGCCTCAGCGATTCTACAGGCGGTCGGTGCCTCGTGGATGTGTTCGACCTCCTTGCCTACCCAGCATCTTCATAGCTGGGTAACCAACATTCTAATCAAATAGAACCACAAAAATGATAATCTACCCATGGAGGAGGCCACAAGACGAGACCTATAGTCTGTGATTTCTTTTTAGTCGCCTACTTTTGCACGGTTGGCACCCTAGTATAATGCATCCACGATGTTCGTCTCAAACATTTTCAGGATCCAATCCTCATAACCTGGAAACAAGTATCTCCCTAACCTTGGGGATGTAGATTAAGTCAATGATGACAAATTATTCTCAAATGTATAGGATTCCAACTCACAGGCCTCTGCCAGAGAGTCTCTCCATCGACACCGGGTGACCAGGTATCCACACACTAAAGAGAACCTTATACTGAGGGCAGTTACTGATGTCTAGGAGACCCGGGCCCCTTGGGCTGCCCGCCAAGGATAGAGAATATATTATTAGGAACATGATTTCACACAGGTTCTTCAGGAGAAACTATGCCATACCAACAGAACATCATTCAATGCGCAGACATACAACTCTACCCCCTCCATTGAATCCCACCATAGAGATAGGGTTTCACAATATGATAATGGGCATGTTTTTCTAGTGATAGTCGATCACACCATGCATACAAAGTGGAAAACTATAGGCAGATGTAGAAAGCCACTAGTGCACAAAAATCCCATCTTCCACATAAGATGGTAACCAACTACACGTAGGATAAAAAACCTACTAATTCATATCAATCCCACCATCCAACTAGGGAAGAAATAAAATATGGGCAGAGTGAAATTCCTATGGATACATACATAGCCTATGAGACAAATAGAGGGACAAGTGAGTAGATGAAAATTCACGATAATGAATATGAATCCCACCAGTCAAATACTATGGCTACTAGAGAAGAAAACTGACGATATACTTGTTCCTCTATCCCGGCACTGTAGAACCGCCAGTATCTACTAGAAAACCTAGGAGGATCGGAGCAGGCACAAACTCCTACTCCAAAATCGTAATGGACCTTCATACCTATTCTAGCCAAAGATGTTTCTCAAAACATCCTAGAAATGATGGAAGATCAGATGTTGATTCTAGAACATGTCCTCCAAACATGCCTAGATATTATTGCATCAATGGAAAAGGCAATAAATCAGGCCCACCACTCGGTTTCCTCGAATGGAATGACTTACTCACAAAATGGGTCAGTCACTTTGGAGTAGTTATGCATCCCTTATTCAGTTTAGGATGGTCGACAACAATTTACCATGATACATTGAAGACTATATTAAAAAAAACCCATTCCAACTAGGGGACATAGGTCCAACATGGGGGCCGCTCCAGGGCAGGCATATATCCATTCCAAAACTCAAGAAGCCCATCGACATGTCCTGATGGAATCTAAGGACCCAACAAGAAAGGGAACCTTATATGAATGTTGTTTCCTATAGTAGGAGTCCCTAGTGATGTATTATAGATCTCTTAAAATTGATGTTAGCCAATGGAAACTGGAAAATAAAGAGCACATACATGATCTCACTCTCCTAGAAGCTGGGGTTGCTGAGGCCCTCAAACATATATCAATAGAGGCTCAAGACCCTACCATTCTATTAGAAAATTATTTAAGTGTCATTCCTAGTTGTGAAGGAACTCCCCGCAATGTCGCTACTAGCTACTCTGAAGGTCCTCCTGGGAGAACCAATGAGGGGTTTCTCTGTTGGTTGGGAATGATCAATCACGAGAGTCTCTCTCTTGATGTGTGTCTGGGTAGCCCTTCCCTTTAACAGATGATCAGATAGTAAGTAGGTCCTTACCTTATTTTCATCCGCCTTGATGGTCCTCCCTAGGGTATACACTACTGATATGCTTCTCTATGTAGTCGTACGTTGAGTCATGATGGTATCCCTCTCCATGATGACAGTCATTACGAAGGCACTCCCCACAATGGCAGTTGTTGTGAAGGCCCTCCACATAGTAACATCAAGTAATGAGATGGTTCTCCCTTAATTTCAATACATCCTAAAGGCCCTACCCAAGATGTACAATGCAGAAATTTTCTCTGTAGCACAACATAAAGTAGTGATAGTAGACCTTTCCATAATAGAAGTAATTAAAACAACCATCCCCTCAGTGAAATGAAGCAGCAAGAAGGTCCTGCCCTTACTGTTTCCCACCTTGAAGGTCTTCCCCAGGGTATACACTCTAAGGGACACTCCCCATGGTTGAGCATCATGTTACAATGGTAGCCCTCACCATTGCAACATGAATTGTGAAGGTCATCCCCGTAATCAAAATTCATACTGTCAAGAAGGTCCTCTCCTTTTCTGAAAAAATGTGTGAATGCCCTCCTATACTGAGGCACTCAGAAAGATGGAGTCAGATATATCTGGAAATCTACATTTGACGAGTGATATTCTTTCTCAACCAGAGAATGGTTTGGGACCACGCTCATCTTTGTAGAGACCCTCATGCCGTTCACATATCAATGAGGCTCCCGCTAGCCTGACTACTAGGAATGAAATTATTAAGAAGCATCCAATACGTACATATCAAGTAGAGGATACCTCGAAAGAAAAACTATAAGAAATTTTTCTCGTGAGAAACAACTAGATATGGATAACATACCAATAATGTATTGGCCCCCATAAATTTTCACTTCAACTAACTAACGTAGTTTTATAGGGAATGTATGCATGATATTCTTCACATTATATGGAAGAATAATTTATAGCTAAAAAAAATTCTTTCCCTCCAAAGGGTATGCAGACCATGTCAAAATGTTAGGGGAGCTTCTCATTATAATCTTCTTGGAAGTCCTCCCATATTCACGACTTCCCCAATGAAAAATCCAAAAGAAAAAACATGAACTGACTTGCCTCCATGCACTACACAAGTTGTGTCACCTCATTGGTGATGCCCCGACAAGAGTTTATATTCAGGGATGGGGAGAACATGGAGCAATAAACATCACCTTGACTCCCATAAAACAAACCACATTTGAAATGATTTTTTTTCTATGTCATAACCCAGAGGCTGCAATCAAATGAAATACCTTTTCAAGAAATATGGGATACTCAACACAAATTGGCACGATGTATGTCTCAAAAGAGTCAAGACCAAAGAGATCAATCCATCGAAAATCTTCCGATCCAGGAAACCCATAAAATACACCAAGATACCCAAATAAGTGAATCCATCCAGAAAGTAGGTATCATGACTTCAAATTCTCATAAATCTTATAGAGGTGTGATGCCTTAGTCGGGTCACACCTACGTTGGAGTGCATGAAATAAAAAAGTGAACATATTGGTGGCTACCTCTGTAATGAGGGAGCATACCTAGACCATAGGGATGGGGGAATTTTTAATTCCAAATCCCCCCATAAGAACAACAAATACAGGCCATAGGAAATTAATGTATGAATGGTAAAAACCCCATCTCATAGGTCTGGGATAATTTTTACCAAATGTTCCCGCACATTGGACATCTATCTTCTCCTTAGGGATAACAATGAGCAGAGAAGTCACTCATTCTACCATGTCTCGTGGTACGCACCCTTTGAGATGATGTCACATTATGAGGTCAGACCAGGGCTCCCTTCGGGTCAATCTCCTCCAAGAAACCAGAATAATACCACATAATAGAAGGATAAAGTACAAAAAAGGATGCATAAATCCTTCCTAACATTCGACATCAGGTACACCACCCCCAATGTCGTATGAATTAGTGAACATGGTAAACATGAACCCCATGGATATAATAAGAAATCATACAAAGTATGATGATTCAATAGAAGATGGTTCCCTCCTAGAGGCATCCCACACCGAGCCTGATGGTGTGCATACTCAGAACCATAGAGATGTCCTAAATTTTGTTGGCCCTCAGTTAATCCATCATTATCTCCCTCAAAAAATCCCAAAAAATAGAATAATAAATTCTAGGTCATCAATGACCCCCTCATCCTCCCCCTAAGATTGTGTCATTCACTCTTGAGGAATGATTCTCCATGCATGAGGAAGAAATGAAAGAGATTAGGAGAATTAATGTCGATTTGTTTTGAGGGAGATATCATTTCGGATGTGTTCCCCCCGCAAAACATCAATAGATATCCCCGTAAGAGTTTCCCTTGCCATAGACGCTCATCCTGGGGAATGGAATCATGCTCAGAGGCCTATCCAACCCCGCCCCAAGACTGTCAACATACTTAAATCTAGAATTAGAAGGACATCAGGACTTACACTTCCAAGGAAGGAGTCCATAGTGTATTTAGTTAATCACACAAAGGATACCCCCTGCTGGGTACCCACCGTAAATTCCATAAGCATCAACACACATTTATTGGGACAGTTCCACACCATCCCAAGATCAATCCCAGTAGGATATGCATCAAGCCCTCTTGAATACCCATGAACAAATAATAGATTTACTTGAATCCATGGAGGGATGGAGAAATCTGATACTACCGGAGCACAAAACCTTCCCTGATTAAGTGAGAAATGTTACACCACCACCAAACATCAGAAACCCTATATTCCTAGTATTCAATGTCTTGGGGACCCATGAAAATATTTAATGCACTATTCCTATTATTATGACCCCAGGATGGGCACTCCAGAGAAAAAATAAGTAGTAAAACCTAGATTCTTCATGTGAAACCTACAAAACTCAGCCTTAGTATGGTATACCATCCTTCCAGGTAACTCAATCACCAGCTGGGAGGACCACCTATGATAGTTTCTCTTCTAGTCCATTTCAACATTTCCTAATACAACATTAATTGATCTCATGAACTACAAGTAGTAATACAATGAAATAGTATCATACTTTATTGCTAGATCGAATGGCCTGACTTATTCCCTGAACATGCCACCTCTCCAAGATGAAAATCCCTCCATGTGAATCGATATCCTTTTTGATGATTTGAGAACAATGCTCATTGATGAAGTACATAAGTGGGATATGATATTTCTTCCCCATTTCCCAATTAATAGAATTCTCCTTATATTTGATCAATCTGAAGTCCCGAGTGGCCCCATCATCATAAGGAAAAAGTGGTGGAAAAGATAAAGTGTCTTTTATCATACTTAAGCTGCCCCAAACAGCAGATCAAGTTGTGAGGCCACCACTGAACCGTGTGAGACACCCTAGAAACCAACAACCCCCCCTGGAAATATGGGTTTAGTGGTTCTAGAAGAAATAATTAAGGGAAAATAAGAAATAAATAATACTCATTCTAAGATGACCAAGTTTACCATTACATCATATCCTCAATTAACTAGCACTTTCTTCGACTACTAGAGCCAATGTGATCCAATGAAGTGGGTCTCTACAACCATCCACATTATTATCTATATAAGTGAATATTGGGACACATCATCCAACAATGCTTCTTCTTCAAGGATCTCTTACAAAAGATGGTGGAATCTGGGCATGTCAAGTAGGTTCCGCTGCCAGCACAAGTGGTGTTTGTTTTCACATCAGACTCAAGAGAGGAAGAGGAATGGAAAAAATCACTAGTAAGAAGGAGAAAAACATTGTCAATTAGATAACCTAGAAAAAAGTTAACCAAGTTCAGAGTATTCTCGAGGAATAGTTGAAAAAACTAAACAGTACCCCAATAGATCTTTATACAACCCATCCATCATCCTTATCCCCATAATCCTCTAAAGTACAAAAGATTAGAAATCAGAAGAAATAAGATGGAATTCCAAAAAATCCAAATCAAGTCCCCACACATTCAAACTTCATTCCATCAGACATGGTATAATGGGTTCCACCCTGCCATGTGGTACAACAGACACCGCCCCACCAAACAACACAATCAGAAGAAGACAGTCAGATGAAGACATTATCGGATCAAGAACTAATATTTGAATCTATTAATGTCTTTCACTTGATGGAACCCTACCCTGATGGATAATATATCCATGATCCCATATTCCTCACACCAAACCAGAGATCCAGAGGAAGATTCCACAAAGACCAATGGTTTTTTGGAAGGCGTGATCATGGTAGGAGACAAATTTTCATCCATGCCTTAAACCAAACCATTAACACTGATTAAACCCAAGGAAAGACCCTCCAAAATACTCAACAAGATTCATAATGTTCCTTTTCCCCCATTAAAAGAAATCCAAGCCCAATTTTCATGGAGTATCTATTGAAGGAATAAAAAATATCAAATTTCTCAAGGCATATCGGTGAACCAATTCAGACAAACCCGAAAAGGACCATGGTGCCACCATATAATGTCATAGAGGACATACCCTATAAATGGAATGCTCAATCCCCTATAGTGTCAATGAAAGAGAAAACCCAAGCTATTATGCTCCGACCTTTAGTGAAGATATATTATGTTCTACAGAATCAAGCCTCAGTACTGGTGAAGCTATCGATCCTGGATGATTTGGGTCAGTCCAAAGACCCTAGGGGGTGCTTATCGAAGACTAATTTGTCCCCAGAAATTTGAGGCCGATGTAGCAGTGGCTGATGACTATCATATGAAGACTAATCCTGAAGAATATCACAATGTAATCTCCTTCACAAACAATTATGAAGACTCTATCATGCAAGGGCACATAAAATACTTATATGTTTATGGATAGATAAATGGAATTGATGTCGGGAAAAATTTAATAGACAATATCTATGGATTCAACTTACTCTAACTGAGAACACTTCGTCGGTTGGGCTATGATGAATTTGTTTTGACACCCTCCACCACAACTGAGCTGGGATATGACTAAAGTGACAAAAATTCATTGGGATGAATCATGCTTAAAAAATGGCATGGAGACCTCATGTTGGATTATGAGTTCCTAGTTGTTTGGAAAATTTTATCCTTTAACATCCTATTACGAAGGCCATGGCTGCATCAGCAAGCTGAAATTCTGTCATCATAACCGCAGTGTGTGAAATATTGTGATATTGGAACAAATGAGACGTTTCACGATGATAAATTTATGTTTGACCCCTATGAGTCACATTACATTGAAGTAGGGTTCTATGAACAAGAAGAGAAGCATTCTTTGTCCAATGATGTATATTGGACCACTTCCTCAAATCCAATGGAATATGTTCATGCGGAACCCCTCTAATAGTTTGGGGAAAATTATGTACTACCAATAAACAAAGATGAATGCATAAGATTAAGTCTGGATACTGACTCAATTGTTTATAGGATTTCCTTTATGGTTGTCGAGTCCAAATATAAGGAAGAATTGATTGAATCCTATGATGTTAGGAAAATCCCTTAAAAAGATGGTTATAACCCATCCTCGGGACCCTAAACCATTCCCCCTTAGTCATTAAGGAAAAATTATCTCCCATAATTGGATAGTTCATCTCAAGAATCATCTATCCAGTAAAAGAATAAGACGATGATGAAGATAATGATAATGATGAAGTTTAATAACAGAAATACCTCAAATATTCCATTCTCTTGTTCGAAGAAGGTGTCTCCATCACATTTGATGAACATAAAGAGATTAACATGGGCAACAAAGACAACCTGCGGCCCACTCTGATCTATGTGGATATGTCAATCAAAAATAAGGATTCATATACCTCCTTCCTAAATAAGAGTTGAGATGTGTTTTCTTAAAAGTACATAGAAATTCCAGGCCTTGACCATGAGGTGTCCACTCATCATCTAGGTTAGCCAGAAGATCACCGAGTGTTTATTAAGGAATCCAGAAGGACCCACCCAACACATGCTTCCATAATAGAGGCAGAATTTGACAAACTGATCCAAGATTATTTCATATGAGAATTCCAATATATGATCTTTCTAGAAAACATAGTCTCTGTCAAAAAGTAGAATGATTATATTAGAACCTACATCAGCTTTAAGGACCTTAATCAGGACTGCCTGAAACATGATTTCCCAGTCCTGATCACATAATTTTTGAACGATGAAACCACCAGATATGAGGCCCTCTCTTTCCGTGATGGAAGATCTAGATAAAAATAGATCAGAATGGCCCGAGAAGATGAATATTATACTATGTTTAGGGCACCTCAAGAAGTGTTTTGTTATAATGTGATTCCATTTGGACTAAAAAATACCAGCGCTACATATCAGCACACCATGAATCGTATTTTCAAGCCTTTTCTGGGAAAATTCATTGAGTGCTATATCAACAATCTAGTGGATAAATCATGAAAATGCTCAAACTACTTGGACAATCTTGAAAGTATCTATAAAAAACTACAACAATACAATTTATTAAAGAATCCCCTAAAAGGTGAATTTGGCGTTACCTTTGGGAAATTTCTCATTTTCTTAATACGTCATCATGACCTTGAATTTGACACCGACAAGACAAAATCTATCATTTTCATGTCCCCACCTCGCAACCTCATAGAGATGAGAGGTCTCCACAGGAACCTAGCATACATCCAGTTCTTCGTATCCAACCTTACAGGTAAATGTTTACCTTTAGTTAGGTTAATGAAGAAATGGGTTATGTGTGAGTGGGATAATGATTGTCAACAAGCGTTTTACAATCTAAAAGATATCTCCTGAGACCACTGATGTTGATGCAACCAGTTGAGGTGAGACCACTCATTTTGTATGTACCTAACTTAGAACGGTCATTGGGTGCCTTAATCAGACATAATAATAATGTCGGTAGCTAGAACATCCTCTATTACCTCAGTTGAACAATCATTGATGATGAAATTTGATATTAAAGGATCGAAATGATATTCCTATACCTAATCTTCGCTATTTAGATACTTGGGAATTACCTACAGCATCATGAGGTCCACCTGGTCTCCCACTACAACATGCTAAAATACATCCACAACTGTCCATTGATAACGGGACACCTATCATGATGTGTAGTCATCTTACAATGGTTTTATATACTATATGTACCCTAGAAATCCATTAAAAGCCACGAATGTGTAGAATACCTAGAAGAGAACCCCTCAGAAGAAACAACACAATTGGATGTCAAACAACCGAATGAAGTAGTGTTCTCCATCCCAAAGGACCCCAAGTGATGGGAAATGTACTTCGACGATGCTTCCTGAAGACTGATAGGGGAAAGGATGAAGGACACTAAGCTCAATAATGTAGGGCTAGGAGTTATATTCATATTCCCTGAAAAGGTTGTCATACCTTATTTTTTCCTTATTATAGAAGGATGTACAAATAATGAAGTGGAATATCAGTCCCCCATTGCGGGATTAGACTTGGTACTCCACGCACAATACAAAAACCTAATGATAAAATATGATTCAGAGAAAGTAATTAAGAAGGTTAGTAGTGACTATGCCATTAATGAAGAGGTATTGGCCCCATTGATGAACCATGTTCATGAACTAATGGCAGAATTTCCATTAGAACCAATGCTGAGTTATGTCCCCCAGTCACAAAATGCTCAAGATGATGCTCTGGAAAATGCAACCAAAACCTTGGCTGATCCAGATCGGGATGAAATTGTTATTAGCATTGACCACCACTAGATGGTCTGGAAATTTATCTAGAACAATATGACGGAGATAGAAGAAATTCGGGAAATTTTTTTCCCTTATTATCACACCACTGGTTAGATGATTCCCATTGAAAAATATCTTTGGAAGGGTGGACTCCCACCAAACAGGCGTAGAAGGGAACATGTTTGGAGATAGGTAGTCGACATTGCCTTTTACAATATGGAAATAAAATAAAATTTCCTCTACAAATGATGCCTCGACGGAGTCCTTCTTAGGTGCATTGATGGAGATGAGACTACGGCCATCATGAAAGAAGTGCAGGCTGGAGCATGTGGAGTACACCAATCAACAACCAAGAAATCTCATCAAATCTAAAGCCTTAAATATTACTAGACAACTATGATATAATATTTTTTCATATTGTCTAAGAAGATCCATTACTATGATGTTCATGTCAATTTTATTCACCGACCCTTAAATATGAGTTATATAGAAATGTACTCATGGCCATTTACGACCCGTGGGATAGATGTTGTGGGGCCATATCCCCCGACTACATTTAGATAATTCAAGTTCAGACTCACAAAAACAAACTTATTTTCCAAATGGACTGAGGCCTTTGGTCCATTTGGACAGAATTGGTGATCCTCATATAATACAGACAGACAACGACACCAACTTTTTCTTTGTAGGGTTGGACAAGTTATACCAGGAGTATGAAATCAAAGCCAACCATTCATCCATCTACCACACGATAACCAGTGGGAAGATAGAGGCTTTCAACATGACTCGATCCAACATACTCCAAAATATAGAAGATAAGAAGAATAAATCATTTCTAGATAGGATCCTTAATTCATTATGGGCTTACCGGACCACTACTTGCACTCCACCTAGGTGACCCCGTACTTGCTAGTATACAGGGTTGAGGCAGTTTTTCCCATTGGAATACAAGGTCCATCACTTTGTGTGCCCATATGAGATCAATAATCCAAGTATGAGAAATCCTAGAGACTATATGATGATTTTGAGCAGCTAGATGAGAAAAGGATGCACACTTTGCACCATTTAGAAATCATCCAAAATTGGATCACACAAGGCTTCAACAAACAGGTTCACCTTCGATTGTTCCTCGATGGAGAACTAGTGTTAGTCCTCAGAACCCTAATGATATTCTAGGGGAATCCTGAAAAACATGAACAAAAGTTAGAGGGGCTATATGTTGTACATAGGTTCTATTCCAATAGAGCATATGTCTTGATATCAGTGGACATACAACTCATCACAGCTCCCACAAATTCAATGTTTCTAAATAAAAACTTCACCTAACAACAACCCCCATTTGTGGCCCAAAATAAATGACCCTAATATAAGAGTTATAGTCCTATCCACATGAGGTTAAACTATATGGAAATCGATGGAAAACATCAAATTAATCCCTCATGAAAATTTCCTTGCTACTTGACTCTAAACTACATAGCGTATATCATCATAATTGCGTGATGATAAACTGCACGATCCCTCTGAGAAAAATGTATAGCATGATTCACATTCATTTGAGGAATACATAGTGTCACCTTGATCCTCGATCTTGCCAAAACCCCACTATATAAAGACATAATTCATCTGTCGTGTCCTCTATCTCCTCAAATATATAAGGGAATCCCCTATAACTCCTTATTTCTCACATAGAGTGTAACTCACTAAAGAATAGGATCGATGGAAAGGATTCACATATGCGAAAAAATATTGGGAAATACGGTATAAATGACATCCGTAGAGGATAGAACAATAATACCCCTTCCCATATGTCTGAGCTAGTTCAGTACAGGGAACATTCAAAACCTCATGAGGCATG